>CM039637.1:0-721483 GCA_022405125.1 Anthidium xuezhongi
AGGACATCTGTCAATTTTCCTTTCCCTGCGAGCTTTTCTTTCGTTTTGATATTTCTGAGTCGGGAACCCATTCTCTTTTCGACGTGCCCTATACATTCGCTTTTGACGACTCTTATATCATCTCCATACGGATTCAAATCAAGAATAGCTTTAAAAGTTTTAGAGTCGCCGTCACCAATATAATTCCTGTACTTTACTCCGTATAACTTTTCTGACCGCAAAAACATTTCTATAACTGAATCACCCTCCATTTTTCCAGCTGACCCCTCGTGGTTTGCAGCGCATTCTTCTTCATGTTCTTCTGCCCATTTATTATACTCTTCCCGATTGTTATGCTTAATTTGCCAATATGTACATACACTACAATAACTTGATTTCACAATGAAATCGATTACTTTACCTGTATAATAGCCAATAAGCGTTGTCACTCCGTATAGCGACGAAAATCCACGCTTTTTCCACGAACCATCGCCCAAAACTTTTAAATTATTCAATTGTCTTTCTGGTATTTCATTTTCTTTTTGTTCTTCTCGTACCGCTTTTTTACTTAGATTCAAAAATACGATTTTAGCGGCATCGTGCACATGCTGCAGTATCAAATAATATGCCGATTTACTCAAACCCTTTCCGATATCCATAAATTACAAAATAAATTTATTATTATTTATTCGATATCCATTGTGACGGGACGTTTAGGGTCCGTCACGAAACCCCCAAGCGTCCGAGGGCTGTGCGCCTCCACAGTAGACTTTTCGCTTCCGGAGGTGGTACTGTGGTCCCGGTATGTGAAGGAGAGGGCGTGGGCCCTACCGGGAGGGGTGTTTTAGCCCCTCGCGCCCCGCCGCGTTCCTTTTTTTTAGGAGCGCCCGTTTTCTTTTTTTTGAGCGGGCGCGGGCGGGGAGAGTCCGGGTTTGTCGGCTCCCCCGCCCCGCCATAGGGCGCGAAGGTTCTTACTTTTTTTTAGATTGTATAAGCGCGGCCAGCTGCCGACCGCGGTCGGACCCCCCCGAGAAGAGGATCTCCTGGAGGGAAGCCACCACTCCTGGACGGCGCCTCCATCGTCCGGCCACCGCCGCTATCCAGGAGACGAGTCCGCTGGAGGAGACCGGGCCTGGAGCTGAAGTCCTCGCAGCCAACCACCGCCGCACCCCAGGACCCGGCCCTCCTCATAGGCGAGGTGGTGGCCTAACTCCAGGAGCACCGAAAGGCTCCAGGGTGGGGGAAACCGCGGGTCGGCAGCGAGAAGACGCGCTACACCGATTATTAGGGTTTTAGCGTTTGTGCGCGACACAATTCTCCTTTGTTTTCTTTCGTTAAGTGTAGTGCGAGAGCGGAGCGGCGCCAACCCCGTTGTGGAAACAAAAAAAGAGGCCACGATCTGTTTCGAGGAGGAGAACGTTGACGACCAGCCCCAGGTAGGACTCACGCCCTTTTGTTGCGTGTGTGGGAGTGTGAAAGCGAGTGCCTGTGTGCGTGAGAGTTGGGCCCTGCAGAGCCCAGTCCACCCGCGACAGGACCACCCCCGGAGGCGAAGACCATTCGGGTTTCCTCCCTGCCTACCGCATGACTGCGTCGCGCAGAAAACTCTATCGCGCCGGACACATCTTTTTTTTTTGTATCCGCGGGGAATCCCGTGTCGCGAATCCCATCGCACGTTGGCACACCTTCGCCCTTTTCGACAAGGTGTACCACGGGATTCCCGAGAACCCAAATAAACTAGTTGGAAGTGGAGATCCGTTTTTCAAACTTTTTCCCTTCTTTTCCCTACTTGCCCGACCTTTTTTTTACGTGGAGGAAATCTTCCAAAGACACCCACCACCCCCCGGGGGTGAGGTGGCGGGTAGTGTCGGATTTCTACCGACTAAAACCTCCACGGCGACCTACGGACGCTGTGCAGCTTCTGGCGTATTGGGGGAGCCACGGGAACTCTGACGAACACTACCGCGGCTCCCCCACGCCACTGGCCGGCCCTTAACCTTTAGGGCCGGCCGCGTCCCGAGGGGGGAGAGGTAAACTTCTCTCCCCCCTAATACTCCTCACTCAGCAGTGCAGGGAGGCCGCGCCCCGCACCGCTCCATCTCGACGGCCGCATAACTGGACGCCCAGGGCCCCCGCCCTGGACGTCGCGACCGCCGGGGTGGCTGCCCTTCAAGTTGTGGTGTGAGGACAGCCACCCTCTCCTGCCGGTATCCGAATACCGGTCAGCCGGCGGACCTCGTTACTGGCGGTCCGCCGGCTCCTCCTGTTATCCCGGGGGATTAAGGGCGGCGGCCAAACGTAGCCGCCGCCTCCCCCGGGCTCTTCGAGCGGGGTCGGCTAACTCCCGACCCCGCTCGGCGGCCTCCTTCTGCGAGATAACTGCCTCACAGAAGGAGACCACCGCCTTCCAGTTCCTCTCGCTCTCCAGCATAGCCCCAACTACTGCTGGGAGCGAGAGGTCATGCCCTATTTGGGCCTTTAGGACTCGGCGCAGCGCTGAAAAGGCGGGGCATTCCTCCAGCGTGTGCTGCGCCGAGTCCTCCTCCTCGCCGCAGTGGTGGCAAACTGCCGTCGCTTCTCGTCCTATTCGACGCAGGTAAACACCGAAGCAGCCATGCCCGGTGAATACCTGCGTCGTCCGGTAGGTGAGTCTCCCGTGTCGCCTCTCCTGCCATTGTTCAAGATATGGCAGGAGGGCCCCGGCGACCCGCTCATTGGCATGGAGGCTAAACTCCAAACGCCAATTAGCAAGAGCGAGCCGCCGGGCCTGACGTTCGATGTCTTCGACCGCCTCGGGCTCTGGCGATTCCCCCCGAGCCCGGCGGATGTTCTGCACGCGCCTATAAACGGTGGCGCGTGCAGCCGCCTGAAGCTCGAAGGGAATTTCTCCCGCCAGAGCTAGCGCCGCCATCGTGGATGTGGTGCGGTACCCTCTTATGACTCTAATGGCCATAAGCCTTTGCAACCGGCGCAGCAATTGGCGGCTGCGCCGGTTAGCCATCGCGTCGGGGCCCCAAACAGGGGCCCCGTATAGAGCCATAGACCGCACCACACCCATATACAGGCGGCGCACCCGATCCCCCGGTCCCCCGAGGTTGGGCAAGAGGCGGCCAAGCGCGGCCGCCGCCCTTTCCACTCGGGGGACGAGGCGGTCAAAGTGTGCCTCGAAACGCCAGTGACTGTCGAGGACGAGCCCAAGATATTTCATCTGCGACCCGACCTCGACACTAGCCTCACCTACCCGGATCCACGACCTGGCCGGTGGCCGAGACCGAGGCCTGGAATGAAACCAAATGGCCTCGGTCTTCTCCGGGGCTATCCGCAGCCCCAGGTCGTGGATCCTAGCGACGACAGCTGCCACCGCAACTTCTGCTCGACGGATGGTCCTCCCGAAGGTACTCCCGACGGCAACCACAAGTGTGTCGTCTGCAAAACAGACTAATGTGGCGCCGTCGGGAAGTGGAGCCCGCAGGACCGTGTCGTATCCGAGGTCCCACAGGAGCGGGCCCAATACGGACCCCTGTGGGACCCCACGGTCCACCTCCCTCCGCACGATCCCGTCCCGGCCCGGGAATTCTATCCCCCTGTCCCGCAGGTAGTCCCCGATCACCGCCCTTAGGTAGGGAGGCACTTCGTGGTAAACCAGTGCCTCCCTGATGGCGGCCCAGGGCAGGGTGTTAAAAGCGTTCACGATGTCTAACGACACCGCTAAACACACCCCACCCCGGGAGACTGCGTTCTCCGAGAGGGACCGGACGCGCATAACAGCGTCAACGGTCGATCGTCCCTCTCGGAATCCGAACTGGCAGTCTGCCAGATCGGGGCCAACGCGGGACAGGTGCCTGGTGAGGCGGGAAGCCACCAGACGCTCAAAGAGCTTTCCCGCCTCATCCAACAGGCAAATGGGCCGGTACGCGGAGGGAGAATCCGCGGGCCTACCTTCCTTCTTCAGGAGGACCATCCGTCCCCTCTTCCAGAGGTCGGGGAACACCCCCGACCTCAGACATGCTTCGAACGTCCGTCGAAGCTTTTCTCCCAGGACGCTCAGGGCCATGACCCAGGCACGACCGGGTATCCCATCCGGCCCCGGGGCGGTATTTTTCCCCCGAAGCCGATGGACAACCTCGGCCAACTCCTCCGCACTGACCCCCAGTTCGGAGGACCAGTTTAATTCCCGGCCCCCCGTCCCGGAGCGAGGTTGGGACGTCTCCCCACCAGGGGGGAATAACGTGTCCACAACCCGCCCGAGAAACTGGGGGTCGAGGCTCTCCGTCACCGGGGGCGCCCAGGGACGAAGTCGTCCCATCACCATCTTATATGGGCGCCCCCATGGATCTCGGTCCAGAGAGCCGAGGAGTTCCTTCCAGGCCTGGGTCTTGGCCCTCCTGATGGCGAGCTGCAGGGCGCGAACCTTCTCCCTGTAGCGCCCATACAGCTCAGCAACCCAATCTTCCTCTACTCGTCGTCGTCGACGGGCACGGGTGTACTGGCGTCGCGCGCGAACGCATTCAGTGCGTAATTCCGCAATGTCGCGCGACCACCAGTACACCGCCTTCCTCGGGTGGACCCTGGCCCGGGGCATAGCGACGTCACAAATGGACGTCATTGCTCCCCGGAACCAAAGGGCTTCCACCTGCCCGTCGACAGGCCCGGCCGGTTGTTCCGGCCAGGCCACGACGTGGGTTGCCGCCATCAGGGCGTCCTGGTCCAGGCGCTTCAGCGCCCATCGCGGTGGTGGCCTTTCTGGACGGCGCCGGGGTGCCACTTGTGGGGCAGCGGAGAGGCCGATAACTATGTATCGGTGGTCCGACAAGGACTCAACCTCCTCCGCCACCCTCCACCCCGAAATACGGCGCGCGGCTGAGGGGGTTGCCCATGAAAGGTCAACTATTGACCCCCCATTATGTCGCACGCACGTATGGACGGAGCCGGTATTGAGCAACCGGAGCTCCAGTCCCGCCGCCCAGTCAAGCACCTCCTGGCCCCTCGAGTCTGTCCTGGGGGACCCCCAAGCCGTAGCTTTGGAGTTAAAGTCCCCCAGGACGAGTACCGGACGGGGAAGGCAGCGGGAGATGCATCTCCCTAACCCGTCCAGGTACTCCTCGAATTGACTGAGGGGCCAACTCGAAGGTGCATACACAGCCACCACCGCGATATCCCCCCATTCTACAGCCAGGTATCCCCGCCCGCTTTCGATGACAGTGCAGGGCGGGGACCCTGGCTTCCCTCCCCAGATGGTCGCGACGGAGCCCGTCTGGTCCCCCACCCAACTTGGGTGATTGGGGACCCTGTAGGGCTCCGCCGCGACGGCCAACCCTGCACCCCACTCGGCCAGGGACTGCAAAAGCAGGTCTTGTGCCCCGGCCGAGTGGTTAAGGTTGGCCTGTATAATCGGGCCCTTGGGTCCCATTATGCGGCCGTGTCTATAGCCTCCGCGGCTATCGTTGCAGCCACAGGAGCATCACCTGCTCCTGTCGCCGTTAATGATGCCGGGGTGGCTGGGACCGCTGCTTTGGCCCCAGTCTCCTTACCCCTGCCGCCCTTGCGTTTGGCTGTTCCGCTTTTTGCGGAACACGCCCGACCCCCTAGTCGGTGGCCTGACGGCCTCCCCATATCCGACCATATCGGACATTTTGGGGAGGCCGAGCAGGTACTTGCCTTGTGGCTCGGATCGCCGCATTTATAGCAGCGACCTGAGCGGTCCACCGCATTTGTGCACCGCTGCCTGGTGTGTCCAACTTCCAGGCAGCGATAGCACTGTAAGGGTCGGGCTTGGAGGGCCTCGACTGTCGCCTGGGTCCAGCCCACGGCCACTTTACCGGCTATTGCCAACTTTTTGGCTGCAGCCGCTGGGCACTGGACCCACAGTCTTAAGACCCACGGTCTTAACGTCCTCCGCCCGGCACCCTCCAGCTGTGGCGACGGCATGTGCCACTTCGTTGGGGGTGACCGAATCCATGAGGCCGCGGACTCGAAAGTCCGTCCGCTTCATTGGCCTTGATATGGCCACCCCCGTGCCCTCCAATGCTTCCCGCATTTTGGCGGCAAGGGTGTCTGCTTTGGCAGCCCCCTCCGGGCCTGGCACTTCTAGAATGAGCGCCCCGGTAACGCCCCTTCTCGGTCGCAGCAGAGGCACGACGACCTCTGCCAGGTCGATCTTCGACCTGGCGGTCGACATGACCTCCGCATACGAGAGGTTCCCCCTCGTTGGCACGGTTATGGTCACCGCTGCCGTTCGGGGGGGACGGGCGGGGACTATCCCCTTTGTTGGCCCGGAGGGACCGGCCTTCTTCGCCTGCTTCGCAGCAGGTTTCGCTGCCGCTGGTTTCCCTGTTGCAGCTTTTGCGGCGGCAGCCCTCTTGGCCTTTCGACCAATTACCTGCGACCATGTGTCGCTGGTACTGCCTTTCTGCGCTGTTCTTTTGCTGCTTGCCCGACCTCCCCTAAGCCCCGCTCTACCGCTGAGCAGTCGGAAGGGCGAGGTCGCCGCGGACTGGCGCCCAAACCTCGGGGTTGCCCGAGTCATTTTTTTGGTAAAAATCTCGTCCGTGGAATTTTGTGCCGCCCGAAGCGTGGTGGACAACTGTCCCTTGTCGTCCCCTCCAGGGGCCGGGGCGCCTATGGCGTTCCCGGTACGGGCTTAGCGACCCCGAAGTACCCGAGCACACTATACCGTAAGCCTGTGGTCATGTTTCACAGGAACGGGGGCCTTGCCTTAACTGGCTGGGCCGTGAAGATGTAAACCTCTATAAAAAATACCCTAACCCTAAGCTATGGTGCGCGGCGATGGGGCACCCCCCAGTCCTGGCACTGGGGGGTGGGTTGGTGGGATCACCAGCCGTTAGCGACCTCCTCAGGACACCTGGCGACCTCCTGAGCGTATGAGCCTTCTCCTCGGGAAGGGCGTCACCCGGGGAGTGACCAATGTTCGTCCCGGCTCGTGGGAATTCCATGGAATTTGTAAAACTTGGGGATATTGACAAGGGGGATAAGGAGAAGGATGGGAGTGGTGGAAGTGGTGTTTCGGCCAGCTCTCGCGGTCGGGCACCGGCTTCTAAAGGAAGGATATACGGGTCGAGGAGTCTGAGTCCGCGGAAGCGGAACAGAAAGGATACGGAGGAGGATGCGGAGATGGAGGTGGAGGAAGGAAAGGAGAGGGAGTTGCGGATCATGCGGAAGGTCAGTGAGAAATTGAGGAGGTTTCTGCTGACTGATGCTAACCGTGTCTCCAAAGTGGCGACAGATTTTATTCTAAATTGTGTGAGTGAGTATGAGGAATGTGTGATGGAAATGGTTGGGAAGAATGAGAGATTGATGGGTCGATTGGAAGAAAGTAGGAAGTTGATGAGTGAGCGTGTGTGTGTGCCTGAGCCTAAGAGTTATGCGGGAGTAACTGGGAAGAGTGGAACTGTGGCTGAACGGATGAAGAGTGTAGGTATGAATGAAAGAGCGGTAGTGCGGACGTTTGCTGTGGTTGTGAAGGCGAAAGATGAGAGTGCGAAAATGACGAGTGAACAGGTGAAGGAAAAAGTGATGCGTGATGTGAGCGGCGGCTTGAATGTGCGCGTGAAAGCTGTGCGAAAGACCAGGAGTGGAAGACTTGTGATTGAAGCGGCGAGTGCGAGAGAGATGGAAATGATTAAGCAGCACAAGAAGTTTGAGGAAGTAGGACTCAAGGTGGAGGCACCCAAGAGGGTGGGTCCGAAAATGATTGTGTTTGATGTGCCGAATGAGATGACGAATGATGAGTTGATGAAAGAAATATATGTGAAAAATTTAAAATCTGCTGGAGTGACTGAGATGGAGTACAAAGACAGAGTGCGTGTTGTAAGTAGAGTGAATAAGAAAGGTGCGGATATGGGTAATGTGATTGTGGAAGTGTCGAAAAGAATGCGGGATGTGTTGACGAGTGAGGAGCGAGTGTATGTCAAATGGAGAGCGTGTAAAGTGAGAGATTTCGTGAATGTTATGCGTTGCTATAAATGTTTTGCCTTTGGTCATATGATGTGTGAATGTAGTGTGAAAGAGAGATTGTGTGAGAAGTGTGGAGAAAGGGGGCATCTAAGGGATAAGTGTAAGAGTGCATGTGTGTGTAGGAATTGTAAGATGAAAGGAAGAAATGCTGATCATTCGGTTTTGTTCTGTGAGTGTCCGGAATATGTGAGAATGTTAGAGAGAGAGAGAGAGCGAGAATTAGTAACGATTAGCGGTAATTTGAGGATTGTGCAGTGTAACTGTCAAAGAGCGTATAGTGTGTTGTGTGATTTGGGTAATGTTATGAATGAGAAGGGTGTGAGTGTAGCTCTTTTACAAGAGTTGTATGTGTCGCATGGATGTGTAAGAGGTTTGCCGAGTGGGTGGCAAGTGTATGTATGTGAGAATGACCCCGCCAAAGCTGCGGTGGTTATTCGTGATGTGAATGTGGAAGCGATGTGTGTGAGTGATTGTACGAATGAGTGTGGTGTGTGTGTGTGGATTAAAGGGGACTTTGGAGAACTGTATGTTGTGTCAATGTATTGTAGATGGGGCCAAGACATTGAGCCCTATCTGGTGTATATGGAGAGAGTGAGGCAGTATGTAAGAGGAAAACGTGTGCTATTCGGGATGGATGCGAATGCGGCCTCGCCTTTATGGTATAGTAAGGGCGGGGGGCGCAGTAGAGAGAATGAGATGAGTGGAAGGATACTGGAAGAGTGGGTGTTAGCGAATGGAATGATTGTGTTGAATGAGCCGAGTGAGTATTATACTTTCTCTGGACCGACAGGGCAGAGTGACATTGATGTCACTCTGGTGAGTGAATCGTTAGCCAGGTGCCGATTTGAATGGGAAGTAAAGAATGACTGGAGAATTAGTGACCATAATGTGATTTTGATTGAGATGATGTATGATGAGTGTCAGCAGAGTGTCATGAATGTGCGCAAAGGATGGATTTGTAAAGATGTGGATTGGAAAGGATACAGGGATGATCTGATAGAGTACGCGCTGATGTATGGTCAGGATGTATGCAATGAAACGAATGTGGATAGAATGCTTGAGGGTATGATGAAATGGATAGAAGGTGCGAATGACAAAAGAATGAAACGGAAAAGGAGAGTTAATGATAGGAAGATAGTGTGGTGGACGGATGAATTGGAGAGACTGAAAACAAAAGTGCGGAAGAATAGGAAGTTATGGCAGAGAGCGAGAAAGAGACGAAGCGCGGATGTTGATGCACGATTGAGAAGGTATAAATGTTTGATGAGAGAGTATAAGCGTGAGTTGTGGAGAGTGAAAGAAGAGAGCTGACGACAGTTCGTGAGTGTATCATCTAACCAGGATCCATGGGGTCCTGTGTATAGAGTGTGTAGAGGTAAGAATGTGTGGAAGAGAATGAGTTCATTGAGAGTGGATGGTGTTACTTACTGTACGTGGAGAGAATGTGCGGAAGTATTGTTAGAGTGCTTCTTCCCAGCTTCGAGAATGACGAGAGAGATGAGTGATGTGGGAGAAAGAGAGAATGAAGCGGAAGAGTTTGAATGGAGTGAAGTGAATGAGGCTGTAATGGCATCGAAGCTGGGTAAGGCACCTGGCATGGATGGAATAACTGCGGAGCTGTTGCGAGTGGTTTGGAATGTGATACCGGGATACTTGTTGAGTCTGTATAATGCGTGCTTGAAGTCTGGATGTTTTCCGAGTGAGTGGAAGAAAGCGTATGTGGTAGTTCTTCCAAAGTCCCCTGAAAAGCCGCGTTCGGACCCCGCGTCCTATAGACCCATTAGTTTGCTGTCTGTGTTTGGGAAAACGTTGGAGCGAATGATGGTTAAAAGGCATGAACGAAGAGTGTGTGACAGTATGGATGAAGCACAGCACGGCTTTCGCGGGGGACGTTCGACGAAGAGTGCTTGGCTAAGAGTGAGAGAGTATGTGCAAGAGAGTGAAAGTAAGTATGTACTTGGGATATTTGTTGATTTTAAAGGAGCGTTTGACAATTTGGAATGGAATAGTATGATTGAGTGGTTGAATGAGACGAATTGTGTGGAGATGCCCCTCTGGAAAAGCTATTTCCAGGGGAGGACGGCGTGTATCTGTGGTGTGAATGAGGTTGTGTGGAGGGATGTTGTGCGTGGATGCCCGCAGGGGTCTGTCTCTGGCCCTTTCCTCTGGATTGGGCGGATGGATAGGCTCCTGCGGCGCTTGAGAGAGTGTGGATGTAAGTGTGTGGCGTTTGCGGATGATTTGTTTTTGATGGTTGAGGGACAGAGCCGAATGGAAGTTGAACGAGTTGGAGCTGAGTGGATGACAATAGTGTGTGAGTGGGGTGCGGAAGTAGGTGTTAGTGTGTCTGATAGTAAGACTGTGATAATGTTGATGAAAGGTAGTATGGCTGAGAGCAGACGACCGATTGTACGTATGAATGAGATGCCCCTCAAATATGTAGAGAGAGTGAAATACTTGGAAATATGGATGAGTGAGAGAATGCACTTTAAAGTACATTTGGAGTATTTGAAGAAAAAGGTAACGAGTGTTGTGGGTGCGATGAGAAAAGTTATGAAGAGTGAATGGAGCATGAGAAGGAAAGCGGTGAGAGTGTTGTACAAAGGTTTGTTTGTTGCGTGTGTTATGTATGGTGCGAGTGTGTGGTATGACGTGATGAGATTTGGGTATGCGAGAGAATTGATGAATAGATGTCAACGTGTGGTGTTGTATGCGTGTTTGAACGTGTGTAGAACTGTTTCGACTGAGAGTATGCAAGTGTTGATGGGTGCCCTGCCTTGGGACCTAGAGTGTGTAAGGAGGGGTGTATGTAGTAGAATTAAGAATGGTGTGAGTCTGTGTGCGAATGAAATTGTTGCTGCGAATGATTTGGATGGAAGGACAGTGGATGATTGTGTGGAACTGGTGAGTAATAGAGCGTATGACTGTTGGCAGAGAAGATGGGATCAGAGTGAGAAGGGTCGAATGACGTATGAATATATGAAGGATGTTAGGGCTGCCGTTGGATGTTTGGGATTTGAGCCGAGTGTGTATGTGTGTTTTCTAATGACGGGGCACGGTAGCATGAATGCGTTTTTGTATAAATGTGGATTGAGTGAAAGTGAACGATGTATATGTGGTGCTGAGCGTGAGGATTGGAGACATGTGTTGTCTGAATGTGCAATGTATGATGATCTCCGTAATTTGAGTGAATGTGGCGTGATAAGAAGAGCAGATGGTAGTGTGGATGTGAGTGGCGTGTTGGAATGCAAGGAGAAGTATGACTGTTTCTGTGTGTATGCGAGGAGAGTGTTTGAGAGAAGAAGGGCGAGAATGCGTGCGTGAGATGGATGTATGGGTGCTGTGAGGGTGACGCAGGGGGGGCGCGGGCAGGTTGAAAGATCGCAAAGTCTTAAGATCTTGTGATCGACTCCTGTTCCGCGGCCTTTGGAGGTTGACGTCTCCACGTACCCGAACCGTTGGCTGACCAATGCCGGGAGTCGCGGGGCTCCCATATATGGAAGCGGCTTTGGCCGCGCAGATCTGACCAGTGATCGTGACTGGTACCGCGGGGACCGGGGCGCCCCCAGGGGATTACCCTGGCCCGGTCATGGGTAGGACCATCGCGGGGGCAGTGGTTAGGCAGCATGCTGGCCAGAGGGCCTGCTAGTCGGGCCTTCGACGGGTGAGCTGCGCACCCACAGCTCGGGAACCAGTCTGCATAGCTGGTAGGGCGTTGGAAAGTCGCCCGGCCCCACCAGAGGTCTGGTACCAGGACCCGTAGTAACCTGGTGCCGTTTCTGGTAGTCCTCTGCTTCGGCGGGAACGCGCTGATTGGGCGTATCCCAATCCCGCGCCCATGGGGGCCTTGTGGTAAAGCTGAAATGGCGGGAACCGCACGTAAAATCGCAAATGACAAATGTCCCTTGTCGTCCCACCCTCGCAGGGAAGGTTCTCCTGAACTCTCCTCAGAAAGGCGATCACACCATGTCCTGCGTGTATAACAATATCCGTTAATTCTGCGAGAGCTAACTTTTTAGAAGACGCGCTCTCTCCATGCTCTTCCTTCTCCTTCTGTTTATAAACATGCTGATTGCCATGAAATGTTCGTTTACGCGGCTTCGTAGGATGATTTGTACTATACATATTTATCTCCTTTTTGGTGCTGCATATTGTTAAACACAGTATAAAACACAAG
Source organism: Anthidium xuezhongi (assembly GCA_022405125.1). Taxonomy (NCBI): domain Eukaryota; kingdom Metazoa; phylum Arthropoda; class Insecta; order Hymenoptera; family Megachilidae; genus Anthidium; species Anthidium xuezhongi. The sequence continues at coordinate 12,131 of CM039637.1, forward strand.
CAACGAGAATTGAAAAAATACGCACAGAAAGAAATACGAAATTCGACTGAACTGTGACTGAACGAAATATGACTAAATTCGGTTGTTTTATTCGTAATTATGCACCAAGGACCTCTAGCCCAACGGTATTTGAAAACAAACATCTGACCGAGTAAAACTTCCTAATTCCTTATGTTGAAGTGCGGCCAATAGACGACCGATTCTTTAACAAAAGAATCCGAACTTTTATAGTTTTTAATTTTGACGATCAGTTCGGGAATTCTAGGTCATCATGCCATAAACCAGCTTACAGTTTAATTATTGTTAATAACTTCTACGAAAACTCTAAACTGGTCCAATATTGCTGGTAGCAATAATAAGTTTACAAAGCCATTGACCATCAATTACTATTCATAAACGATTCGACAAGTACCCTTGTCCTTTGTTTAGAGATTAACTTTTTAACTCGCATTTATTTTCCGCATGTTTTAGTAGAGTTTAGGGAGCTTCGTAAGGTCATTACCTGCTACGATCGGGGCACGCGGAATTTCCGTAACGTCACCTGAAGGCGTCCTTGGTACCTAAGGGTTACTAGGAGGTTGACGGCCGAGGGAGGGCATGAGGCTGGGAGTGCACTTTCCTGATACCGGGGCAGTTGGTCGAGGTCACCATGCCTCTTCCACAAACCTCCGGGTCGGGTCAAAAACCACGACCTAGCTGATGTTCCCTTATACCAGGGCAGAGCCTCGGCTCTGTGCTGGGCGGGGAACTTCGGCGAAGTCGGCGGGGCACGACTGGTCAAGACCACTTGTCTCACCTTCACGTGGGGCTCTCTGTGACCCCGTCTCGATCTCGGTCGGGGCGGGGTTCGAACGAGCAAGTGGCAGTGAGTTCTCCAGGGGCCGGGACGCGAGATGCGTCCCGGTACGGGGTTGCACCCCCGGAGTGCCCGAGCATACAACACACCGTAAGCCAGTGGTCATGTTTCGCTGGAACGGGGGGCTTGCCTTAACCGGCCGGCCCGCGAGGATGACAACCTCTATAAAAAATCCCTCGCCCCAAGCTGAGGTACGTGGTGAAGGGGCGCGCCTGGAGTAAGCGCCAGGCGTGGCTGGTGGGTGCACCAGTCGCTAGCGGCCAACCCCGGGGTACCTGGCGACCCCCCGGGTGTATCAGCCTTCCCCGGGTATGGCGGCTCTGCCCGGGGTGACCTCCATTCCGACCATACTCGTGGGAATAGTATGGATTCTATTACTCTTTTAAATCTAAACGTGGAGGCAGGGAGCGAGAGGGAGGAGGAAACACGCGCTAGCCGTTCAACCCCGGTTGTACGGCTTGACCGTGTAGACGGGCCCGCAACTAGGGCGGCGAGTGAGGAGCGAAAACGCCCTCCCATTGAAACGGAGGATAGAGGGGTTGAAATCCCCCTTCCTCAGCCCGCTGCAAATGCGGCTCTGGCGAGTGTGTCCGGTCAGGCGGAGGATGGCCGAAAGTTGCGCAGCGGCAAACGCTGCGCATCAATAGTATTTGATGATGAGGAGGACGGCGGTGCTACGTCGGACGCCTCTTTCGCGTCGGCGCCGTCCACCGCGGGAAGCCGCTCGTCGTCCGCGAGGAGGAGCTGCTCCGATGTTACCGGAGAATACATCCGCTCGGCTGAACGGAAACGGAGGCAGATCGAGGCCAGTCTCGCGGAGGAGAAGGCCGCCCGTGCTATATCCGTGCTAGACCCGTCGGCTCCCCTTCGCCGAGCAAGCAAGGAAGCGATCCCGCTGCCCGATGAGGGTCCATGGCCCGGGAGCTGCGGGGAAAGCCAACTGCGGAAATAGCCGCGTTGGTCCTTGAGAGAACGGAGGAGGTCGAGCGGGTTGCCTCCGTATCCAAAGGCCTCAAGGGCGGGTTAGCCCGGGCACTGCGGCTGGCTGCACAAAGCACGCGGCTTGCCATAGCAGAAATGGCAACCCGTTCGGCCAGTGCAGCATCGAGGGCCCTGGAGGAGGATAATAACCTCCTCAGGGGACAGCTGGCGGAGTTGCGGGGGGAGGTGGCTGCGCTCCGCCGCTGTATCGAGGACCGAAGTCGCGGGCTGGAGCAAATGCCTCCACCGCGGCCGCGCGCTGTGCCTGCAGGTTCCTAGGCGGTGGACGTGCCGCCGGCTGAGAAATCTCCGGCGACACCGAAAGTGGTGACTCGGGAGATCGAGCGGCCTGTATCAGCCGGTACCGAGCTCCTGCACCAGATCGGCGCCTTGATCGACGCCAAGATAGGTGCTCTGAGGAGGGAGCTCCTACCGTCGGTCTCGCCTCGTGCGGCTTCTGCGGTTCCCTCTTCGGCGGCAGAAAAGCCGCAGAAGAGGGCGAAGAGCGCTGCGAAGACGAGACCTGAGGCCCAACAACGGCCCCAGGCGGCGCAGGCGGGGCCAGCGGTGAGGAAACCAGCCCCCACTAAGCCCCGCGCGATTGGTGCGGCTGCTGCACCATCGCCGGTGCAGCCCGCGACAACATGGGCCACCGTCGTCGGACGGAAGGCGAAGAAAGCCGCTGAAGCGGTTAAGAGGGCAGACGCTCCCGGGAAGGAGAAACGGGGCCCCCAGGCCCAAATGAAAACGCTGCCCCCTCGGGCATCGCGGACAGCAGCGGTTACAGTAACGGTCCCAGAGGACGCCAGAACGACATACGCGGAGGTTATGGCCATGGCCAGGTCTAAGATCGACCTGGCCTCAATCGGCGTGCCCCACGTGCGTCCAAGGAGGGCAGCAACAGGGGCCCTGATCTCAGAGATCCCGGGAGCGGACGGAGCGGCGAAGGCTGACGTGCTCGCTCAGCCAATGGCGGACGCCCTGGCGGGAACGGGGGCAAGGGTCGCGCGGCCCTCAAAGAGGACCGAACTCAGGCTGCGCGGCCTGATAGACTCCACCACCCCCGAGGAGGTGGCCAACGCCGTCGCCAAGGCAGGAGGGTGCCCTGTGGAGGAGGTAAAGACCGGCGAAATCCGGTCTGCCCCCTCTGGATTGGGCACCCTGTGGGTCCAGTGCCCTGCGGCAGTTACCAGGAAACTGGCGGTCGCAGGTAAGCTGGCCGTAGGATGGACCCAGGCGGCGGTGGAGGCACTTCCTGCCCGGCCCCTGCAGTGTTATCGCTGCCTCGAGATGGGTCATACGAGGCAGCGGTGCACTGCGGAAGCCGATCGCTCAGGTTACTGTTATGATTGCGGCGACCTGGGCCATAAGGCCAGCGCGTGCCCGGCGCCTCCCAAATGTCCGGTATGCTCGGACAATGGGAGGCCAGCTGGGCACCGGCTTGGGGGCCGGGCATGTCCCGCCAGCAAGCAAGGGCGAGCGCGAAAGCGAGGAGGTAAGAGGAAGACTGGGGCCAAGGCGGCTGCCCCAGCAGCAGCAAGCACGGCTGCACAAGAGGTGGCCAAACAAGACCAGACAGCCGCTGCTCCAGCAGCGGCCATGGAGGTTGATGCGGCCAAGTAATGGGGCCCGAGGACCCAATTATTCAGGCCAACCTCAACTGCTCGGCCAGGGCGCAAGATCTGCTAATGCAGACCCAGGCCGAGCGGGGTGCGGGGTTGACCGTCGTGGCGGAGCCCTACAGGGTCCCCAATCACCCAAGTTGGGTGGGGGACCGGACGGGCTCCGTCGCGACACTGTGGGGAGGAAAGCCAGGGTCCCCGCCCTGCGTTGTCATCGAACGCGGGCGGGGATACCTGGCAATAGAATGGGGTGATATCGCGGTGGTGGCTGTGTACGCACCTCCGAGTTGGCCCCTCGGTCAATTCGAGGAGTACCTGGACGGGTTAGGGAGAGTTATCTCCCGCTGCCTTCCCCGTCCGGTACTCGTCCTGGGGGACTTTAACTCCAAAGCCACGGCTTGGGGGTCACCCAGGACAGACTCGAGGGGCCAGGAGGTGCTTGACTGGGCGGCGGGACTGGAGCTCCGGTTGCTCAATACTGGCTCCGTCCATACGTGCGTGCGGCATAATGGGGGGTCAATAGTTGACCTTTCATGGGCAACCCCCTCAGCCGCGCGCCGTATCACGGGGTGGAGGGTGGGGGAAGAGGTCGAGTCCTTGTCGGACCACCGATATATATTTATCGGCCTCTCCGCTGCCCCGCAAGTGGCACCCCGACGCCGTCCAGCGAAGTCACGACCGCGATGGGCGCTTAAGCGCCTTGACCAGGACGCCCTGATGGCGGCAGCCCACGTCGTGGCCTGGCCAGAACAACCGGCCATGCCTGTCGACGGGCATGTGGAAGCCTGATGGCTCCGGGGCGCAATGACGTCGATTTGCGATGTCGCCATACCCCGGGCCAGGGTCCACCCGCGGAAGGCGGTGTATTGGTGGTCGTGCGCCATCGCGGAGTTACGCGGCGAATGCGTACGCGCGCGCCGCCAATACACCCGCACCCGTCGACGACGACGCGTGGACGAGGAGTGGGCTGCCGAGCTGTACGGGCTCTACCGTGATAAGGCAGTAGCCCTGTAGCTAGCCATCAAGAAGGCCAAGGCCGAAGCGTGGGAGGATCTCCTCGGCTCTCTGAATAAAGACTTACAAGATGGTGTTGGGACGCCTACGTCCCTGGGTGCCTCCTCTCACAGAAAACCTAGACCCCCAGTTTCTCGGGCGGGTCGTGGACACACTCTTTCCCCTTGGGGATCCGGTGTCCCGACCCCAACCCGAGACAGAGGGCCGGTTACAAAGCCGGTTCTCCGATGTGGGGGTCACGGATGAGGAGATGGCCGGGGTGGCTCGATGGCTCCGGGGCAAAAACACTGCCCCGGGCCCGGACGGAATCCCCGGCCAAGTATGGGCCTTGGCCTTGGGTGTCCTGGGAAGGAAGATGCGCCGCGTCTATGACGCTTGTTTAGAGGCGGGGGACTTTCCCCGACTCTGGAAGCAAGGTAGGATGGTCCTCCTAAGGAAGGAGGGAAGGCCCGCGGATACTCCCTCCGCGTACCAGCCAATATGTTTCCTGGACGAGGCGGGGAAGATGTTCGAGCGCTTTGTCGCTTCCCGCCTCTTCAGCCACCTGACCCGCGTTGGCCCCGATCTGGCTGACTGCCAGTTTGGGTTCCGAGAGGGACGATCGACGGTGGACGCCATCACTCGCGTCCGGTCCCTCTCGGACAATGCAGTCAGCCGGGGTGGGGTGTGTTTGGCGGTGTCTCTTGACATCGTCAACGCCTTCAACACCCTGCCCTGGCCCGCCATTAGGGAGGCGCTCGATTACCACGATGTGCCTCCCTATCTAAAGGCGGTGATCGGGGCGTATTTGCGGGACAGGTGGGTCGAGTACCCTGGCCGGTACGGCATTCAGCGGAGGGAGATGGACCGCGGGGTCCCACAGGGGTCTGTTTTGGGCCCCTTGCTGTGGGATCTCGGGTATGACGCGGTCCTGCGGGCCGCTCTTCCCGACGGCGCTAGTCTCGTCTGCTTCGCAGACGATACGTTGGTGGTTGCCGTCGGGATGACGTTTGGGAGGACCATCCGCCTTGCGGACGTAGCGGTGGCAGCTGTCGTCGAGAGGATCCACGACCTGGGGCTGAGGATAGTCCCGGAGAAGATCGAGGCCATATGGTTTCATACCAGGCCTAGGTCTCGGCCATCGGCCAGGTCGTGGATCCGGGTAGGTCAGGCCAGTGTCGAGGTGGGTTCCCGGATGAAATCTGGGGCTCATCCTCGACAGCCACTAGCGCTTCGAGGCCCGTTTCGACCTCTTCGTCTCCCGAGTGGAAAAGGCGGCGGCCGCTCTTGGCCGCCTGTTGTCTAATCTCGGGGGACCTGAGGATTGAGTGCGCCGCCTGTACATGGGAGTGGTGCGATCGATGACCCTGTACGGGGCCCCAGTCTGGCCTGATGGCCAGCAGCAAACAACTGCTGCGCCGGATCGAGCGACGGATGGCCATCAGGGTCGTCAGAGGGTACCGCACCATCTCCTACATGGTGGCGCAGACTCTGGTTGGGGATCTTCCCTTCGAATGGTAGGCGGCGATACGCTGGTATGTATACAAACGCGTACATATCAGCCGCCGCCTTCGAGGGGCCCTGCCAGAGCCGGAGGAGGTCGAGGGCTTTGAGCGTCAGGCCCGGGAAAAGGCGCTCTCCAACTGGGAACGGGAATTGATGTCCCACTACGGAGAGCGCATTCCCGGGGCTCTCCTGCCGCACTTTGACAGGTGGCGGGAGAGGGGCTTCGGTAGACTGACCTACCGAGCGACACAGGTATTCACAGGACACGGCTGTTTCGGTGTCTACCTGTGTCGCATAGGACGAGAGGCGACGACAGTCTGCCACCACTGTGGGGAGGAGGACTCGGCGCAGCACACGCTGGAGGAATGCCCCGCCTTTTCAGCGCTGCGTCGAGTCCTCAAAGCTCAAATTGGGCACGACCTCTCGCTCTTCAGCGTAGTTGGGGCAATGCTGGAGAGCGAGAGGAACTGGAAGGCGGTGGTCTCCTTCTGCGACGCTGTTATGTCGTAGAAGGAGGCCGCCGAGCGGGGTCGGGAGTTATCCGACCCCGCTCGAAGAGCCCGGGGGAGGCGGCGGCTACGATTGGCCGCCGCCCTTAATCCCCCGGGATAACAGGAGGAGCCGGCGGACCGCCAGTAACGAGGTCCGCCGGCTGACCGGTAGGAGTCTCATACCGGTAAGAGAGGGTGGCTGCCCTCACAGCACAACACTGGGGGCAGCCACTCCGGCGGTCGCGACGTCCAGGGCGGGGGCCGTGGGCGTCTTGTTATGCGGCCGTCGTGATGGAGCGGTCCGGGGCGCGGCCTCCCTCCACCGCTGAGTGAGGAGTATTAGGGGGGAGAGAAAGTTACCTCTCCCCCCTCGGGACGCGGCCGGCCCTAAAGGTTAAGGGCCGGCCAGTGGCGTGGGGGAGCCGCGGTAGTGTAGAACCCCGGGGGTGAGGTGGCGGGTAGTGTCGGATTCCTACCGACTAAAACCTCCACGGCGACCTACGGACGCTGTGCAGCATCTGGCGTATTGGGGGAGCCACGGGAACTCTGACGAACACTACCGCGGCTCCCCCACGCCACTGGCCGGCCCTTGACCTTTAGGGCCGGCCGCGTCCCGAGGGGGGAGAGGTAAGCTTCTCTCCCCCCTAATACTCCTCACCCAGCGGTGCAGGGAGGCCGCGCCCCGCACCGCTTCATCACGACGGCCGCATAACAAGACGCCCAGGGCCCCCGCCCTGGACGTCGCGACCGCCGGGGTGGCTGCCGTTCCTGATGTGATGCGAGGGCAGCCACCCTCTCCTGCCGGTATGAAACAACCGGTCAGCCGGCGGACCTCGTTACTGGCGGTCCGAGGGCTGGGCGTACTGAGTTCCGTCCTGGTGGGTTTAATTGCACCAGTAGTCCTCTGCTCTTCTTGCTCACCATGAGGTGATGATGCTGTAGCGAGGGTGATTTGGGCTTTTGCAGCCCCTTCCCCTGCTCGCTGCAGTTGCTTTTTATAGCGGCGTCTTGCAGCGCCGCTGTATCTTACTCGGGTTTTTGGAAGGTCTTTCTTGAGCCCTTCCCCTGAGTTCTTGGATTCCTCCGGTCGTTCGCTAGAGAGGCTAGCCACGCCCTGGAGGACTTCATCTAAGTTAGATTTTAGTTTCGGTTCGTTAGCTTTTTCCATAGAAGTCCCACGAGTAGGACGGATTCGCGGTCTCACCCGGTCAGAGCCGTCATTGCCGGGGCTTGGCTAAATACTCCCGGAGTTCACCCGGTATCCGGGAGGCACCGTTCAAGGCGCAGCATCCCCTGCGTCACGCATCCCTCGGCACGGTCGCTCACACCTTAGATTAGGGAGTCCCTTTTCGTCGACCGCACCCAATAGCAACCCTGATAGGGTGCGGCTGGATGCGGTCTTAAGCCCCTCCACCACGCCAAGGTAGAGACTCATTCGGGGGGTTCCAAACTATGTTTCACAGAAATTTTTGCTGAAATAGAATTTCACAGTACGAAGGGGGCTATCAGATGTTGATAATAGTATTTTTGCAGGTGGAGGCACTTCGGACATTTGAAGGTTACCTGCATTTTTTTAAATGGATCGGTATATTTTTGCTTCCGTATCATGATAGAGGATCTTAAGACGAGTTCAACGACCTATTACATAAGGTCATTGAAGGTCATAGAAAGTAGAGAAACACGATAATAATACAAGTTTTTCGCCCTTCAGAATTTTGTTGACATTCGCCATAAATAAGAAGCAGATCGACTTGCTCTTCAAACGGATACATCATGCCGTATTGACCGATTTATTGTATGTATGCTGTTGTATGCGTTACACATGTTTAAGTATTATTGCCAAGGCAACATCAACGACTGTCCTTTGTTTAATTCTCAGTGAATTAAACGTCAAACATTACGCATTTCTCTACTGCTTACAATACGTATGTTTCATTTACTATCAAAACCGTATTATTATCGCCTCTCACCAGAACTGTTCAGTAGGTTCGTCGAGATAAAAAGTGCAAAAATCTGGAAAATCGAGGTTCCTACATTATCGACGGTCGGTAAGTGATCTGCAGTCGGTAAAGTATTGACGGTGTTCAACTTACCCCACTTCTGCATCCTGTTAACGTTGATCTACAGTCAGTACCCGGTCTAAATATGAATATATAAATATATAAATATAAATATGTATGTGTGAGAGGATCCGTGATCGAAAGCACACAGTTGTTCGTACAGTGTAGTTTAATGAAAATAAAAATGATACAATATGAGGGAGATACAAGAAAACGTGGATGAGCGCACACGACACCAGCGGCACGTAACGTATTCGATACCCGCGTAGATGGCGTTGAAAGGGCTTTAATGAGTGTATCGCCCCGCGAGTGCGTGTCCCCAGAACTAATACTTCTCCTCGAGACACGCGTTAACTTGCACGTGCGCGACGGATACCGGGTTCAGTTCTATTGCCGCGGAACATTTCTTGTGTTTGGGCCCCGGTAGACCCTTGGTCATCATATCCGCAGGCATATCCTCCGTTGGATTGTACTCCATCCTCATTTGGCGATTGCTCAGGACTTCTCGAACGAAATGAATTCGCAAGTCAATGTGCTTGCTTCTGGCCGTGAATGAGGCGTCATCCGCCAGTAGCTTTGCTCCTAGATTGTCGTTGTACACCACGATGTCCGCGAGATTCGGAAGGCCTAATTCCTTTAGAAAGTTGCTTAAATATATAGACTCCTTTGCGGCCTCAGTGACGGCCATATATTCCGCCTCGATTGATGAGAGCGCTACAGTTCTTTGCTTTTTCGATTCCCATGATATGGCCGCTCCGCTTAGGGTAAAAACATATCCCGTGAATGACCGCCTATCGAGTAGGCAATTTCCGCAATCGGCGTCGACCACTCCCTTCAGTGAGTCGGCACATGAACCAAAGGATAGTCCCAGACTCATATTCCCCTTCAGATAGCGTAATACGCGCTTAGCGGCTGTCCAATGAGTACATCTGAAACATTCGTTGAACTGGCTCAAATGACTAACTGCAAATGCGATGTCCGGTCTCGTAGCCACTGCCAGGTAACTCAGAGCACCGATCAACTCTTGATATGGCAGCTTGAGTTCGTCACGATCTGGTTCACCTTCTGGTTTCGTCAGCTTTATATTTGGATCGATGGGAGAGCTGACTGCCCTTGACTCGGCTATGCCAAAACGATGCAAAATTTTCCTGATGAACCCCTTCTGGTGCATGGTGATGCTGTCGTCACCGCGAGAAAACTCGATGCCCAGACAATGACCCACACTGCTAAGATCCTTCACTTCGAATTCCCGTGATAGGTTTCACTTTATCGCTGATATCGACTTATCATTTCGTGAGACGATGAGTACACTTATACGTATACTGCAATCAATAGTAAGTCTTCCCCTTGATCAGCATGGTACACGCACGGATCTGCGTGGCAGGGTGACATCCCATATTTTCTTAGAATTTTGTCCAGTCTATTGAACCAATACTTTCCAACCTACCGTAGGCCGTAGAGGGATTTTTTTAGGCGGCAGACTCTGTCTCCAGACGACAGATCCATTAACATTTGTTCTGCCTTGACTTTTAATTGGCTGTCCTTACTTTCCGATTCGATAATCGTTTCCAAGGCGTCGTTTAGCGTCTTGGGTGGCGACATAAATATCTCCTCTTCAAGTGTGCCATTTAGATATGCTGTCGCAACGTCCAGCTGCTCAACGAACATTTCGTTACGCACTGCTATTGTCATTAGGAGGCGTATCGAACTTTGTCTAGCGACTGAAGCAAATGTTTGATTAAAGTGAATTCCCGGACGTTGAAAGAATCCTTGAGCAACAAGGCGGGCCTTCCTCTTCTCGATGGATCTATCTGGTCGATATTTATTTCTCAATACCATTCGACTCCCGATAATGCTGCGGTTTTCCGGTCGAAAAACCACGGTCCACGTGTCGTTTTTGATGATCGATCTGACCTTAACTGCCATAGCTCGTAGTCAGTTGCTTGCATCTGGACCTGACAATGCTTGCTTTATAGGGATTTCCGATGCGAGGGCGTAATTTTTCTCAACGTTGGCTGCGTGTTCGCGTGGTTCGTGAAATAATTTGTGTGGCCTTCCCCTCAAACCAGTGCAAAACAATCTCGGTCTTCCGGGACCTCTTCTGAACGTTGCGCTTGGCCGTTCCCCAACAGTGTCGTCTTCCTCTGGTGAGTCTTCATGAAGGTCGTGCAGTTCCGTACTAAAAAAGTCGTTGTCTTCAATGTTGACTGGGGGCCTCAATTCAATGTCGATTACGCGAGGCGCTGCTTCTTCCGTTCCGTCTTCCTTGTTGGACGTTACCTCCTTGCGTTCCTCATGCCAAGTACCTTTGTCTTCCAGGAATCTAACGTCGCGTGCAATCACGACTTCACGCTCTTCGGATAGCCAAATCCTGTACCCCTTCGAATGATCGGGGTAACCAACAAAAATGCCTTCCTTGCAGCGTGACTGAAATTTGTCCCTGTTGGCATCTCGATTCAGGTAGAGTATTCTACAGCCGAACTCTTTCATGTGGCTCACATCCGACTTCCGTTGTGTCCAGGCTTCGTACGGCGTCTTGCTCCCCAAGCTTCTAGTTGGACAACGATTCCTGATATAGTTTGCTATGTTTATGGTCTCGGCCCAAAAGGACGAGGGGAGACCTGCTTGCAACAGAAGACACCTCGCAGTGACCAACAAAGTTCGGTTTTTTCTCTCCGCGATGCCATTTTGTTCCGGATTTTTCGCGACAGACAGTCTTCTTGCGATTCCGTGTTCCTTTAAATAGTTATCGAACTCGCGACTCAGGTACTCTCCGCCATTATCGGACTGCAAGTATTTGATCTTCCGACCTGTGAAGTTTTTGACGAGCTGTCTAAATTTCTTAAATGACGCGAAAACTTCGCCTTTTGATTTCAGAAACCGTACTTCGCTCCATCTTGAATGGTCGTCAATAAACGTCACGAAGTATCTAGCCTTTCCTTTCGAGACGTTCCGCATCGGGCCGCACACGTCGGAGTGAATGATCTTCAATAGATTCGTTTCACGCATCGACTCTTTTGGAAAAGGCGTTCTCGTCATTTTCCCGCGAATGCAAATGTCGCACTCCAGTTGCGTTTCGCGGTCTGGCAAATCGACTCCTCGTATGTTTTTTTCGCGCGCCACATGGAGGAGGTCTCTAGTGTTCATGTGCCCGAGGCGCCGATGCCACAACATCAATGCTCCTGACGCACTTAACGAAACCTTTTCCGAGGTTGAGTTACACTCGCCGCGCGAATTTTCGTGCACGTAGTACAGTCCGCCGACACGACCCACCACTAATTTCATGTTTCCGTTCTTATCAGTTACCACGGCTCGCGTCTTACTGAACGTGACTTTGAAGTCTTTGTCCGTAATTTTCGCGACTGATAAGAGATTCGTTCGAAGATCCGGTATGAACAGCGCATCGTCCAACCGAACATTCTTCTCGTCATTGAGATTTAATTTTTCGAAATTTGAATATTCGAAGTTCGTGAAATCGCTTAGATATTTACATAAATGCGATGACGCGCCGCTATCCATGCACCACTTTCCGGCATTGTTCGAGTTGTCCGCACGTAGCATCTCGTGTTCACCGACGGATTCAAAGGCGTTATACAAACCTATTTCTTCGACTTTTCTCGCGTCCGTCCGACGCTCGTTATTTGTCTTTCTGCAATCCGCGGCTTTGGGACCGTATTTCCGACACCGGTGATGTGACGTAATTTGGTACTTGTGTATTGAAAATAAAATAAACTGATTAACTTCATTTATTTAATACAAGCGAACGTACACCGACGAATCGTGTTTTAAGGAGAACTAAGGGCCCTTTTTTGAGAGCTTGTGAACTTATATATGGTTGCCTTTTAGGCGGTGGGCGGTAAGGGGTAACGGATGAATCGGATGGTAGTTGATGCAGATCAAGGCGTGGGGTCCGTCACAGGTGCAGCCGGATGGTGTCTGATAAGCCCTGACCTAGGTCAAGGCGTGGGATCCGTCACAGTGACATTGATATTTAAATGGTTCCTTTGCACCCGTGTCATTACTTTCCGTCGTCTTTTTCTTCTAATTCGAGTATTTCCGAGCCCCTCTGTTCGCTATCATGGCGCCTTGACTGTCAACTATTTCGTGCGTTGTTCTTACGAGCGTCGCTTTCCTCAATGATTTTGATACGAAGAGTTTCCAGTGACAGCAGTTCGTCGCGTGACTCGATTGTGCAGCGAAAGTTCGCGAAACACGTGGGCAAACTGTACAAAAGCATGATTGCTAGCAAATCTTGGTTTATCACTACTTCCATCTCGTTCAATCTATCGATTACGTCGAAAAAAGCACGAATGTGTTCGCGGATATCCCCACTTTCTTCCATTCGTTGCAACATGAGTTGCTTCAGCAACGTGGCCTTCCGTGCAGACCCTTTCGATTGATAAATTTCTTGAAGTTTCAGCCACACTTCGCGAGATGTTTCACAATTTTTTATTAGCTTTAGTTCGGACCGGCTTATGGATAAAATAATGTTCGATTTCGCTTTACTATCTTCTCTTGCCGATTCTCTCGCGGCATTCCCCGACGCATCACCGGCAACGACATGAGATTTTTTCGTTTCACCGTTTACGTATGTCCACGCGTCGTTTTTTATTAGTAAGACTTGCATCTGCATTTTCCATGTGTTGTAATTCTGGAACTCATGATACGCGTCGCGACAGGGAAGAAAACAAACTAACCTCTAAAAGTTTGTCGATCAAAAAAAACTCACGATCAATCGCTTCCCGTGCACTTTAATTTCCGAGATCTTCTGGGCCCATAACCTGTGGGAGAGGATCCGTGATCGAAAGCACACAGTTGTTTGTACAGTGTAGTTTAATGAAAATAACAATGATACAGTATGAGAGAGATACAAGAAAACGTGGATGAGCGCACACGACACCAGCGACACGTAACGTATTCGACACCCGCATAGGTGACGTTGAAAGGGCGTTAATGAGTGTATCGCCCCGCGAGTGTGTTGACCCCAGAACTAATAATATAAACATAAATATATAAATATACATACGTAAATATAAATATAATTACATAAATATAAGTATATAAATATAAATATATAGACATAATATGTAAGTATATAAATATACAGGGTGTCCCAGAAATAGTGTAAGAACCGGAAATTGGGGGTAGCTGAGACGATTCAAAACAACAATTTCCTTTGCTAAAATGTCGGATGGGGCTTCGTTTTTGAATTATTAAGCAAAAACACTGGCCAATCAGAGCGCGTCTCGAGCGCGCGCTCAGTACCGTCAGGGTAGCGTGCGAGCCTAGGTGCCCCGGAACAAGCGTCTCGGCAAAACGGGAAGCGTTAAGCGCAAGTAATATTGAACATAAAAGTAAAAACCAAATGGAAGAATGTTATGAAAATAATCGTACTCTAGAATAAAGGGAATGACTGAATGGCTGGATATCCTTACAGAAGGAATAAGTAGAAATTGCAGAATATTTTTCGGTATTATAAAGGAGGAAAAAATCTGAAAATTACCTACGTGGAATGTTAAAAAGTGAAGAAAAAATGTAAACTGGACTGTACATGAGTGCACGTACTTGTAAGTTGGCCTGCTTCGATACGAACAATATGGTAGCGGGTATGAATTTAAACTGTAAAAGTGTATATGACGAATGCATAACGTGTGCGAAAGGGAAAATCAAACAATTGCCGTACTAAAAGTCTGTAAGTCGGGAAAAAGAAAGGCTCGGCTTCATGCATTCGGATATTTGCGGTCCAAATGGACACAGAATCCCTCGGCGGCGCGAAATACTTCGTAACGTTTGTCGACGATTATTCGCGCTATACCGAAGTAGTAATATTGCATCAACGATCGGACGCACTAACAGCTTTTAAAAATTTCAAAAAGCGCGTAGAAAAAGAAACCGGGTGTGCATTAAAAAAATTAAGAACGGATAACGCAAAAGAATATATTTCAACAGATTTCTCAAAATTTTTAGAAGACGAGGGTATTGCAAGGCAGCTTACCGTTGCGTATACCCTTCAGCAGAACGGCGTGGCTGAGCGCGCAAATCGCACGTTAGTAGAAATGGCACGATGTCTCATGATTCAAGCGAATTTGCCAAAGTCATTGTGGGCAGAGACAATCAACACAGCTGCGTTTTTACGAAATAGATACCCAACAAAATCGCTAGAGAATAAAACTCCGTACGAAGGGTGGTTTGAAAAAAAAACCTTATATAGGATTTCTGCGAACTATAGGGAGTAGAGCAATAGCGTTAAATAAAACTACAGGTCTAAAGAAACTTGATCCGAAAGGTCAAGAATATGTTCTCGTTGGTTAGTCGCAGAAATCAAAAGCCTATGGTTTATGGCTCCGACACACAAGAAAAGTCATCAAAACGGGAGATATTAAATTCATTGAAAATATCGATTGCGAAAATGTAAAGGCTTATTTTCCAGATTTCCTTCCAGAAGAAGATGAAACCGAGGAAGTAAACAAAAACGAAGATGAAGAAAATGAAAACCAACAAAATGAAGACACAGAAAACGACGAAAGACATCGAGAAGATAATTATGGAAATAAACGTGGTCGCGGCAGACCAAGGATTGTCCGAACAGGGAGCGTAGATCGACCGAGAAAAATTTACGCAACCCAAAGCACCACCATCAAAGACGAAACAGATGGCGACAGGGAAATTCCAAACGAACCAACAGCTATAAACGAAGTATTCGGACGTAACGATACACAATTATGACTGGAAAATAACAAAGTATTATCTAACATATGGGTTTTCAAAATAAACAGAAACGGAAAAGGAGAAATAGAAAAATATAAAGCACGTTTGGTGGCAAGAGGTCATACCCAAAAGGTGGGAATCGACTATGAAGAGATATTTGCTCTTGTTTCACGCAACGAAATTATACGAACGCTTCTCGCAGTAGCAGTTGAAGAAGAACAAGTATAGACATATGTATGTGCAAGGAAATTTGCACGACAAAGTCTACATGGAACAACCTCCGCCCAAAAACCGTGAGTAACTGTGCCTGAATGAGCATACAACGCGCCATCTGTATCAAAGTTCAAGAATTTAGTCGATAGGATGCCGCGATTAATTCAAGCGGAGATAGGAGCACGCAGCGGTTATATTGATGAAAAAAAATTATAAGGTATTTCAATAAGATTTTTGGCATACAATTTGATTTAGGTGCTTTCTACAGCATAAATAATTAATAAATACAATTTTAATTCCATAATATAGGCCACTTTATAGTAAAAAATTGTCCGAAGTAAAATTCTACTAATTGTAAGTGTCCGATGGCTTATGGACGGTAGTGTATAAGAAGCCGGAAAAATGCCAAAAAGTCAGTCGAAAAGAAACTTGCATCCGGGCCCTGCGCTCCGGGACGTCTTTCGAGAGGCAAACATTCGGCGAGCTGGCCGAAATTTGCATCCGAGCCTAGAGCTTGGGACTCGTTTCGGACCGGCACACAAAGAATCTGCGCCTTCGGTACGCTGGCGAGCGTAGGACTCAAACTCTCAAATCAAAATCAATATTCGTCTCCGATATTCTAAGATAGAGCGTGATTTCGCTGAACCCCAACACTCCGTTTACAATGTTATACGGTACTAATAAGACCAATTCTGACTTATGGATGCCAAATATGGTTTAACGTTAGTGCAAGTACGATGGAAAAAATTAAGACTTTTCGAAATAAAATGCATACGAACATGTATGAATATGTACCGTTCGCCAGAAACTATAATAACTACACTAACAAGGGAACATACCGAAGTGACAATCGCCAATTTTGATGAAACTTCGCAAAAATGTAGTTTTCATCAATTCATTGGACATTGGTATTTCTTTATAGCTGCTAACATTCACTCTGAAGGGTTGAAATCAGCTCCCAAATTTGGAGGTGCAAAACATATTTTCTTGAATATTTCCGAAACTATTAGGTTGGCAACTAAGTTCTCGCCGTATTTTTACATTTTTATTTTCCGCATGTCATTAAACGTTTTTGGTATAATGTTTTATATCATTCGAAAGAAGATGTTTTGTTCTACCGGAATCTATGTTTTATTTTTTTGTCCAGCGAATTTCTGTTGTTTCTCAGATCATTAAAGTGGAGTGTCAAGTTGAGAAAAGTGAGCATTTTCGACACCTCCTTCTTTTTACTTTTAATCAAGATTCTATTGCCGCAAAAGCTGCTCGCGACATTTATGCTGTGTATGGAAAGGGTGTCGTAGCTAAAAGAACCCCTCGTGATTGGTATGCCAAGTTGGAAAGATGGAAATTTTAACCCTAAAGACGCACCTCGTACTAGCCGCACGGTTGTGTTCGATGAAGAACGATTAAACAAACTTTTGCACGAAAATTTGCGTCAAACCACGAGGGAACTCGCAAAAAAAAGAAAAAAAATGGAATGCTCCCACACTGGTGTAAAAGAGCATCTTCATTTGATGGGAAAGGTGCAGAAGTTTGGAGCATGGGTTCCACATGCTTTAAATGACAG
The DNA here is from genome assembly GCA_022405125.1 of Anthidium xuezhongi. NCBI lineage: Eukaryota > Metazoa > Arthropoda > Insecta > Hymenoptera > Megachilidae > Anthidium > Anthidium xuezhongi. Next base: position 29,128 of record CM039637.1, read on the forward strand.
CAACAAAAATCAACGATGCAAAATTGAGAGCTTGGTTGAATGAATTTTTCGAGTCGAAACCGGATGATTTCTACCAACGAGGTATTGAAAACCTTGTTGAACGTTGGGAAGACTTTGTAACCCACAAGGGAGAATATAGGTATTATTGATTAATTAATTGTTAGTTTTTCTTGAAAAATGACCTTTTAAAAAATGTGAAAAAACGGCGGGAACTTAGTTGCCAACCCAATATAAATATTAGAGATAGAGGTATGCCGTGAATCGATGAAATTTGTGTTTTTGGAATTTCGACGAATTTGACTACGTAAACAGATGAACGAAATGTCCATTTGTTTAAACAATACATTAAAAAATATTAAATCCACGCAGGCCTCGAAACAAGGAGAATCTTCAAAACCCTCATACGACGATTTAATAAAATTAATAGCAAATTTAAACGAGACAATAGCAAATCTGTCCAAGCAATTGGCAGAGGAGAGGAATCAGAAGACAAAACCCAGCAAAGGACGTCGAAGAAAATCTACCGGAGGCAGAAATGGAATCAGCGGAAATTCCCAAGCAGAAGCCGATATCGCGGGAATGGTCAACCGTTACGAGGCACAAGAGGAAAAACATCCCCAGCGCGCTACCTGCTAAAACAAAGGAGGACCCCCCGAGGACATCCACGCCAGCACGGGCAGGCACCCTCTTGGAAGAAACCAAAATTCGGAAACGAGGTGAATGTACCAAAACCAAACAATTCTATTGCTAAACCCCCACCAATAGTCAGTAACTATACAGTAACTCGTGCAAGAGAACGATCGATTTAATAAGTAAATCTACAAACAATGTCCACACCAAAAGAATCAATAGTGAGAAACACCTCTTACATCTGGACAACGTAGAGTCATATAAAGTAGCCTGTAATAGCTTAAAAAATAACAAAATTGAATATTTTACCTACACCCCAAAACAGGATAAGGTGACGACGATCCTTCTAAAAAATTTAGAAGGAGAATTTGACCCGGACACTGTGCTGGAACATTTGAACAGGAAAAATATCGAAAATATAGAATTCAAATCCGTTAAAAAGTTTACAATTCAACGGTCAATAAAAGAGGGCCGTATCCTCTCGATATATGTACCTGGTACAAGTTACACCGGAAAGTAAAATCGAAAACTTATCGCAAATAAAAACATTGCTCCATTCTCTAGTCTTTTGGGAAACGTTAATAAAAAAAGATCGTATCCAATGTAAGAGGTGTCAACGAATAGGCAAAAACTACAACTTGAAATACAGGTGCAAGTGTAAAGTGCAACGAGCCTGACAATCCAGGAGAGTGCCCGCGTACCGGTACAACAGATTCACAACCGTTCTGCGTAAATTGCAAACAATTCGGGCACTCTAGCTAGCCGAAATTAAACAAAAAATTGAGGACAAAAAACAACAAATAAAATTAGCCAAAGAGAATAAAGTAAAATTAGTAAACAAATTAGTAAAACCTGATATGTCATTTAGCGCAATAGTTTCTAACACCAGCCAAACAAACACATACCAACAACCTCCAGCACAGGCGAAGCCACAACCTAAATCCTAATACATCTCCAAACACATCTCTGTTGGAAGAAATTAAAAATATCATCTCAGTCACGATCAAATCACAAATTTCACAGCTAGCTGAAAGCATCGCGGCAAATACAAGTAGAGTCAACATCATAGTTGTAGAAGCCTTAGGAATCGACGTATAAACTTCACACCACCGGTAACAAGTAGAAGCACAGCCAGTGAATTGCTAATCCGCTAATTAATGTAAACTCGATAATAACTAATGAAAGAAGAGCCACACTCCTGGATTGTTTAAACAAATACAAGCCTGATTTAGTCTTGCTCTCCGAAACAAAACGAAACCCGACCCATAGAATCACTTTTAAAGACTATCAATTCGCATGAAGAGATAAATTAAAGATTAAACTCTAAACGAGAATGCTAATTCGTAAAGATATTAAATTTAAGAACGTCCAGCCAAACTGTGTAACGAATAACGTAAGTTTTCAGTCGACAGTGTTAGAAATTAAATTTCAAAATAATTGCAAATTTTACATATTAGCAGGATACGCAACTAGTAATTGTAAAAAAGAGTTTATGATGGAATTTAGATCGCTTTTCAACTCCCTGGAAATGTACAAATCCAACAGCTATTATTTATTGGCCGGAGACTTAAATGCTAAACACCAAGCATGGGGAAATACGATAAACAATAGCCAAGGAGTTTCATTGAACAAATGACAAATGGCTCCTCGAAAATCAAATCACATATAGAACATCCCTTCACAGAACTGCACTCCCATCGTATCCAAAAAGCGGAGCGTTCATCGACCTCTGTATAGCGGATAACAGAGTAAAATTCTATGACACACATCCGCTCATAATCTTCTCAGATCCTTTCCATACGACAGAGTGACCATAGAGCTTCAATAATGACTATATCCATTTCTTCGACCGATTATTTTGTACTTGAAGAATCATCCCCAAACATAAAATATAACTTTAATAAAACTGACTGGTCCAAATATCAGACGATCCTAATTCAAAACGACGACATAGACGTACAGAATGACAGAAACCTCACATCAAACGAAATAGACAGTTACATAGAAACACTCAACTCAAACATACTGAACGCAATAGATCACGCAATACCACGCATAGACAATAATTTCAACTCGACAGATAAATATATAACACCAAAAATAAAAAATCTCCGCAAACAAAAAAGTCACATATTAACGCAACTAAACAAACTGTCACGATTACAGAACTACACTACAGCAAACGACTCACTAATAGGTATACTGAAAAAAACACTAACAGGAATCCGACATGAAATTAAGAAAGCATTCCAAGAAGCTGTGGGCAACCACTGGAAGAACAAAATCACTAAAATCTCAGTTCGCAAACCCCATGAAATGTTTCCTTCCATAAATAGCCTCTTCAGAACGAAAGGCAGTAATAACATCGAGACACTCAACATTTCTGCCGCAGACACACATCTTCTTGGAAAAGCAAACCTAAATGCCAACCATCTACCGACAGATACAAACAACAAAGTACTAATCACAGATCCACAAGACAAGCTAAATATCATCGGTGCACACTTTGAAACAGTTCACACAAAAAACTTACACATAAGGAAGGAACAACACTCTAACATAATAAAGCAGAAAATACAGAACAACACCACATTGTGCACATTCACCTCAACTAACACAGCAGACAACCCAAACAGAAACAGCACCCCTACAAATTACTTCACCTCCGTATATATCCTCGAACATACATTCAAAAACTTAAACAATAAGAAATCCTCCAGCTTTGACGGCATACCAAATATAGCCCTGAAACACCTACCTAGACTCTACATATACCTATTACTACACTATCCTTTTTAACAATTGCCTAAACGCATCGTATTTCCCCACTATTTGGAAGACGGCAAAATTAATAACTATTAGGAAGAAAGGCAAGGACGCCAGTGATCCTAATAGTTATCGCTCGATAAATCTGCTCCCAAACATCAGTAAAGTCTTCGAAACGTCAATAAATAATGCAATCGTTGACTTGTGCAAAACAAGGGATATTATACCAGAAACACAATTCGGATTTCGACACAGACGAATGTCCACGGTTCACGCAATTACTAAATTTACCTCGGACATTTGCTGGGCCAGAAACGCAGGCGACTGCGTAGGCGCCCTATTAATCGACTTAGAGAAAGCCTTTGACACAGTTTGGTTGGACGGCCTCATTTTCAAACTTCTCAAAAAACAGTTCCCGATGCATTTGATCAAAATCATCTGTAACATGTTGCATGGGAAGAAATTTTATGTAGCGAATGGTCAATATTCGTCTAGTAAAGCATTTGAAATCGTAAACGGGCTGCAACAAGGCGCAGTAAATTCCCCCGTCTTGTTTAATATCTATATCAGTGACTAATTACAGCTGTATGACCTAAATACTGGCAACGTCAAAAAAGCAGTAGCTTTCGCGGACGATCTCTTAATTTACATCAGGCACAACAAACCGTCAAAATTGCAATCTTTGCTACAGGAAACCTTTAACAAGATCCAAGACTATTTTAACACGTAGAAATTAAAAATCAACATAAATAAATGCGAGACAATTTTGTTTAGACCGTACATATCTCGCATTTCCGATGCAAACAATGACGTTCGCAGATTCGCGGGTAAATTTCATATTCACGACAATTACAACCCGAGTAGCAAAATTCCGCATAAACACGTTGTCCGTTATTTAGGTATACACTTAGACTTCAAACTCAATTACAACAAACACGTAGACATTCAGATAGAAAAAGCACAGAAAGCTTTTGTAAGTCAGAAAAAATTATTCTACTCCAAAGACCTCGATAAATGCGTGAAAATTCTTTGTTACGAGCTTTTCATCCGACCGATCCTGACCTACGGCTGCCCCATCTGGTTCAACATCAGCCCAGGGACCATGGAGAAACTTCGCGCCTTCGAGAGGAAATGCATTCGAGCCTGCCTCAACAGATACCGGTCTGCAGAAACCAACTTCACGAAACGGATCAGCAATTATAAGCTATACGAGGAAGCAAAACTAATCAGGATAGACTTATTCGTGTTAAAATTAATTAGAAATCACTGGGCCAGTATTAACGAAATAGTATCTAACAGTCAAATATATTGCTCCACATACCCGAACCCTTTGTATTTTGCCAAATCTATGAAAACCGGATACACACCCCCAGAGTCTTTTATTTATCTAGATAGCAAAGGATACATTCAAAATTCTAACAACGTTCCATTAATATACCATGTGTTTAGAAAAACTTACGACAAAACAATCACCTACAATGGCGACATAGATTTCAACGACCCCACCATGCGATTTAATTATAAATTATCCAGCATAGATATAAGTGATAACCACAGAAAAAATACAAAAAAATACTGGTGGCTATAAATTATAAATAAAAAACTAAAACCTAACATTCAACACATCGAAGACTCCTCGGTAGTATAGTGGTCAGTATCCCCCCATTCGTCCGTCGACCTCCGCAGGAGTCGGACGTGCCTCAGTGAGCTTGAAAGAAAAAGTGCAAACAGAGCAATAGAGCGACAAAAAGAAAATATCACAGTGATAGCGCTAGTCCATAGTGCATAACCCACCTAACGTTTTACACAGTGTCGTGCACATAAGAAAGTGACAATAACAGACAATAATAAATACAAACAAATAAATAAAATATTAATTAGTGGAAAAAAAAAAAATAGCGGGTATTGACAACCCGCCACAGGGAGAACCCCCATCAATTGGGGATGTTCCCCAAGACAAACAAATACAACAATATGCCGAAACCAATAAACCACAAATGGATCCAGCAAAGAAAACAAGTGAACAACAGATAATCGACATAAACGACGCAAAGTTATCACAATATTTCAAATAAATTATGAATCCGAAGAAATAACCAAAGAGGCTTAACCCGACACCAACAACAATCAACAAAGAAAGAAAAGAAAAACAACAAGCAAATAATATAAGCACAACAGAAACATTAAAAACGAAACCCGCAGGCACCGTTACCCAAAACGAAGACGAAAAGAAGAAAATGGAACATAAACCGACCTATGAAGAACTAATACTTCAGAATAATAAACTCAATTTGTTTGTTGAAAAATTACTAAAACAAATCGAAGACGAAAAAAAGGCAAAGCAGAATGAGAACCCACTAGGCGCCTCAACCTCAACCCTCAAACATGTGTCAACGGAACCGATGGATACCTCCAGCGAAGACCCCGTAGACAAAGGAAACGAAGAGAAGAGCTGGACGAAAGTCACTTCACCCAAAAAGAGAAAGCGAGCAGCCCCCGCTGTAAACCCAAGGATCGAGGACAAGCGAAGACCAGGGCCCATCAACACCCTCCAACATGAATCACGAAGCAAACAGCCACCAATGCAAACACCATGCAGCTCAAACAATAGTACGATAGGTAACCAATTCGCGAATGACCCCAAAAACACACACAACGGACCCAAACCTCCCCCAATAATATTACACGAAAACACGATTAAACAAACTATAAATCTGTTGTCCACAAAAATTAAAGACTTTTACATAAAACGAATAAACGCCAACAAACAAATATTACAAACAAATACAATAGCTAACCACAAAATCGCGTGCGAAACATTAAAACTTAAGAACATACAATTCTTTACATACACGCCTAAAACAGAAAAAAATATAACTGTGTTATTAAAAGATCTTGAAGCTAACTTCGAAACAGAAATTATCCTAGACGAATTAAATAACAAAAAAATAGACAATCTAAAATTTCTTTCCGTAAAAAAATTCACAACTAAACGCTTAATTAACGAAGGCAAAAACCTCCCAATCTTCATTGTACAGCTATCAGCAGACAGCAATATAAATAATCTAAATCAGATAAAGACTCTACTACATACATTCGTAAGGTGGGAAAAGATTATATTGAAGGATCGCATCCAGTGCAAGAGATGCTAAAGGATAGGGCACGTGGCTAGCAATTGTAACTTAGATTACCGCTGCGTTAAGTGTGACACCCAGCATAGCCCAGGTAAATGCCCACGGTCAGGTATAGAGGAGGACAACGATCCGGGTCCTTATTGCGTAAATTGTAAAAGCTTCGGACACCCAGCGTCATATAGGGGGTGCCCGAGATTAAAAGAATTAAAACAAAAAATAGAAGACAAGAAAATAGCCTTAAAAACCGAAAAAGAAAAAAAGCAAACTGCAATAAACAAATATGTAAAAAAGGGAATAACATACAGTTCAACAGTAGCAGGGAACATCACAAACAAACCAAACGAAACAACAACAAACCAAATATTCGAAACAAATACTATATCTACCGCGGCAAAATACACCCAAAATTCATTCATAGATCAAGTAAAACAGATAATAGAATCCTCAGTAAATGCACAAATGTCCAGACTAACTGAAAGAGTAGAATCCAATACAAACAAAATCACCCTATTAGCAAACGCACTGGACATAGAACTATAAATGGTTTCTCCGAACAATAGCAGTTATCAAAGACCCAATGCAAACAAAATAGCACTCAACAAACTAAAAATACTAGAAATTAATGTAAACTCCTTAATTACAAATGAAAGAAGAGCCTCGCTCGTCGAATTCCTACAAAGACATGACCCGGATGTTGTTCTCCTCTGCGAAACCAAATTAAACGAAAGACATCGTGCCTATTTTAAAAATTACCAATTTATAAGAACCGATAGACCGAACGCTAAACAGGCCGGGGGAACTGGCATACTAATTAAAAATGATATCAAATTCAGATCCGTCCAGCCAAAATGCATCAAAACACAAACCCTCGAAACTAGCATCGTACAAATAAAAATTCAAAACAATAATAACTTATTCTTAATATCAGCTTATGCAACTAGTAGTTGTAAAAAAGAATTTATGGCCGAATTAAATCTCCTCTTCGAAAAACTAGAACTACACAAAAGCAACAATTATTATTTATTAGCAGGCGACCTAAATGCCAAACACAGCTCCTGGAATAACCCAATAGACAACAAAAGAGGTACCGCGCTTCACAACTGGATACAACAAAATCAAATACAATACAGACTCTCATTACTTCACACTCTAATCCCATCTTATCCAAAAAGCGGCGCCTTCATAGACATTTGTATAGCAGACAACAGATTGCAATTCCATGACCCACCTGCACCCGACCTACCCGACCGACTCGACTCCCTTGAATACGACAGTGACCACCGAGCCGTTATTATGCACGTCTCACTACAACATCATAACCACATACTAATAGACGAGACAAACCCTAATATCAAATACAACTTCAATAAAGCCGACTGGGACAAATTTAAAAAGTATTTAACAGATAATGACAATATAGACATACCAAACACCAGAAACCTATCGACAAACGAAATCGACAATTATATAGAATTACTCAACACACATATCACCAATGCAATCGAATAATCAGTACCACATGTTAATAATGACTTCAACTCGACAGACAGATATATAACACCACAGATAATAAAACTAAGAAAACAAAAGAGCCAACTAATAACGCAAATAAACAGGCTTTCAAATATAACAAACTACATTCCTGCAAACGAGACAAGAATAAAGATACTCAAAAGCATTCTAAAAACAATAAGATACAAGATCAAAAAAGCATTTCAAAATTCAGTAAGTAACTATTGGAAAAAAAAATCACAAACATATCTTTACACAAGCCAAAAGAATTATTCCCCTCGATAAGAAGCATCTTTCGCAATAACGAATCAAATAACATAGATACCCTAAAAATCCCCCAAACAAACAACTACACAGACATAATCACAAAAGCAGACATAAACCTTAGTAATATACAGACCGACGAAGACAATAATCTAATCATAACAGACGAACAAGACAAACTAAATATACTAGGGACCCACTTCGAGACAGTCCATACTCAAAACAATCACATGGGAAAACCACAACTATCCAACCTCATCAAACAAAGAGCTGACGAAATACAAAACGAAATAGACAACGATATACGCGACAACAGAACAGTATGCACATTCGACAGTACAAACAGGGCAGACAATCCAGACACAGGTATCATCCCTGAAAACTTTTTTACCTCCTTCGACACGTTAGAAACCACCTTCAAGAAACTAAACAACAAAAGATCATCCAGCTTTGATAATATACCAAACATTGCATTAAAAAACTTACCTCCCTCATATATCTTTAAATACTCGATTATATTCAATAATTGTCTAAATGCAGCGTACTTCCCAACAACCTGGAAAACGGCTAAATTAATAGCAATCAAAAAGAAAGGGAAACCTGGAAGTGCTCCGACCAGCTACCGCCCGATTAGTCTCCTGCCCAACATCAGTAAAATATTCGAGACCACCATAAACAATTCCATTAACGCACACCTGAAAAGCAATAACCTACTCCCAGAATTACAATTTGGATTCAGATACAAACACTCAACCATCCACGCAATAACAAAACTTACCTCTGACATATGCTGGGCAAGGAACGATGGAGACTGCGTTAGAGCAGTGCTCATCGACCTCGAAAAAGCATTCGATACAGTTTGGCTGGATGGGCTATTTTTCAAATTACATAGAAAGAAATTTCCAAATTACCTAATTAAAATATTATGGAACATGTTACATGACAAACAATTCTACGTGAACACAGGTCAACACACATCAACAAGAGCATTTAAGATAGCAAACGGCCTTCAACAAGGAACAGTTAATTCCCCCGTCCTGTTTAGCATATATATCAGCGATCTACTACAGATGTACGACCTAAATGGCGGCAACAAAAAATGGGCAATCGCATTCGCAGACGACTTAATAATTTATTTAGCAGACAAAAAACCAACAAAAATCAAAACCTTATTACAACAAATTTTCAGCAAAACACAAGATTACCTTCACACATGGAAACTGAAATTAAATCTCAACAAATGCGAAACAATATTATTCAGACCGTATATCTCCAAAATCTCAGACGCGAATAGCGATGTGCGCATTAACGCAAAAAAATTCCAGTTGCACGATACGAACAATAGCGATGCCAAAATTCCCCATAAAGGAGTTGTCCGTTACTTAGGCGTACACCTAGATTTTAAGTTAAATTACAATCAACACATAAATATACAGTTAGATAAAGCGCAAAAAGCATTCATAGCCAACAAAAAAATATTCTATTCCAAAGATCTAAACAAACATGTAAAACTATTATGTTACAAACAACTAATCCGTACCATATTAACATATGGTTGCCCGATATGGTTTAATATAAGTGCGAGCACGATGGAAAAAATTAGAATGTTTGAACGCAAATGCCTCCGAGCCTGCCTAAATAGTGTTGGATTCCTTTATTTAGTCTTTAAAGAAATCTCGCGTAAGTCACGGGAGGTTTTCTATTCGTTGCGAAGCTTTGGGTTTCTCTAATGTTACAATAATAATGTCCTATGGAGGGTCATAGTAGGTCTTTTAAGGATGTGGGAAGGAAATGGTGGGGATGAGGACTGATAGACATTCTAGGAGCAAGGATCGTGAATCAGGATGCGTAATGGGTAGGATGAGTAATTGTGTAAGGAAGGATGAGCCAGGGTTTGGGATGATAGGAGATGTGCAATTCGGCAAACATGTTGAAATAGCGATATCCAACAATAGATACAGAACTCCAGAATCTAATTACACAAAAAAAGTCAACAATACAAAATTATACGAAGAAGCCGGAATAGTCAGAATAGATTTATTTATATTAAAATTAATCAGGAACCACTGGTCAACCATACCAAACATAAGATCTAATAGTCTAATTTATAGCTCAATATACCCCAACCCTCAATACCTTAATAAAACCAGGCACACGGGGTATACCCCACCCGAATCATTCATTTTTCTGGACAGCGAAGGCTTCATACAAAATAACAGCAATCAACCCATCATCTACCACTACAATAGGAAAAACTACGACAAAACAATTCAATATAGCAAAAATATAGATTTCTCCGACCCACAAATACGGTTTAAATATAAGCTGTCTAGCCACGACAAAAAAGACAAACATAGGGAAGATACTAAGCGATATTGGTGGCTAAAAAAATAAAAAGCCAAAATTTAGTTATAAACAAATATTAATATAAGATACGTTAAGTAGAGAAAAAATAAATTGTGATAACGAGAACTCCTCGATAGTATAGTGGTTAGTATCCCCGCCTGTCACGCGGGAGACCGGGGTTCGATTCCCCGTCGGGGAGAGTATATAAAATTTTTGTTTTGAATTATTATACTTAAAACCTAAGATTAAGTTAGAAATAGATAAACTAAGAATCTGTATAAGGCGGGAAAAAAAAAAGGAGGAAAAAACAAACAGAGAGTCTATTTAGTATAAGTTTATTTATAAGCCCATATAGCGTGTAAATACAAATTGTTATTATATTGATAGTAACCAAAGAATAGTAAATCTAAATTATCCTGAATGCATGAAAATAACCAAAGGTGGACCAAAAAAATATGCAGCTTCCGTGCCTCGCTGTATAATACAAAATATTAGTATTAAGCAATATAGTTTAGGCAAATATGTATATAGTAGCATTAAGTGCAATTAAAAAGAAACCCAAATCAGACTGCGCGAGCTCCAAGCCGGAGCCTTCAGCCTAGTTTTTAAGTTTATATTAGTTATACTTTTGTTCGTTATGTTTATTGTACTCCTTGTAAATAATTATCTGTTGTTGGCACGATAAACGTTCTGTTAAAAAAAAAAAAAAAAAAAAGTGGTCAGTATCCCCGCCTGTCACGCGGGAGACCGGGGTTCGATTCCCCGCCGGGGAGAGTATATATTTTATAATTTCGTAAATCATTTTTGTTTTATTTTTATCTGTTTGCTTCCACTTGTAGATATTCATTGCATGATATCAGTTGAATTAATAACAAACCACTGTAAATACCATGTACCTTCCCCTTCTCCTATCCAACAATCATCAATTGTATAGTTTTTTCTGCCATTTTCTATACACAATCTAACACCAATGTATAAATAATTAAGTTTAGTTTAAGTTGTACATAATGTAGCATTAAGTGCCATGTATATATTATATCATTGCCCAGATTGTGCGTGCTCCATGCAGGAGCCTTTAATGTCATATCTGTAATTATTTCTCTGTTACCTTTTGTACGTTTAGGTTTGTTGCACTTTGTATATATTATTTATTGGCAATAAACGTGTTGTTACAAAAAGTGGTTAGTGTCCTCGTCTATCACATAGACGCCGTGGTTCGATTTCCTGTCCGGAAGAGATTTATTTTTTATTTTATTATTTTTCTATCATTTATTTACTTTTTTTTATTATAACATAACATTAGTCTCGCATTACTTTAAGCAAAGACTGACATACGATTAGTTATTATCATAGAATAGTCGAATGTCTATATATGTATATTATGTATATTACTTCCTATCAGAAAATGTAAACAAATGAATATAGTTTCCTGTATCCCTGTATCCCGCAGTACAGTATAAAATCAATAGTATTGCAGCAATATTGTATTTAGTTTCAAAGTAAAGTCAATCTTGTAACTGTAAGTGCAGTCCATTAAAATTAACCCAAAAAGCAGGACTGCGCGAACCCGTTTTCTCTAGTTTTAAGTTCTTATTTTTATTATACTTCTTTTCGTTATACTATTAAATCCCCAATAAATATTTAACTGTTTTGACAGAATAAACGTTCATTAAAAAAAAAAACTTTTAATGAAAAACAGACTTCTAAATTCTTAATAAAGTTCATTTTTTTTCTGTTTCAATGTTTCAATGTTTCAATGTTTCTTTTCTTTCTTTTTGATGCGTTATATTAATGTATGAAAAATATCTTGGTGTAAAAATAACACGGTAATGAATGTATGCAAATTGTTATTAATAATAATGTTTATTCGTAACGGTTTAAAAGTTTCACGTAATGAATCATTGCGAGTTCGACAACTGCGAACTTGGAGGAACTCTCAGACAGACGAATGCCTCGTATTTTTATCACCGAAATACTTATTTGGCCTGGCAGTGAGAAAATGCAGAGCAGAGAGGGGAAGAAAAGAATTCGAGAAGTGGCCGCCTTATTGAAAAGGCGACCGTTTAGTGTTTTATGGCCTTCCTTCTGATCTTGTGACCCAAACACTACGTTACGGCTTTCTCGGTCGAAACCTTTCCATATACATAACTATACATGCATGCATACGCAAAAAAGTAAAATATACAAGTACGGGCATTCGTTAGTCTTACTACGCTACAGAATCGTGCTGAAAAGCATACTTTATTGATTCACTGATTGTTTCGAAATTTTGTCGCCTTAACTTCTGAGATTATTGGCCAAAAACCATCTTTAATCTATCGGCACACAATAGCAAAGGAACAAAACAATAACAATATTATGGCAGACATCGTAAAGTCAAACAGCCACGCTGTCATAAATCGCTCTTAATTTCATAAGAGTGAAGTTTACGTAATTTCTTCAAGCGAAGAAACAATATTTCTTCATAATTCTTTCGTTTAAATTCTTTGTACCGTTAGACAGAATTGAAATAAACAACCAAAGCAACTTTTAATGATTTAAGGATTAAAACGGAACCAGGTTACCAGATCGCATAATTACGCAGTATACATGTATAGAACCGTGAACCGTTAGTATTAGCATAGCATGATTGTTGTGGATATAAATACTTATAACTTCTAAATAAATTGACTTAAGCAACACATATTTCGAGATACGCATACGTTATCTATTCTAGTCTATTATGTAACTGGAAGGAATAACATAAATAAAATGATACTCCAAATAATGACAGAAATAATATTGGTTTCTGAATTGTCTAGACTACAAGGCCCTCGGTGACCACGATCAGATTCCACCCTTGCTCGTTTAGTCAACAAAGATACAGTTTATCTAGGTTCGTCGTTCCATGCTCCTTCCCTTTCTTTAACCTTATAATGTTAGTAGGTATATAACATCTAAAAAGTATTCAAAGCAGTTCTCGATAATAGTTTTGACCGACTCGCCGTCAACGACGTTTAACGCCCGTTGACAGTTCTTTTAGATATATTCACGTTACAAGCTACGTTATCTAACTTCTTTGAAACCGAACTCCAACGATACATTGGTTAAATATTTTGTAGAGGGATAAAGGTATTGACAGATTTACAATTTTTTCAATTCATGTGTAAATCAATTTGTTATCAATTTCATTCGTATATCGATCCTTAGAAACTTGTGAATGCTGAATACAAATCCCTAAATTATTATTTTCTATTTTAAGAAAATCGAATATGAGTGGACTTTGAAAATTTTCAACTTCGGAGAAAAATAACAGTTATTTAGTGTCTGTTAAAGTTAAATAATTCTGTGGACCATCTCGGATAAAATGATGTAAATTATTAATACGTTGTAAACATTTAAAATATTAATCAACTAAATACGCAATATCTGTGTCAATATATCTTTAGTTCATTTAAAACATGATAAGATTTTCTTTTAATAATTTGACTGCCGCGTTGGAGCTCTTAAAAACTTCGTTTAGTAGTAACTTTATTTTTAACAAGTTTTATTTTTTATTTCCATAATACTAATATTCGGTATCGAATAGAATATATTTTCGACTAAATAAATAAAAAAATCTTTAATAACACGAGTAGCAACTTTTTATGAAAATTCAAGTGTCACCCATATATGGGTGACGTGGCAGTTAAGGTGTTAATCTGTTGGTGTTTGAAATAAATTTCAAAAATATTGACAAAAACATGACATTTTTAAAGTCCATTTAATTTTCATCGTTATTTAAACATATTTAAATGCTTAAAGTGTATTAACAATTTTATCCGATCATTTTATCCGAGAAGGTTCACAGAATTATTTAATGTCAATAAAAATGTGAAATAACTGTTTTTACAAAAGCAACAAATATCTTCGAAGTTGAAAACTTCCATTATTCGTTTAAATACAATGTTCTCAAAAACTATGAGCACTACAAAAAAAATAGTTTACGGATTTGTGTTCAACGTACATAACGTACACATTTATAAGAATCGATATAGGTATGTAAGAAATTTATAACAAATTGATTTACATATAAATTAAAAAATCATAAGTGCGCCAATATTTTAATCTCTCTACAAGATGTTCAACTAATGTATTTTTCTCATTATTTCGGATATCACTTTATTTATGTTATTCCTTCTAGTTGCATAGTGAATTAAAATAGATAACATATGAAGATTTTCGGATACTTGTTGCTTAAGTCAATTTATTTGGGAATTATAAGCATTTATATCCCTAACAATCATACTGCGCCATTACTTACGTTCATTACCGTATACATATACTTGATTTGACAGAAGATCGAACTTATTTCGCGCAGCACAACTGAACTCGGAGGCTCCCTACCATTATTGTCCCACTATGAGTTACTCTCACTCCATCTATAATACAGATACCCAGTGAACAATACCGTATAAAAACAAGAACAAGACATTGAATAGATTTATTTAAAAGAATTACTCACGCGTGACCTCACAAAATTAATTCTAGATAATTCAAAGCACAAGCACATTCCATGTGATATACATTTTGCAAATAGTTTTTCGAAGTACAGTACCGTCTTTGAATTATTATTATTATTATTATTATTATTATTATTATTATTATTATTTCCTTATAAATTAGTTATAAAAATTAGTAATTATAGGTTGAATATTATCAACGTTTCAACTGATATTTAAATAATATTTCGGAATTGTAATTTCTAAAATACATTAATCTGAACACTATTGATAATTATAAACGTAACATAAAAATTAACAGGCAATAAAATAAAGTAAATATTTTACTCAACAATTATTAAGTTATGTTTTTGTAAATTATTTGTATATACATTCCTTTAAAAATAAAAAATAAAAAAGCAAAAAATTCCATCACTACTTCGTTCTCAGACCATGTATACATATACGCATCCTAAGATTTTGCCTTCGTGTCCACGTCGTATAGATGATTTTATCTTTGTATCAAAGCAATTATCTAAAGCAATCTTTACACCATCGGCGCTTACGTATTAAAACTAGAGCTGACATGCGCAAAGCCAACAATGTGCAGAACGAGTGAAAACTTGTCGTTTACAAGTTCAGTTTTCTGTGAAATTAAGTATACTTACCTATGGTCATAGTTAAAACAGAATAATATACATAGCTCTCTCTGTCGATTCTTTCTACATGCGTCAGTACCCCTCTGTTAGTATGTTCACAGGTTATGTTTCTAAACAAACATTTGATGTTAACCCCTGTTATTTGATTTCAAATTTGTTTACTGTTAATCATTTGTAGTCTATATACATGGAAACTAAACCAAAAAGTGAACATTTGTTAGAATTGAAAGGTAATAAAAACGATTCATATAATTTTGTATTTAATTAAAAGATAAAAAGTGATCATTATTTTAATAATCTTAAAAACATTACTGCTACTAAGCAGTGACAGTTATATTTTGATTTTATATTATTTTTAGTAATGAGGTTGACAAGACCTACTCTTGCAAGTCCAATGGTAGTTACATGTGATTCAACAGATCTTCCTGGTAACACGTTAAACAGTGAGCTTAAAAATGATTGTAATGCTTTACAAGGACTGGAGACTCTTGCAGTAGGACAGTTTATGGTGTTACCACAAAGTTTTGGGTATATACATATGTAAAAAAAAGTATTAACAATTTCATGTTAGAATTGTATGTATATATTTTCAGGAACATTTACTTAGGTGAAATATTTTCAAGTTACCTCTGTGTACATAATGGTAGTAATCAGCTGGTAAAAAATGTTACTGTTAAAGTAAGTAATACTTTCTTATAAGTTATATTCAAGTTGCAATATGTTAAACATTAAAATCATATTAGTAAGATCAAAAAAGAAAAACTTGGTATATAAATACAATGTATACGCGCTTGCAATTGGTTGGAACTACGAAGCAAATAATATCAAATTTAAAAGGTACCTTCCGCACATTTCAATAAATTATATACATATTGAAAATGTCATCAAAATTAATTAACTATGAGCTAGAGTCTTAAGACTTCCATAAATAGGATTATTGATACTTATGAGGCTTTTAGATGAGGTTATTGTCAAAAAGGAGTTTTCTCTCAACATTTTGCTTGTATAGTGCCTGACGTCAAGAATTAAAATACTGATGAAGATCAAACTAGCTGCAATATAAGTAAAATGTCAGGAAAAAGTTTATACATAAATTTGTATATATTTTTATACTTGTCACTTGTTTTCATATTTACTCATTTTTCTAAAGTTTTCAGCAAATACATGATTTACTTAAACTTATAGATTTTTTTTTTCCATTTTTATTACAAGCTCAGGCCAAAAAGTTGTAAGAAGTGACCTTTATTTTTCTTGTACTGCTTTAAAATTTAGATTAATTTTGAAAAAGTTATTCTGTTTTAAAGTATACCTTAATACTTATGGACAACAATGCAGATATTAATTAAAAATAAATAATTAATTATTTATATGTTTTTATAGGCAGACTTACAAACAAGTACTCAAATTATTTTTCTCTGTGATAATAGTGGAGAAATGAAAGATTTAGCACCTGATAATACAGTTGATAAAGTAATACACCATGAAGTAAAGGAAATAGGCACGCATATGTAAGCCATACTGAAAGAAAATTATATAAGACATGTTTATTAAGAATATATATATATTCTATGTATGCTTTTTTCAGATTAGTGTGTGAAGTAACTTACACGTCTGCAAATTTAGGTAGTACACCGCAAACGTTTAGAAAGTATTTCAAATTTCAAGTAGTCAAACCATTAGATGTAAAAACAAAATTTTATAATGCAGAGGTAATATTTTTGTAATATTTTGCATTATACAAAAGAAAAATTATTTTCTTTTACCATACTTTTTCATTTAATTAAGTCAAATATGTGTTAAAAAGATTTATTGACAAAACATTATTTTTTTAAAGTCAGATGAAGTATATCTTGAAGCACAAATACAGAATCTCACAGCTGGTCCAATATGTTTAGAAAAAGTTGTGCTCGAATCGTCTCATTTGTTTGGTGGTAAGTTTATTATATATTGTTACTATGAGTTATTCAACACATAATCATATGATTATTATAATCTTTTCAGTGTCAACGTTAAATACAAATGAGAAGGGTGAATCAATTTATGGATCAGTTAATTTATTGAATACTGATTGCAGTAGACAGTATTTATATTGCTTAAAACCACAGTTAAGTTTATTGAAAGATCCAAAAATGATGCATAATGCGACAAACATCGGTAAATTGGACATTGTGTGGAGAAGCAATTTAGGAGAAAGGGGAAGATTACAAACAAGTCAATTGCACAGAATGGTCTATTAAATTGTTTTTCATTTCAGTTATAATTAATCCAAATTTTCAGAATCCAATGTATATATCAATATTTTCTATTTTCTATTTTAGGCACCTGAATATGGTGATTTAAGAGTCACTATGAAAGATATTCCTTTAACAGTATATCTTGAACAATCAGTTAGTTTTAATTGTCACATAATAAATACGTCGTAAGTATTTATACCGTATAAATTAACAAATATAAGACCAGAAAAACAATCTTAACTTCAGACAATGCATTAATGAAATATTGCAAAAAAAATAAATAGTCAACAAGTACTTTATTCTTAAAAGCTTTCAGCTGAGAAATTTTGTAAAATATTAAACTGTATTTTTTTTTACTAGGGAAAGAAGTATGGATTTGATGTTACGTTTGGAATCGAATAATTCTATAGCTTGGTGTGGAATATCTAATACAACAATAGGAACATTAAAACCTGGTGTATCCATGGATATTCCGTTATGTTTAATTGTGTTACATAGTGGAATTATTGTAAGTATTTTTAATGATATAAACATTTTAAATAATAATATACCTATTTGATTTTTATCATATTATATTTACATTAATGTAATTTAATATATATATATATAATATTTTAGACTATTTCGGGATTAAAATTAGTAGATACGTTTTTGAAGAGGGTATATGATTACGACGATTTAGCACAAATATTTGTTAATCAAACCGGCTAATTTATTATTTAATAAATTAATAAAAATTTGCTTATTAAACTAATACATTTTTCTTTTAAATACATCAAATATTAAGTAACACATCAGAGGATATTAATAATGAAGGAAAAATATTTAACTGGGTTATTTTTACAAAACATACTCTTTAGAAGTATGCATCGATTGTGGACATTTTCTCAGTTTCACTTACTGCTCCCACAGCACATGCAAGTAAGGTTTGAATATCTTGAGGTTCGTTTTTTCCAAAAATATAGCCGTTAGCTTTATCCACAGAATTTTTTACTTGCAATAACAAAGCTTGATTTGAAATATCTAATGGTATAAAGCTAACTAGACTATAATCTTCTATTAATGATATAAAAGCTGCATTCAATTTTTTATACCTAAAAATAAAAGAATATGTAAAAGTTTTTATGCTTTGAGTATTTTTTAATACCTCTGCTCATTTGTGAAAAGTAAACAAAATTCAGTTTTAAAGCTTACTTTGATGTAAATGGATCTTTATCCAATTTATCTAATAAATATTTTAAATCAAGCACTTCAGTATAAAAATCTATATTAAAATCTAGGCAATGACTAAATTTTTTCATTTCATCAAATTTTGTCATGACATTAACATGAGGTAGCCCCAATTTTAACATGGTTGTTGTGCATAAAATTAAAGAAGACAAATATTTACCTACAACCCAAAAAATTAATGATATATATACATTTTAATATGTCATTTATATGTATAATTATAATAAACATAATTACCGGGATCACTACAATAATGGGAATCAACAAGATGTACACTGCACAATCTTATTAAATTTTGAGTTAACTTTTCAGTAATTACACTGATTGATTTGTGATGCGTATATAACTCTACCTATTAATGAATATAAAACAAAACCTTAAGAACATGTCGTACTCTGTACTATAGTACAAATATATATTTATATATAATGTACCTGCCCTGGACAATCAATAATAAGATAATGTTCTTTTAAATTTAAAAGTTTTGTAATCAACCATTTTATATTAGCCTCTAAAAACTCCATACAATAAACTAAAGCTCCATTTGGTCCAAGTCCATAATGTAACATTACTTCTTCATGGTTTATTAATTCTGATATATCTACTGCTGGAATATATTCCATGTTTTCATTTGCAGGATCTAAAGATTTAAAAATTATAGAAAAATTAGTAATACATAAAATTCAGTTTTATAATTACTAATTAGTTAAATATTTATCAACTTTTACCAATGTTAATGATAGCCACTTTTCGACCAAGTTTTTCTAAAAATTTTCCCATAGCATGACAGTATGTTGTTTTTCCACTCCCTGGTGGACCAATTATTAATTGACCAAATATTACACTCATATTTATATATTGTTTTATAATAATACTATCATTTTAATTTATTTATAGCTGCAACAATAGCTTTTAAAGTATCCGAATTATAATCTTTTAAAGATAGCGATATTAATAATGGTTTATTTATATCAAATTGTTCTGCTATATACCGAGCAGCTGCAACAATTTCAACATCATCCTTTCCAAATAAAACCCTGAAATTTGATTATTTTATAATTATTATATCAAAATTGATACTATATATATAGCTGATATACTAGAGTATAAGAATACTTTTACTTACTTTGTAGAATATACACTATTATTGAACTGATGAAATGAAGATCCTCGAACCACTGCTATTAACGATCCAAATTTTTTGAAATGCGTTACAATCAATAATACGCGATTACTGAAATTAAGTATTAACAGATAAATATTACATTGTACAATAATATTATACTTGCATCAAGAATTATTATAAAATTCAGTATATATGTTTAATACATATTCTTTTTCTTATTACCTGTAAATCTTTAAAGCAATATCAGTATGATTGCCGTTAGTATTAATGGTGCAAACATGACTTTTCATATTTCTTATATTTTTTGTATTGATACAACAACTACAAATTTCGATAATTTATAATGTTAAACTTATATCACGTTTAAAATGCATTTAACAAGTTTTGTTTATTTCATTCAAGACGAACCGTAAATTTATAAAAGCATACTACAATGTTTTTTCTATCAACAATGTTTTGTTGTTAAGATATACTTACTGGTCAGAAAAGTTTGTGCGCTGTTGAACACTTAAGACTTCCCTAGGAAAAAGTAGTTTAGTGTTCAACGGTTTCACAACAGACTTCTATATGATACACTAGACTGTGAACACATAGTACTGTTACGCTATCGCATGAACTCCGCGTCATTACCTGTAGCGCCCCAAAGTGAAATAGTTTAAACATTACCGCATGTGGTATCATGTATCTATATATTCAGGGTAGGGGCGAAATTCAAACGGGACAATGTATTGTATGTACGATCCATCGATGCTATTGTTTATAATATTCGATATGAACCACCGAACGAGGGAAAATCGAGGGTCAGGAGAGAAAAGAGAATGTTCATTGTTAATGGTAATGCTTAAATTATTTCACGTGGGGCGCTATTGACTGCTAAATGGTTGTTATGAGAATTACTAAGTCTGTACATCACATCTAGTTGTATATATTAATGATCGATGCGCACTCCGTAACCAAGGGAAACGCGCAAGCATTACAGTATTTGTGATGATGCCAAATGTGAATTGTAATAATTTATTCAGTGATTTCTCACTTGGTACATTTCTCATCATCGTTTCTTTCTCATAGATATAATATTTAGATTATTATATGTTTATATTTTTCCGTTATTCATATAATTTTATCTGCCATGTATATGACTATATAAAGGCAATACAACAGCGATGAGGAGCTTTGTGAATTTAATTGAAATAGACAAACATCCTCTCATAACAAGGACTATATAAGTACAAACCAAAGTATTGGCACAGTTTTTAAAACAAAATAACTTTGTTAAGATTGAATTAAACTACTCGAATTTTTTCTTAAGTTAGAAGAATTGGTTTATTATATTATGTGTCTCTGTAATTTTGAAAATGTTGTAACTGGTTGAAATTGCAAAGAACATAGTGAAAAATCACCTTTTACTTTATTAGGTTTGTAATAGAAATTTAAAAAGTACCTTTTATAGATTCAGGAAAATGATATACATGTTCAAAATTTTATCAAAATCAACTGATGCAAAAAAAAGCTGCTCGCATAGAATGATTTTCACTGCAATTTTCATCATCTTTAATCATTTGTACCTTCTATGCGTACTAATTAATTCTAAAGAAATTTTCAGCATATACCTAGATCAATAGAACACGTTTTTTTCATTTTCATCACAAACTCGTACAAAGATTCTACAAAAAAGGACCATTGCTATTTTCTTTGCAACATCGACTAAAAGTAATTTTTTCAAAATTGGTAAAGCACATCATCTAGTAAACTAATTTTTCTGATTTTTTATAAAAACTAAGTTATTTAGTTCAATATTAGTACAGTTGTATAGTTTTAAAAAGTGTGACATTATTTTTGTTTGATATTGTATA
The DNA here is from genome assembly GCA_022405125.1 of Anthidium xuezhongi. Classification (NCBI taxonomy): domain Eukaryota; kingdom Metazoa; phylum Arthropoda; class Insecta; order Hymenoptera; family Megachilidae; genus Anthidium; species Anthidium xuezhongi. The sequence continues at coordinate 51,342 of CM039637.1, forward strand.
TACACGATTAGGAAACATTTTTATTAAACTGTTTAAGCTGTTAATGAAATAGTAGACCTTAAATGTGTACTGTTTTTTGTTAAAAATTCACAAAAAGGCATTTTTAATTTGTCGATCTTTTGTTCTGGGTTGCTTTTATCAATGTTATACATATCTAATATGCTTGCAAATAAAAAATTTGTACATCTTAATTTATTTGAGGAAACAGTGATTAAAACAATAATTGTTAAGATAATAAACAATTTTTATCAAATTCTAATGTACTTTCTGAAGTATTCTCATATAAATTTGTAATTAATAAAGTTATTTTTTGAAAAATCATATACTATAAATAGAATGTTTTATTATTAATATATTAATAGCAAAACTATTACCACAAGTTCCATTTTAAAGTTTATTTATAAAAATTTCATAACATGACTTTTGTTAAATAATATGTTTGATGAAACAATATGATTTGTAGAATGGCTGAATTACATATAATTGGTAGAATTGTATGTGCTAAAAATTTTAAACAACCACGACTTTTATGTAGATGGAGCTTCCATGCTGGTAATATAATTATCCTAATATTTTTAAATTTATCATATAAAATGTTAATTATTTATTTATATATGTACATTGTTTCTTTTAGGTACCGAATGGAAAGTGATAAGTGGTTGCGAAGAAGGACAAACTCAAGAAAGCTGTGATTTATACATTAATAAACCAGTCTGGGATCATCCCATAGATTTACATTATACAACTCGAACTCCTCAAAATTCACCAAAGCTTTTATTGCAAATATTTTTTAGAGATGGGCATGAAAGAATATTATTTGGATCTTATGGAATTTGTAACGTTCCGTTATCCCCTGGATCACATATTATAGAGTGTCACACATGGAAACCAATTGGTGAATTAAATATTTTGTAGAAAGCTTATAGTATATTATACCATTGTATTATTTATATATTATTTTTATTATGAATATGTGTGTGCAGGTAATTGGAAAGATAGGCTAAAAGACAAGTTTTTGGGAATAACTTTGCAACTAAAATCTCCAAGTGTTTTAGTCGATTGTGTGGATAGATTTGAATTGCTTACAGAAAGTATGGGTATGGTCCAAATTGAATTGCATATACTTACAAAAAACTTTGAGAAATATGGATTTCATGTATAAACGCATACTGCCAAAAAATATTGAATACAAATATTTATTAATCTATACATTCCAATCCATACATTAACTTTCTATACAACTGTCAAAATGTTTATAAATATATGTATATTAATGTTTTTTTATCTTATGCTTAATCAATCGATATATACAAAGAAACTTGAAGAAATATTTACATGTGAAAATGAAACAGAATGCGATGAATTAGTAGAAAAAAATGTTACACCAGAAATATCAAGTACCACACTTAACAACATTTATAATATAGTTAGTGTTAGCACAAGTAGAACAATATTTTCAGTAAAACCTACGAAGATTAACATATCTGTGATGCAAACACCTCGTAAAATTAAATACAGTGATGGAGTAAAAAATCAGACTATACATAAAGTACAGTCTATTGTATGCGAATGTGATCTAACAGTGAGTTTATATTATTCATAATGTTTTATATTTAATATAAAAAATTATGACAATTGTTAGAAATTTAATTTTCATTTTCTATAATAGGCATCATCTTGTGACATTAATTGTTGTTGTGATAAAGATTGCAATGACTTTCATTTAACAGTTTTTTCATATTGCGAAAATCGTCCAACAGAATTATACAATAAACGTTATTGCTATAATAAAAATTTCATAGAACGCAATAACACTCAATTTATACTTGAAAAATTGGCAAACAATTTATTTTGCATTTTGTATGATAATCTTCCACCAACATATACCATTAACAATGATTTGGTAAAGTTAACTTATGTTATAAATATAAAATTATAATACGGTCATGTTAGTTAATTGGAGGTTGCAATCGAAACAGGGCAATTGTCAAGAAAGATATATTTCCTCTCAAAAAGTGACATTATGTGATTATCAACAAAGAGAGTATATCAACATATTGAAAAAGTGAAAGCATCATAAGTTATATATTTTTTAAGGTCACGTTATGAAAATAAGCAAAAATTGCAAACTTTAAAGGTCCATATTCTTTAGATAAATATACGATTAACAAAATGATGAAATTCTTAAATTCTTTCTTGAATTTTACATATACTACATTTATATCTCATTTTAAACAAATTTCCTGATATTGATATTATATTTAATATATAATGAACCTTTTACAATATATCGAAACACAAACCTAAAATGCCAATAGCTTTTGCTATTATAAGTCACAAAAGTACTTATATTCATACATTGTTTAAAATAAAATAAGAATTGGTTTTCTAAATGTTTTCTGTTTTAGTAATTTAAAAAAAATTGCAAAAATAGTACTGTGTTTGGTTTATACAAATTTGTTTATTTGAACTTTTAATAGAAATTTAAAAAATCTTAAGCTAATAAACTAAGATACACTATTTTATTGTAACTATTTATATACTTGTAACTACGTTTTAAATCAGTGTTAAAGTGATTCGTCTATTTTAAAAACTGTATAAATACTTTTACGATTCACTGTATGCACATTTATTTTGAGCAATGTAATACCGGTGGACCATTGCTCAAAACAATTCTAAGAATTAGGAAAGATAATGACAGTTACCAATGCAAAGTTCCAGTCAGCTAACAAGATAGTACTTCATATTCTGTGATTGTTATATCATTTTTATAATTTATTTCTGATTAAAATTTTCATTTTACACAGAATATAAAAACAAATCAAGATTTAAAAGAAGCTACAAACCAAAATAAACCAACTTGGACATGGAAAGACCAATTATATGTAACTGAATATAACAATTCGAGTCCTTATCAAGACGGTGACTTTGTTTGGAAAGTACATAGTAATTTTATTGAATCTTTAGGTAAGTATTCGAAATGGGATATTATTCATAATTATTATAGTGTATGTTACAATTGCCTGATTTAATTATATAAAACTTTATTATTTAAATAAGCAGTAGGTAGTTATATAAAAAAAATTTACTAGTATTAATTTTTTACAGCATTTCAATCTTTATTCTGGTCCTTTTCAAGCTCTTTTCATTAATATAATTAATATAATTAATATAAATATGTTGTTAATAAGTATTATTAAATTATAAAAATATTAAAAGTATGTACACTATGAAGATAAAAGTGTTTGTACACTTTTTTAGAAGAAAATTTTTTTAAGATTGGACCAAATTTCTTGAGATTTCTAAGAAACCAGAAGAATTAGTATATTAAATAATACGCTTTTGAAAATTTAAAAGAGTTGAAATTGGTTAAATTCATAAAATACAATAGCGAGGATTTTTTATTGTAAATATTCTGTTTGAACTTGTAACAAAAATGTAAAAATACATTTTATAAGTCTATGTCAATGCACCTAGGGGCTAAAAGCAAGGTTTGCTAATTTTAATATAATTTATCTAAACTTACAAAACGCAGTTTTTAAATTTTCATGGCAGGTTTAAATAAAAAAAAGTTGGAAAAAAAATTATCAATATTTTCTTTACATTTTCTTTACATTTTTTTTATGTCATCTAGTAAACTAATCTTGCTAGTTTCAAAAAGAAAAATTGCAATCATTTAATCCAATTGAAAAGAAAAAGTTGTTCCGTTTTAAAGAATCTAAGAAGACTTTTTTTACCCTTTACATATGCTGTTTTGATAATCATAGCATAAAAACATATGAAATATTTTTCATAAAACTACCTACTACCCATTAATATAATAGTGAATTTGAAATTCTATGTAATTAATGGGATATGATAATAAATATTTTCTTTATAATTTAATTTAGATGTACCACAGTCCGGATTTACGGAGTTATGTTCATTTAAGAGAACTGTAAAATACCTTCGTAATTGGAAAGATCAGTGTTTGCAAACTGAGTTACTTAATACAAATAAATTTTTATTTCCTACGGTATTTAATAATTTTACCATTATTACATCTCCTAATCTCTTAAACGAAACCTACATTAAAACATTAAATAAGGTATTTATAAAATTTATGTTAATTTTTATATCACAAGAATATAACAATATTTAAATTTTTTATTTACAGACTTGCCCTAGAAACGTATGTTTACCACTAATTAGTTATTATTGTAAATATTCTTGGGAAGCATGCAGCAATGTTACTATTTTAGGATCCTGTTTCAATGGAACATGTTACAACATTGTAACAGGTGTAAAGTATTTGATTGTTCACAATGGTTCTATGGGAATTAATACTATTAGTGTATATTTTAGAATAGGAAATATTTCTCAAAGTTTCTATCAACAATTTGAAGTAAGTTATGAGTGGGCAGGAGTAGACAAAGAGAAAAGTTTCTTTTTGAGTGGTAATCCTGGCTACATGTTTGGAAAACCATTGATTATTGGTAGCTTAAAAATGAATAAGATTAATAACATGCAAACTAGATATATTAGTTTTAATAAAACTGACAGTGTTTTTACATTGCCTACAGCTACAAGATATAGCGAATGTAGCAAAGATAACAGATATACTCTAGCTTTTGGAGAAAATATTAAACTGAAATGTTCTATATCTGTGCATACTAGTAATTTTAGTACATCAACTTGCATAGAGTTACAAAATCGCACAATGTTTTTCTTAATGAAAGATTCTCTATTTAACGTCACAAAAGTAGATCAATATAATGTTTATGTTTCTAAATCGGGTAACTTCTCCAACAATCGTACCGATGATTGGGTACAGGTATTACTTGACAAGATACCTCAAAATATTATTACAGGACAATTAATTAATAATTGGCTACATTGTTCAGGCTTAGTAACATCCATACATTTAGATATTTTATATTCTGCTTTATCAAAACCAAAATCTTTGACCAATTATAATATATTAGGAGCAGGTATTACTTTTTCAGAAGAATCTGATATTTTCTGGTCAAAGTGTACGTCTGAGAACTGTACAGATATATTAAAAGTAGATATTATTAGCTATGTTACATTCCATGATATATCAGAACTATCTAAACACTATTTTGCAATAAGTCCTAATTTTGATCTTACTTTGCCATTTGACTTTTTTTATCCTTTTCTAAGTGGATCAAAATTAATTAAGTCTAGCATACCTTTAATTAGCATTATGCTCATTATACCTTTATACAATGTTTTGTATTGAATTCTTATAATAATTGCACTGTCATCTATATTTATTGATATCCTTAAAGTGTGAATTAAAATTTCACCCACCCAAATTATGTATCTATAAGTAATAATAAAAATAACTTTACCTGATATAATAAGCAAATAGAAAATTTGAGATGTAAATACTGTTTTATATTTCAATGCAATGTATACTTGAAAGTAATAAAAAATATTTTATATATAATTATTTTATTTAACAGAAATAATTCTATAATTCAGTTATTGTTTCCAATTTTAACTGTTTTATTTAATTTCATTTCGAAATAAATATAAATATGAAATTAACCAAATATAAATATGAAATTAACTTGATCAGTTATTCTACAAACACTCCATTGAACTCCACCAATCTTTACTGTAAATGATACAAGATAGAAACAATAATTACTATAATTATTTTATACAATGATCGATATACAGTGATAAATCAGAATATTAAATGATTGGTTAAAAGTTACAGTGAATATATGACATAAAAATAATGATTACAGTACGGCAGAAAATTCACTAATCAAATTCTGTCCAATAGGATGAGAGATGCGTTTAAATCATTCGCCAATCACAAGAACTTGATTTCTTTTCTAAAATCTTGTCACTATAAACTTCGTACGAACTCCTGCAGCTGTCGTGATGCACTATGGGATGTTGGGTTGTGCTTGGCTCCAATACAAGATGGCTGACACTTGTTAGTAATGTATTTTCGTCTTATCGAATGTGCATTTAATACAAAACTCAGTGCCTTGATATTCACGTTTGGTGTATGTATCTTTGTATAATTAGTACAGGAGAGGTCTTCTTTTTTTTTTTATTAAATTGTTTTCTGATCATGTATTATCAAGAGACGTCAAAATGTGCTGTGAAAGTGCTAGAGACAGAATAATTATCCGTCATCAGCCATGTTCATATGTGTTCTTTTATTATGACAATTGTGATATAATTCTCGTAGAATATAGCGTTAAGGTGAAGTGATATCTCGCGTTGTTACGTTTCTACTTCATCACTGGTGTTTTGTAAAGATTCGTTATACTACAAAATAGATTAAATGAAAGGTACGTATTTACTCTATTCCCTTTGAAACGCCTATGATCGCGAGTCATTCTTCAAACCCTGCATTTGTGTATTTTCCTTTTCTTTCAATTGTCTTTTTCTATTACTTTGCGCTTAAAATGTATAAGATCCGATCGACCTATTGTTGTATTAAATAACGTATTTGTACGTGTAGTTTTCCAATTTGTTTTTTATATAAATAAATATATATATGAATATATATATGAATATATATATATATATATATATTACATGAATTTAAACATAATACGTTGTTTTATGCTTACTTTACTTATTTAATAATCATTAATGAGACTCGACAAATGATATAGTCTCTGTTTTTAATATCTGTTTAAAATGATCATTCTTGTAAACATTTTGATCGTTTACAATATTAAAACTGAAAAAATTGTTGGATTTAAGGAAAAAAATGAGTACACTAAATGTGACAGCGCGGTGGTAATGAAGTTTAATACTAACATACTGTGAGCTTATTATTATAATTTAACTTGCTCGAAAGACAATTTTTAATCATCAGTTATTTCTAAAAATGGATAAATATGAAAATAATTTTGCAATACTATTATTTGTGCAATAATTTACTTGAACTTTTATTGTATATTAGAGATGTCCAATATCCTAACAAAAGCTCAGATTTAATTATTTCCATATTTTATATTCTCTTTTCACTTTTTTCTTTTTATTAAGTTATAATTTCACAAAAAACACCATTGATCCTTACTTTAAAATATTAGAAGATTAATTTAAACGTGATAATTGTTTGAAATCATTTAGATGACGTTTTTTCTATACAACATTAATCTGTAAAGATTACAGTTACGTATACAATATGTAACAGAGTGATTTTAGTTATTTTATGTTTTTTAATTTAGCTTTTTATAAACAGAAAAGTGTGTTTAATCGATAAAATGATATATTACCAGTAAATGCGTAACAGCATTTCTAATTTTTAAAGCTAAATAAATCATTTTATTGAATTTACTGTAAACCATATTTTAAGCTATTCGAAATACTTTAGAGACAAAAGTTTATTATTTGTGATGTTTACTTATTAATTATAGCGTACATATTTATTGCGAAAGAGTAGCGTGATAAATGAATAATTTTGATATAATTTTGGTTTGTGAAATAATAAGGAAGAACATAGATTAAATTATTATTATAATAAGCTAATGTTTTTAACAAATTTGAACTTGTTCAAGGCAGATATTTATATTTTGCTATTTTTATTATTATAATTACAAAATTGACTAAGTATAGCTTATAAAATACTAAAGAACAAAAAGGACAAAAAAAAAAAAAATGTTTCCTTTGTAATGTTGCAAGGTATTTCAAAATAAACACTTGTTTATACAATGAGAAAGGCTTTTATCCAATAATTCTTCTAATCTTAACGTATCTTATAATATGGTTTCTCTTGATGGTATTGCTATGACATCAGAAGGTTTGAAAGGGTTAAGTGAGATCGAGTTTCCCCTTCGCATTGTGTTCGTTAATTGCAAGTAAAATTTTGTATGGGTAGACTGCGGATCTTTGTGCACTTGAATTATATGAATATATGCATGATATGTATGTAGGAAATATGCAAAATACTACCGGCTATGATGCGTTATGCTGCATCTGTATTGGCTGGAGTTTACGAACAGTTCGCAAACTGTTAGCAGACTGCGAGCAATAGTAGTATCGTATTTACGCTGAAGCTGAAGAACAACTCGCGGATAGGCCCTTTGATGTACCGCTTCCTGAGCGAACAGTTCGCTGCAACCTGTTCGCTGTTCACTGGTGTCAACACTGACAGCGAACAGTAGTGTGGACATCGACTTCCAATTTCGGTATACTATGGTATCTATCCGCGGAATACAATGGAACACCGTTAATCCAGATTATAAAACGATATTGGTAAATATCGATAGGTCTGGAACTCTATCGATTTCGGTCAATTTCAAACATGTCATCTGAATGATGATTCTAAGCAAATTTTTTATACATATACCTATAACCGGTACTCAGCTTTAGTTTTTAAAATATTTGCAAAAAGAAAGGTTACTACTATTAAGTGAAAAATGAAACTTTGAGAAGGGATTTTAGTGATTTTCTTTTGAATTCTGGTTTGCGAATGTAGCAATGAATGTAACCTAACCCTAGTTTACTAATTAGGGTTAGGAGTTAGGTGGTTAGTCAGTTGAGGTTAGGAATCAACGAGTAAGTTAATTAGTGATTTTGGGGCTAGGTCCGGCTCATCGTTGTATTCATAAGCTGCCAGTAAAAATGATTGAAATCAATTAAGTTCACCCGTTGCAACTATTGGCTTTTGGCCGTTGGTCTATGTATTTATAGAAAAAAGAATTAACGCCAAACGTACATGTGTATAGGAAAAATTTTCTTAGAATCATTATCCCGACAATATATATGTATATTGAAAAGATGAGCGAAATCGGTAAGAAGAGCCAGACATCAATAATTATCATACATTCACCACACAGCATTGAAGTAAAAAAGAGTAAAATGTAGAGTAAATGTAAAAGTATCACCTCACCGATTTCGATGAAACTTAAGTACATTGTAAAACTGAAACTGAAATTTCGAACAATTTTATTCTATTCGCGTTATCGCGATTCGGCCTTAGTTTCCGAGATGTTCGCAAAAAACCTATCTATATCGTTACTTCTACATTGCATTTTGCTTATGCGTGTACGTCCACGTGCGATTGTTGCGCTGTTTTCATAAACACATGCGATGTCCGAAACCGATACGGTATAACGAGTGAACTTTTTAAGATAGAAGATCCAAAGGAGTGCCATATCAAATATTCTCGATTGAGCGAACTTACAGTAACTAAAATTGATAGCAACGATAGCGATATCCGTTTTACGTTTAGCACACACTATATTACAAAATAGCTGATTATAATTTCGGTCGTTCGAGAATGTTTTGTAATTTATTTTCGCACGATCCGAAGGACGTCTTTATAGAAACAGTAGAGAAGCGGGCGTAGCATGCTGACGCACACCTTGCCGTGAATGCGCACGTGGGGGCACAATTCAATGTAGTGGTAGCGACGACTTTTTGCAGATATCTCAGAAACTGGGACCAAAGAGCAGGCGGCGGCAATATATATGGGAAAGATTTGTTTTGAAAATATTGATTTCTGCAACATACTTAAAAATCATCAAAATTGCTGGTGGTATTCCTTTTATTCAACTACCAAATTTTCTTTTTACTAATTAGTCAGTATACTGACAATGAGTCTATCCAATACGTTGCGTCGAGTCATCGTTCGTTTCTTTTATTTTCTGGTCACTGTCGTGTCGACATCTCACAAGGGGAGCTTACTTATGGGGTACTCTTCGATCTCTTTTTTCTTTTTTCATATATTATATGGATATTGTACTGCCGGATCTCCCGAGTAATCTGCCCCTTTAAGTATGACTGCATTTTTGATCGTTTTCGAGTAATTAACAATGGAAAATAATCCATTTTTATATTAGGATGTGTATTTTCCTTAGGCAAAGTTGAATATACAGTGGCGTAGCAAAACGGTATGGTACCAGAGTTTAAATTTCATAAAGATAGACTACTTTCTTTCTTTCTTTTTTTTCTTTTTTCTTCCAATTATTGCAATAAACTTTTAATAAGATATTATTATATAATGAACGCTCGTTTTTCTAATTCTTATTAATTTTATGATATTTTTCTCGGAATTTTCTTTAAAATATTAATTCAAATGTAAACTGGTACTGAAAGAAATGAGGGAATTCATTTTTTAAATTAAATTAATTAAAATTAATTTAAACAAATGCTGCAGTAAGTACTTTCTTTTTCTTCTTCTTCTTCTTCTTCTTCTTTTTGTTTTAAATATATAAAATAGCTATTATTTAGCATTTGATGTGCTATCACATATTATTACTAATAATATTTTATATAAATAGTGATTTATACCAAGAATAAATAACATGGTGTATTAAATTGTTATTTCCATAACAACGGATTGCTTATTTATAAGTAGTGAGCGGGATAAGGTAGTACTTGTATCGCATAATTATGGAATTCGCAGAGTGAATGCCAATTTGAGAATAATTAATTTAAAAAACTAAGGTGTGTTTCTTTAGTTCGTAAGTACTTTTGATTATAAACTTAAGGGGAAATTTATTGTATAATAATATTTGATTAAAAATGTATTTTAATAATTAGAAGAAAAAGTAAAAAAGTAAAAAAGTAAAAAAGTAAATAGAATAACAAGTTTATCTCTATGAGAATTGAACTCTGATCAGTGGGTTTGAAGTCTCTTATACGGCTTCGTTATGCCGCTGTATAATAAGGAAAATACACATCGTGAACATAAAAATGGGTTATTTTCCATTGTTAATTATCTGAAAAGAGAAAAATGCAGCCATACTTAACACTATTCCGACACTATACCGACACTATACCGACACTTCACATATATCTCAGGTATTCCTACCGCGATTGGTCAAATGACCGGACAGGGTGGTGGGTAAGACAGATTACAAATAAATTTTTCTCAGAAAGCAAACAATAAAAAAGTAGTGAATATGGAAAAATGTATTATAAGTATATTTAAGGAAAAGTCGTGAAGTTTAAAGGCGATGCAATTAATCGAAATTTGAAAACCGGTCATTTGACCGGTTGTGATAGGAATAGTGTTTAAGGGGCAGATTACTTGGGAGATCCGGCAGTATGATATACATATATATGAAAATAAAAAGAGATCTAGGGGTATCTCTCGATAGTAAGCTCCTCTTTGTCAGCAAGTTTCATTGTTTCTGTCACTTATCTTCGTTCTCGTTCATTTAAATGTTGCAAAAGTTTATAAAACGAATCCATATTTCTTTCTTATCTTTTGTTGATAATAATTGACAAGTAAAATAGAAAAATATAAGTTGTAAGTTTAGGAACCATTGTATCAGAAGTTATGGGGCTACGAAGGTGTGTATTGTACGTAGTCAAAGATACTTTGAACCAAAGGTATCCACACAATATTTTATTACAAAAGACATTTTCGTTTGGTATTATAAAAATATAGGCTTTTTATTGCATTAACGACGGCATAAAAGCCCTTTGCTGGGTGCGAACTGGAGGCAGTTTAAATAAAAAAATGAATCAGTGTTAATGTTATCAGCCTTATAATTTTCTAGCTGTAAAATACAAACGTTCACTTCGAATGCGTACAGAAGACTACAAAGAAGCTGTAAGTCCTGCGAACGAACCTACTCAAAATATAGCATCTGTTTCTTGTCGTCACCTTCAATACGGACATTTAAATAATTTTCGAAATCTGACACCTGTATTTTTCGATTCTACCATTCAAATACTACGTGCAAAGAAAAATATACGAGGCGATCCTCTCTCTAGTGGATTCAAAGGCAGTGCTACAAGAATACACAGAAGAAACCGAAATCCCTTTTGTGTCATCATTGAGTTGACGAATGTGTGCGTGAAAATGTGTGTAGTACAAAGAAAAGTCTCGTTTAAACGAGATGGAAAACAGAATCCATTTGTGGGCATTTATCTTGTAAATTGCTTTTACATGAAATAATATTAAAAATGATTTTTTCCAGTATACAAACCTTTTCTTCCCTTTTTTTTTTCTTTTTCTTTTCCTTTCTTCTTTTTCTTCTTCTTTTTAACATTATTGCTGTTATTATTATTTCTTCTTTTACGAAAATTCTACAGTACAGTTACGTTCTGTTCTAACGCCAAGCACATTGTTTAACATTTTTTGCGGAAAAATGATGGACACAAAACTATGTATTATGAACAAAATTCTATTAATTATTAGTAGAGTAGGAAAAGTAAAGCGTGCTTCAACATTATTTATGGCGAATACTATTCACTATCGTGTACTCTGCATTAAAAAAATAAATAAATAAATTGGTGCAGAAGTCGGATCCTTGTAGGGCGCGAACCTACGATAAAAGAAAGCGTGCAGACTTTCCGCAGTCTAATAACTTATTCGCAAAAACTTAATTCCTTTTATTGATATGTTGCTTTTTCCAATTCACAACTATTAAGAATTTTGTGACACACCAACTTTATAAACGAAATGCAAAGGTTTTAAGTGTTTATCATATTTTTTGCCCGAAACGTCTTCAGAAACTTGTTTTTTTTTCTTCTTCTTCTTACTGCGGCGCATCCGAACGAAAAATCTGAAAAAAAAAAAAAATTCAGGATATTAATTATGTCTATACACAAACTACTCTCAAAAGGAAAAAATAGTCTTGTGAAAACTTCTATACGAAATATGTTTCTTCCTAAATTTTGTTCAGTTTTTGACTTTTCACACATAGCGTTTTCGACGAAAAAATTTGAAAAAATTCCCTAACATACATTACACTGTGTCTCAAATATTGTCCAAGTTTTTCCAATTTTTTGCGTGCAATTAAATAGGAAAAATAGGGTAAACCTCGATGAATTAAATTTACCCCCTAACTACCCTTCTAATTGAGGTAGAGGGCTGAAACTTGGTACATTATGTTTTCTTTTGCTATTTCTTTTGTAAAATCGGTGTAGGAGCACTTTTGACCAGTTTATTCTTCTTTATCCTTTGTTGGTGTTGTTTAAATTTTCAAAAACTGAGACCAGTGTATTTTCAGGTTTTTGCATCGCTTAAATGAGATGTTTTTTTTTTTTTTACACATTTTCTCGCATACAGCCGCATCAGTGCATGGGGGGAGGGAGGGGGTCGTTGGTAAACCAACAATGACAAAAAAAGAACTTTGGCTATTTTATTCTAGTGTTGCGGCACTACTTTTGAGTCTACTGATGAGCAGATCACCCTGTATATGGGTGAAAAGTGTTTAGTATTCCAAGATCAGTTTAGTCCTGTGTTTCTCAATTTGTGGGCCGTGAACTGTTAGATACTACTGAAATTGAATCGATACATGTTTTGGTATTCAGTACGTAAAAAAATATCCCTTGTTTAATAACGAGCAACCAAATTATATCATTTTTTGATAACAAAAAAAAATATTTCCGGGAAATTAATTCGAGCAATAATAATGTAGAAATGCTCAGTACTTTAAATTAATTAAAAAAAAATCAAAGCAAAATGCAAAATAAATGGTTTATTTATAAGTATTTAGAGAAATATATTAATTCACCTTTACATAAAATAATTTTGAAAAGAAAAAAAAAAAGAAATGCAAGTCACTTCGACAAGCACAAAAAGGCATGAAACAATACCTGTTTAATTTGTATGAATACTTATCAACTCGAACAAATTGATTAAAAGATTAGATAGCCTATTAAATACAATGCAATCTTTTCGGAGGCGGCGCAAAATTACTAATGGTTTACATTGAAAATTACCAAAATTCTTTCATTCTTTTACATGTTTTCACACGTTAATGGATTTTTTTTACCGTTTATTTATTACCAAGTCAAAAATACCCCAATCAAATTTAATAAGCAACATCTCGTATTTAAAAAAATTTCAATTAAAAATTGCTTACATTGGAAATGACCAACATCCTTTAAAATCCTCTAAAATCTTCTACGTTTTCACATGTTAATGTACAAATTATATTCAACAACATCATACATTCAGAAAATTTTGAATTTTACGCTGCCTCTTAAAAGATTGCATTGTATTTAATCTAATTTTTCAATTAATTTATTCAATAGCTGGTTAGTATTCATACAAATTAAATAGAAGTAATTTCATACTTTTTAGTGCTTTTCGAAGTCGGTTGTATTTTTTTATAAAAGTTATTTCCTTGCAGAGTAATATTCACACACTGTATAACAGTAATATTTCAATTAACAATTTAAAAAAAAAATTTGTTGCAAGTGATCGGTACATTGTTTGCAGAATAAACAGAAACTGATCGAATTGAGTAACCTCCTCCTTTCTCGAAGTCTGTTAAAAAGGGAATAGGATAAATTCATCACAATTTGTTATTTGTGAAAATGTATTATTGGCAAATTCTTTGTTCAGAATGAACTTTTTACGTTCGAATGGCGACATATTGTATATTTAACTAAAATATTTTGAAATACGATATTTAAATTTTATTTGTATTGGAATATAACAAATTTTGGAAAGAAATAAAAACAGATAGATTATAAGCATTTGTCACTTGACCTTTTCAAAATAGTGGTTTTGGATTTTAGAAGCTTTGCTGTAAGAGAAATTTGGATTTAATGGTACTCGAAAATGCTTTCACTGCGGAGGGTTAATAAGCTGCTAAGACATTTGGAAACAAATCATGTCTAATGTAAACAAATATATATATATATATATATATACAGGTAACCCTCTTATAATACGGTAGATAGGTTCCTAGAAAATGCCGTGTTGTGTGAAACCGTGTTATGTAAGACCCAGAGTTAGTACAAAGGACGGGGTTTAATTCCATATAAGTAACTTAATTTTTATTAAAAATATAAATTTATGTATAACAAAAGACGACAAAAAGAAAAATAAAAACAAAGATCATGTTAACCAGTATTGTATAAGTACAGTGTTAGTGTACAAAGGTTTTCGCAATTTTCTTATCGTGTTAGAGCGAAACAGCGTTATAAGTTGCAGTGTTATACGAGGATTTGCGCAATTTATTCTATCGTGTTAGAACGAAATCGTATTGTAGGAGGGTCCCTGCAATTTATTGTATGCATCGTGTTATAGCGAAACCGTGTTATAGGATGCTGTCAAAATATGTCATATGTCTGACAGATTTTCGCATAGTGAAATGCAAAACAACGTAGGGTAACTGCGCCTAATCTAGAAAAAATAGAAAAAGTGAATAAATATTCGTATCCTAACAGTTGACTGTAATAAAATATAAACGTTCCAAGATTATAATAAAAGGTATCTAAAAAAAGGTGAATCACAACAGGTTGAGAAAATGGTACTCGATATGGAATACGTATGAAAATTAGAAGGAAATCTCATAAAATTGTGTTTTTACTAAGAAACAGTTTGTATTTATTTACATACAACAGACAAATGATCAAATATCTTCATCATCAGCAGTGATATCATCATCTGATGTCATCTGATTACAATCATCACTCTTTTTCTTCATTCTCTTTTTTGGAATTAGGTGTAAATTAGGTGCAAATTGAATAGATTTAACGATAAATTTCTGTTAAACTTTGAACAACAAACGTGAACATAAAAATAATACTTCTCGATTTATCTTCGCTAAAACAATTCAGCGTGTAATTCGCTTCGCAAAAACTTTTATACGCTTTCAAATACTTTCTTAACCTTCGCACCCGACAATAGATTTTCAACCGAAACTCGTGAGTACGATTATACAATATTTTCTTTCCAATGAAATATTATATGTTGCTGTCGTGATTAGCGTTGTAGCTTAATTGCCAAAATATTGCGCTGTTCCGTATTAGCATTTGCTGTTCCATATAAATTACAGTTACCCTACATGTTATACATACGAAATATTCTTAGTTTCAGCAAAAATATTTGTCGACTCTTGTTAATGTAAATTATAATGTACCAGAATATAGTTAACTAATGCGCTGGAAGAAAATTAGAATATAGCGGATATACAGTATATGGATGTAAATATAAAATGTTGCAGGGGAATTTAGAAAAGAAAAAGTCATGCAAAACGGAATACGTTATTAAAGAAAACGATTATGTAAACAAAACTAAATATTGCATATTTCACGTAAAGGTTGTAAAAGTGCTGTGGTACATACACACTTGATTAGTAGGGAGCTTACATGGTCGGTAATGCTTTCACTGCTGCCATTACTCTGTCCATTGACTTGTCATTAGGTTTTCTCCCTTATGCGGTACTTATTATTAATATCATCGTTACTTTGGTATACTTAGGGCCACGATATAGCGAGGCCGTAAAACCAATCAAGCATGAAACGTGTACACATGTTCGTTCGCCGCTAGAGCAAATCAACCGCCAAATCAGGAAAATATCTGTACTTGAATTAGGGTTTTTTTTTTTTGGACTCGCCAAATATGGTCACATTTTTCGACCAGTTAAGGGTTTCGTGCCGGGAACCGATGGGTACCGATGTCGTCCATCTCTTTCTCTCTTGCACTTACCACCACCATACCAACAACAGACAATCCATAGTATATAAGACAGAAATTTTCCACCCCAAAAGACACTCTGAAAAATCACGCGGAAAAACACGTTTGTAAAGAGCACGACCATATTGTAAAAACACACCGAATTCACACACCTTGTACAAGTCATACACACATTTATACAACTCAACACATTTCAACGTAATTTAGTCGTTCAGTTCTAATTAAAGTATTTATTAGAAAACCAGTATTACATACGTTTAATCTCCTTGAAAAATAAGACTCGACCTGCACGAGTCAAGTGCACCCCGAACAACGGCTCGCGAGTGGTAACCGGGATTTATAACCCCGGGAGATTCGAAAACTCGAATCACGGTGTTCGAGAAGCTACACTTTTCTTTTAATGTTAATGTTCGTCTTCGACTTTTATAACTCTGCTCACAGCCTCTTTCTAATTGTGTGGTTAAGTATTGTCCACTTCTTGCTTCATTAATTCAATAATATGTCTAAGGGATATAGAATATTTTTCTTTGCTTCTTGTATGTCGCTTTAATCGTGGTCAAATTATTAGGGTTAGGTAAAACAGTGTGATTATTTTATTTATTTTTTTTCTTTTGCTATTTTGTCAGTAACGTATTTTTATTAATTCTCCAATATGTATAACCACTAATAATTGTTCTTTTGTACCTTTAAAATATAGATCATGTTTGAATAAAAAGTTTTGAATTTCTTGGAACTTTTGAACTTGATTTAGATGGATTTGTTTCGACTACGATACGTCCTGTATGATAACTTGCGTTATCCGTTCAATTTTCTTTAAGCCGTTTTTCAAGTATTTCACATATTTTTTTTCTTCTTCTTCTCCTCCTCCTCCTAATAATCTATAACACGATTTTCTAAATTAGTTCCAGACAAGTTGAAGCAGTTTGACGGCTCCCAGCAATACGAAATACTTTAGTACTGGTGTTTGGTTTGTTGGTATCTTCAAGATAAATGCTCAAACGAATCTGTTCACTCAAATAATAAATAATTCTGTTTTGTTGTCATGAAAATTCGGTTATTAATTTTAGATATTCGGATCTGTAATTTAGAATTGTTTCGTCCTTATTATTGCTGTTCTTTTACATTCGACTTTGAAACCGAAATTCCATTCGTTTCAAACATCTTTTCAATCACGTTTTTGTGATACTTTTCTTGTGTCTGTGAAAATGTCCTGTGCAGAATTTCCAACGTGGGTGTCATGATTTTCACTTTTTGTGCTGTAGATATCGAATTCATTTCTTTGATCTTTCCTTTCTTTAATGCCAAATACAAATAGGGCACGAATTTTCGTTGCTAAAATCTCCATGAATATTAAATCACTTTCCCTAATGACTTTTTACTTTTTCATGCCGCAAATCGTCGTTCAATTTTAACATGCTTTTAAACTTCCAAACGTCTCGAGCATCTTTTTTCATTATTTCTTCGTCCTGTTGTATATTCTGTTTCTTCTCGTGACACTGATCGCGGAGAAGAACATGATTTTCCATAGAGCGAACCTGGCACATTAATGATGCACGGTATGGCGCGAACCATCGTGTCTCATTTCCCCACTCTAGTTATTGTAAGGCGACCGTCATTTCACTTCTCTACCTTCTTCGAAACTTGTGCTCGGGATACCATCCTGAATGTCGCAACATTTTAAGCTCTTAAAAGTTTCATTTACGACCTCGCTATATCCGTGACCTTAAATTCAACCACTAAGAAGTGAAAACAAAGTAACGACGAAAAATGACACTCGCTTTCTTACCCCATTATTGCTCACAATATACCCTCCATTTGTTAATATTGACAATGATCTCTCATTTGCCATCGTTCCATCAGTATAGACTTCAGTTAAACGTTCAATAATAATATCATTAATTTCAAGTAATAATGTATACTAGTAGTAATATTAAATATATAAGGTCCCTGTACAGTTTATAATTCGTTATACGTACCGTAGAGCTCTTCAATCGTCAAACTACCACCAAGAAGCAATGAATTTTTACAGTTATTTATACAATCAATGATTATCAGAGGTATAATCATACGCAATATCTTGATTGTCATCGCGATTATCTATTTGAGTCAAAAGATTGTCTTCATCTTCATGTGCAGTAAGTGTGGTCTCTTCTATAACCTTCTTTTTGATGTCGTTGCTGTTCTCACGGTTGGTTTCATAACTAATCATAATTATAAAATATATCATTTGCTCATTTTTAAACTTTTTCAGCTATAAATTTTCCGTAAAAACGTTTTTCTTTTTATTTGGTTTTTATTTCACAAAATCTGAACATTTCAAATTTAACAATTTTACTATTCAACTGATCAAAATACATCGAACCAAATACAAAAACTAAGTAATAAACTGAAATATGAAATAAAAATATAAATGAAATATTTGATGTATTCTCCGTTTGTAAGACAAAACTCAGAGAATTGACCTCTTACGTTTATGAATGAAGCAATAATTTAGGTATTCTTCGCTAAACTATTATAACTAACGGGGCAGACCAGTCTAAATGCGAGTGTTTGGTAAATTGATTATTAAACAAAAACCGCTCGATACACAAAATTGAAAATTTAATGATGTTTCAACAACATTCCAAGCTTTAAATTTCGCTATTCATAAAGTGCGTGGGTGTTCAGTCGCCCGTCGAGGGCTAGTGTTGGTTTAATTAGAATTAATGGTTAGCAAAAACGAATCTAACGTTGAGAGACACTGTCTATTGTCTGTATACGGAAAACCTAACTGGCACCGTCTGTCATCAGCGGCCAGAGAAATAAACACAATGCAGACATAGTTTCTCTTTTCTTCAAGTGGACGCTAGATTTTCTTTTCGGGGTCTGAGCGTCACCTCACTTCTCTTCCGTTCGTTGTTCCAAACGAACAAGACGAATCTTTCAAGCTGAGAATAGAAAATAAAACCTCATAGTTTTAGATATTAAATGGTCTATGTATATTCGTTTACACCCATTTCCAATGTTTAGAAACTTAAAGGCATATTTATTATACATTTAAGCTTCTGCAAAGTACTTTAATTTTTCCAAAAGATTTAGAAATGGCTGAGTTTCGAGACACTTTTCGCGGCGTGAGTTAAAAGACGGCGGGAACTGTAGCAATCGCATCGTTCATCTGAAATATAATATATGAAATGAATTTTTTTTTTTTTTTATATCTAAGACTTCTAATTTCTATTTAAACTTTAAAAAAAAAAAAACAGTTTCAAATTTAAAAAATTAAGAAATTGCAAGATAAAAGTAAAAAATATGACAATTTTTGCTGTAATTTTGCTATAAAAAAGTAATTTTTTTTTTCCAATGACATTTAAAATCAATTTAGTTTAAACAGAAAGTAATATTATAATGAACATCTGTGCCAAGTTTGAATAACATCGGTTAAATAGTTTGTTGGGTATCTTTCCCGCCGATTGGAAAAGTGTTGGTTTTGGTTTGTCTTCGGTGTTTTTCTTTAATAAATTTAAAGCATACGTTTCTTTCTTTTTCTCCCTCTCTTTTGTTTTTTATTATTATTTTCATTGAAAGGGTATTGTTGGAGACCGGGATAGATAGTTCGGTACAACACTGGCACTTTTGACGCAAGACTTTATTATAACGGTGACAATGACGATAGTGATACGAGATAGTGGAAAATATTGAGCACGGTTCTGGATTTTTGAGGGTATTTATGCTAGGGAAGATGGGAAGAGAGGGTATGGAAGGGTCTAAGGAAGTGAAGGACAAAGGTTGTAGGTGACTAATTTAGAAAGCGGCAACAGGATGAATCTGCGGATGACTTATTGTTTAGGGAAGATATCGGGGATAGGGAATAGACGGGATGACGTATTGTTTATGGAAGATGACTGGTTTGGTTTGCTTAGGTGAGAGTATCCAACAGTATAACAGGTTAAAATGGTCAAAGGTGCCCTTGAACCGATTTTGACTGACAATGCACCATTCGATGCATAGCAAAAGAAAACATAATGTACCAAGTTTCAGCCCTCTACCTCAATCAGGAGGGTAGTTAATTGCATGCAAAAAACCTGACAATATTCTATAATATTTGAGGCATGGTAATGTATGTTAGAGAATTTTTTTTCAGATTTTTTCGTCGAAAACGCTATGTGTGAAAAGTCAGAAACTGAAAAAAATCTGGAAAAATACATATTTCGTATAGAAGTTTTCACATGACTATTTTTTCCTTTTGAAAGTAGTTGTGTATCGACATAACTAATATCCTCAATTTTTTTCAGATTTTTTGGTAAAGTGCGCCGTAGTTAAAAAACTTAAAAACCGAGTTTTTGAAGACGTTTCTGACAAAAAATATGATAAATACTTCAAATCTTTGCATTTCCTTTATATGTATTCTTGAAAATGATAAATTGTACGGCCACATTTCACGCGATTCCTACAGAATCACAAGCGGGATTACGTGATTTTCATATGCAAATATTAACGTATGTGATTAGTGTCCACGTTAAAACGACCACACTTACGTACAACGCGCGAACAATAAGTGCAAAGTGTTATGCGCAGACAATCGAGTGTGTTATTTTAAACTGAGAACTTTGCCGTTAGTGTCAGAATTTACTATTAAATATAGCAATAGTTCGTAATTAGTGTGTCTAGTGATTGAGGACATTTTAATTCTACAATAACGAGTATGCGTAGTCGTCGCATAGTCGTGATGAAGAAACTGTAGATGGTAGTGTACGATCCACAGAAGTACGACTCGGCAGGCTTGAAAACCTGTTGGAGCAATTATTGCGCCCTCATCGGTAGGCAAATTCGTGTTCCCGGTTTCGCTCGCGAAGTTCGACGATCACGCAGACACGATTCGCGATTGTATATGGTGCGTGATAATGATAATGAACTGTGCGACCAATCAGAGCAGGGTGCCGGGAGTGTGAACACCCACGGCTCCGGGTCGCGTGTGAAATCGCCGCGTTACCTACTTCCCGGTGATGAACCAGGACTTGATTCCCGTGTACGACCCCGCGAAAAATGATATTTCTCTCGATACCTGGATGCGGCGCGTTTTTCGTGGAACGACACGAGCGTCATGTGTCTGATCGCGACGCGATTAACAGGCCACGCTCATCGGTGGTATGAGACGCATACGCATAGCGCTACCATCTGGACCGAATCAAAAGTGTACATGGTCGCACAAATTCGGAGGATAATGCCATTTTCGCGGTTGTTCCGCGAAGCGGTTTTGTACGAGGCGAGGCCAGGGCAGTCGTTAGGTGATTACTGCTTTATAATAATAAAACAAACCTTATCCAATGGCTGGGGTCAATCTGTCGGATGATAAAATTATGGATATGATAATTTCGAGAATACCAATTGCGCAGTCAGTGCGGTCCGCTAAACATTTTGACGCGAACGATTTATATGCCTTTATGTTGAGCATGGGAAAGATGCCGAACAAGGAGAATAAAAAGACGAAAAACGAACGGCAGGTAACAGCTCGACTACCGCCAAAACCGAACGGCAATGACAAAGGACAGCTAATTTGCTTTAATTGCGGCAAGATGGGTCATATGGCTAAGAATTGCAGGACACCGAAGGTGTATGGTAATTGCACAAAATTAGGGAAGGGTAGATTTGTAATTAACTTCAATAAAGTTAAGAGGTGTGTTTAAGTGCTTTCGGATGTGTTCTTTATAAACTTGTCAAGAGTTAGTTGAATACCACCCTTTTCTTTCTCTCGATAAAGATTTCTATAACATGCTGTGTCTCTCAATTGTCCTATATACTTTAGATATACGTTCCCCATTGGGATCACATTCTTCCATTATCGACAAAAATGTTTAAAAAGTTGAGTTTTTAACAACGTGCGAAAGTCGAGGGCCGCCTATATCTTCTATATCTTCTACACCTTCTTTCAACGTTATAGTTAAATATTCATTTTTCAACAAATTAATGGAGAAGAAAACTGCTTGTATCACCGATCAGCTCCAAATATATGTAAATATTGTACATAAATTTAGTATACATTGTATAATTCACTATAAGTAAATATCATGCGTATAATATTGTTACATGTAATGGAAGTGGGAAGTGTGCAGAAGCTCTGGAAAACAGTAATTAGATGTTTAAAATAAGTATTTATGTTTAATCTTATAGTTCTATAGGATGATATTAATTCACCTTGTAGCGCATCGTGTAAGAGAAGTAGTGTACCGAGCGGCTACCAGAGTAACGTCCCCGGAGCCTACTCTTGCGCCCACCCTGGCTATTGCTGGCCACCTTGACGCATGCGCCCCAACGTCCCCACTCCACCACCCACGCTGGCCCAGACCCCCAGCAAAGATAAAAAGGACCCAAACAACTGACCCATCTGCCAAAAAAACCACGGTTCACTGCTCCTAAGGACGCTTCTTTGAGTGGATATCCTTAATCGGAACGCAATCGGAGTAAAATCAGTGTGTTAGAAGACTTTTGAAAACTTCTAATCATAGGAACTAACAGTGTAAATTTAAGTGTTGTACAAATAGAAGTTGTAAATATATTTTTTGAGTGGATCTTCCTCGTGTCAGGCTCGATACCCTATCCTAATTGGATACAGCCTCCAATATACAATAGATAATAAAATAGTTGATGCATTGTTCAAAATACAGCATAATTAAGAAATTATTATTAGATACGAAAACTGCGGCGTAACTTCAATAATAGAGATGACAAAAAGAAGAAACTAGAGGGGAAAAAAGTTATACAATGTATAACACTACTCGTTGAGATAGGGTGGGTGTTCGAATGTCTACTTTACCCGACGCGATGGAGGGAAAGGCCCCGATGCACAGTACTGAATGCAATGAACAAAAATGAAAAAGGTTTAGATTCAATGTTGATCTAGTTATGCAATATTATTACCAGTCGGTGAGCAAGGAATACGAATATAAGAATACTACCATAAGAAATCAATGGAGGATTAATTACAATGATTCGTTAATGATTCGTAACCTAGAAACCAATAATTAGTATTCTTGTGTATAATTCGCTTCTTTTCATTGACTTTCTCTCAAATACTGTTTACTACATCTTAAGTATGGAAAATATTTCCAAATGAATGTATAATTTCAATTGCCAACTTACAAAATTTCTGTTTTCCTTTAAAAAGCAATGAAATAAAAACGATTCGAATTATCCTGCAATTTTGATGGTTTTGTATCAAAAAGCTATTGTATTACATCGCCATATAATTTGTTTTTGTTACAAACTGCTACGCTGGATGTTATTTATCATTTAATTAGCCAAATCTATCCGTAATTGGGGTTTGGCCGAAGCATTTATTGTATACTGCCTTCTATTGTTCTATTTAATATAAATATATTAAAATATATTTTGATTTTATACTTTATAATATTTTCGACTTTTTTTCACATGGAATTATCGTCTTACTAATTGTATCGCCAGTTATATTTCATCTTCAGCTTTGAGCAGAAGAATTTGCGTAAAGAAATTTCAGTGAAAAGAGATATCTCAGAAATGAAGCACTGAAAATCCGACTAGATCCGATTAGAAAAATGCACATAAAGCTCAGCTTATTACAGTAGTAGGGCAGCAGTAACAAAATATGAGATCAGTTTAATCGGTTAGGATGTACATATTTGGGAGACTTGTTTGTACCGGGTAAGACGTTCGCGAATTATAACGGAAATACCACAATATTACGTAACAGGTATAAAAAATTAGAGTAGACAACGAAACCCCTGTACAGTGACCTTCTCTGGTATTTGTAAAATATGCATGTACATATAGCAAATTTAAACGAATAACTATTGGTATCGAAAGAAACTTAATCTTTGATGTTACTTTACAAGGAATGTACCAATTACGACGAAATCTTTCGCATTTAATAGAAGATGTTTTCGTGATGGTCCCACTCGCCACAAATTTTTTTCTGCGATTGTTCATTTTAATACTACTGTTATATTACTTTGCTAAAAATGTACCGATCGCCACTAAAAAGTATGAAATAAAATAATTTTTAGAATAAAATACAATCAACACCGATAGGCACTAAAAAGTATAAAATGATGTCTATTTAATTTGTACGAATACTTACCAGTTCTTGTATAAATTGATTAAAAGATTAGATAGCATATTATTTGCAATGCAATCTTTTCGGAAACGGCGCAAAATTACAAATTTTCTGAATGAATGATGTTGCTGATTATGATTTGATTGGGCTATGGCGAACTTGGTAATAAATGGATGGAAAGGAAAAGTACATCAATACGTGGAAACGTAGAGGAATTAGGGGATTTTAGTCATTTTCAATGTAGGAAATTTTGAATTAAAAATGTTCTAAATGAAAGATGTTGGGGTGATTATGATTTGACAAGGGTATGGTGGACTAGGTAATAAATAGGCGATAAAAGCAAATTTATTAACGTGTATGAAAACGTATAAAAGAATGAAGGAATTTTGGTAACTTTGAATGTAAACTTTTTTTTATTTTTCGCAGTCACCAAAAAGATTGCATTGTATTTGATATGCTATCTAATCTTTTAACCAATTTTGTTCAACAGCTGATAAGTATTCATAGAAATGAAATAGAAATTATTTCATACTTTTTAGCGCTTTTTGATGTCGCTTGTATTTTTTTCTAAAAATGATTTCATATAACGAACAACCAGAGAGAAAATAAATGTTGTATATTTAAATATTTGTATACCAGATGTTCGTAGTAATATTGATAGCAATTCCTTTTAAGTAAGTCCTTTTAAGAGACACTTCCCTTTGATCTTGATCAATCAAGCATCTGCGTCCGGGCGAAAATGAGTTCACGTGCCGTCCGACATTTATGCCTGGGTAAAATCTGTCATTTCGCTCTTAATTATTCAACCGGAAATTTTTGTCTTGAAATCTAACAGTTTTGACTGAAAATTAACAAGAAAAAAGATTTTGATTCGCCGAAAATTAATATTAAATCCTAACAATCTATTTTCGGAACTTTAATCTTTCTTGTTGTTCGGACGAAATTGTTCAAGTTTTTAAATGAAATATTTGTTTCTACATTAATTAATTGTCCCGAGCATTCTGCGTAAGAAAGTTATAAATTATAAAATGAGATATTTCATAGAAAAATGTAAAATATACTGTTAACTTTTTTGCCATTCTATTCTAATATCCTTTTCGTATATACATACGTAATAAGAATTAAATGTTAACAATTCGCGTTATTCTTATTTAAATTATTAGTAAATAATTAATTAAATTATTTAAATATTGATTATTCATACAGTAATTATTGAAATTATTAATAAATAATCACTAAAAGTATTTGAATATTAGAAAATAATAACACTTGAGTAGGTATATGCCACAAATGATTTAGTTGAAATAAATCAAATTTACGTTATCGCCAACAAGAATATTGCTCATTCTTTATTATAATGATAAAGAAAAAATACATTAATTTAATTATGGTCAAATATGCAGAGTACTAATGGGAAGTCTAAACACTAATAAAGGTCACTGTGTACTAATTTAGTATTATTTGGAATGAAATACTTGCCATTTTCAGTCATTGTATAAATTTGAAATAAATTGTAAAATAAGGATTATACAACATTTTTTTATTATAAACAAATTGTATTTTAGCAAATATGTTAACGCCAAATTTATTAACATAACCGGTTTTACCTGCTCAAAGAAAATATGTCCTTTTCTTTTGCTTACTTAACAAACGTAAGAAGGTTCATAAAAATCAACAAGGTACACACTTCCGTGCGTTTTCTTGTAAGTATAAAGTCCGTAAGAAATAATCTAATTTCCATTGTAAACTGGGGGGGGGCTTAGTACAGCCGGGTGACAAAGCGGTTTATTGTCAAAGAGATAGCAATTTTGAAAAATCACACTTTTAAAGCTTTGGAATTTTAGAATCTTTAAATTTTTTAATTCCACGTAACAATGAACTTAACTTCGACTATAATTCCCCCCCCCCCCCTCTCTTTCTAAATCAATTACGAGGTTATTATCGGTAATTAAGGTGGGAGTAATGGATATTGATATTACGTTGCAAGTACCAGACTATTTTGTTCGCTAAATTGACTTCACTAATAAATTTTAGTAGATCAAAAAACTTCTGGTCTTCAAGATTGTCTTTAAATAAAGGTTTTTGATTTTAATTTTCTGCTGAATTTATTTCCGCTGAAAACACGGTTTCCATTTTACTATACAACTGCCACATAAGTAACTTTTTGTGTCGTTTATAGTTATGGATTAGGGAGGCTAATACTTCACCATAAGTTCGGAAGCTCTTGAAGTTCTCCGTAACATGATATACATCGCATTCTCGTAACTTCGTTTCACACAAAGCTATCGACATAGAGTGTTGTACGCTGCTTCGAAATCCTCAAACCGTGATCATAGAAATACCATTTTAAAAGGTTCGTATAGTGGTATTAAAATACATCGATCGTAGATTATGATATAACATAAAATAAAATTGGCATCATCGAAAACAAATACATTATACTGTTAGTCAGAAAATGAACGAAAATGTAAATGTGTGGATGTAATAATGCAATATTATATTTACTTGCGCAGTTTAGATAATAATTAATAAAAATGTTATTAAATAACATTAACTATTTGCTTGTATTTAACTTAAAAGTATAAAACTATTGTATTACTATTTCAATGACACAAAATTGAGTGTACACCTAGTAAATTTATGAAATTACGTTGTCTGTATACGTTAAATGTTGATACTACTGGCTGCTAGTCATGAGAAATACTTTTTGAAATGTTGTTACAATAATATGTAATTGCTACTCTCGCAATGCCGACTTCATGCGTATACCTGAAGGTCAGGAAGGCACTTGGGCCTCCTAAACTTCATCCTTTTCACGACACGTTTTCTAGGAACTATCCCCAGCTCCCACCCCTGGACTCTTCTACTTTAGCAACGCCTCCTTTTCACCAGCTACCGAATTTTCCTAATTGTCATCTTCGCATCTTCGAATCAGAAGATCCTTAACTGTTGTATAGAACAAGAACATCTTTCGTATAAAGGATATTAACAAGTTTCGTCGCAAGAGAACATTCTTCTTTCTAGACAAATCTGTATAAGGCGATCAATGGGCCCGTTACAATTCTATTACATTTTCTATACCGGGTATTAGGAAATGTATAAAGTTTTCCAACACTTTGGGCTGTCAAATACAAGATTGAGGAAGTTTTTTTAAACTTTAAACATCAGTGAAAATCACTTTTCGCCAGTCATCTACACTCCAATGTTGATGCTGTCTACACCACTAACATTTCTTTCTGTGATTCTTGGAAAGAAATGGTTTCTTTTTAGCTTTACAAAATGTGTGTCCCATTTCATTTAATCTGTTTCTCACTGTACGATCGCACACATTTTCTCTCCACTTTTCATTTATTTCTTTGGACGTAGCTCGTCTCATGTTCTGCACAATTTGCCGCAATTTTCGATCGTCTCTTTTGCACGTTGAGCGGGGACGGCCACTTCTTCACCGATTAATAACACTTCCAGTTTTCATCAATTTCTTATTTATGTACGTAACTGCATTATGAGAGCAATTGATCGTTTCTGCAATTCTTCTGTGGATATTATCCTCTTTTAGAAGCTTAATTATATGTTGTTTTAATACAGAGCTCGGCAAGAAATGCACATTTCAACCGATTTTCAATTGACTCAGCCCAATGATCTCTCAATAACTTGACGCCTCGCACGCGGTCAAAGAGAGTCGCGCGACGTTCAGGACCGTGTCGTGTCATCGGTCACCGGGACTTCGCGAACATATTTTTTGTAGCTTTCCACATCACCCAGGAGGAACTATTATTGACGCGATTTTTCTTTTTTTTTTTTTCCCTTTGAAAGTGGTATCCTTGAGGGCCTAATCCACTGATGACTGAGACAACCTTTTTATAGTTTGAATTAATTGAAAGACAAGCAGAATTATAAATATTAAATATAATAAAATGAAAAATACGTTCAGATTCATGACTTTCGGGCTTTTTTATAAGAGACTGCAGGAACGTCGATCTGTATATTGCACGCAGCGGTAAAGAATTGTCGCTTAAACAAGAACGTTTTTCATTTTTAATAAATATCATTTTTGAAAACGAGGTCTCACGTAAATATGTGGATCCAAACATAGAATAAATTCGCAGTGCGAAATCTCGAAGTTTGGGGTAGGTTGATTTTGATAAAATATTATAAAATCCTGCACCGGTATCTTTAATTGATTTCAGAGAAATATCATTCTGTAGGTCACATAATTCATCTCGTAAATTAATACCCTGCTCTGCGATTAGCGCTGTAAAAGAATTTCCGAAAAGGATTAACTCTGTTCATAGTTTTTCGAAGCAGGTGAAACGCGTGTCGCGTAGCGAACCCCTCGTTTGAGGTATTAGTATATTTTCACAGAAAGGATTTTACCGTAACAGTAATAAACATCCAAGGAACCATTACTCACTAAATTTTTTGCTTTATTAGTTATCGTCGTTTATTACCCAGTTTAAGGTTCGTTAGCATTTATAATTTCCAGATGTTTGCCAGAAGTCGAGGCGATCCTTGGGTTTATTACTTGTTATGGTCAGTTTTCTAAGACGGTCATATCAACGGCCTAGGACACCCGAGGGGTGACACTTAAACTATAGTCGCACCCAGCGTGTAAAGTACGAGTTGTACTGTCACTAAACGACGGATAACGCGTACGCAACAACGCGCGTATCGTATTCTTCTATAACAGAATTTAGGAAATCAATGTTTTCTTTGAAATTACGGCTAATGCCGGGGTCTTTGAGGAGAATCTGGCAAGAAGGAAAATAATCATTAATAGACAAAGAACTCGATAGACAGAGTTCGTGAGACACTCTGTCTCGCGTTAAAGAAATGCTAGATTTATGCAAAAATTTCATGAAAATGCTTCATGTTCATTTGTGATATAGATGTTCACAGTTCGTGACGCCATTCGAAGCTGTGCCGCAACCAACCCACTTTTCTTCCTTCGCGTCGTTGAAAAATCCATTGCCGCGTATAATCGATATACAAGATATGTAATCGTTATTTTCGTTCCGTTTTTTAATATAATCGCTGTTATTGATTGGTGCGTGACAGGACAAGATCGCTAATTCCGTATACGGAAATAAAAGCAACATACTATGCATCGGTAAAAGCGAATGCTACAATTAAGTACTTCCGATGCCGAAATACGACACGAAGTATGAGGAAACAACGTAATATGCTATCCGCGAAGAAGACAACGCGTTGTAGAAGACTTTGGACACGATGAACTGATTTCTTTTCTGTTGATAGCTTATTAACGGCATTCCTGTTACAAATTCCAATTACTGTTAACAGGTTGCAGTATTTAACAAGAAAAATTCATCTGGGGACGAAATTTCGACTCAGCCTAATATCATAATCTTGAATATACTTTAACGTTCACTTTGTAAACACTTACGCGTAGTAACTGCACTAAAAGTTTTAAGATTCGATGGGTTCTAAAGTAATATGTAGTAAGTATATCGTACAGGTGTTGGCGTTGGGAAGTCTTTATTACAACTGCCGATTGCGCTTTGACACGTCGGGAGGTCTCGCGCCCTCCGGCACGCGTTCTTTGACATGTACTAATTAATATACATACCTATATCGGTTACCGATTGTCATCCTGATGCCCCAGGAAATTTAAAAGTACGAAATTACATCCAACGAATGAGACTCTTATAATGTTTTTAAAATTTGTTTTAATAGTAATTGTTATTGGCTCTTTCTATACCAGGTGTGCCAGAATTAGTGTAAGAACCGGAAATCGGAGGTAGCTGAGACGATTTTGAACAACAAATTTCATTGCAAAAATGTCGGATAAGGCTTCGTTTTTCAACTATTAAGGGGTTATACTTAGAATTTTGAAAAAATCGATTTTCCAGTTTTTGCATTTTCGTTGAGTACATACTCCCGAGTTTACCGCAAAGAGGATTTATTAATTAGAAGTCCTGAATTAGACGACTCCGTATCTCAAAACAATGTTTTTCAAGTTGGTGAACAAGATATCTCGGGAATGGCTCAATCGATCAAGCTTAAATTTTTATACAAGCTTCACAACTTTATCTTTTAGTCTTTAACCGAAGGTTTTTTCGATACGATCATATTGATATTCATTTTGTAAACAATTTAAAACGAAATTTTTTGTCGAAAATGAAAATTTTAGTTTGAAACGCCGTAAATTGTACCTTACATTAACTAAATTTTCATTGTTTTTCAACTTTGGATGATCCGATCCAGAGATATCTTGCTCACCGCAAGACGCCTGCTTTTGGAGATGCTCTTGGAGAGCATAGCAGCTTGGCAAATTAACATTTTTGTAAAGGAAAATATGAGTGTACACTCATATCGCAGTTAACCACGAGAGTGTAGCGTCGAGCCATAACCCATTGACTGCCATTGATATCTCGTAGTAAGCGCGTGTACCAAAACTGCCAGCTACGAGATATCTCATAGTGTGTGCTGCAACGAATATTGCTAGGATTAGGCTGGTAGCGCAAAATAAAAATCTGAATGGTTACATTTGAAAATGAATCGATAGTATCCTTGATAATTAGAATTTAAATGTGTCTGACCACACATGTCTGTATCCACTGTGGCAGTCAATGGGTTAAAATAAAACCGTGGCACCCAGGGCAAGACGCGCTAAATTTGCGTGGCAGTCAATGGGTTAAACAAATTTTAGAATGATCTGAAATTAATCATAACTCCAAGATCAAAAAGGTAACCGAATTACATACTTGATATTCCAGGAGAACGAATAATCAGAAGTCGTATAATACCTTTCGTTATTAGAAAGGTGAAAACCTTTAAAAATGACCTACGTTAAACGCTAAATCCCGAATCATCTGCAGTCCCTCTTCTTTTTGGGTGCGTCGAAGGAGGAAATGCATTTACGCACCTACCCCAGGAGTGTGCATGCTATTCCTGAGGGTGTGTGGGACTCACCACTCCCCTCGTAGGGGACATGACTCCGTTGCCGGGGACCGTGAAGGGTGCAGGACGACTCCTACCCATTAAAACCTCTTCTTTAACGGGCATAGGACGAGCTCCGGAACCCGACGTTCAGCCACTATTTCAGTAGCCCGTCCATGATGACCTGCAGTCCCCTGTCACCATGCTGGGTCTTTTATTTCTAAGGCCTAAACAGTCTAAAAGCAACAGGTAGCGAGTGCGGATTGATTACAATTTCAATTTTCGGGATAGTTGAAATGGAAAAGACAAAACAACATATTCCGCGTGTAATGTTATGCGAGTTTTAAAATGGTAATAATGCGTCCAATACCACAAAGAAGATATGTAACGGTGAAGGTACAGTGCAGAACGCACAGTACGAAATTGGTTTGCTAAATTTCGTTCTGGCGATACCAGCCTTCAAGATGAATCTAAACCTGAACGATCAACTGATATCTGAAAAAGGCAATGGGTGGGTGTAAATGTGCCACCTCGGCTGTGCCTAAAGCAAATTTGGAAAAGAATCATCCATTACGAGTTGCTACCATGCAACGAAACGGTTACAGTAGCTTTATACGTGCAACAATTGGCACGAGTTGAAGAAAAATGCAAAAATTAAATTTTACAATTATTAAGAATTATATGACACACTAACTATATAAAGGAAATGCACAGATTTCAAGTATTTATCATATCTCTTGCCCGAAACGTCTTCAGAAATTCGGTTTTTGATTTTGTAAACTACGGCACACCCTGCCACAAAATCTGAAAGAAAAGGAAAAAAAAAAATATACAAGCGACATCGAAAAGCGTTAAAAAGTATAAAATAATTTCAATTTAATTTGTATGAGAACTTACCAACTCTTGAACAAGTGGATTAAAAGATTAGATTGCATATTAAATACAGTGCAATCTTATCGGAGACAGCGCAAAATTACAAATTGTTTGCATTGGAAATTACCAAAATCCTTTGATACTTTTACGATTCCATATATTAATGTATTTTTTCCTACCCCCCTTGTTATAACCAAATGCATCATACCCTAGACAAATCATAATCAGCAACATCTTTCATTTTGGAAGTTTAAAATTAAACAATTTCTTACATTAAAAATTACCAAAATCCTTTAACTCTTCTACGTTTCCACATTTTGATGTATTTTCTCTTATTGTTCACTTATTACCAAGTTCATCATACTTCAGTCAAATCATAATCAGCAATATCTTTCATTTTGAACATTTTTATTACCAAGTGTATCCCACCCCAATCCAATCTAAATAAGCAATATCTCTTGTTTTAAAAAATTTCAATTAAAAGATTCCTACATTGAAAATGATCAAAATCCTTTCATTCCTCTTCGTTTTCGCATATTAATGTATAATACCTTTCCATACCGCCCATTTATTACCAAGTTCGCCAAAGCCCAATCAAATCATAATCAGCAACATCATTCATTCAGAAAATTTGTAATTTTGCGCCGTCTCCGAAAAGATTGCATTGCAAATAATATGCTATCTAATCTTTTAATCAATTTATACAAGAGCTGGTAAGTATTCGTACAAATTAAATAGACATCATTTTATACTTTTTAGTGTCTATCGGTGTTGATTGTATTTTATTCTAAAAATTATTTTATTTCTTCTGGTTGAGGTAGAGGGCTGAAACTTGATATGTTATGTTTTCTTTTGATATGCTATTGAAAGATATACCGTCAGTCAAAATCAGTTTAACGGCGCTTTTGACCATTATATCCTGCTATACTCTTCAATTTTTTTTTTTTTTCAGTTTCGTTCTAAATATCCGAATACAAAGGTCGAAAAATTCAGGGACAGAAAGGATTATCGTTAACGTTATTTCGTTTTGGTTACAGGTCATACGATCGTACTACAGCGGTGGCAGAGGTGAGGGGAGGTCAAGCGGTGATCGAAGAAGGGATGAATGGAACGACGGCGTTGCGACGCAGCGTCGGGGGTGGCGGGGCAACCGCCGGGGGTGGAACCGTTGAACCAGCACCCGTCGCCACCCTTGTCGTCTACAAAGACGACGCTGGATACGGAATGAAAGTCTCCGGCGATAACCCAGTCTACGTTCAATCGGTGAAGGAAGGTGTGTTACCATGTAATTGTGATTTTAAAATCAATTCACGCGGATTAGTTCGATTCGAAACGGTTAAACTGAAACGTAGAATAACCGTTGAATGCGTTTAACGCTTTTGTGGCTGATGGTTTTAACACGGTTCAGTGATTATCGAATTAAATTACGAACAAAGAGTATAGGGAAATTTCTTTTCAAATCTCATGTGTATGTTTTAAGTTATTTATTGCGCAAATTTCTAGTGAATGTATTCGTTAAGGTTATAAATTTCCAAAGCCAACAAATGATGAAAAAGTTGTATCATTACTCTGCTGCTCTAAAATAGCGGAAATAATCACTATTGCCTTATAACTTTATACCAATTAAAGAATAAGAGGAGTAGCGCCCATTGTCTTATTTCAACAGTGTTATAAAAAAAATAATCAAAGATTTACTAATCAATTTTCAGTATCGAAAATCCGATTAATAAGCTTCTGATAATATGTGAAAGTGTTAATAAGGGATTTTTCATTCATTTATGAAACTTTGTCATCTTACAGAGTTCGTACAACTAAACGCACTCCTATATCCTTTTTTGGACATAAACGACTAATTGTGTACGAGATGTCAGCAACTAAAGTTACTTGTACCTTAAATTTTGAAGCGTAACGCAGTCGGGCATACAATCGATTAGCTTCGTGGTTAGACGCCTGACTGAAAGACTCACCCAGAGCTTCACGGTGTCCAAATCTTTCTCTATAAGTCGAAATATAACTTACTTGAACTCGAATTATTTGTCACGTGTCCAAAAACATTATTTTACCTGTTTAGTTCGAGAGCTTAGAATACAATTCGAAATTTATAACTATCGTAGATGACAAAAGTGTTTGTATGAAATGACTTAAATTTTGTTCAGAAGCTTGAAGGATTAGTTTACTAGATAACGTATAAAAGGATTTATGAGAAAGTTGCAATTTGTTGAAATTATAATGAAAATAAATATTGAAGGTTTTAATATGTGTTAGTTTTTTTACTGAGTTTTTCTTTTTCACTTTTGCACGGATGGAAAAATAAAATCACACTGTTCTCTTTTCTTATATGCTACTCTTTATTCTCTAATGTATGTGTATTAACATAAAAGGCTGTTTTTCTACTCGCATTGAAATTCATATAATCATAACGGAAATCCCGAAAATCTGAAAACACTAACTGAAAAATCTCTTTATATATTCGCACATGACTGCCGTCCCCGATCTTGTGACGCTGTTATTTTATTTACGCGCATTATTTGGAATGGGATTGCTACTTTAACAATTTGTTTTATCTGATCCGCGATCAATAGATGGTGGTAGCACCATCATTTTCGGTCGATTACCGTAATCAAAAATTCGCGTCACCATCAACCACAACTGTAACGTGCCGTTTATTTGTAACGCGTGTTATTAAATTACAGTAATATTGAACTAGTGTTCCGTTTAATATCCACAGCACTTCTACTCATAGAAGGTTACTGTTTTCAACTTACTTACTCAATCCTGTAATGAAAATTGAAAACATACTCTTTGTAGATTTCAATAAGGTACCTGTATACGTACAATTTCATTGAAATCGATTAACGCACCTAATAGTTACAATTAACAAGTAATTAACATTTACGGAATCGCAGTTTTTCTAATCCTTTGAGTATGAGCAGCACTTGTAGACACGCCGTATGTAAGGTAAGTAATATTTTATATTGCGGCGCCCCTATCACTCTGCTCGTTTCCTAACCCCATCCCCGACGCTAAACGCCCACCCACGCTGGCTCAGACCCCCTAGCGCAGAGATGAAAAGGGCGATGGGTCCCGAAAACGGTGAAAACAGTTCGCTGCTTTCACCACGATCCCTTGAGTGGACATTTGAAGCGGACAGTGAACGTCTGTCTGGTTCTGAGATTGCTCCTTTGTACGAACAACCCTCTTGTCGCATATGTATACACATTACCCTCTGGCTCGATACACATTGACTGCCACAATGGCAGTTATACATTATTAGTCTAATGTTGGCAATATCGGCGATTTATTTTACCGCGTTTGCTTTATTTTTATTTTACTGATTATATATGATTATAAAAAATTTGAGGCGCTGGTCACCGGTAACCACTATAGCAGTCAACATGTTAAGATGTTCCGGTTTACAGGTACGAGAGGTCATTCTGAGCAAAAAATGTTATATACATCCATTATATGTAGGTCTATTCGTTTTTACTTTCGAAATACACGTATGCGTGGAAATACTAATAATTTGTCGAAACTGTACGTTTCTCTAATGTTTGTGTTTCGTATCGGTCTCCTGACCTAACCCCTCTAGATTTTTTTCTATGGGGTTCCACGAAGCCGAAAGTGTATATAAATGAAAAACCTAATACTCGCGACGAATTGATAGGAAAAATTGAAAATGCAGCTTTTGCTATTAACAGCAGCAATCTTACAAACTCTTGAGGAGTGCAGTGGATGCAGTTGATGCAGTTCATGAAAGCACGCTTAGCTGCGTGCGTTCGATCAAGAGGTGACCATATTCGGCAATATCTTTAAATTACTTGATGTACCGTATATAATTGTAAAACATAGTTGCGAATAAATGATTATGTTTTTAAAAGTTGTGTATACGTGATTCATACTAGTTTCCTTTCATAATCTCGAAAACGAAGACGAATCGACCTATCGTGTATAGGAGATTTTTTGCTCAGAATTACCTCTCGAGCACGTTGGCGAAGTGTGTCGGTTTCGATCTGAATCACCCTGTATATCAGTAGAAATTTCAATGGAGACACGAAAATGTACGTCTGACACTGAAAAATCTTATGTAGTATCTGTGAATCGACCCAGGTGGCGAAACGGCTTATTTTTCAATATACTGAACCTTGAAAAATCACAGGCTGTAGGGCCTGTACTATCCAGTTATACAGGGTATTCTAGAACTTGTGTAAGAACCGAAAATGGGGGGTAGCTAAGACGATTTTAAACAACAATTTCGTTTGCAAACATGTCAGATCAGGTTTAGTTTTTGAGGCTTCGAGACGGGACGGGACGTTTCGACTAGACCGTGAACAGCAAGCGTAAAGCACAAGTAATATCGAAAGTAGAAATTCCCAAAATTTCCAACATTTCAGAATGATATCAAATTAATCGTATCTCCAGAGTAAGTAAAATAACCAAATTACTTGATATTCCGATAGAACGAATAACTGGAAGTTGCGTCTTAGTATTGATATTCTTTTCTTTTATTTTCAATTTGAAACTTAGGGATAAAGGGGATCGGTAATTCTAGTGTCAAATTTCAACAACCAAATTTTTTTCATTTCTTATGAAAGTACACCACAGCCAAAGAGCTAAGCACACGACTAATCATGACTTTGAACGAAAAAACTGCGACTTTAGGAAATTTTAGATGCTTGTAACTTTTAGCTGCGTTAATCAATTTCAGTGAAACTTTATGTATACATATAAATGTACTATGGAAATGAAGGTACGATGGAATAAACAATTCCGTGCGCTCCGCTCCTTACAAACAAATTTATTAATATTGCTACCCTCGTACGCGCAAATCGTAATGTGTTTGTTATGAAAATTTCTCCGCCTGAAAAGGCTTCAGAAAAAGAAGGAATGAGGATGAAATTGGTTAGGGAGCTACATGGTCGGTAATGCTTTCACTGCTGTCATTACTCTGTCCATTACCTTGTCATTAGGTTTTCTCCCTTATGCGGTATTTATTATTAATATCATCGTTACTTTGGTATACTTAGGGCCACGATATAGCAAGGCCGTAAAATCAATCAGGTATGAAACGTGTACACATGTTCATTCGCCGCTAGAACAAATCAACCGCCAAATCAGGATCGTTCGAACAAGTTATCCACTCGGGGTTATGTCACGCGTTTCAAAGAAAAAATCTATACTTAAATTGGGATTTTTATTTCTTGTATTTTAACTTGTCTCATTCTTTTCTTTTAATGTTAATGTTCGTCTTCGATTTTTATAACTCTGTTCACAGCCTCTTTCGAATTATGCGATTTAGTATTGTCCACTTCTTGCTTCATTAATTCAATAATATGTCTAAGGGATATAAAATATTTTTCTTTTCTTCTTGTATGTCGCTTTAATCGTGGTCAAATTATCTCTATGGAACTAATTATACAAAAATAGGTAAGATTAGGGTTAGGTAAAAACAGTATGATTATTTTATTTTTTTCCTTTTGCTATTTTGTCGGTAACGTATTTTTATTAATTCTCCAATATGTATAACTACTAATAATTGTTCTTTTGTACCTTTAAAATATAGATCATGTTTGAATAAAAAGTTTTGAATTTCTTGGAACTTTTGAACTTGATTTAGATGTATTTGTTTCGACTACGATACGTCCTGTATGATAACTTGCGTTATCCGTTCAATTTTCTTTAAGCCGTTTTTCAAGTATTTCACATATTTTTTTTCTTCTTCTTCTTCTCCTCCTCCTCCTAATAATCTATAACACGATTTTCTAAATTAGTTCCAGACAAGTTGAAGCAGTTTGACGGCTCCCAGCAATACGAAATACTTTAGTACTGGTGTTTGGTTTGTTGGTATCTTCAAGATAAATGCTCAAACGAATCTGTTCACTCAAATAATAAATAATTCTGTTTTGTTGTCATGAAAATTCGGTTATTAATTTTAGATATTCGGATCTGTAATTTAGAATTGTTTCGTCCTTATTATTGCTGTCCTTTTGCATTCGACTTTCAAACCGAAATTCCATTCGTTTCAAACATCTTTTCAGTCACGTTTTTGTGATACTTTTCTTGTGTCTGTGGAAATGTCCTGTGCAGAATTTCCAACGTGGGTGTCATGATTTTCACTTTTTGTGCTGGAGATATCGAATTCATTTCTTTGATCTTTCCTTTCTTTAATGCCAAATACAAATAGTGCACGAATTTTCGTTGCTAAAATCTCCATGAATATTAAATCATTTTCCCTAATGACTTTTTACTTTTTCATGCCGCAAATCGTCGTTCAATTTTAACATGCTTTTAAACTTCCAAACGTCTGGAGCGTCTTTTTTCATTATTTCCTTGTCCTGTTGTATATTCTGTTTCTTCTCGTGACACTGATCGCGGGGAAGAACATGATTTTCCATAGAGCGAACCTGGCACATTAATGATGCACGGTATGGCGCGAACCATCGTGTCTCATTTCCCCACTCTAGTTATTGTAAGGCGACCGTCATTTCACTTCTCTACCTTCTTCGAAACTTGTGCTCGGGATACCATCCTGAATGTCGCAACATTTTAAGCTCTTAAAAGTTTCATTTACGACCTCGCTATATCCGTGACCTTAAATTCAACCACTAAGAAGTGAAAACAAAGTAACGACGAAAAATGATACTCGCTTTCTTACCCCATTATTGCTCACAATATACCCTCCATTTGTTAATATTGACGATGATCTCTCATTTGCCATCGTTCCATCAGTATAGACTTTAGTTAAACGTTCAATAATAATATCATTAATTTCAAGTAATAATATTAAACGCGTAAGGTCCTATTATAATTCATAATTCGAAATACGTACAGTAGTGCTTTTTAATTCTCATACTACATCAAAGAAAGCAATGTAGAAAAAAAGGAGAAGAGTCGATATATGAAAAGTAGTCAGAATAACGCCTTCTAATATTCAAAATAACTGCTATAGTTTCTAAACTTTTTCCATTTATAACTGTATAATAAACAACGATCAACGACTGAAATCTTATTTTAAACGTTACTCCAGAGCCGTAATAAGCTTAACAGCATATGTCAGGTTTTGTCAGAAAAAAGATCCACGTTATTCGAAAGTCGGCTGCACATTTAACTACTTCTAGGAATAAAAGTTTTACGACTTACGTTAAATTTTTAAAATACAGTCTGAAAACAATACTGATGAGTTTTATACATGAATAATCCTGTTTATCACTTCAGCAATGTTTTGATAATCTCGCTGTTGACCAATGGAACTAAAATTAAATACTATCTGGTAGCGTTAACGCATTAATTGCGTCTGTGAATATACACATAAATAATCAGACAAGTTAAAACACTAATTATTAAGCATCAGATCAATTAATTTTCAAATTCAACCTATAAATTTGTTATTTTACGCTATTAATATAATATGAATTCTATTTAAAGTAGGTGAATCTTTTTGTGTGACCAATTATTATTCAATTATTTAGTAGGAAATATAAATAAAATGTTTATTGGGTTTGAAGTGTATCAATACGATGAATTTTATTGTCATATATAATAATCTCCGTTACAATTGACAGAAATGCGATTACTTTTCACCTGATCGGACTTGCTTGAATCGCAGGACGCCCGATCGTTTCTTTTCTTTCGCGACGTCACGCGAATTCTCTCGAAGACACGACGGTAAAGCTTTAGTTTACACGTACAAGCATGCCTATACGTAACACAAGCACGGTAATTAGTAAAGAAAATAATCTTACAATATAAAGTTAAAAGTGTTAGTCACAAGGCAATTAATTGTTAATCGTGCTTCTCGTGTTCCTTACTAAAATTACGAAATGTAACGTGCTACTTATGAAACGAAACGAAACGAAACGAAACGGACATTTTTGACGTTAAAAAAAAAAGAAATAAACAGTTAAGTACCTTTTAATCTCCATTTTAAAATTCCTTGTTCTTATAGAGAATGCATAAATGAAGTTGTATCGTTTAGCCTCGTTGGTGCTTTTATTATCGTATACAATACAGTTGTGAACAGTTGTAAATACTGGGACACAACATGGTTGTTGCGGATATAAATGTTTATAACTCTTAAATAAATTGACTTAAACAACAAATATCTGGAGATACTCATGCGTTATCTATTCTAGTTTATTACGCAACTGTACAAAATAACATAAATAAATAAATATCCTTGTAGGTGTACAAAACCATTGGCACACTTACGATTTTTTCAATTTTACTCTTTAATATTAAGTTATGAGTAATAATGTTTATTTCTGTTACTTTAGAGTAGTAAATAACATGTTAAGACTATATTCGCTAATTAATTGTTTTCAGACTGTACAACAACAAAAGTAACGATTTACTCTGTGCGGTATTGTTCCTGCGTTTCGTTTTATTATGTTATTTATGTATATGGAACAGAAAATAAGTGCGCGTCAGCCCTTTGCCAACGATTGATGCTTACAGTTACTCAGAAAATTGAGTGTTCACTTATGTTGGTAAAAAAAATTGCGAGAAAAATGAACCGAAAACGTAGATATTTGGATACGTAACAATGCTGCAATATTATATTTATTTGAACAATTTACATAATAATTAATAAAAAAAGCTTTTAAATAATATTAACTATTTACTTACATTTAACAGGAAATATAAAAACATTACTACCGTTTCAATGACACAAAACTGAGTATAAATAAAGAAATAAATATTAATATTTCGTTGAATCGCCTTTGATTTGAATAACGGACTCTAACCGCGGTGGCATGGATTCTATCCTCCTTAAAGAAAGGAGAGAAATAGCTTTCCATTCTTCGCGTATCTTCAATTTTAGTTGTTTATTTTTGAAAGTACGATTTGATAATTTCGATTTCGATTTCGATTTCAATTCCAGCCATACGAGCTGAATAGGTTTGAGGTCCGGCAATTGGGCTGGAGGTTTTAATAACTTCGGTACGTTATACGCACAGTAACCATTCTTGTAGCAAAAACGATGAATGCTTTGGGTCATTATCCTGTTAGAAGTAGAGTAACCCCTTGGCATTTCTAATTTCTTTGCCGATTCTTTCAACATTTCTTTTAAGAATATTTCAATATTTCATCTTATCCATCGTTCCTTCGATCAATTGTATATTTCCGGTAACTTGTTCGGAAATGCCTATGCATCCCCATAACGTTATCGAGTCACCTCCGTGTTTTATCGTGGGACATGTGTTGCGAACGGGATATTCTGTATTTGGCCTTCTCCGTACAATTTGCTTTCTCCCATCGCTGCCAAATAAATTTATTTCTCTTTCGTCAGAAAATGTAACAGTTTTCTAGAACTGTTCGTCATCATAACAAATTACGTCAGTTTTGGCGAACTATCATCGTGTTTCTCTATCGGTCTTCGAAACGTAAGACTTCTTCCTAGCAACTCTACCAAATCTTTCTACGAATATATTCTTTTCAATTATTTTCGAAAGCTCTGTCGTGGGATTTTTCATATTTATTGCTGGATTTGTCTTAATTTGTCTGCAAATAAATCTGTTTGCTATCGGTGTCTGATAATAATTTCTTTCTTTCATGTCCAGGTTTATTTTTAACCCTACCTTCGTACCAACATCTGTTCACAATTTTATGAATTGTAGAATGCGGTTTGCCAACAATTTTACTCACTTCACGAAAAGATTTTCCTTCGCGATATAATTTAAAATACACCAATAAATGGGTAAGAAGCAGTCATTCTTGTTTTTAGTTGTTTAGAAATAACATTTCAAAAAGTATTTCCCGGGACTACCCGCCAGCAGCGGGTAACCAACATTTAACGTTTGCGGACAACGTAATTTGATCAATTTACTAGGTGTACACTCAATTTTGTGTCACTGAAATAGTAATATTTTTATATTTTCAGTTATCGTATGAGCAAATAGTTAATGTTATTTAAAAACTTTTTTATTAATTATTATGTAAACTATACAAGTAAATATAATATTGTATTGTTACATGCAAATATCTACGTTTTCGTTGATTTGCCCCGCAATTTTTTCTGCCAACGTGCACTGTGAGTGTGCACTCAATTTTATGAGTAATAGTATGTGTCTAAACCGAACTGCCAAAACAAATTCCACAAATATTGATCTGTGTTTTTTATACAAAGAATAACTATGCGTAGGTTATAGAGATTTTGATAATATTTGATCTTTGAAGAAGAGATCTTTGTTTGTTACTTTATTTGAAATAAATAATATTTCGTGCATTTACTGAACCAAGATTAAAGGTGCTTCGTTCTCAAAGAGTTAAGCATTCGTCTACTATTTTGTTATTCATACAAGACCGCATGTAAGAATGTAAATAAAGATAAAAAGTAAAATTCTAGCATGATTGTACAATGTTGCGAATAGTAATACATATAAAAGTGATCAAGGTGTTACAAAGTAGTATGTTACAAATTATTTTTTTCTTATGTATATTGGTGGAAAACATAACTGATAACACGTTAACTGCTGCCATGATGGCCAGCGATGACCGGCGCCTCAAATTTTCTCTAATCGAATAATTAATAAAAGAAACGGTGAAATAAACTGTGGGTATTGTTGATATTAAGTTAATTTTGCAAAATAACAGTTCGAATGAGTGAATTTGAAAGTTAATCGATAGAATCCTCAATAATTAAAATATTTTTGTGTCTTTTGCACACACTTCCGTTTTCACTGTGGCGTCAACGCGTTAACGTTATAAGACGTGTCGCGTTCATTTTTCAATTTTGACGCGTATTAAGCAATTTCGATCATTTTGGTGACGCATTTTAACGCATATAATGACAGAATTTTACAATATGTGACAATATACAAATAAATATGTACAAAATTATAATATAACATAATACAACCACGTAGAAAAATAAATTACAACATTATAAATCGTTTTTTAGTTTGAGAGAATGAAACAATTTAATTGATGAATAGAATCTGCAAAAAAACTTACACGCGGTTTTAAACTGCGGTTTTCAACTTGTTAACATAGTTCATCGAGAGAAAAATGAAAAAACCAAATAGTGAATTTAAGATACCACAAATCGTTTTTGTTATAAATCATCAATAATTATAGACAAATATAAAATATTCGCTTAAAGTACAACACATACATATTTTTATGTTCATCATAAAAATAATAGTACATGTTTATTTAGTGTATTATTATTTATTGGGATACCGAGCGTTCGACAGGCTTTACTTTTATACATTAATATAACATATAAAATGTTAAGCAGTTTGTGTAACGTTAGAATAGAATGTGACTGAAGAACTGTCGAAGTAAAACGCTCTCCAAAATTATTTGAAGCTAATATTTTATAAAAAAAAAAAACATTTTTATCAGATACTTAAAGTAATTTTTAGTGAATAGGATGAAGAAAAGTCGAACTTTTGTGAGATACAAGAATCGCAGGAGAGACAGAGAAAGCGATAACCAAACAGCTTCATTTACCGATGAAGTCTGTGCAAGTTTCTGAGCCGAGAAAGCCCCTTCTCCCCCGTTTTGAAATATTCTTTCTAACATTCTACATTTCACTGCAGAGCCCTATTTTGGATAAAATTCATCTCAGCTTCATCTGAAATACTGACACCAGCGATTCCTTTAAATTATTTTACAACACGACCAGTTCGTTCAGTCGTTCGTCATGTGGATCCCGAAAAGGGATCGCACGCCATCGCATTAACCCCTTAACATATCATTTTTCCAACGAATGCCTCAATTAAAGAGAAATATGTATCGCTTCAATGTTAAAACAAATGAAGAAATGAAGAAACATATATATTTCACACTTGACGAGCCTCAATTATATAATTAACACTGGAATTATAATTAAATTTCAAATTAAGTTTTATTCATAATATAATGGGCAAAGATTAAGGTTAAAAACACGGGGTGCGGCACGAGTGTGACACGATATTGCGAGACAAGGGGTTAAACACATTTCCATATCACATTGTTTCAAACAACCGACAATATCAAACGGCAGATTTTTACTCTCGACGAGACAGTTTTGAGAGCACGTTCGAATTGTACATATATGTATGTTACGGCAAATGTGATTAATCCAGTGATTATGTGTAATTGCCGGTTATTATACGTATATAATCACCACTAGGTTTGGTAAATGTGATGAATTCTTGAATATTATTCAATATAAAGTTTGGAAAAATGTTTTCTTCTCTAGCTGTTTTCTATGAGTTCTAATAAGAAAATTATTTTCTCTACTTAGGTCTTTCATTTGACAAGACATGTCAGTCCGTTATCCAAATTTCGTCCAGGCTACATCCATGCGACTTAAAATAGCCATTTCTGGAATTTTTCATTGTAAATCCATCACATTTACCAAACCTAGAGGTGATTATACATATATAATAACCGGCAATAACCGGCAATTACAATAAACACAACACGATTTTATACATTCGTTGCACAGTCAAGTTAATACAGTTGTTAAAATTTATTTGTGAATTCACGACTATTTTAATGAGACCTGAACCTGCATCGAGTCACCGTCACCGCCGTATAATTCGATTGCGAAACTTGCGATGTTCAGGACGTAATAAAAGTGTAAGTATTATAGGTACATATGTACTTACAAATTATTTCTTCCGTGAAAACTTACATTTTTATGTTTTATGAAGGTTTGAAAGCGAAATTGCAAACCTGAAATACGGAATAATACAATGAATAGGAAATGTTGCTTCCTCGACTTGGAAAGTGGGACAAGCTTCATCGCAAAATCATGT
The DNA here is from genome assembly GCA_022405125.1 of Anthidium xuezhongi. Lineage (NCBI taxonomy): Eukaryota > Metazoa > Arthropoda > Insecta > Hymenoptera > Megachilidae > Anthidium > Anthidium xuezhongi. Next base: position 96,298 of record CM039637.1, read on the forward strand.
TGCTAGCTTATCGCTCTGTCTTTGTCTTTCCTGCGATCGATGTATATCTGTCACAGTATCTAAGGAGAGAGAGACAAGAAGAACCTATCTATCCTTGTCCGGAGCTGTTTTGGTTTCTCCGCACGAGATCTCTAACAGAGACACCCTACACATTCAATAATACTGTCGTTACTTAAAATTAATGACGTTGTTACTGAATGTCTAAGGCCTGTGTCGATGGAACGATCGCAAGTAACGATGCGAATATGGATCAGAGTCAGCATTAGCAAGTATATGATACTTGCAGTAGTATTGTGGTCAGTAGTAAGAATGGTGTAGGGAAGCGTGTGTCATTTTTTTTGTCATTACTTTATTTTGACCTTCGGTGACTGAACCGATACCGAAGTAAAATAATCACAACAGAAATATTAAGATATTTATTGGTCATTAAATTCTGTTTTCTTGATGTTACTCTGAAGACCGGCACACTGTTGGATACAATAAGCTTTCTTAGGGAAAATGGCGCAGTAGGAAAAGTATCACTTATTATAATATTTGAAAGTTACTAGACATTATGCATAGATTAGGTATGAATTAGGTTAAACACGATGCATTTTAAAAGCAACAGCATTAAAAGTTATTTTAAAATGAGTTGGTTAGATTATTAACGAAGCAAAATGAATGATAGACTAGATTTCCTACGTTTCCTTTTCATACATTATCATTTTTTCTAGGGGTAGAAAGGTATCAGAACAATGTCACTAGGACAATTTTTAGGGACAATTTTTTCAAACAATTTTAATCAAATTGGAGTAAAAACGAATAAATATTTCAAGGACTTTTTTCTCAACTTATCAATTTTCTACACGTTTTAAAGATTTTACAAAAAATGTATTAACATTTTGCTCGCTTAACTTTTATCGGCAACATTTTCCGGTAACACGAATAATTTCACAGTTTCCTACTCAGGTTACCTTGTACAGTATTTATTCTTTCTGATTGCGTAGGAGTGTGGTTTCAAATTTCTTGGAAAAATGTGAAAAGAAATTTGTATCTAAGAAACAGGCGTTGTTGAAATATAGTTGGAACATTTTGTTAATCATTGTCCGGTGAAATAAACAATTTTAAAAGGCGCTGGTGGTACATTGCAGGTGGTGCAGCCGCGAGAGCTGGCCTTCACGCGGGCGACAAAATAATCAAGGTAAGTTTACATCGAATTATTGTTGTAACAAATTAAACATAAATGTTGTGTTCGCATTTCTTCGTAAAACCAGCAATTGTACATACATTTTAGATTGAAATATTATTATGAATTCACTACTATTTTTTAAATTGTGATCGGTATTTTCAGGTTAACGGTGTAAATGTAATGCAGTCCACGCATACGGATGTTGTGCAGCTCATAAAATGTGAGTGTATATACTTTTTTTCTTTTCTATAACCATCATTATATGTATAATCTATGTATATATACATTTATTCGAATTGAGAAAATACATAAATACTTATATGGCTTCAGATCAAAAGACAAAAAATACTACGTACCTCTAATTCTGTCAAATGTACGTAGGATCGAGCGCATAGTAGCCTTCTTTATGGAAAATGACAATGCAAAGAGAAAAGTTCGACCACTCGACAGACACTCAAATGTTACTAGACATAATGATGTCTAACTATGATTTTTGGAATTTTAGAATTTTTAAATTATCGAATCGGCATTTTTCTGAACTTTGTTGTGTTTTTGATTTTTTATATCTTGGATATTCAATGGAAAAATCTGAAAAAATTCTATTATATGTTTCCCATTAACTGAAATGCCTCTGATTGTTTTCAGAATTTTTTATTCATTATAGCGGGAGAAATTGGCCAAAAACGTGATTTTTAACTTTTGCCCTTTACTATTCCCTACGTTGAGGTATCAAGTCGAATTTGGTTCAGGGGCACTTTTCACCACCTTATCCGGCTAGAGACCCCTTATTTTGTAAATTTTCACGATTATTATAAAATCATTTTTGGAAAAACTACTTACAACCGACTTCGAAAGCACTAAAAAGTAAAAAATAATTTTTATTTAATTTGTGTGAATACTTACCAGCTCCTTCAGAATAAATCGATTAAAAGATTAGATAGTATATCAAATACAATGCAATCTTTTCGGAGACGGCCAAGATTAAACATTTTTTACCTTGAAAATTACCAAAATTCTTTCATTCCTTTTGTTTTCGCTTGTCAATGGATTTGTTTTTATCGCCCATTTATTACCAAATCAACCATACCCCAATCGAATTATAATCAGCAACACCATTCATTCAGAAAATTTGTAATTTTGCGCCGTCTCCGAAAAGATTGCATTGCAAATAATATGCTATCTAATCTTTTAATCAATTTGTTCAAAAGTTGGTAAGTATTCATACGAATTGAATAGAAATTATTTCATATTTTTTACTGCCCTTCGAACAAAGGTTATATTTGTCCTAAAAATTATTTTATTTCATACTTTTTAGTGACGATCAGTACATTCCAGGGCAGAGTAACACTAAAGAAAAGCTTTATTGCAATAACAATAGTTATTAACAATAAAAAAACATAAATTTTTGCAAATGATCATCGCGGAAATGTCTCCTACAAGATGCAAAGGTTTCGTTCCGATTGGTCCATCCATCACAGAGTAATCGATGAGCATACATTAAAAGAAAAGAAAAATACACTGTTGACAGACAGTAAATTTACTTCGTCTAATTATGTCTCCAATTTTATGATATTATTTATGACGTTTATATAACTGTAACGTTAATGTCCTTTTTGTAATGTTGATTTCTTTCCTGTTTGAATTTGTTTTTATTTTTACGGCGTAAACAAAATTTACCGTCAAATTGACAGAGTTATGAAAATGATGGTCACGTGATTCTGACGTCATTCAAAGTGCTACCAACCTCGTAATTCAAGTTTGTTACTTTACAAGCGTGCATACAATTATATGGGCCCAACTTATCTTTTGCATGTAATGTTTACAGTTTATATTATAGTAACGATTGTCAAATAGTTTAAGACTACGAATAGTAAAATACTTATTAAATAAAATAAACTATAAAGTGATAGTGAACTCACAGTTTTTATAGGCATTATGATAAATTCTTGGTTTAATCCTAACCTCAGCCATCAACGTCGTCACAATAAAAATATGTAATTACGTGTGCAAATCACACGTAACATTTGAAATCTCGAGGAATATGATCCTGAGGAAAAGATTTATTTGAAAATGAAAAAATTGTTAAGAGTATTTTCATTATGCTAACAGTGCAAGGTAACACGGGTCAATTTTAAATCGAAAATCTTCAATAATAATCATTATTATGTATCGTATGACATACATATTTTATTTTAACAGAGAATGTTTAACGCATTTTGTCGATTCAATACGATGCTGGTACAACAAATTAAGCATATTATGTGAGTAATAGAAAGTAATAGCCATTGAATAATTGCAACTCAAATGTATGATCGATCTTCTATTTCTTTCTTCTGTGAATTGAGATACAGAAAAATTCGTGAGAATCGCGATATAAAAAACTAAAACACCACCATCTCGATATTCCTAAGCTTAGGTTAGAAATGAATTTAGTAAGTCTTTAATTTGAAAATTTCATGGTCCCCTAAATTTGATTAAATATCAAATTTACTATCAGAAAAGTAGAAGAGTTTAAAATTGTAAATATCCCCAAATTTTATTGTCAATATTATTATAAAAAAGTTTCCAAAATTATTATTAATGTTATAATTAAAAAATTAAAAATTTTTGTAAAAAAATGTGTAAACACGAGAGTTTTAAAATGACATTTCAGTGTTAGACAAATGATAATATATCGGCATTTTCAGTAAGGAAAGCTAGGGTGTTCGGGATCATTCTTCAATTCAGTGACACGTAATTAATGTCTGGTTCTTTATAAAATGTAGAAAAAGGAATTTAGTTGTATTCACGAAAAGAAACATTTCCATAAATTATGCACGATAGATGGCACCTTCGTTCTAAATACATGAACGCGAACGACGCGCCTGCGATGAGGTTTTCAGTGATGTAAGCATTGCAGTTTAAAGCGGTGACTGTTCATAGAGTCTGTCCTCCTCTTTCTAACAGTTCAGGTATAATACGGTGAGTGCGTAAACGACTTCTACTTTGCTTAAACCGTACTTTTATAAAATCCTACAATATTTTAACGTTTCCATGAAGGAAACAGAACGAAGACCTCAAATATTATCCTTCCTTGTTTACTATTTTGCGATTAGCTATTCGAGACACGTTTATGTTAAAATAAAGAATTTTGTTGTTCAGCATAGAAAGATTTTATGTTTGAAACATGTAAAATGTACTGGAAAAAAGACGACTAATTCATTACATTTTCAATGGAAAATTTATTAACTCCTATAGGCATATTCATTTACATTTATAGATATTTGAAATCGGTAAATATCTTAATATAATCTGTATCTTCGTATAAATTTGTTCGTAAGAAAAATGTTGAAAAATGACGTCGAACGTATATTATTAGACTGTTTTAATTTTTATTCCACTGAAATTTTATGTGCACTTTTCAATATTTTTTTACGAATTCTGCTACAAGTCACAATCTATTAACTTTTCAACACGTATTAACTGCTTTACTTAATCATTCTACCTGAACACCTTTAATCATTTTGTTATTCGAAAAAACATAAAAAGTGCTTTGTAATAAACTTACATTTCAGAGGAGAAATTAGGATGCAAAGAGAAAGGTCATATCTATTGAGATCATTTTTTTTCCGAACGTTCGTTTGTATTGTTACAAATAACAAATATATAAGACAGTGTCTAGGAACAGTATCCATGGCCTTCCTTAGGGAAAACCTCACCACAAAGCGAGTTGGTTAATATATATATATATATGTAATTTGGCAGCTTAATTAGTGATTTAACATTAGATAATTGACTAGGTTATCATTAAGTCATTTTCCCTAAGAAAGTCTAGTATTTTCGACACCTAGATTTCTTTGTATTAGTAAATACTTCAAACCAATCGTCCACCAGGTTAGGATTGTTGAATAAACATCAGACAGAATTATTATACAAAGTGTTAGGGTTAGGTTAAATTAAAGATACAATTTTTTTGTATTATTACACCATGTAGCACTGTTCTAGAAGGCAAAAGGTCTTAAAGGAATCATGTGCTGTGCATCATAGAAAAAAACGCATCAAAGTTTCTCCATTAATTAACGCATCATGGTCTATTTATACTAGAACGTACCGGCAATGTAGCATAAAAACCACTACCCACACTCCGTTACTGTTCTCCTTGTCGGTTTCAAACAAAAACTAACCATGCTCGATAATATTTCGTATGTACGTAAAAACTATTTTGGATTATTTTGCTTTGTTCAAAATAGCCTTTCGTTTTTTCAGATATTTTCACTGAAATTGATCATTTTTTGGTTATACAGACCAAAAACTGGTAAAGTGCCAGTTTCCAATTCTTATAAAGTCACGGGTTCAAATCCAGTAAAAATAAAAGTTTGTTTTTTTTTCTTTTTCATTCTCTTTCTTTATCATTTTATCGTAAAAATATAGCTGTAAAAATATATCATGTATTATTTAATTATACATATGTTAGTCCATAAAAATGTCAAAGCTGTAAATGTATTTGCAACATAATATATTATTATTTATACTTCCTTTATCATAAAAAATAGTATTTTTTCTCGAGATTCATAATTTATGAATAGTGCAGAACATTATAGACTTCCTTAGGAAAATATAAGGAAACAAGTCCCGATATTCATCTTATATTCAATAACTACTAAACACTATGCGTAGATAATAATTTGGCCAATCGTCTATTACGAGATTAGACTGCTTAGTGATTAGTATTTTGTAACATGGTGTTGATTATTTTAATAATAATAATTTAATGATTACTAAATTCGTAATTTATGATTAATAAATTAACCAATTCATTTTAAAATAATTATTAAACCGAAATAATTAAGATAATTACTAATTCAAACCTAATTTAAATTACATGCGTTTTAATGTTCGAATATTGAGACTAATAACGGTGTATCTTCGCTTACAGCACCCTTCTTTTCCCTAGGGAAGCTTACGATGCTTAACACTACCTACATTATTTTTACATAATCATGATTACCATTTTACCCATTCTTGCCGAATTCGTATTCGACAAAGAATATGGTTTCAACAAAACGTATTAATGCTTTCTTCGAAACAGTATATTCGCTGTGTTATACGTTAAAACAACTAAAAGTAAAAATGTCGCTTGAATTACGTTCGCGTTAAGTTTAGATTAGGTTTGAATTATATTTAACACTAGAACCACCAAACCAGTAGAAATGACTGGTTTTAGGTTTCCTATTGTAAATTATAAACGAAATGTATATGTATGCTTCAATGTATCCTCATTTATTTTCAACTTAAAAATAAGTACATAAAAAACACGGGTAATTTTAGTGTTAAGGCCAACACGTAATTAAATAAATTTGAATTCGGTGTAACTAATTGCTCTAGTTAACTAGTCAACTGCATTGAAATTATAGGTTAAACATAACACAAATTAATTTAAATTAAATCATTCTAACCAGTAGTAACATAATGTATGAACTTTTAAGAAGTTATGGCAGTCATTAAAACCTTGTTAAGATTAATGGGGGGGGGCTTGACAAAATACGTCAAAATTAAGATCATCGAAGCTGAATCCCCTAAATATCTGATTTGAAATATTACAGATTTTTGAATTCTTCATGAATGTGCACGCGAGACTTTTATCTCCCTACGTACATTAATATTAATATTTAGTAGTAATTAATTTTATAAATTTTATAAATTTATTGATCTGGGTAGTTTTTCATAATAAAGATGATGATTTTACAAGAAAACATAAACTTTGCTATTTAAAAATTAAACAATAATAGAGAAATTAATTTTCCAATGTTAATTTGTTTCTGAGAAATAAAACGAACAGAGATTTTCCATTAGGACAGAAGCGAAAGCAACATTACAGTTTTATTTTATGATAAAGTTTACGAGTTGAACGGAGCCGAGTCGAAAATCGAAAAACATATGGTAATATTAGAATGGGTTTAAACGTTAAAAAAATATTGCAGTATAGTATAATGACCAGGTCTAGTCATACATCGGAGATTATTCGTACGCGCGTGTAAACATAAGAATCTCGTCATTCATATTAATACACGTACCTGGAGCCAAGTTTCTCGGTACGAATGTCTTACTATAATACTTCTTGGATCACCTCGGGTCGGCATCGTTTTACGCAGTTTTGCGGACGACACGGTTCGCGATGCGCGTGTATCGCTGTTAATTTTTCTTAAAAATCACATCGATACGAAATTGACTATTATACAAACCGAAAAGCTCCGTCATCCTTCGAATACGCGTTTATTTCGATTTGTGTCTATATGAAGACGCGAAGCACATACGACTTGAGGCAAGCTTGGAAGAAAGCTCGTGCAAAACCCTATTCCGGTATTTTTAATCGATTCTAGAACGTTTTTCACGTTCTCGATCATGCGATTTTGCAGTTTTGTTTGGATTCTAGTCTTTTATAGTTTCGATGGAAACTTATCAAGGTCATTGTATCGTTATCTCTTTGACAAGTAGAATCTGTGTTCAGAATGAAAGAAAAATGGTGTAAATAATTATCGTATATGTGAATTATGAGTGACATAAGAAGAAATCACTAATTTGTATTAAAGTAAAGTCTCAATTGCGTTTACCGTTCACTGTTCTTACCGTTGTGACATCTGAATTGTTATTTATAACGAGATACTGAATGCCGGATACGTTGCAGTTCAAAACGTATTTTAACCTTTTACGTTCTTATTCAAAAATATTTTTAAGTAACTTTTATTTTTCTATTGGTATTCAAACTTTCATATTTTCTCAGATCTTTTCGAAATCTTTTTAAACGTTATAATAAATATAGTAAATAAAATGAGTGGTATTTAAGAAAAGAAAATACGAGCGACGATCATTCGAATGGTTTCCAAAAGAAAGTTGGAAGGATCAAACGCGGAGGAAGGACCGGCTAAGGTATGCGAAAGGTGACTAATCATCGTCCTTGAACTCTTGTTGTAGCTTCGACGCAAGTAGTACTGACGGTTCAGCAAAAGCCAGTTGCAACGAGTAGCAGTGCGGCGACAACAGCCACGGGACTACAGGTTGGTCTGACGGGTGGACAGCATCAGAGGCCAGTTAGTCTGTCAGCCGGTACAACGATGGTCTCACCCTCGCAGCCAGCGACTTCCTTGCACAGAGCATCAACTGCTCCAGCAGCTGGTACTCCGTGTAACGCGCGTATCACTGGACCTCAACCTGTTGATGTAAGTTTCTTGCAAAAACAAGCAAACAAAATCTTTTTAATCGTCATACGTTCACCTTGATCCTATGAATATTTCAAATATAACAAATGTAACAGGCAATATTTCAAAGTTTTGTTGTACCAACAGTTTATTAAAATCTATTAATACTTACATTTAAAAAGCCATTAATTTATTACACACCATTAATGATAACTTGATTTAACTTGTTGCAGTACATTGGGATTATATTAAGTATATTGACGATCTGTGTTGATCTTTGTTTTTATATTTATTCAGTATACTTTTAAGGTTGAAGTATATAATGTCATTGATGCATACATATAGGTGTCCATTAGGTTCACTGATATTTTTAGCTGGAAATGTTTCAATTTAAATATAACAAAGTTTTAATATTTCTTTGATTCCATAATATAATCAAACATTTTCTGCAAACAATTTCTAAAATAATTATGCTGATAAATAATCAACATAAACAATTGTTTTTTACACACATAATAAAACAAGTTACATTGGTACATTTACATTTATTTTGTTTATTTGGTACACTTATTTTAGTTTTCTACTTTACAATGAATAATTACAAGGATAGTAATAAGAGATACTAATGAATTTTATGTAAAGACTGTTAACCCCTGATCATTATAATTAATCATTAAAAGCGTAATCTGTAGTTATATGAATTTTTCAATGCTAGCAATAAATGTATGTATGTATATCAGAGCCATTATTTAAGAAAAATTTTGCATTTTATGAAAAGTTTTAAAGTAATTAAAAGAATGAAAAACGTCTTTGATTTCTAGTAATATGTGGAAGGTTCAGAAGCCAATCAATATAAGTCCACTTATGACTTATATCATCTAAGTACACTTTTACTATCAAAATTTTCAATCTATGAAACAGTTATTACTAATGATTACTTATTAATAAACAACAGTGTTTATATTAACTATTTATTACTAAACAACAATGTTTATATTGATTAGAAACTTATTTACAAAATTCTGTAGTTAATTATCCCCATTAATATACTTTATGACTTACACTAATCGGATTCTGAACTCTCTGTATCATGATGTATAGTTGCACAGATGTGATGATATTACATATATCACTACACTTGAATAATAAATTAACTTCAGATTCTAAACTTACAAAAAAATTATATACAAAAAGAATCATTATTACAATTATGAATAAAGGAGAGGATACAGGAGACACAAAGTTTTGATCTACACTCGTTATTGACATCTCTGCAATGATAGGAAAGTAAGTATTATGAAAATTATGATGTGTTTCTCTATAAGAGCTCTACAAAAAGATAAATTATTGTTCATTTCACATTATTTTGTTCAGTAAATTCTCTTTATTTTAGCCACAATGGATTTTTTGAGGTTCACATATTAATGTTGAATTTAGTTCAGGTTATTTTATGATTTTTTAATGATATGAGACACTTGATTGACGGTAATATCAAGCTATCTCATAATATAATAGTACTATAATACATTTAGAAGTTTATTACTAAATAGTAGAATAAACTTTAACTACTTTTATAGATATTGAAAATAAGGTCATAGAAAACAAGGCTAAGGAAAGAATTATTTAAAAACAAATGACACAGGTGTTAACAGATTAACGTACATATGTAATTATTTTGAAACTAATAAATTATAATCGTGTAATTTAATTAGACATATGTATAGCATTGAAACTTGTATCTGTTAGAAATAACAGTATGTCGTATCACTACTGCTAGTGAATTTCTACTTGCATAATTTTATTTTAATTTAGAAAAAGTAGAAGAATTAAAAGTTCTACAAATTCATGTGTATAATTTATATAGCATATTTCACAAGATTTATGAATGAAATTCTAAGAACGTACTTTTATTGTTTTGTGTAATATGTTATAAAACATAGAATTGGATAAAACTATGAAATTATACTTACCACTGAAAAGAAGAATACAAGTTTGAACAAGTTAATTACTGTAATAAGTTATTTATTTTGATAATGCGAATATATTTGTTATTTCTGGGATACGTATTAAAAGAAGTGCTCAAATTTTTTTCAATTGTTTTAAACATTTCATATTAAATTGATCTTCGGTTATTGCTTTGCAATCTTTTTGTTTTTTTTATGCTTTAAAGAATAAGAGACCTTATTTTTCAACTAATCCTAATAAAGATATTTTTTTCGATCGTATTATCTTAATATCTTCATTCATACAATAACAATAATAATAAAATAATAAAATAATATAATAATAAAATAAGATTTCATAGAATAACAAGAAGATTCCATTAAATGAAATTAATGTAGTCGCAAAATGGGCGTGCATTTTTAAACTATGAAAAAGATACTATCTTAAGTACTTATGTAGTCCGGATCAAATCATTCATCTTTTTTCCCCTAACATTTTCTCTAATTTCAACAAAAAAAAGTTGTAGTTACTATTGCGCGAATTATTTTTTATGATACAAAATATTAAAAATATAAAATAATCATTTTATACATTCTGATATGTTTTAGTTCGAGAAAAAGCGGCAGCTGGAAACTCAGCGCGTTCATACATTCCAGCTTATGTTGGAGAAGGAACAGAGTTACGTTGACAAACTTCGTAGCGATCTTGCAAAGGCTAGTACCGGTAGTGGCAACGTTAACATTGTGGCATTACAAGCAGAACTGGCAGGCGCCGAAAGGAGGGTACGCACTCTACAGGAACAGCTAGCTGCGATTACTACCAATGAACAGGTTTGTTTTTTTTTTTCTTTTTTCTTGTAATATGCTTTAATGAGATGCTAAAATTATTTTAAGGTTACCATTTATTGCACTAATGTACTGCATCAGTTTTATACCTAGTAAACTAGTCATTTGTGTAAAGGATGTTTCATAGACTGAGATGGAGTGTAGGTTTAATGCTGTTTAAGATATAAACTATAGAAACTGAATCGTGTTTATAAATATAAACATGAAAATAAAACAAAAAAATTGTAAAACTACCTAGTTCTGTGTAAAATATCTTAGTACTTTCAATTGTTTCAATTGTATAGACCATTTCAGTTCCGTGGGGACATCTTATATATTATACCATAAATATCACATTATTATTCATAATTGTATTTATAGAAATGTAAGTTTGTCTTAACGCTTAATTCATTAACATTTCTTATACCCTACATATTTTCTTGTGCCTGGCTTCTATATCAGTGTTTGACAATTCCAGCCTATGCTGTTCACTGTATCAACTAGTTGCTCAGCATGATATTAAGATGTTTATTTTTTGTTGATAGAAAACATAATGATCAACATTTAAATATAATCTTTTACCAGAATTGTAATTTTTCTATACTGTTTATTGTATATGATGATAATTAATGAGAAGAAAGACCCACATTGTGTTTTCATACATGTTCATTTTTTGAGTTGTGTAGGTATAAGTTTTGTATAAAGTGTATTTGCATTGCACTTGAAAGTTCTTAAACTGAGTCATATAGGGATGTATTCAAGCTTCTGCTAACTTTATCTAACTGGCTTTTGTTGTGTCTTACAGCTTTGCTCATTGGTAACAAACACCTCGTGTTCCCCGGGTTATTATTCACCCTTGAGTGGTAGCAGTGGTGATGTACCACCGCCTCTACCATCTCGTAAATCCTTGTCCATGCAAAGCCTGTCTCCACCACCATTGCCTCCCAGACCTCTGCCTACTACAAATACACACAACGTAGCCCAGTTGGAGCTGGAACGTCATCTGTTGACTCATTTAACGCCCTCGACCACCAGTCATGGCATATCTAACTCTGTAAGTAGTCTAGTTGCTAAGTTATTAAAAAAATAATTTATATAAATGTATGATAAAAAGGAAGTGTGAATATGACAGTGTTGTGTATATTTTTTACGATTAACTCATATTTTTCTACTAAATAGTTGTGTAGTTGTTTATATATTAAGTTTTTAAAGATTTATTTTTACACACTAGATCATCATCATATGCAGATTGTTACATGAATATTTTGTTTGTATCTTGTAGCGAGCATTTATGAATTGTTGTTTAATATAAAATTTTATCAAGTAACATTTCTTCAGATATGGTTGTAAGTGCAATGTGATTTGATAAGAATTTGTGATTATTTGATATACACGTTAATACTTATTTCATACATAGATGTATAAAGTAATTATATATGTATAATATTCTGTACCTAAAAACCAGATTAACTCAGTTCTTGTATAAACACTGTTTCTTTTCTTTGGTCTATTGAAAAGTAATGAAAATGCACTTAGGTACAAAATATTATTGACAATATTATGCACATAATGTACACAGGTGTGTTTAACTTTACTACATATTATTTATAAAAGGAACAATTAAAATTCATGTTCAAAATGTACCCCTTCGGTATCAGAAGTTTGAGATAATGATAGTTTGCATTAGTCTATACGAAAGTTTGATATATATAATTATTAACATTTCATCGATTACTATTTATTATTTAATAAGGAAGTATCCGATTATTTTGTAGCTTTCACAGGGTGCAAATTTGGGTCCTTCGAACTCACTCAATAAACACCAACGAACAAAATCCAGTCCGGAACAACTGGGAACAACTATTTCTCCATCAGAAGCTAGTAGACGTTTAATAGCATCAGAATCAATGAATGATCTTTCTCCTCCAAGACACGTGAGAAACAGCGACATTGATATAGATGAATTACCTCACATTACTCCTCCAGGAACTCCTCCGCCACCATATCCGGTACCTAGTCCAGGAAATGACACATCCAATTCTACTATAAATGATGTAAGTTTTGGAAGCTTGATTTCTTCAATTCCTTACAAGATATGGATATTTAGTATTTTTTCTGTTACAGACAATATTAAACGAAAGTATTCCCGGATTGCCTACGTTGCAACAACCAATCATATCAATGGAAGATGATGATATGAGCGATCAAGAAGTTGTAGGTTTACAAACATTATGATAAAATTTTGATGAGAACTTAATCGAATTAATATAATTTTAGGGACAATTGGAAGATCATGGTCCATTTAAATCTTTGTCTCGATTATGGGGACATCATGCGCATCTTGCTGTATTTATTAATTATGTTTTATCGAACAGCGATCCTTCCAGTCTGGTAAGTGTTATAAAAATAGTGTATTTAATTTATTTTATAATGATTTCATAAAATAATTATTTTGATTGTTCAAAGTTAATTGAAATTATTCATATTATTGTAGTTATTCTATTTAGTAACGGATCTATACAAAGAAGGCAATGCTAAAGAAATGAGAAAGTGGGCATATGAAATTCATTCTAGTTTTTTAGTACCTGGTGCAGTAAGTAGTTTAAACTGAACATATATAAAAACTTTTAGTATATAAACACTGTAGTAATTATACATTTTTTATACAGCCTCTCCGTCTACATAATGTAGACGAAAACGTTGCACATGAAATAGATGACGTTCTTTTAAAAGAATTCGACAAGGAAGAAATTCTACGGAAGGTATGTGTTTTGTTAACCGTAAACCACTTAATCGTATTCTATATTTACATAAAATATTTTGGTAGATATTTTGGAAAGCACGTATCCGCGCAAAAGAAGAATTGAATGAGCAGCTTGCAGATTTTCAGCAAAAAAGGACAGCTGGATTAGGTACATTATTTGGTCCAAGTGATGCACAGCTGGATGAAAGTGCATCCGATAAGTCACGAGAGACAAAAATCATAGAAACATACCTCTTACCTAAAATGGATCCTTACTTGTATGCTTACTCATTTAAATTCATAAAATATTGGTTTCCGCTATTTTATGATACTTTACATAACATTATGATGCATTTATGTAATGTTTCAGAGAAGATATAGAAAAAGAGAATGTAGATTTGCGACAGTTCACCACAGCAGCTGGTCTGGCAACCATTTTAACAAAAATTTTCCAAGTTCGACCAGTATCGCTTGATCGAGTACCTACCTTTGTTGCAAAAGATAAATCAAACCTTAAAGTGCGTTTGCTTACGGGAAAGACGAGGAAAATGACAATCAGAGGTCATCACTTTGTAGCGCATCAATACTTCACTATTACTTACTGCAATCATTGTCAACTTATCATTGGCGGAATTGGACCTCAAGGATATTTATGCACTGGTACGTAAAAGTGCATAAATACTAATAAATCTTTCAACATTCAATTAATATAAAATAACTGTTGCGTTGAAAATGATTTTTTAATTGAAATTTTATCATTTTTAAATAACTGATTTATAAAAAAAGATGAAAATAAATCAAAGGAAAACTGCTTTTTACAACAGACTGTTCCCTAAGTGTTCATCGTCAATGTGTTCGCGTAGTGGAAGAAAATTGTCCAGGACCATTGGTTAGAAAGGAAAGAGATCGTATAAGCAAATTAATGGAACGTATCAGACCAGAAAGGAAACCTCCATCATCGCTTCATCACCATCATTCTCAAAATCATATTCTTCATAGTAAGTAGTAATATTATGTAATATTGATTGATCTAAAAATTTGTTTTATTCTATTTATTTGTGTACGTTATAAATAGAATAAAACTAATAAAAATGTATAATTGCTAATAGTATAAATCGCTTTATGGTTGCAGTTGATAAAATTAAAAGAAGTGAGGAAGACACTGGTGCGCTGACTGATGGGGAAAATGGTAAGTACATCCTTTTCATTATATCATAATATGTAGTAGAATTGAGAATAATATAATTGTTTTTCATATACAATATAATTTATTTTTCTTTTTATACCAAATGATATACTGTACACTGTTGGCCACCAAAAATGTTTCCTTCCCTCTTCAAAACAAAAATCAATCGTTAATATCCCTGTGATATTGCATATATAAATAAGGAATAGCAATTTACGTTGATCTTCGTCATGAGTACCTGCGTACTTCTAATTGTGTTATAAATAGCGTGAAGACAGAAAGCGACTTTCAGTAGATTAGTAAATGGGAGACGATACTCTGGCGTTGCCGTGGCCGATGCCGACAACTCTCAGAAATTGTATTTTACTTATAAACGTGAAAATACAGATTTTAATATTGAGTTTCTCCGCATTCTCCTAACTTATAGCATGTTTTATAAAACACTATAAAATGAAGTATTAGGGAGACCGGAAAGTAATGTCGTTTCTGCGCATGTCAATGTTTGTCATTTGTCAGGTCTGTGTGTATTCCAAAATCGTGCCAAAGACATTTTAAGGTTAAAGAGAATTGTTTACTTGCATATAATTAACTTTGAAACTTTTTTTGCAATTTTGGGTGAAATGGCCAGCCAAATACTAGAAGAGGTACATTTCCGGCATTGTATGCTTTTTGAGTTTCACAAGTTGCTACCAATGATTACTCCATTCATTAAAAATAAAAACTTGTTAAAAATTTATTTATCTGAATTTAATGTAGAAAAGTGACGTTACTTTCTGCTTCCCCTATTATTTAGGCTGTTCATGACTCTAGTGTTGCATTTAACATACCGGAATTACACCTTACTGTTTTAAGTTATTTAATGCAAATAATAGATTATTTTTAACCTTTAATTACTTGTACAGGGTTATTACAATTTTAAAATCTTATATGCACCAAAAGTGCACCAATGAGTATTTAACTTATGATAATATACCTATTCAAATAAAGGTCGAACGAGAATCCATGCAAAATAATATGCAAAGAATGATGCAGGAGTAATTGAAGGATAAAAAATCGTTAATAGTTTATTGAAAAATATAGAAACACTAACATCTTAAAGTATATGAATGGTCTTTTTTCTTTTTTCTTTTAATGAAATAATTAAGTAATAGTTAGTTCTATCGTTGTAAGCATTCTGTGAAGAGATAAAAGTTTTCTGTCCACAAATAATTTGTATTTGAAAAGTCTTTATATCGAGTACCAGTCTGATCAGATTTCAAATAATCAGAAAAGAAAATCATTACCTACTGCAAAACCACTTTCTTATCTACTTAAAATAAATATAACGATTGGAATAGTCACAGGAACATAATAAAGAAAGCAAATCTATTCAGTACCTTTCAATTAGACGTTGGGTTACATTAAGTTAAACATTTTTAATTCCTTTTTTTTTTTTTTTTTTTTAAAGAAATCACACAATATAGTTATTTTATTTTTTCTAAGCTATCCAAAGAAGAAAGGGAAAAGATTTTTATTATAACGTATGAAATAATAAGATTTTATTTTAGGCTGCCCGTAACTCCAGTATTATTGATGTCGAAAAATGGAAAGGTGTCGTTCCAGGGTTAAAACGGTTCACTCGCATATGTAACTCTTACATATTATTTATGCATTGTGTGTATGGTGTTAGGAAATTGTCAGATAAGTACCATGCCGCCTTGCAGACATAGCTTGAGAGTTACATTATACGGAAAGTTAATTTGTCATGGAATGAAATCTTACAAGCTATAATATGCATATCAGACCCGAATAGAAGAGGACCGTGCTTGCTATCTAATTGCGTTGTATCTGATTGTGAGCAAGAGGGCAATTGACCTGTGCCTCGATCTTGAGCCATATATCTTCTACTGCAGCTTTTGCACAGGAATCGCACTCAGTGATAATTAGAAAAGCATCCGTATCAATTAGCAGAACTGATCGCACGGCGTACTTACCAACGAGTTCGGCTTGAATGGTGTTAGGTGTCGCAGGATTAGAAGACGGAATGGCAGTAGATCATCCTACCAACGAGTCACAATTCTGTTTTGGAGCTGGATTTTGGTTTGTCGGAAACATGGAGGTTTACCGGAAGAATGTATTCAGTTCGGCGATCGGCATTCTCAGATGAGCGTAATGGTTTGAGGGATGTTGTGTATAAAGGATCTGTTTGAGATTACACCTTTAATTTAACGATTCCCAAATGTCACATATCTGCAGGACAACATTCGTCTATGTCTTCTGTACGCAGGTGTGCATATTTCATGGTCGATTCATACAGATGTTTTCACTTTCTCTACCGGAAGCCTATTAATCGGCTTTTCAATATTATGGGTTGTTGATTAAAAAGTGATTAATAAACCTCTAACTGTTACATTTTCGTCTATAACACTTAACTCTATAACAGTTAGGTGTACCAAAGTAAGGGTTATTCTTCAATATTTTTATTATTTTTAAATTATAAAGTAACAATACTCATTTTGTCATTTTAGCGTAGTAGATAATGCGTTGAGATCTTTGGTATTCTCGTGATTAATGCTAAAGAGATTTCACAACACATTAGTGCAACATGGATGACAGTCACTAAGCTAACATTCACCCACTGATTAATCTTTCCATTCCTTATGTAATTCCTTACGTTATTTACATTTGTTAACTGTAAACTATGCGTAACTACATAGTGGTATTAAAGGTACTCGTCAGCAGTTTTTGTATATTGCCTACTTATGTACAAAATGTTGTAGAATCACCTCACATTTCTAAAATTGGGAAGGGAAACTTTGGCCAACAGTGTGTATATGTATAGTATCAAGGATATTTATTTTTTTTTACCCTTTCATGTATTATTACAAATATTGTATAACAAAAGGCAAGTACTAAGCTTTTAATTAGGTTTATTACCATGTATAGTTTATTATTCTCTAAATTTTCATTTCATAAACTTCACGTAACAATGCTAAACTGAAATCCACTACATCGCATTATTAAATAAATACACAAGTATCTAGAACATGATTTTGAACAATTGTTTATATGATTTATTAAAATATGATTTCAATTGTTTTTTCTTTATTGAATGTCAGAGTTAAAAAATAGCCACATGATAGGATGCTTAATACCTCTGATATTATAATAAAAAATATATGACAATCTGATGCATGCAATTATTATTAATTTTAAAATATTGCCTAGTAACATTTCATTAAATGTTCAGAGCATATGTGTTATATTTCATGGTACGCTAATGTATCAAAATCATTACGCTGTGACTCTAAATTTCATAGTAATGTACAAATTTTTTAGTTGACACAAATAATAAGCGATAAATACAATTTTTTCTTTTTTCTGTACATACATACATACATACGTGTTTTTTTTTTGCGATAAGAACACGTTGATTCGTGTCAATCAGTTCCACAACTCGTATAATGAGATAACTCGTCAGAGGTTAATTTTAACGTAATTCTCAGAATGAAATCTATGCTTTATTCTTAAGTAGTTCTGTAGGTTGTTATTTACTATTGGTTTTTTTTTGTTTTTTGTTTTTCTGCATTACTAACACGTTGAATGTCGCGTGCACCACCAGATGGCGCATGGTATTCAACAAACTATTCTTCGGTTAAGAAAGTCAACTAAACGTAGTAACAATTAAGCATTTTTGATAAACCTTGGCACTCAACGTGATAATTTCTAATAATAAAAGAATCGAGCTATTACAGTATGTTAACTTTTTGTAGTCCGAATTTTCTACGTTCACGGAGGGAAGTAACAAAGTATCTTTACTGCTATTCACATTTCTAAGTTGCAGTACGATTCTAAGGCACAGTATTTACTCCATTAAGCTGTAATTTACTTGTTATGGTGTGTATGAGTCGCAATGATACATAGTGTAAAATATGAGGAAGTTTGAATTTTTGTTATAGAAATTTGATATGTTACCTCAAAGTTATACGAATCTATAGAGAAATGCGGTGGAAAACCACTGCGACAAATTGGAAAAAGAAGAAAAAAAAATACGAAATTTCTTTTCCCATCTTTTTCTTTGCTGTTTACGATGTTTAGATCGAGCTCTTGAAGCGTTTAAAAATAGAAAAATGGAAAAGTTACAGGGTTTTTAAAGGTCCCAACTTCGTTTCATAACATTTTTAACAAATAATAACATCTTTAATTGTGTCAGCCATATTTTTTCATTTATTTGCTCGAAAATAAATATTCCGATTACATATTTAAAATTACAAAGAAAGTATCGCAGGAAAAGAAAGACATAAAATTTGTCTATAATAAAATAAAGCGACTACTGAATGAAATTTTTAGTAATTGCAGTGCGACAGTGAAAGCGTTAAACGCACATCTTTGTCGCAACAATATTCTCGCAAGATCTTAATGCATTGTTTCGCGATGCATTGTCGTGGAAGCTTTATAATTACGCACACTTGTTTATCGGCGTATGTACGACTTATTTGTTTTTCTTTTTCGTCCGTGTTATCCACTATCTCCAAGTTTACTGGCTTCATTTCGAAAGAGGCGTTTCTCGAAGAACGTAGCTCACATCAGCCATTGTTAACAAGCGTTCGTCTCGATAAAATTGATAATAAAATTAACGTTCTTTTCTCGTTGAAAATTGTTGTTTTCGTCGTCGTGGTCAGTTTTCGTTTTAACAGTTCGCTCGAGAGTTGATTTCGTTTATCGGCTCTTCGGCGAAGCGTATTTTTGTAAAACTAATCAATCTATAAAAATAACAATAATAATATCGGTTGGTATAAACAGCGGTGTTAAATTGAAGTATTAAATGGTGGTTCGCGTTCGAAGCTGCAAGTGTAGGTGGTTTTTATCGAACAGTTAGAACAATCACAGCGTGCGATAAGCAAGTTTCGCAAAACGTGTGGTGTCGAGTGTGGGCTAAGCCTTTTCCTACTGAATTTGCCGGGGAGGAGAGGAAGGAAGACGCAAAGGGACAGAGGAAACCGAAAAAAGATACTTGGAATCTCGATGACGGAGATTCGTGTTCGCGTATACAGGATGGACCAGAAAAGTCGATCAGTTTAGATTATTCTGTTGTCGGCCGTTCGATCGGACGACATTTTAGCTAATATAACAGGATTCGAGGACGAAATCGTAGATGCTGCACGCTTGAGCAATCGTTTGTTGGTCGTTTGCGCGGCTAATTTTTTAACCCCTTGCCCTACACAATATCGTATCACACACGTGACGCATCCCGTATTTCAACCGTCATCTCTATCCTTCATTTATAAACATATTTTGATTAAAACTCAATTTTAAATGTAATTCTAATCGCAATTTATATAGTGAAGAATTGTCAAGTATGAAATATACATAACGTTTCGATTTTCTTCATTTGTTTTAACGTGACCCGGTAGAAAAATCATAGGTTAAGGGGTTAAATATTTTGTTGGTTCCGAAGAATAACTAAAACTTAAAGCTCTTCTCGAATCGCGATACACGAGTCAGAAAGCTTTTCGAACAGTTTGTAAGCAGAATAATCCGAGTTTAAATTTAACATTGATAATCCAATACAGTAGATTTTATTCGACCATTAATTAACCGTTCTCGAGCGGAAGACGAAAATCTTGCCGAGTCTGTCTAAAATTTGAAAAGAACGATACCTCGAAGATAGCGTTCGACATTTCCGGATGGTTGGAGGTTCGAAAACGGGGATCCACGCGCAGCTCGTAGCCGTTTGACGCGTGACGCGTGAACGTAGTTGTGGAACGGGAGAGCGGGAGAGCGGGAGAGCGGGAGAGCGGGAGAGCAATCTGGTGGGGTTCGACCGGAAACGGAACGCAGTCTCCGCGGAAAGGAAGCGAGGGCAGAGGTTGAGGAGAAACTTAGTGGCGGATCGGTGGCCGAGAGGAGCGCAGAGCAAATCGTCTGATCGTTTGGAGAGGTGCGCACATGGTCGAGGTGCGACAATTGCGCGGCCCCCTGGACGGGGAACCGGATCGCGATCCTTATCCAACGACCGGTAACCCATCGCCGTTGATCGCTAGCCTCGCCAGCTTCAGGCTTTCCTCGGAGAGATGCAGGAACAGATTGAACCGGAAGTTCAAAAGTGACGGTAAAGATTCGCGAATATCCGATGTCCTTTGAATCGAAGAAGCTCCGCTCGAGAGTTTCGTTGCTCGCCTCGTGCTTTATTCTTTCCACTTTGTCGGTGGTTCGTGATAACGTCGACCGTCTGTTTAATTCATAAACAGATTAAAAAAAGAAATTTTTTACTTTGGTCAAAGTCTTCGCACTTAACTGGAGATTTCTGACTCAACTGTTTAATCACAATTTTTACATTTCTTCTTTAACAAATTTCTTGGCGCAAAGTCCTTGTATTATTAATTGGGGATTCGTAACTTACCTTTTTAATTACTAAAATTAATCACTTTACATAAGTAAAAGGGATCGATCAATTTATAAATTTCTCTGTATAAAGTCTTTATATTTTTCTATTTGAAATTGTTACTTCATACAAATCCGGATCGACAAGTTTTACTTTGTAGAAAAATCTCACAGCATTATTAGATTTGTTGCCCCCATTGATAAAACGGTTGTTAACACGCGAGAAACTTGTAACGGAACGTGAATTTGATTATATCGATGATTAACTCTCGTTACGCGACACGAGCAGAGATTCTTCGAGTTGAAAAACGCGGACACGGGGAATGAAAAGGTAGAAAACTGTTATCGATCGTGGCAGGTTCTACGGTGGTGCTTGAAAAAGTGAGCAAAGTCAAAGTCGCGAAGAAAACGAAGCTGAAGACGGTGAAGCAAAGGTCCGCGGTGTCCCACGTGAGCAAAGGCTCGCTCGCCGGTAAAGTTTGGGAGACGTTCGCCGCTGTGAGAAAGACGCGGGAGCCGAGCGAGATCATAGGAACGGCTTTGATCGTTGGTTTGGATTGTCTAAACGTGTCGACGTGTTGTGAGAATTTAAACGGAGGTGCGTTCTGCGGGACCGAATCGCCGAGCAAATTCGCTGACGCAAAGGAAATTAGTAGCGCGGGCGGAGAGACAGGTTTGTTTTCAATCGTTCTTCTTTCGATCGCTTCTGTTTTTAATCAAGTAAAAAGCTGTGGATACACTGGATCCCAACTTTTTTTTATGGGATGATGATTGTTTTTACTGGAGATGGCGTACACAATCTCTAACGGTGATTTATCACATTGTATCACGATGTTAATTCGTAATTCTTCAGCTTGATCGAATTATTTTTGAAAATTACGTTACGTTCTCTGCACGTAACTTCGTAAATTCGCGTTGTTCGATGTTAATATTAAAAATACTAAAAATACAGGTAACCCTCCTATAACACGGTAGATAGGTTCCTAGAAAATGCCGTGTTGTATAAGACCCAGAGCCAGTAAAAAAAGGGGGGTTACGCTCCGAAAACTTATTAAAAACAAAAAATATTATTTTCATTTAATTTAACAAAATGATGTTAAACAAAAATCATGTTATTCAGTACTGTAGAAGCACAGTGTTGTAGCGAAAACGTGTTGTAGGGGAGCTACCTGTAAATGTAATTCACTTTTTTGTCGCTAGTCTATTGATATTAGTAGAGTATTATTATTAGTATCCTAAAGAGTGAAATATTCATTTTTTTAAAATATATAATTACGTGTACACCTAATACATTATTTTCTACTAAAATTACATTTATATTTAGTGTAATGAGGTCTAGAGAAATTTTTAATCAACCGTACGCTTGCAATTTATTCATTATATTTTATCATTTCTTTCTTTTTTCCTAACGGATTGTTACACTAATTGCTACAAATGAATTTCTACATTACAAGCTGTAGAACGATGATATTATCAGTGACATCGTTCAACGCCTATGTAATTTTGTAATCTTTAACAGGCAATTAAGGTAAACTCGGGCAGTCCGTGATAATTGTACAATTTCGTTAATAGCTGCCAATGTTTACGTGTCCTGAGAGTGAGCCGAGAATATTTGCGTAGCATATTTGTAGGAGGGGAGGGTAGTAAGAAAATGTAATGCATAGAATTAGAAGGATAATTGATAAAGTATTATATTTCAAAGCCTCGAGGACGATAACAAACGGAAAATATATGAAATTTTGGTTTATATTATTCATCATTTGGAACAGTAATGTTCTAATTTACCTTCGCGTTATAAAATTCAAATAAGTAGAAGAATGTGTCATGGATGTGCAATATAAAAGCGATATTTACAATAATCACAAATATGTAACTTCCGTTTTGGTTAATAGCCTGCGCATTCGGTGTGCAGCCACATTTCGTACACTAATTGTAAACACTGCATCCGTAAAGAAACAAAAGCATCGCGTCGACACGTAAAATTTCACGTCACATTTTGTATCGCGAAGATATTTACAAAATCTAAATGAAATCATAAAGTCAGTGCTCCGATGAATAAACATCACGATTTACTTTACGGTTTTATATTCATTTTTTTAACTATCGTTTTAACGAATGAAAACTATCAGAAATTAATTAAATTAATTAAATTAATATTAATTTTCGTTTAATACTAATTATTATTAAAAATCAAAAACCCAATAATTCGAACCACACTGTTCGGCTGCAAGAATCTCTATAAGTCGAAATAAAACTTACTTGGACTGGAATTATTTGCCATGTGTCCTGATACATTATTTCGTCCCTGTAACTCGAGTTTAAAATAGTCAGAGCTCTGCGACTGAAAATTTATCTCTACAAGTGAAACTTCTATCGACGCTGCTTTATAACTGTGTTTCAAGAGACTGTGTCGAAAAGCAATCGTTCGATAATCCTTTTTTGTTAGGATTGCTTCAAAACGTAAGACAGCAGCAATCGTGTCCCTGTTTCGCGTATCCATGAAAGCTGATCAGCTTGTCAGTTGGTTGTCAGTAGAGCACGTAATAGAATTGTCATAGTCTTCCGTATTCTTAACTTTCGTGTTCGGGTTAAGCAAGACGAGTTGTAAGAAGAAGCTTAAAACGCTAATGTCTTCCGAAAAAGCGGATGTAACTGAAGTTATAAGAAGTGAATAAATTCCCTTAAAGATTCGAGTTATCGAGGTTCCATTGTATTCATTTTTACTACTGATAGGTGCAGCTTAAGGGGTAACACCCTTGTAAAAATCTAAAATAAAGCGTTTTTTTTTGCGATTTTTTTTCAATGGAAGGAGAAATAAGAGGCTAATAATATTCAAAGATGTTATTAATCATGTTTTTAAGTGTTCAAAAAAAAATATTTATTCAAAAATAGTAGAAAATGGAGATGCTGGAGTCATTCTCGCGAAGCATGTATTTGAGGTGCTCTGCGGCTCGCAATGTAACTGCCGCAAATTTGAACGTAGAACAAAATAAAAAATGTTCTCTTAATCTACATAAGTATAGCTAGAGAAATACGTAGGGGATTTTGAAAATATTTATTTTTGTGTGATTGGCGAGCTTTTGAAATAACAAGTTCAGATTTTGACAAAAATTAACCCTAACCCTAATCCTACTCCATTTCAAAATCTCCACCGTCTTCAGCTTTTCCCGTTAGTTTCCTTCTAACTTCGTATTTTTGCTTATAACTTTTCAATAAAGCGTACCTATATTTATGTAACATTTTATTTTTCTCTTTTGGATCCATAGAATATTTAAACCTGGAACACCTTACTTACTTTTTTATTCCATGACAATTTCAATTTTTTTTTTTTTTTCAAATTTAAGATTTGGCAAGCCGAGATAATAAAAATTCACTTTTTGTCGATGACAGTAAATTCATTTAAAAATACACTTTCAAATAATATTTGCTTGAAATTTTAGAGTAGTTATGAGTAGTACAACTTTACTGCGAATTACAATGTTCTGCTGAAAAAAAGCAGTTGACAACTTTAACTGGAGGGAAAACACGTGGCACGGGAAGTGGTATCCGTATCTTTTTGTGTGTGTTGAACACAGTGAATAGAGGCTATGATAAAAACAAAAATCGAAACGCCGAAATTTTGTAGTTAAGAAAAAAAGAAGAAAAAAATACAATTTTTTCGCAAATTATAGGTTTTGGGAAGGAAGGATAGATCAATGAACACTTCAGAGATTCTGTAACTATTAGATATGAATTTTAAATAACAATGTTAACAAATATTTAGCAAATGAAAATTAGATTTTGAATATCCACACGTTTGTATAACACGCAGATTTCAATTTGAGAAGTTAAAATAATACAGCGGTAAGGATTTCAATGATTTCAGGATTTCAATAAAGGTACCAATAGTTGAACCAGTTAAAAGAAATCCTACATAGTTAAACGGAATAATTACTTTAAAGATGCTCCTTAAACTTTCTGAATTATGTGTGCAAACAAGCTTCATTAACAAATTATGTTATCAAAGTTTCAGAATTATTATAAAAACTTAAGTAACTACTTCCGAAATTGACCACCCAAGAAAGATATTTGTTGATATTAGAAACCTTACATTTATAAATCATTTAGAAGTTAGCGTTACAAAATTATTTGCTGAAAATATATAAAATAGTTTTTGGACAATTACGAGTTTAACCCTTTGCACTCGAGTGGCGCCTCTGGGGCGACACACCAGAATATTAACCAAAATATTTTTAAACGTAAAACTTAACAGTTATTTATATTAAAACGTAGCAAATTAATGAAAGAAATAAAAGTAAATAGACGATGAACATTTGTAACTCTTTTCTTTCAAAATAGGGCTTTTGAATTTTCGTAGCTTTATTGGAAAATGTATTTAGACTTAATCGTATCCAAAAATGCCTTGAGTGCAAAGGGTTAATTTTAAAAATAGTTAAATAAAATATGAATAATAGTTAAATAATAGTTTAGTTAAAAAATTAATACTTCAGTGGTGAAAAAGTGGAACTTTAATAGAAATGTTCAAAAGCAAGATATACATACATCACTTTGAACTTCATATAACACAAGATCGTTTTCTTCCATTCGAAGTTCCTCACAGACACGTGTACCTTATAAACAGAGTTTCGTTACTATACAAGTACCGCACCTCTAGACAAAATTAGATCGGAATATACACGGTGTCCCCTAACTGCCGGTACGACCAGCAAGGGGGTTGATTTTGGGCGAGAAAGTAAGTCAGAAACGTTTGTCATCAAATTTTATTTGAAAATTCTTTAAAATATTTTGAAGAGAAATTTGTTTACGGGAAGTTTATTTAACGATTGATGGATGTTACAAATGAATAAATGCAAGTGTCGGTGCTGCTAAAATCTATTTTCAACCAGTGTCCTTCGTTGTACCGTCAGTTACGCGTTAGTTATCGCATTTCCGAGCAAATCCATCGTGTTACGAGTACATTAGCATTTTTCGAATATCGCGAAGAGTACTGAATAGTAACATATATTAACAATGTTAATACTTGCTGTTCGGTCCCAAACACGGGGGCCCATCGAATTTTACAACTTAGTTTCCGACCAGCTAAGCATTTCTTGCCAGGAACCGATGCTCCCCAATATCGTCCTTCTCACTCGTACACCTTCCACCGCCACCACACTCCGATAGACAATTTCGCAGCATGAAGGACAGGAATTTTCACCCTCTACAGACATTCCATAAAATCACGCCGAAAACACACCTTGTAAGAACACGATGCACTATCTAAAACAGACACTCTGTTGAGCCACGTGTAGAAGACTTTATAAAAACACGGCAACGCGTACACACCCACAGTTTCAAATTAGTTTAATGATTAGTTCATTGAAATATTCATTTAGGAAATCAGTGGTGAATTCAATTTCCTTCGAAAATTAGACTCGCCCTGCAACGAGTCAGCGCGTTCAAGCATCGACACGACCCCGGGTGATTCGAAAATGCGAATCACGGTGTTTGGACGCTACACTTGCGTTTGCAAAACAGTTTTTATTATTTCCAAATAACAAGAAATGAATAGAATTACACGTCGCTGTTTTAACAAATTGCATAAACAAAGTGAAATACTCAAAGTTACGTATCGCTCTTAGAGCCCTCTTTGTATCAAAACCATAGAAATACCAAAATAAAATAGTCATCTGGTAGAATTTTTCTATACACCATTAAACGCCAACTATAGCGGAGTGTTATTGCTTTTCTTTCCGTAAACAGACTTTTGTATCAATATTCTTGAAAAATATTCAAACATGATTTTCTTAAAAATGAAGTCACGTGTAGGCAAATTTTATTGTATATTTTCAACATATTTTTTCATGCAGAACGCCACCCCCTTGCTGGTTGAGCCACCAGTTGCAGTTTTTCAAACGTTTCAAACGTAACACTAAAACTACCGACGTTTTATGTACACTTACTTTCCAGTTAAAGTAAAGTAAAAAAAGAAATTAAGATAGAATCAAATATACACTACTATGTAAAGAAGTGTATCAACTTTTGATTTCGTACACTTAGCGTTTTTAACAGAAAAATTTGAAAACACTTGACAAAGTTCCCTAACATACATTACCATTTTTAACACTTTGACTACCACGTCAGCCACATATGGGTGACACTTGAATTTCCATTAAAAACTGTCGTCTATATAATTAAGAATTCTTTGATTTATTTGGTTGAAAATATTCCTGTTAGACGTTTAAGATGATGAATAATAGAAATACCAAAATATTGTGGAAAGAGATTATAAAATTTCTCAAAAATAAAATGATTACCAAATGAAATTTTTGGTTCTTGCAGCGTGGCAATCAAAGTATTAAAATATTGTAAAATAATTTTAGATTTTTTGAATGCAATTAAGTATGGAAAATAAAACGAAACTCAATAATTCGGATTCACCCTATAACTACCCTCCTGGTTGAGATAAAGGGCTGGAAATTGTTCTTTTAGTATACTGTGGAATAATGTAACATTATTATTCAGAATTTTTTAAAGGGTACTTTTGACCGTCGTATCCTGCTATATCTTTACAACTTTTCTTTTTTATTTTTCAATTCTTACTATATATTTCATAAAGTGAAAGTTATCGTATTTCTGGTAGCAGAAGATAATTCTGTGGATCTTCCTGAATACACCAATATCCATTTATAATACTTTATGAGTGTTTCAATATAAGTAGTGGTACCGAACATCGTGTTTTGGTTGAATAAATCCATTGTGGTATCAATGGTACTGGACGTGATTTGTCTTCATAATCAAGTGTTTCTTTTCTATTTATTCAAATTGACTTGTTTCGTTCTTAAAATCAACTTGGACCTGGCTACCAACACTCTAATAAAATCAGTGGACTGGAAAGGGCTAAACAATCTTTAAAAATGAAGAAACATCGATTTTGCACCAATTTTTGGGGGGATATTTAAAAAAAAATGAGTAGTTCTGCTTCCGGATTCGATTTTAGAATGATAAACTCTATAAAAATCACATAATGAATGTTGTAAATAGAAATTCGTGCATGTATTAATGAGTTTCTAGTCAACAGCCGATGATATCGAAAGCCGATTGATGAGCTTCCGGTAAATAAAGTGTTAAGAGTCTTTTCCCTGTTAAATAAAGTATCGTAAATTATTGCATAAAAATTGGGATTTGTGTATTGAAATATAACACCGCTACATCTTGTGACCCTTAAAAACTTGTATAATTTTCAAATTTATTCAGTTACAAAATTATTAAAAAATGTTCGGTGTACATGTTAGAGTAACTGTGATTAATCCAGTGATTACGTATAATTGCCGGTTATTATGTATTGTACAATCATCATTAGCTTTGGTAAATGTGATGAATTCTTGAATATTTATCTAATTAACCGGAGAGTTTAGTCAAATATGTCTAAATAAGTAAACTTTAAATATTGAATAATTTGTAGTGTTAGCAATCCTAGTGATGATTATATATAATAACCGGCAATTATACATCGGATTAATCACATTTACCGTAACATATACACGTCAATTGAAAACTTTCTTTCGATGCAGTTGACGTGTATACTCGTCGTGTAAAATACAAAATTACCATTCATTACAGAAACTCCAAATTTCAGTTTAAGATGTAACAAACATGTTATTTAGTACTATGTTTTTCTTTATATTACGACTAAAACTGCTACGTATTTTATAAAAAAGAAAAGGTTGATTATTTTCTTTGGTATATCGCTTATTCTCCGTTTAATGTATTGCTTTTAAAAAACTGAGTACCATTTGTTTGGTAGCTGGCTTTAAAAAATACCACGCTGAAATCAAGGGAATTTCTTTAAATTATTTTCTTCTTTTCATTATCTGTTGACAATTTTTAAGTTTTTAATAACAATAACCATTTCAACGATAAGTTATTGTTGAGTTTTTACCGAGTAAAAACGTAATCCTTTCTCGTTTTGCTTGATTTTTTTCATAAAATTTATAATAGGAACATTTTCCCTGAATTCGTCGTATATATTCGGTATTGCTTGATTTTAATTACGCGTCTCGTAAAGGATAGCTAACTGGTTGTTAAATTAGGAGTCGTTCAAATGTTTTATTTATATTAGTTTATTTGATCCTTATTTGACCGTCCAGGTTGAGGGTAGTTTGGAGTTACACAAAAATAAAAATAAAAAATGGAGTATGTTGCTGCAAGCAAGCACACCCTTTTTGCTTTCTTGTCCAAAGTTAACTGTTCCCTTCGTGACCTTCGTTAATATTATTCACATTTCTGCATTAACTCTACGGTTTTGTGTCAATTTTTCAAACGTATTAAAAGTACAAAATTTGACATGAAATTTTAATGCATTCCATGTTGAAAATGTGTAATATCAAAGATAAATGAAACTTAAACTATTTCAAAGCGGGTAACCCTAAATGGATGAAATTGTTTCTAAATAAGTCCCTAAACAAAAATTTTGTCCGAAAAATTTTCTTCTGTCAATTACGGTTAGCGAGGTACAATACAGAATTGAAAAATAAGCGGATTTTCAAGGTGTCAGTTTCGCTCTTTTAGTGGTTTTGGTCAGTAAAACGCCGTTATTCCACATTGACTATAAAAAATAATGTTAATATAAAAATTTTATGGGAAAACGATAAGCATACTTTTGTAAAAGTGAATATTTTACGAGATATGATGATCAATTTCTGTTTTTTTAATGGGACTACGTATTTATTTTTATATCATTGGACATGTTGTTTAAAACGACTTTATTAACCTTTAATGCATTAATTAATTTACCCGATTTAAATTAGTTTCTAAGAATTAATGGTTATAAATTATTGACTGATTTGCTAAGTTCCTTTTCCTCTGAAATTCAGTAAATTTGTAAACGTTATATCTTAGAAACTAATTAAAGTTGGGTGTATATATTAAAAGCTAATGAAAGTCGTTTTAAAAAGAACTAGCAAATTTCCATTTAAAAAAAGGAACTCGACCATCGTACCTCGTAAAATAATCATTTTTATCAAAATATACTTTTCAATTTCCCATGCAATTTCTTATATCAACAATTTGTTATATTACCAATATTTATGGAATAACGGCTCCGTAACTGTAATACTTTAGGCGGAACACCCTGCATGTCCTCTACGTATCTCAAAAGTTTCATCATTTTTTGAACTTCCGGGTTGAGGATCTTCCCTTGTAAGACCCACTGGCAACAAAACCGAGCCGTAATTATTAGCCGGAATAAAAAGTCAGTTCGCGTTTCTCCACAAGAATATAAAGTTTTATTACTTTAATATCAGACTTACTTAATCAATGATATATGTACCATTTTGTTCTATGACCTTTTCCCATCTGTTTGGTGACTTGAATATTCCTCTTTCATAAAATTGTTGTGTTCTTTCATTAAAAAATGTAGACACATGTGTTTTTATTTCTTCTACGGTTTTAAACGATATTCCATCAAGGGAATATACCTACTATTCCTTTTCTGGATGAAAGTAAATGCCGTTTTTAAGTGATGTAGTTGTTCACAATATTTTTCAGAATTAATAGTCAGGTTCTTATCAAAGAGTTCATAATAAAATATTCCCTTATAATTCCACCAAACCAAGAGTAATTTGATCTTTGTATCATGTAGTTTAGATTTTGCCGTTGTTAATGGTTTTTATCCTGGCATAGACCAATGTTTCCGTCATTTCACATTATTACAAATAATCCATTTTTCATCATTAATAACAAATTATTTAAAAAAAGGGCGATCTTTGAATGATTTGAACAACGTCAAGAATCGCGAGTCGTCGTTGTAGCGAACGGACTTTTTACTCAACTTAATAGTATTGTATTTTTCTGTACTTTCACGATGAGGAAACTGATCGCGAAACTGCCCTCTCCTTGTAAGCACGCGTTGCCGCGAAAAGAAAGAAAATGGACGTTGGGGGGCGCGAGCACAGACGGTAATGACACCAACAAAGAAGAAAACGGTTTCCGGCCTCTGGCGACACGCGCACCTATCGTCTTAATCTAAAAATACTTTGGGCTCGAGTTTTTTTTTTCTTCTGCGTGCACCCCCTTGGCATACCTATCCCTGCTGTTCTACAATTATCTGTCTGCTTACGGAGTTCAAGAGCACCGACTTTTTCGCCAAGGTAATTTTATCCCAGTGTTGTTATTCGAAGCAAAAGAAATGCCATACCGTATCCATTGCCTTCTTTTTGTACTTTATATAATTTCGAAGTAATTTCGAAGTTGTACGTTTGTCGCACGAAATCATTAAAGTAGCGAAGGTGGATGTTACCAGTTATTTAGCCTTGGTATCAGAATTATGAACATAACGGACGGAATATGTTAAAAATAAGATGAAATGAGATGTTTAATGAAACTTTCAACAGCTTTAACGCGTTAACCGAGTTTAATTATTCATGAACGACATTCGGAGAACACAACAGTTCTAATGCGTTATACTGTCCTAAGTATTTATAACAAAATATACATACATTAAATTATCGATGATTACGATAGGATTTTTTTATGAAAACACTTTCACACTTAATTTGTTACTTTATTTCTGTCCACTTTCTTACATAAAAATTGCAAGTTATAAATCAATAACTTTGAATTTTAGGCGACTGAAAGCATTTGTTTACAATTTTATGAAAAGTTTCTACTTAAATAAACAAGTGGCTGGAATATTTCCAAATTTTAGATTTACGAGTTATTTATATTAGAAAGTGGCAAATTAATGAAATAAATAAAAGTAAATAGACGATAAACATTTGTAGTTCTTTTCTTTTAATTTTAATAAGGCTTTTGAATTTTGAAAGCTTCTCTGGGAAACGTATTTGGATTAAATTATATTCAACAATGCTTCGAGTGCAAAGAGTTAATATAATTTTCTTATTAGGAAGAAGAAAAGAAATGATAAAATATAATGAATAAATTACAAGCGACAGTTTAATTAACAATTTTTTTTGGACCTTATTGTACTCAACATAAATATAATTTTAGTAGAAAATAATGTATTAGGTGTACACGTAATTATATATTTTAAAATTAAGAGGAAAAATGAATATTTCACCCTTTAGGATACTAATATTAGCGCTTTTTACTAATATTTTACAAACAGCAAAAAATTAAATTAGATTTATTTTTGGGATTAATATCAAACAACTTTATTTACATGTAGAGAACGTAACGTAATTTTAAATTTGCACTCTGTGTTGAAGTATTTTATAAAAAATAATTCGATCAAGCTGAAGAATTACGAAAATCATGACCGTGATCGTGATTCTGCGATCACTATGATAAATCACCGTTAATAATTTTGCTCTAGTACGAACAGTGGTACTCAACGTCAGCGCGGTCGTTCGGTGTATTAGGGAGACCGGAAAGTAATGTCGTTTTTTTACATTAAATTCAGATAAATCAATTTTTACTTCTTCTAGTATTTAGCTGGCCGTTTCACCCAAAATTGCAACCAAAAATTTCAGACTTAATTATATACAAGTAAACAATTGACTTTAACTTCAAAATGTCTTTGACATTGTCAACAAACATTGACATGCACTGAAACGACATCGCTTTCCAGTTTCCCTAATTCTTACCTTCTAGCGTCAGCGCGATGATGCTGCCATTGAGTATCACTGTCTGTATTTCGTCTCGCGCGAACTTCTTTTCTTTTCTTTTCAGACAAACAAAAGAATCGATTTTGTTACCTTCTTTAAACGTTTTCCAAGATGAAAGCATACTCTATCGCGTGATACGGTTTCATTTCGCGCTAGATTCTGATTATTTGAGATAAATTCTAATGATTGCTTAAACATATTCAAACATTCTTCATAGTACATTAAAAATTACTGTAGTATTCGGGAAAATCCATAGAATTTTCTTCAGTTAATAGAAATCCAATGTCTTATATGATTACGTTGTAAAATTTGGTAAAATTTCAAAAATATTTTTTTTTTCCAAAATCATGTTTTTCAAAAACAGCACGTGGTAGAGCAATTCTGCGTTCGCATTCAGTTTTAGAATGATAAATTCTGGAAGATTTTCAGATAAATATTCGTGGTATATAGTATAGTTATCGATAATGAGTGTTTTGATTTCGATTGTTCGAGGAAGTTTAACGAAATAAATTATATTTTGTAATAATGTCTTGTTTTCATTCGATCAAACTAATTCTCCGTTATCAAAACGATGCTTTTGCTGTTCTGAAAATGAGACAGTTAAAAAGAAACGCGAGAGAGTCGTACTACGTGTGTATGATCAGAGCGATTGGGACTCAAGGCCAATACTGCTTTAAACAAGATTATAACTTGATTGTATTAAATGCACGAAATTACTAGTTGTATAAAAAAATGATCTGGTTTGTTCTCGTGACTCGACACGACGTTACGGTGAATGTGATTAATCCGGTGATTATGTATAATTGCCGGTTATTATATCACAGTCACCACTAGGTTTGGTAAATGTGACGAATTTACAATGACAAATTCCAGAAAGGACTATTTTAAGTCGCATGGATGTAGTCTGAACGAAAATTAAATAAGTGACTGACACGTCCTGTCGAATGAAAGACCTAAGTAGAGAAAATAATTTTCTTATTAGAACTCATACAAAACAGTTACATAAAATACATTTTTCCAAATAACGTTTATTGCTAACACTACAAATTATTCAATATTTTATGTTAACTTATTTAGACATATTAGACTAAACTTGCCGGTTAATTTGATAAATATTCAAGAATTCATGAAATTTACCAAACCTAGTAGCGATTATATATGTATAATAACCGGCAATCATACATAATCATCGGATTAATCCCGTTTTTTGCCGTATGTATATCTACAGGGAGGTCGATTACAGGTGGGCATAATTTTAGAGAATGGTAACTAAGGTGATTCTAAACAACCGTTCCCTTTACCAAAATGTTTACTAAAATGCCGTTTCTAAATGATTAATGATAAACACTGATCAGTGAGGACTCAGCCGTAGGAGACAAACAGATTTCGATTTAAAAAAGTGATTCTTCATTTTCACCCTATTTCGATTCATAGATTAAGATTCGTGAATAAATTTATGCTTATTCACAGTGTAGAACTTTATAACTATTGTCTGATGTTTAATACGTTACCGACGCGACGCGGCACCGATTTGTTTCTGCAAATACGCTACTTAAAAGAACGAACGGATCAGAAACTTATCCGTTAGTTCTTAGTCATCTTTGAAGTTCTGTATCTTCGTGAGAAATGATCGTACGGAAATGAAAGAAAACACATTTTAAAGCCTGAAGTTCCTTGGTTCGGCAAAGTTTTTATCTCTACCATTAACAAGTTACCCATTGATATAAGCCTAATAAAAAATTCCTCGTTTTTTCTCTCTTTTTTCTAAGCTACAATATAACCGTTAGTATAATAACAAAAAGATATCGATTCCTTTAAAAAACGTCGATGACCATGAAATTTTCTGAACAAAATATCCCCAGAACATGTTTATTTTGAAAGTGGTGCAAGTCTATTTTCTATTGTTTCGAGAAAATTAGAGGTTAACATATTTGTTAATTAAAAAATATAGGTTAATTATGTCAAATTTGACAATGTTTCTACTGTTTTAGGCGAATTTAACTAATATAATGTATATTTATAGGCTGCAAATGGACTTACACCACTTTCATAATCAATGGCTACGTAATTTCTATTATCGGCCAATTTTAAATTGAACAAAGCATTGATTAAGCATTTGTTAAGATATTAAATACTAACAAGTTATAAATAAAAATTTTACACTAAATTAAGCATAAATTACGTGATATCTCGTTTTTTTTTTTTTTAAATGGACTTGCACTACTTTCAAAATATCATCAAGTTATATTTTTTTAATCTTTTGACCACGAAAGGCGTATTATAGGGTAAAATGTTGAGATTTGGTTCCTTGGTCAATTGCTTCGTTGGTAAGCACAGTGGCTTGTTAACGGCGATTGAAATTTCCGATACGAATGCCGTTAGTCAGCTGACAGTGGAAAAGAAATTAATTCGTCATTTCCAGAATAATTTCCAAAACGACGCTTTGCTTCTTCGAGGATAATACGCTACATTATTTTTTCATATTTCAAGTCGTATTTCAGCATCTGAAGTACTTAATTGAAGCATTCGCTTTTGGCAATGCGTAGCATGTTTCTATTTTCGTATACCGAAGCAGCGATTTCCTTCTGTCACGTAGCAGTCAGTAACAGCGATTATATTAAAAAATTACTTTGCCAGATATAGAGCAAAAATAACAATTACATATTTTACATCGATTATACGCGGCAATGAATTTTTCAACGACGCGAGGGAAAAAAGTGGGGTAGATGCGGCACAGCTTTGGATGGCGTCACGAGCTATGAACATTTATAGTACAAATCAATAAATTTTCATGAAATTGTTGCATAAATCCAGGATTTGTTTAATATATGTACATAGCTTCATGATAAAAGATTTTTCAAATACTAACACTTCTTCAACTTTTTTCTCCCGTTGAAATTGAAGGGACGAAATTTGGAAACATATTTTCTAACAACTAACAAACGTATCCTTTTATATGTGTATTTTTCCCCTCTTTTTACTTCTATAAAACATTGACTAGATTTTCGTTGCTAAGTTTTCGCGGTAATTATGCTAATTATTTTATAACAGCTAGTGTAGACTGAGATGAATAAAACCGAAAGCGATCTGCTGCTTCACCTCAGTCTACCCTAGCTATTATAACTGTTAAAGAACAAATTATGTAATTATTATCAAAAAATTATTAACATTTCTTCGAATAATAATTCAAATAATAATTCCAGAATCATTTTGGCACTTACAGAAATCGATATTAATTAAAAACAGAAAAGTGTAAATGGGTGTGCCCGCAAACAATTGTTAATTTATTCGTGTTGTTTTTAGAAGAAAGAAGGATTATTGTTGAATATTTGAATTCCGTTATTAAATATTCTGCTCATGACTGATCGCAAGTCTCGACAGTAGGTTCTGTCGGCAGAGTCGCGACCATTGACGCAACAGGATCGATTCAATTTTCATTTGTATGTTTGTCTAGTCAAAGATTAATGTAATCGTTTGATTCGCGTACACCGTGGCGATCTGTTTTTACCTTGGACCGCATTCCTTGCCTGATAAGCTTCCACGTAAGATCTCTGCGAGATGCTTGGAGGAATGCCAGAAATCGTGGCGTAGCCCGCATTAATTCGATGCTGGCACGCGTTTAGCTGGACGAGTTTGATGGAATTACCCAGAGCTAGGTGAAATAGTGTTTGAATTAGTAAATACTTAACAATCCTATTTATTTGATAGCATTTTATGTGAGAAATACTGAAGATACACGAATTTTGTCCTGAAATGTTTTATTTCTTTTATTTTAAACATTATTACTGAAAATAATGGTACGCATTTAATACATTTGCGGTGTAAGTAGTATTCTAATAACAAAATAATTTAAGAAAGGGATTCTTACATAAATTAACATTAATAAGCTCGAAAAAAATATTTTTAAGGTTCCAAATCAAAATTTTCGAAATGTCTATGAATTATAATAGATATTAGATGAAGAATTTGATGACGTTTGGCTGTATTTAATGAAGGACACTGTGCTGTATTAGTGCTTATGGATACACGCGATACAAAAATTGGGCGTTTCTGTAGATAAATTACTCCCTTTTGAATTTCGATGATTTTTAAATATGTTATAAAATTCGGTTTTCTAAGCAAGGTTTTTCTCTTGCAAAAACATCGGACTCCTTTCGTTTCCGAAATATTGACGAAAAAAGAATGCTTATTACTACACTTGTAGGTTAGCTACTCATTTTTAGACTTCGATCGTTTTTAAATATGATATAAAATTCAACATTTCAAGCAACCCTTTCCTCTTGAAAAAATGTCGGACTTTCTTAGTTTTCGAGATATTGGGGAAAAAAGAACGCTTGCTATTAAAAAAAATTTTTCTTGTATGCGTCAGCATTCGATCTTCGCTAATCCAGTTCCTATAAACACGTCGCGACAGCCAGAAAAATATTTATCCGAAGGATCCGCAGAATGCCCCAACTCGCTGTAGCGTATTATTCCAATTGACAGCCTTCGCACCTCGATCTCTGTCCATATTTCTAGTTCATGAGATACCTGTTAAATAGTTCACCTGTTATATAAATCGTTTGCTAGCCGCTGTGAAGTATTTCCAAAAACAGCAGACGAGTGATTGCACCACGCTGACGCGTACACTACCACAGACGCGGAATCGTCTGTGTTGGTAAGGATTTTCTTTCTCGAATATCTCGGAAACTAAAAGAGTTCGACTGTTTGGTAAGAGGACAAGAGTTGCTCAGAATGACAAATTTTACAACATACTTAAAAATGAACAAAATCTAAGGAGGAGTAGCTAATCTACAAAATCGCCTTATTTTTGATCACGCCTAAACAAAATTGTATACGTCATTTTATATTTTAGTAAAAATAGTGTAACTATTTCTTACACTATACGCTGACAATCGATTTTGTATGGATGTAAGAATGTACATATGCTGTATTGGAGCAATTAATGAATATGTTCAATTGTTCTGCTTCCAGGAGAACATCGTGGAGGCGGCGTAGCCGGAAATACGCGTAGCAGTGGCGAAAGAGGACGCATTTCCGCTTACAGTGGAGTTTCCGATCACGCCGATAGTATGGACAATCCTTCCTCGCGGGAAGATATTTCTGAAATGTACGTGTCCCGAATTTGCATGATTTAGCTAAAACGAATGTTTTCTTTTTTAAGTTTCTTCGATCTTTGCACATACAGTAACGAGCAAAAATGAGAACGCACACCTGTTGTCTGATAAAAAAAAAAAAATACAATTTGATAATTAATATTTTACAGTTTTGAACTTTAATACGACTTTTTGGACTCAAATATCAAATTGATATTTCTTCAGTTTCCTTCACTTATTTTTACTGCTTTTATCCTGTATAACATATTGGTTTTTAAATTTTAAACAATTTCTGATCTGATATTACACCATTATTGTTGTTTTCTTCTTCACCATTCGTAAATACCCGATGGTGGATTATCAAATTTGATCAGTCTTACATTTTTACTCGTGACTGTAATACCGAAAGTATAATTTCAAATAAATCACTTCACATTGTTTTCGCTTATTCCGTATTAAGTTTATCAATAGTTAACTTTACTCTGATGTTCTGCAAAACATTTGATTTCACTTTTCTTCTTTTTGCAAGAGAATTGAATTTATAATATTTCACTAGCCAGAACCATGTTAAGATACTTTTTTATGGTACACTGTCGAGCATCATAGGCTTTCCTAGAGAAATGATCGATTATTCGAAAAGTATTAAGCATTGAACATGAGTTAGGGTTAGGTTAAATATGATGAATATTCGAGTAATTGCATAATTTCAAAACATCAAAACTCCAGTTTAAAAATTTTGATATATCGAATTTTCAAAATTTCGAAATGTCAAAATTCATATAATGCCAAAATTTGAAAACTTAAAAATTTTCAAATTTTATAATTTCAAAGAATTCCAAAATAGGAAATTCGAAAAGTACATTGCAGTTTTAAAAAAATTGTGGTGGTCTCCTGTCTCTTACATTATCGCCATTTTCCTTAAGGAAGCATCGAGTGCTCGACGCCGTATCTGTTATTACTAAATAAGTCTTTAACTTTATTTGTGCTGTAATCAAGACAATTCTGATAATATAAATTATCCATTATAACCTTTTACCACTGCCCAAATAACTTTATTTATGAACTTACATAGGAAAGATATTACTTTCAATAGAAATTACAAGAATAAAGTGATCATAAAAGGATGCTGTAGTTTTGATGAAAGGTTCGCGTTGTTTTTATTTGATTTACTGCAATTGTGTATCTGGATCTGTTATAGATATTAATTTACGCTTTATTAATTGCGTTTGCTTAGGGTGCAGCAAAATATTTCCAGTAAGCCAAAGACGTCAAACATAAACAGGTCTGAAAGTTACAAGGAGCGGATACATCACAAGGTAAGAATTCAAATAATTGAAGACACTTTATCTTCAATCACTTAGTTTAGCATTCTTTTTTTACCTTGTATGCATTTTTAACTATCATCACGATTGTTTCCGTTACAGCGACAATTGCGAGAGAAAAGGAAGACCAGCGATCCAAATCTCTCAAAAACGAAGTGAGTACACATTCTTTTTAAATAATTGCAAGACGAGTCACATTTGCCTGTGTTGGACAAAAGTATTATCTATCTAAAGCTGAATTACTTTTTTAAGATTGAACCAAACAGCTTAAAGTTTTTTAAGAAGTCAGAAGAATTATTTTACTGGATACATGTATTCCTGTTATTCTAAAAAATTGCAGAAGTCACTCTTCATAACCTTTTTAACCGAGTCCGTAATGAAAATTTAAAAAAAAAAGGTTTGTTTTATATTTTATGTTGGTTATACAGAGTGCCCCAGTAACCACGATACAACCAAGAGAGTATCATAATTTTACATGAAAAAATAAATTAAAAATGTAGAATATTATTTTTTTATATGCGGTCTGATTTTCGATAAAATGAAATTTGAAGATTTTTTATAATATCTATGTGCAAAAATATTTATTTATGGCATTCTATAATAATTTAACCATTTTTCCCTTAATTCAGCAATCAATGAATTGTGATATTTATTAATTGTTGAATTAACAGTAAAATGATTTAAATCACTATTTTGCCATAAACAAAAATATTTCTCAGGAATTTTCAAAGCAAATTTTCTCAAAAATGAAGTTATAAATGAAATTATGTTCTGCCTTCTTTGTTTATTTTTCTCATGTAGAATCATTGTTTTTCTGACTGTATCATGAACCTGGGACATTCGTATTTATGAAATCAAAATGAAATTTTTAAATTTCTGTCAGAAATGTATTTTTTAGTGCATAAAAGCGACAGTAAAGATCTGTTTTTTAAATATTGTGCCATCAGTTTATCGATTTATTGTATAAAATAATTTGCACGTTAGTTTATACAATTTTCATTTCTAGACAGGGTTCGAAGAATTGATAAATTCAGTACCGGGTTTAACTTATTTCTGCAAAATATATATAACATTGACACTTCATACACCAGATCATAGAAACAGGGTGCCCTGTAACTGGTGGTATGACCAAGAAAGGAGTGATTCTGAGAAAAAATAAGTCGAAAATTTAGGTAAAAGTACAAATACTTTTGTCTATCACTTTGGTACATTTATCAAGTAGAGTACTATTTTTTTATTTTTGATCATTTTGTGATAAGAAGTGTAACTATAAGCCCACAGTCAAAACTACCTTCTCAAGACCATATAAATTGCATGTCTGCAAAGTAATATAAATTATTAGTTAAAATAATTATAACAATTTAACCAAAAAACTTTAAATAATTGTTTTTCTGTAAAATTTGAGCGATATGACAAAGGATTATAAAAACCCAATATCTTAGCATGGCAGTACTATGAAATAAGTAGATGCTCTAAATTTGTATCATTTAATTTTCGATAATTAAATTAAAACAGTAAATCAAATGAGCAAAATACATTTTTCATTTTTATAATAGATATCTCACTTACTTGTAAAACTGTAAACTATTCATGATATTTAAAAGTTAACAAATTTATATTTTTGTATTAAAGTTAATATGGTCACGTCTGATTTGACTGAAATTTTACAAATAGCTTTATTGTGCATAAAAATAATCCTTCCAAGAGGGAGTTTTAATGACTCGAAAGTTGACTCAAAATTTAGTGAAAACGTTTTAATGCTAATAAATTGCACCCTGCATTACCGACAAACCGGAGGATGAGGTTACAGTACTCTTAAGGCTGAGCTTTCGTGAAGACTTCCGTAGATCCTTCTGAAAAACTGTTGAGATCGACACTCAAAATATTTATGCTATTGCATTCAACCCTTTTATTATTTTCTGTTTTCTAACTGCATGCAGTGCTCCGTAACTCCGGGTAAAATCTCTAAAATGGCACCTTATAAAAATGAACTAAAAATACGTTATAAGAAACAATTGCTCGTTTTGGCACCAACTTTTATAAATACATTATATATATTAGCAGAATGCGTGATAACATGGCTCCCCAGTTTTGAATTACTTTATAAAATCTAATCCATAACTCTGCTTCGAATTTTGGATCAAACTATAGATAAATTATTCAGCTAATTTGTAATAAAAGGAGAAAATAACAGAAAAACAATTTAGTTCAGTTGAATGTGTTTTATGAAAACAGGTGTTTTCAGACATTTCTAAATAAATGAAATTATTTTGAAAAAGAAATTATGCTCGCACATTATTCTATTTTGCACAATTCTCAGTCATTATGCATCTATAATTTATATATGACTTATTTAATCGTTACATACAATGCTACTGCTGTCATCATGATTTTGGGGAGATAATTATTCTAAATATATATGTACAATTATAATTAAAATAAATAATAATGTAATAAATAATAATATGATACGCAGGGCCATATTATACTCCTCCATGGATAGGAAATTACCAACAAGCATAGTTTTGGAAACTGTAACTATACTTTTAAAACTACCACAAACTAAATGATGTTTCTAGAAAACAAGCAATGTTTATAATTAATGATGACAGCTACCTAACATTTAAACAACACATTTTTTTTTACTTCTAGCTAGTCGATAATGTAAATACCAGTAGAAACCGCTACATGAGATTTCTGTTATAAAAATAAAAATTAGTGGGGTGGCTATAGTAATATTTACTATATTTATTTTTGCAATGTGTGCTTAAAAGCATAGCATCTGTCTAAACAATTATAAAAGCAAAAAAAGTCAGGAAACAAATAATAGTTATATGATAGTGCATACTTTCCGTAATTAAATATTAACTAAATCTATTTTGTCTAAAATTACAATTTTTAATTATTTGCACCTATTAATTAGGGAAAATAATGGCAAAGAGATATATATTTCAGTGGAATGATCTATATTTACCAAAATTTTTAATGTATTGGGAAAAATTATACATTGACATTTATAGTATTTGTTTAAAATTTATTTAATATTTTATAGTTTACTTATTACACATATTTTGTAAGTGAACTGAACTTATTTTAAATTGATACAACAAACACTATGGCAAATTTGTTGAAAAGTTAAATAGTATAAGATTAAAAAGTAAAAAAAAATCTATATTACAACTTTTTTTTTCATTCTAACTTTCAAAATTTACTAATATTTTAAATGAAAACACTTAACCAACTTAATGCTTCAAATTTGTACAGTTTGATTGTAAGAGATTAATAAATTAAATCAAAGTTTGTTAAATAACTTAAGATAGCAACATTCAGATAACAGTAGAGTGGTTGAGGGGGGAGGCACATTGATGCAGTTATTTATTTATCTTTTTTTTTCAAATTTAAACAATCTTTAATATATAAATATTAATAGAACAATTTTGAAGTCAATTTTTTAATAGTCTACTTTCATTTTAAAAAATGCTGAATTTTATATGCAACACAGAGAAACAAAAGATTATTAATATTTCTCCAGAAAATAAAATTTGCATCACTCTGTTCTTTATTGGGGTATAATTTTTAGGCAGGAATATTATCCATAATTATCGATTAACACACAATTGTTTAACTTTTGTTTATTCAATTGTAATAATTATGACAATTACAATAAGAAACATAAATAATCTATTCATTATGTATTTGTGTAGCTTTCTTTTTAGTTTAATGGTGAATATTTGGAGTACCAAATATTTTGAACCATATATTTCAGATCTTATTTTGTCATTTTGTGTGTTTGTGTACTGGAGAATTGTTTCAATGTGATAGTGCAAAGTAGAAACTCTGATCAAATATTGCTATCTGAAAATTATCCTTGTTAAGGGTTGTTCTGTTAGTTCTAAGTAAGGTAATGTAGCCAGTTATTATCACCTTGAGCAAATTGGTTTTAGATGCACTTCTTTCAAATGTAAGCTGCAATTGTGATCAAATACTTGTATTATAAAGTTCTAGAATTTGTCGTTTTGTTTTTATGTTTTTATTATTACTTGGAAGTTATTTTCTATAAAAATCAGATTTATATGAAAATGTACAAATCCTTGATTATTGGCACTTAACGCTAACAATTAATATACGTGGTATCTTAATTATTGTAATACTTGTTTACGTACTCATTTATATTTTATAGGTACGAATGAAAAGTAAAATATAGGTGAAATGTAATTTAAATTTTATTATCGAATAAGACTGAAAGAAGTGTCAACTATTGTCTCTTACTGTATGTAGTTCCTGATCATTTCTGTTATATGATAGTACCCCAAACAAGTAAAAAAGATCACCTGAAACTGAATACAATAAATTGAAATAAAGGAAACTTTAATTATGATACACGTTTATTTACGTTAGAGCAACGAAAACATATTTTTTCCAGTTAGTGACGTATTGTTAATTGTAGAATGACTTGTATTGCATTAAAACGATCATTCCTAAACTGCCATCTTTTGACCACGTTTAGAACTTCTCTTTATAGATATCGATTATTACTAATGTATCACCGTGCTCCTTGTAATTATTAATGTACATTAGATATTTAAGAAATAGAAAAGTGTCACTTCAAACGTTACATTAATTTAATAACAGGGAGAATATAATTTATGATTTGATTTTGTCATCCCTAAAAACGTCTCTCGAAAAGTTACTGTTTTCTTTCTCTTACGTCAGGTCAAAGATCCTTCGCTCCACCAAATAGTTTTGCCACTTCTGAAATCACTGAGAACATCTATTTCCGACTTTTATCAGAGCCCGGAATTTTGCATACACGCCGTGTATAGATTTTTGGCAGGTTCCTCTGTTTCTTTGTCGGCGACTTTTCGCTCTTTAACGCTCTAGATACGCATCCACATGCAAACGGCGCGGCGCAGACTCGAATGATTCGTTCTGTTCCGCTGGCAAAGATGTATATGCCAGCCAGAAAGCCTTCAGTCTGACGTTCAACGTTCAATTTCGCGGATGGTTATTGCGTCGCCCCGACGGTACGGAACACCCACGCGTTTACCCGAAACGTCGGTCCGTTTCACCATTTCCTCTTGCTGGTGTCTTTCGGTCAACCAGTTGCTCTTGTGCTTCGCGAGCTCTATTTAACTCGTTGGGGTATCTTTGTCACACGATTCTCCTCGATAGTTCGAACTTTTCTGCTCTTCGTACAAGTCATTGAAAGAATTTTATACCGCATTAGAA
This sequence comes from Anthidium xuezhongi, assembly GCA_022405125.1. NCBI lineage: Eukaryota > Metazoa > Arthropoda > Insecta > Hymenoptera > Megachilidae > Anthidium > Anthidium xuezhongi. The sequence goes on from CM039637.1 coordinate 140,954, forward strand.
AGATGATGGGGTAGCTTTTCCTTATAATTTATTCATCAATCGCGTTGGCTATTTTAGTGTCGATGTAAAGTTAGGTTTCTTAAATATAGCTGAAATGAGAATGAAAATTTGATTTATTATCGCGGGAAGGGTTAACATTGAAATTATACGTAATTAAATGATCGATAATAGCAAAATGTGTACAACATCCAAATTCTTGAAGTAAAGTTGTTTCCTGTATATTAATTAAGAAAGAAGAACGTTTACTGTCATTATTACGTTGTTCGGAAGGTTGGTACAGACTACTGGTGATTTCAACGCCATTCAAAATGTTCAAAACTGAAACTCATACTATTCGTACATCACGTGTTACGAAAAGTATTACGTAAAAAATCGAACTCCGAAATAAAATCCATTTTTAGATTATGAACATTTTGTTCAGAGAAGTAGTTCGGCTGTGTTGATGAAGCGCCGATTTTTAAATTACAATTTTTCAATTATATTTCTATTTGATTTTAATTTTAAATTGAAAATACGATGGTTTGAAAACATTTGAATTGTACAATTGCAATTTAAATAATTTCTGATAATGTGTTGACTAACACGAGATGAAAATATTCATAAAACTAAAATGTCAGTGAACATAATATTATATTATCACTATAATATTCTATGAGAAGAAAATTTTTATTTAATCGTAGTTATATTTGCAGACAGTTTGAGGAGATTGTTTATGTAAATAACGAAGGTGTGATACATAATCAAATGAAATTAATTCATATGCGATAAAGAAATTCCATTTGACATTGTAAGTTGTTGATAACGTTTTGATTTAGAACTTATATTTTGTAATTACCCCTTCTTACCTTGCTCGTTTGATTCGAAATATGGAAGTTTCCGGGAAAATACCTCAACGAGTTAAATCGCCCGTTACGAATTGTTCAGCAACCATGAATTTGTGAGTACAGTGTTGAAGAGGTTGCTCAAACCTAGCGACATAGGTTATCCCGGAAAAGGAAATACACGGACGAACGATTTTTACCTATCTCAGATCCGGTGAATTCGCAATTGATCTCGGCGCGGATCGCAGGTTGTTAATCTTCTGGAATGATTTCAGATCGTTGATTTTTATATTCTTGAAAATGTGTACAGGATTATTGACCTCGTCGGGCAACAGTGAAGTTCATTTTTACTCGATGGAGCATGAAACTGCATCATGCCTTTGACTTGGGGCTCGATAAGTAAATAACCTCGTGCTGGTGTATCGTCATTGTCGTTGCATTTTATTTCTAGCTCGTGGTATCGATAAAAGTTATGACAAGAAGTTCTAATGAATAATTTACGAATTAATTACCGTTAATGCTGGCTGTTTCAAAAGTTTCAATTTGAAATTATCGAAACATTTCCAAAGCAAGCGATGCCGCCCTCTAGTGGGTGCTGGAACGATTTAGGGGGCTATAGTGGCCTGAAGTGCCATGGGGGGATGGAAAGATAAACAATGTTGTGTAACATTAGAATTCATAGTGAATTATGAATGGCATAACTAGAACTTTTTTTAAACAGAGATCCCGCCGCCTAAATTTTGCCCAAGAATCATAATTAAAAATCTTAATTATGATCTTAATTAGATCTAAGATTGCTTGATTCCGGCATAGTTTTAATTCATAATTTAACATAATGTGAACGTTATTGTACTTTTTTATATTTAGTTTCACCGCATGTATTACTTTTTATTTCATTCAAATTATGTTTAATGTTATTCGTGATTTTTATGTTAATATTTTTTTTCGTTATCGTAATTTTCTGTGCGTAATTTCAATAAATAATTTATGCTTCAACACATCTTGTTTACAATAAAATACTCTCTAGGATTTGTAGAAAAATCAATTTTTGGAAAAACCAGTTTTTGAATTTCTACAAAAATTAATAGTAAAATATAATTAAAACGGCAAAAAATATTTATAAAATCAAGATCCCTATTTCTAACAAAATATTAATCTATGAACCAAATTGACTTTTAATATATTTACTTCATTATGTATCTTATTATTTAATTAAATGATTAATGGATACATACATAAATAATATAAAATTGAACACATTTTAATATGAAAAAATACGATATTACAATTTGTTACTGTGAGATTGAATAATTTACAATATCTTTTTAAGTGAAAACTTAAACTTTTCAATATTTTCAAATTCGAAGAAGAAATCGAATCAAGGAAAACAGTTTTATAACCGTTTCAAAACGAGAAATTTTGTCCCCTCAATGATACCACCTGAAAACGCATACCTGGGTAGCCCGCTAAATTCAAATTACCTTGCCACGCACCACCTATTACAATTTCATCATTAGAAATTGGGACTTATAGGTTATTTAATTGACCGCATAATAACTAATTATCTACTTTCTCTAGAAAAATATCATGAAACGTTAAACGTAATAAAAGCGTAAATATCTTTTGCCGTTAAATGAAGAAAACTTTGCAGAAAGAGACAATTGCATACAGTTATTTCTGCTAAAGCCAGGTCGCGATGTTGCAACTAAGAACGAACGTCTCGCGCCTTCAATTTATTTTTAAATAAATGCTGTTCCCTGAAAAGTAATGGACCAACATAATTATTCTGGCAGTGTGCAAATGATTAAAATGTTTTTTTTTTTTTTTTTAGTACTGCTTTAATCTAAACATTTATAATTAAAAAAATATATTTGGTGAATGGAAATAGCCGATTGATCTCGTAACATTTAATTACTACATTCATGGCTTTGGAGATTGCCACACGCTTAGACCGAAGTGAATTTGTTCACACTGATCGAGTATTTCAGACCCTTCTTTCGAGCGATTTCGATATATTTAATATACCTCTAAAATGTAAATATTTATCATCACAGAAAAGCATAAAGTGAGACTTCCAGTCCACCTTCACTTTGGAGCCATCCCTATAGATTTATAGGGTACTAGTATAATATCTGAACTAAGGTAGAAAATGAATGGGCAGCAATATAGGAGATTTCATTGGCAATAAAATACAGTCGTATTCATACCCCTTGCCATACTTTGACGAGTTAGACTCGTGACACATCTTAGACTTCAAATGTTACGGATCTAACTTTTATTTTTCTTACAATTGGATTTCAAGTGTAATTACAACTATAATTGGTATGGTATACTATCGTTAAATGTAAATTGTATGTAACATTAGAATTTTCTTTGTTTGATTTAATATTGCAACAATAAATATTTAGCAATCATTGTGAGAATCGGGACCTCGATAATTTAATAAGAAGAATCCTGAAAGAATAATTAGCAGTAAATAGACGGTATTTAGTTAAAGAAATAACGTGACCGTCTACCACTCCGCGAGCCAGGATAAGGCCCATTTTTTCCATGATTTTTCTACATTAATTTAAATATTCCTTTTCCGCCCTTCAGTTTAGTTAAAAGAAGAGTATGCCTCCATCTTTGACGGTGTATTTCATATTAAATACAGTCACCTTATATGATCTTGACACATATCGTTGAGGAAGCGTTGGACTTTCATTTCCCGAATTAGAAATTCTTGCAGGCGGCTGTCCGGGCTATGAAATATGAAATTGTCGTTCGGAGACCACGTGTCTACTAATCTTGACACATTCGTAGAAATCTTTCAGACTTTACCACCTTGTAGAGAAAACAGTTCCTAATTTCTGCTATTCTTGTTCAGAGAACAATTGTTTGAAATAACATCCCTCAGCGTGGAATCACAGTTTACAGACTCCCCAATAACCCATAACACTATGAATGATGAGTACAATATTTCGATGTTGAATCATGCAATTTTGTTTCCAATTGTGTAAATTAGTTATCATTTTTGTCTGGCAGAGCAGTTTTGGATTCTTAGGAGTATGGTAACATTAAACGTACCGGCACTTTACATATACCAATTCTAACCGTAAAGGGTCATTCGACCCCTTACGAAATAAACGTTGATCTTTAGAAATTCTTAATTTATTAAAACAAACAATTCGTAACCTGACTTCTGATTTCTAATAAAGTAATTACAATTTTTACATATGATTGGTTTCTCCTTCAATTTTTTTGCGAATTATGCAAGTTTGAGTGATTTTATTACCCGTGCACAATCTTATTTGACATTTTCTCCGTGATTGGGAAATATTGCCTGGACTGCTTGTTGCAGGTTTTTCTTGCCTTCTTTACAGAAAGTCAGATGAGCGAAAGAAATAACAATGAATGCACAATTTTAAAGTAAATTTTGAAGGGAGTCATTTGACCCCGCTTGGTACATTTAGAGTTTATAAGAGTCGTATCTTTAGTATTTTCACAATATTTATTACATATAAGTGCTGTAATTGGGTTAGTTTCTTAAATTGAACCACCTAATGGTTTCTAAATTGATCCGGTCCAAATTACGGGATTTTTTTTTAAGATATAAATGTCACGGCGTGGGAAATATGGGAAATGGAATGAAAAAGTAACGGACGTGCAATAACAGCGTATAAAAGTGGTGTCGCCGGTTTAAATAAAGCAGCTAACAAGCTACGCTAAGGCGCAGAATTGACGATACGATTAATTAAGTAATTATATTTCTATTTAAAGTTCATACTCGTATATAAAATAACAACCAGTTTTTTAAATTGGATCGCCGAAGCTGTTTCAAAAGCTTTTTTTTCCTCCAACAAATTGCAGTGCATTTTTAAAATTGTTCTAATCAAAACCGTGAATGTGTTTTAATTTATGGAATTCCAGGAATTCCTGGACGTATTACGAGTCTGTCTAGCAAATATAGAAACCCGAGGACTGCTAATACGACGTGATTAGACCTGCAATTTAAATTCAACCTAAGAGCCATTGTCTATCTACGTTCTTCCTTTGGGATTTATAAATAATAACGAGCGCCTCTGAATTCTTCCAAGGAATTTGATGATATTTACTATTTCGATCCAACTTCAAGCCTACGAAATTTATTCAGTTTGTTTTGAATTTAGTATGATGAGCAGCAGTCTTAACTGGAATCGTACCTGGTCTCAGATTTCCGTCGGTGAAGAATATGATTTTCGTTTTTTGCAGTGACAAGTCTGGTCCAATTTGGTCTTCATCGTTTCCTTTTATTATATTCTTTGGCAGGCCTTCAGACTTGTTTACAATACAGTTGTTAACATATACAGGTTAACAGTTGTATTAATCGACTTTTCATTACTATGAGTTGTTTATTGAAAGCCGATTGCAGTAGACTCCCGTATAACACAAGGTCCTACAACACGTATTCCTATAACGCACTAAAGATATTGCGACTATTGTTTTCCTATAACGCAATTTCTCATACAACACGCTATGTAATAATAGTTATCAAATATTTTATTTCGTGTTCCAGATTGTTGAAATAATTCAGATAAGTAAAATAAGAATATTTTATTTTATCGGTTAGACGATTGTTCAAATGAAAATATTTTATTTAAGTTGAACAGAATCCAAGATATTAAACAGTGTTTAAAATATTTATCTCGTCAAATGTTACCCACCTCTGGGAAAAATGTATCTCGATTTCCTATAACACGAATTCTTAACCGCGTTATACGGAACTTTTATACGGATCGCTTTTAATTAATTAATTTAAAACACCTTCATTAACAGCACGAGGGAGATTTTTGAAATAACAGTGGTGCACAGGCGGAATATAAGGCAATAAATCATTCGCATCTTTATATTTAGCCAAGGTTGTGGGTGTAGAAGTTTTGTATAGAGGTGATAATTTGATGTTTTTAAAATGTTTTAGTTTTCTTCGTCTTGGATGTAGGTGCAAAGTTTTAAATTCAGCAGTTGATTCCACATATGTTTTATAAAAGTGCTTGTATGGGTCATTTCTTAAAAAATGTATCCAGCGTATTTTTTATTATACAATTAACCATTCCCAATACGGAAGTTAGTAAAACACAGAAGACCAGATGCTCATTTATATCGTTTTATAATAGGATTTATTTAAACCTTTCACCTAATTGCAAATATTCTGCAGCTGTTTTAGCTGTTAATTACTTTTAACACAGACAAAATGTCTTAAATATCCTAAATAAGACGATGTAAATCGTGATTATATTCTAAACATTTATCATCCATGTATGGGTGACACTTGAATTTTCATTGGACACCATGGCCCATATTATTAGGAATTCTTTGATTTATTTTGTTCAAATTTTCCCCATTGGATATTAGAAACGATAGGTAATAGAAATAACAAAATATTGTGGAAATAGAATATAAAATTTGTGAAAAATAAAATTACTATCAAATGGAATCTTTAGTAGCTGCAACGTGGCAGTCAAAGTGTTAAATATGATAATGATCAGTGCCTATTTTCGCTGACATTATTTAATTTATTTGTAAAATCGAGGGTTCGGGAGAACATTTAATCATGTGTATCAAACTGCAAGCATATTCCAATTTTCAAATTTCGTTTATTTAACAAATACTTGAACAGTCAATTAGCAAGTGAATTATTCAAACATAATATTACTGAATACAGCTGATATAGTAGTGTCGTCAAGTGAACGTAATAATACCTTGCGAGTAAGAAATTCGTTATCCGTTGTTTTTACAAAAATGACCACTATCTTCGTTTAAAATTTTTAGTTATTTACCACACAAAAGACTCTTGCTATGAAAGAAGGAGATAATTTTGTATTTCAATAATAATCAATAATTTTTATATTTCAAATTATTAATCAATTTCAGACAAACAGTTTTAAAAAGAAATATGTAAAACAATTACTGTAAATCCATAAATTCTGTATACCTGTAAGTTAGTTTTCTGAAAAAATATTTGGCGAATTAAAAAAGCTTAATCAATTTCAGTATTGGCAGTGATTTTTGAAAAAATAATATTTCTTATGCGCAGATAGCAAGAAATAGCAGATTACAGGTCTGTAAACTTTTGGAAATTATATGCAGAGTTCAACTAAACATTTTGTCACGAATATGTTAACATTCCGTGGCTGTTGATACGATTCAGCAAAGTTCCCTGGTTAATTAAAAACAAATCGATGTGCATAAACGGACAAAATAAAGAAAGTAACGTGGTTGTAATACGTGCGCACACCTGTAAACGGGGACCAAAGCGATATCAGGCCAGAGATAGATGTCTTGTCATTTATTTTTGAAGTAATCGATACTTTCGAATCGATACATTGGCCGTGAGCTCAGTTTCTTTAACAGTTTCCCTGTTTCAGGACAATTTTCCAGAAAATCCATCGATGACTCGATGTCTTGAATCCTGTATCATTATATTTCGTACGATAGTACACATTAAATTGCTATCATATTGTTAGCAATTAAATAGATTAATTTTTATTCAAAATAATTGCACAAAGAATCGTTATCTAAAAAATATTACTTTTTTTTACTAGCTTTAAAAAACTTTGAGCGAACTTATCATTTTTTATTTAATTCGTCATAATTTCCATAGTTGCATCTACACTGTATTATAATTTTATAATACTTGTTTTAAACAAAACAGAGAAGAATATTGTATAATAGAGAATAATAGATATTGGCGATCAGCTGATTTTCAAAGACTTTTGAAAAATAAAATTTAGGATTTTTTATTTTTGTTTAATCGATTGATCCTTGACTGGTATGGTAATAATTTAATTATGATGAGATTATATAAAAATGAAAGATTTACTAACTAATTGGCTAAAAGAACCAATTAATAGATCTGTTGTTAATATTATTTAATTTAATATTGCTATCATTTATATATAATTTTAATGATTTATTCAATATTTAATAACATAATTGTTAGGACCTTAAAAATAATTAAAAATAAAACGTCAGAAATAATAATAAATTATTTTTATTGAGGTGAATTAAGTAGATATTAATTAACTAAGAACTTCGTTTATTGTTTCTTAATTTTATAATAACAATAATTTTGAATAAAGAATTAAATTAAAAATAAAAATTTGTTCGTAATATAGATAATTTAGGTGGAGTTGTGTTAATTAAATTTTTTATTTGTCAAAGGCAAATTGTGATGAAAGAGCAATAAAATGAGAACAGTATGATGCGATATTCATAAGGAACGATAAAAATGTATGAAGTGATTTACCGCATTTTTAGTCAGTCAAGACCTCAATTGGTACATCTGTAATAGAAATGCAAAGAAATTGATGGTAACAAAAAATATAAATAAAGATAGGGTAATAGCACTAAATATGGAACCCCATTTATATTTGTTTATAATATAAAAGGAAAAAATGGAGAAGGTTTTCATACTAGGATATACTTTAAAAATGTTTACATATTTAGGGAACAATAATATCCTCATATATGCTGTTGTTTATTGCAAAAATATTGAAAACGCAGAAAGGTACAAAATTAGGGTTGCTAATATCAGACCCTGTTTAATATTGAAAGTGAAAGTGAAAGTTAAAAGTATTACTAAAAATTAAAAAATCATTTCTTCTTTTCTGTTTTAATCCAACTTGGTCCTATAAAGGCAACTTATATTATAAATATATGAACAAAATAAACATTCCTCATCGTTTTTGAATTATAATTCTGGTTCTATTATCGGTGGCTAATTTTTATCATTGGTTGATTAATTCTGATTATTGAGCACTAGAACTACCAACGTTTAATGTTCCCTTATTTTTAAATTAGGAATAAAATAAAAAATAAAATAAATAAGGGATGGAACGTAAATTATTGTATAAAATAATTTTTTATCTTGATAAGAGCTAATTTACATTTTGATACATTTTTTAATGCAAACGTTTTAATGCATACATTTTTATAATGCTATCGTACACTATCACTAATAATATTCTGTATAAATAGTGATTTACACCAAGAATAAATAGAAAAATTCCATTACAACGAATTGATCTAGATAAAGTAGTACTTTTGTAACACAGTCCTGTATCTATAAAAATGGAAATGTTATTGAACATATACATATGTATTGATGTTTTCTCAAACTAATTAAAAGAAAAAAATGGTAAAAAAGCAAATAGGATAAAGTTAATTTATGTGAGATTTGTACTCTGATCTCTGAATTTAAAGTTTCGTACTATGTTGCTTTGCTACGCCACTGTATGTTCCATTTTACTTAAGGAAAATACATATGACACATAAAAATGGATTATTTTCTGTTGCTAATTACTCCAAACCAAAAGGCAGATTACTCAAGAGATCCGACAGTACTATAAGCATACATACTATATGAAAATGAGAAAGATCGAAGAGTATTCAATAGCAAGATTCCTTTGTGAGACCAGTATATCGATTTCTTACCCTAAGAATATCAGAATTAGTTTATCGTAGCAAGAATCAAAGCTATTAAAAAACTAATCAGATAACTTAGCTTTAACACTGTATAAAGCTTCTTTAGTAACGGCTGTAAAAATTCGTGACGCCAGAAAAGAGACTTTATGGTGTCCTAACCAAACAATCGTTGCTATACGAATAACAATCTCGTGCGGGGATTACTTTCATTTGTTTTAATAATTTCAAGCGTTGCCGTGACGTAACAGAGCACTTCGTTGTGGAAATATATCGGGGTCCAGTTTTACGAACATATTCTATATTCGGTGCTGTTGCCCCTGTATTATGAGTCCTACTTATTACTGTTATTTCAAATTAGTTAAATTACGTTTTTGTTGAAAATATCTTTCTGATAGGCCTTACCATATCAGTTAAATTATTCGTAATCCATCATTGTCGCAGTGTCCCTCATAATATTGTATTCGGGGTTTAAAATCAATTGAAGTTAATGAAGTTCTTATGTTGGTAATTTATTTAATAAATAAGCATTTCAAAAACATTTGGAATTTTCGGGATTTTATTTTGTAGACTAAACTATCAGTATTTTTTCCATTTGACAATCAATGTTAAATAACATTCTACTTTTGATTGTGAAGTGTTGGAATAAAAGGAGGGGAAAGTGAAGGGTGTATTTTTAACAAATAGAATAGTTGAGGTAGTTCTATCGGTAAGCAAACGGACAAATAGATTTTAATGAAATTTAGTTGACCCTTGGATATAGTTTTAACCCATTCACAGTTTATTCCGTCGAGAGCGTCGAGCACCACACAGTTTTTCCCGTGACAGTCACGGGCAGGGTGTCAAGTTACAATTTTGCCCAAGGTACATATAAAACACGTTTTTTTTTTTTCTTTTTTTATTACATGTCATAAAAATTAGAATTAGAACATCCAAAAAACTAATTCCTTCGATCAGAATTCGTAATTTTACCACACTGTGAAAGGGTTAAGGCTTTCACGGTCATTATATGTATAAATCGTACATACGAATATGGCTTCCGGGTAGGTGGAACGATGTCTTTGATTTCGCCAGGGTTGCAACTAGTTCCATCAGGGTTTCAAAAACTTTGATGCTCGAGTTATGACCGTTGGATGTAGTTTCTTAAACTGCTGGGTTCAATTTACGTGAGACGAAGGTATCTGAGAAGCAAGATATTGTTATATTTGTTTTAACACCTTTAACATGGAGTCTTATGAGAAACCGTACTTTTGCCGTTTTTATTTGCGTAATTTCAAGTATTTGACAGGAATTATTCGTTAGAAATGTTTGTAGAATGAAACAAACGTTTAATGAAAATTTACGCTACTTCAAAGTAGTCATTGGATAGCTGTGAATGTAAGAATGAATGAAATAACAAGAAGGTTTGGCATTTCCCATTACTTGGCCGCCATTAGTCGTTGCACGTGAGATTATAGCACGCGCTATTCAAAATGTGTCAATAATATTGATATATTATTTTATTTATCTCTTTATTGCACTATCCATATATTATGATTAATACTAACTAACATTTTATATTTTTCATCTATTTATTTATGCAATAATAATATATATATACAGGGTGGGGCACTAACTATTGCCACCTAGAATAACTACGAAAGTATGATAGTAGCAAAAAAATTTTTGAAACAAAAGTTGCATGGCACAACAGGGGCCATAGTATGGCATTGATTTTTTGCTGCTAGATGGAGTCGCTTCGGAGATATGAAGGTCACCTTTGTTTTTTTAAATGGAAACCTATGTTTTGGTACTTGTTTTCTGATTGCGCCTGTTAAGACGAATCCAACGATGTGCAACATTAAGGTCTTTGGAGGTCAGCAAAGGTCATTTATGACAAAACAGACGAAATAAACTTACATTTATAGAAGGTGTTCAAAGTGATTGCCATTAGTATCAATACAATTAGTATCAATGTATATAACGCAATGTTGCCATATCAGGCATTTGTACCAAGGAAGTCGAATACAAAGACGTACATCTCTTGTCTAGCTACGTACCAATAAAACATAAATAATTGGTTTATAAACTTTTCAACAAGCCATTTATTCCACTTGACGTTACTTCCATGTATTAGAATATTTCGACATACGTAGTAGTTCGTTAAAACAGTTAAATGAGTAAATAATTTCTTGGTATTTACAAACACATCAAACTAAATAACGAAAATGAATTAAAAGAACGATTTACCATTAAATGGTGATATTCCTCGTCATTAAGGTAATTATTGTACCTGGAAATATTCATTCCTTCATGACGTTCAAGACTATATCAGCACTCGTCGAAAATAACTTGTTAGCAACATAGCCGGCTGCTTTGTGGCGCGATGGCCGGAAAATGACATGTGCACTCTCGAACGCTAGGCTTCCTTAGGGAAAACTGCGATGTAACAGGAAAAATCTCGTTACTCGAACGAATATTCAATTTAGAGATTCCATCATTTCCAAATTTCCAAATTTCCAAATTCAAAAAATAACAAAATTTCAGAACTTTCGAATCTCAAGAGTTTCGAAAATTTCCAAATTCTAAAACTTCTAAATATCAAAATTAAAAATGCCATAACTTCAAAACTTGTAAATAAGTAAGTAGAAATTGGTTATTTTTTAATCTTGAATATAATGAAAAAATGTGAATGTTATAGTTGCTACAAGAAACACACAACACTTCTCGAAATTTAAATTCGTTAAGAAGAATTACACTACTAATTTGTAAAATTGATTTTCCTAATATACAAACTACTTACATTACTAATAATAACCAAACAAATCGAAAACTTGAGCCGGGTTGAATAAAAATATTCAAAACATCGATTCAATTGAATTGATTGATTGGAAAAGTTAGTGATATCTAACTCCTTTAATCCAATGTTAAAAATTATTACTTAGAAAATTATTTCGGAATTCTGTAATTAAGATACAATAGGTAAAGCATTGTATGGAAGGATTAATTCAGATTTCTTTTTTAATTTTGTGCATAGTATCTCGATAGAAGCTTTCATTGAGCAAACTGTTTGTTGAAGGAGGTGTCAGTGCACGAGACAGAAAATTACGTCGATTTTTACTCTTTGGAAGAATACAGATACCATTGATGGCCAGGTACGATTGTATGCACAAGGCAGCGTATCAGCTGCAAGTCAACGTCGCATTCTATATCTAGGGGGTTGATTAAAGTGATGAAGGAGCGGCTTCGATAAGGCTTAGCTTGATCGACGTCGATTAAGTTCTCGTTTATAGTCAGGACGCCTAGCCACAGCCACGCTATTCGATTATTCCTAATAAATTACAAAACTACACATTTTTTTACAGTATCAAAACTATTTAATTTCATTAATTTTAATTAACATCCATTATATTTCATTTTATTCTATACAGATATAAGTTATTAATTGCTTTATATTTTATGCAACAATATAGTAACTACCCCTGTTGGTAAGACTGTTCCTATTAGTGTGCCTGTATATTAAGAAGAATTATGAAAAGAGAAACGGATAAAAAGTGTGTTAAATATTACTACGAATTGTAATAATTTAAATATAAATTGCACACGAAAAGGGTCGAACAATACAAAATAAATAATATCCAGAGCGCTTAAAAGCGTTTCCACAAATATGACCAAATTTCACAGCTTACCCACACTTATGCATACCAAGTAATAGTCAACCTTAACTTCGTTTTTTCATAACAAAACTGGAGCGTAGAAAATCCGAAAAATACTTCACGGAATTTGTACTATTACATACATTCATGTATTTAAATAAAAAAGAAAAGAAAGAAATAAAGCAAGTATATATTTTATCTATATCAAATATGTAATTTAAATTTATATTATTACTAGAAATAGTTGCTTACCGACGGAGGATAATAGGATAATAGGATAATTACCTTACGCATCGATAAACACCTAGAAAATATCTGTACTTCAAGCAGCTTTTCATATTTATTTAATTAATAAAACGCTAATTAAATTGTAAAATAACGCATCGAGGTGTATTACTTGTTTAGTCAATCATAAAAAGTGAAGTATAATACTTTGAGGGTTCATAATTATCAGTGGGCACACAAACTGAAGGTACACTAATATGTTCAGTGCTTATTAAAAATACACGCAAATAGTAACGATTTCGTCCCTAATTTTAATTAAAATTTTAAAAAATTAACATTTTTACATGTTTGTTGTTTAATATTTACAATTTATTTTTAATATGGGACCCTTGTTGCACAAAAATTTAACCAAATGGTTTCTTTACCGATAGAACTACCTTAAAAAACATAAAATCGATAGTCAATATTCACGCGTTTAATACAATTATAATATGCTATTAAGAACTTAAATTATTTATAATTCAGCTTTGAAACTTTCTTTTACAATGCTTCAAATCCTTATTTTGGTAATATTTGGATTGACAATTGTAAATGGCTCGTTTATAAATAGTTAAAACAATATAAAGTTAAATAGTATAAATCCATGAAAAATGACTCAATATATATATCTTATTTTCTTGAGACTTTTTTAGTTGATCTTTAATACTCATAATAAATCGTAACGAAAGGGGTGCGAATAATGATGCAATAACTCAGCCAAGTCAGCCAAAATGCCAACGTTCTGTTACTTGACTTTTACTGTAAAAGGTCATATAACTTTTCAGTATGTAGGTACTTTAATTCCTTGAATTTGCCAGTTTTGTTTTGGCAATCTGTTTAACAAATTTCATTCTCCACAGTATAGCCACTTTTTAACGACATTTTAAAACAAGAACTTAAATTGATTAGTTTTCATGTTCTTTCGATAACTGACTTTTCCTACCACTTGTTTATATTCGTATATTTTTTGTTTACTTCTACTTATGGAAAAATTACTGTTAAAAATTATAAGTTAGCTAATCCTTTTGTTAAATTGAATTCCTGCCTGTCTATTAATATCAACTTTTTAAATTCGGCGCCAAATAGGAAGGAAACAAATGATACATAATACAAAAAAAAAAAAATAAAATCCATTGTGCTAGCGCGCACCACCAATCATAGATATTTCAAAACACCGCCTTATTGAATAATTATCCAATTAACATATCGCGCACAATTTCGCGAATTTAAAAGTAATTAAGGGAAATAAATATGTAAATAAGTATATGTTAACATGTACTGAATATTTTACGTTTACTTGCTGATTGCCAAATAGAATACATAATTAAAACACCTAATTGATTTTTTTTTTCCGTAAATATTGTTTTAATAATCAAAACCTTGCTTTTTTATCATTAATGTGTAAATTTTTGCATTGGAATAGTATCTTTTTTTAAATCATTATATCTTTTTTCTAACTAACCTTTTCGTAGGTTTATGTTATTATTCACACATGTTGCATTCTTTCTTTCGCTTTTTTACTGAATCAGGATTTTTGAAAACGAAAAATACTATATTCTTATGATTCGTATTACTATTTCAGTTTTGGGATAATTTTATAGCACGACCAAATATTTTCAGTAAGAAAAGCTGTCAAGGGTTACTAAGTTCGTAGAACGTAACATGAAAGCACGTGTAATCGCGTGGTTACAATATGGCGGAGTTTTAGAAGACAGTAGATTGATTCCTTACATCATCAAGCCAGTTAAATTCAGATACATGTCTCTACAAATTATAATAGATGCACCAATTACCTCAGAAAAGTAAAGTATACCATAAAATTTTGAGATGGATCAGTGAAATCACAGGCTGCAACATGATTTTATCAAATATTTTAAATTTGGCGTTAAATTCAAAAAGTTGGTATTAATAGATTATAAAAGAAGTCAAATTATTAATTCAAAGGTTAACTAACTTATAATTGTTAATGATAATTCAGCTTTAATTTTATGATTTTTTCTTTCCATTTTTTTTTTATATATACACCTCTCTTGGATAGTATAATTCAATTACACATTGTAGTTGATGTTACATATAAGTTTGCTTACATCATAATTTATTTTTGTTCTGAAATTGCTAATTTATTCCAAGAATTAGATAAAATTGTACCGTTGAATCAGCCAAAATGAATTCACGATCTGAAATCTGGAAGGAAAATACAATTTTGCCGTCACATCTTTATTCGCGTAACGATCAAAAATATGTTCCAAAGAATGTAGAATAGCTATATTTCGAAGAAAATTTGTTTCGTAACCGAAACCTCCCTCGAATAAAGGTGTGTATTCACACATTCACACGAATATATCGCGTTTGTAGCAAAGCCAGCACATGCTTGTCAGCTTCGCAACATCGTGGAAGCCCTTCAGGGCTAAAGAGGTATTATAAAAGATGAGACAACGCGGTTCCCGACGCGTTTGCCCTCGACCCAATTCCCGCGGTAACGAAAACGTAACTAGTACGATATCTTGCACGGAACCGTCTTCACCTTTCGATCAGTCGAACGACGTCTCATCAAGATGTCCGAAAGTCGAGGAACGACTCCTTGAATTTCCCAACGACGCTTCCAGTTGCGAAAGATCCAGCGTCGACGAACGTCGTACGAGATCTGAGAGGTATTGTACATTCGTTCGGCGATCGGATAATTCCGGGACAGATGGCGCACGTTTTCAAAACTTCATACTCTACCTAAGCTTTATAATGTATCACTTTTTCAGATAAATATTCTTAAAGAACGTCTTGCCCTATTATTTCCATCGAAATAAATTACATTTTTAATATATATCACCGTCAAAACGTTAAAATTAACTCTTTGACACACAAATCGTTCAAAGTACATTAATTATAACCTAACATTTTACTAAATTTAAAAGTATAGATTATAATGATTTGGTATTTTATATTACTTCAAAAAACCAAGTAATTTTTCAAACAAGGATTTAACCCTTGTCGGTCGCTAGCTTTTCATACGTGATTCTCACTAGGTTGTAGCTGGTTTCGGTCAATATGCGAACTTGTCACCTCCCGCGTGACGTGCGACCGCAGAGACAAAGTACTGTTGTCACGTGAGAGGTGACCTACGACCGGTAATGGTTAATCTCGAAACGAAAGGGTAAAAGATACTTATAAAAATGGATCTGTCAAAACTCAAACATTACATTAAGTCCATAGTGGGGCATTTAAATGGGAACACTTAAACGACGGTTATACTATTTTAGGATGTTCGTTTAATGATTTATGTATTTCTTTATGAGATATGAAGGTCAGCAGCATCGTTTTAAATGGACGTACTTTTTTTGTACATTTTTGATAGATCAAGGGTGGCAACACTACGACTTGTATTGTAACTCCTGCGTATAATTCGTTATACATGTATGTACAGTGATGCCTTCTAACCATTCAAACACAGCTTACGTTACATACAGAGTGTTTCAGGTTTTAATAGCCAAATTTTACCATAAAAATTATGTCTGCACCTCATCAAACTGTACAATTTCTAACGGAAAACATTTATTTTCATACTATTGTGTTGATTTAAAATCAGCGAAAGCGTAAATTCTCTTTCATGTATGTAAGGAAGAATGGAGGAACGTTGTCAGATTTATTACAATTTCTTGATAAATACATAGCTTAAAAAGAGAGGACACGAGATGCGAATCGAATTTTCTAATGGACCTTAATTTCAAAAATATTAAGCTATACAGTTATGTGAACATCATATATACAATTAAAATAAGAAATTAATATTAACGAAAGGAACTTGCTATGGGATACTTTTCGATCTTTTTTATTCGCATACATATTGTACTGACGGATCTTCTGAGTAATATGCTTTTTTCAGTGTAGATGCATCTTTTATTGTTTTGGGATAATTAACAATGGAAAGTAACTTATTTTTGTGACCAAAATTCAAATCTCGCAGAGATTAACTTCTTATTTTATTTACTTTTTTATTTTTTCTCCTAATTGGTTTGTTTTTTTTTTTCGCTATCTAATATACTATTAATAAGATAATATTATTATGTAATAAAAGCACGTTTTTAAATGGAAGGAAATCTTACAGGGCCATGTAGGAAGCGGAATCTTGTAGATAGAAAAATGTGCTTGCTGGATTTATATTTTTTCTAAGTCTTTTAGAAGCTCTAATGAATTCAGAATTCTCAGATTCATCATAACCAGTATCGTCATTAAAAAATCATTGTACAACAAATCATTCACATATGCTTTTCTTCACTTTCTACATCCAGTTTTATAAAATTGTGGAAACAAATATAGAACAAAGTAAATATAAATTCCACAAAAACTGATAAACAGACGGGAGCTCAATGATGATATAATATACAGGCAGCCCTATAACACGATAAGAAAATTGCGAAATCCTTTGTACAACACTGTACTTCTGCAGCACTCGATAACACGATTTTGTTACATTAAATGAAAATAATTTTTTTTTTCGTTTTGTGTTATACATACATTTATATTTTTAATGAAAATTAAGTTGCTTATATGGAATTAGAATAAAAATTATTTGTTTTTAATAAGCTTTCGGAACGTCACCCCCATTTTTGTACTGGTTCTCGGTCTCATATAACAAGGTTTCAAGGAACCTATCTACCGTATTATAGGAGGGTTAGGAGGGTTACCTTTATAAACTTGTGTTACTTGCGCTTCCAGAAATATGTACTGTGTTCGCCTGCAGGTAGGCATAATTTCAGAAGGTGGTAGCTAAGGTGATTCTAAATCATTTTTTTATCATTTTATTTTCATTATTGATGAAAAACACTGACCGTGATTACGAACAGACAAATCGAACTAATTAATGGGGTCTTAAATTTAAAAATGTGATTCTTCATTTCTACCTTATTTTGATTCATAGAATTAGTTTCGTCAATAAACTTGGTTATTCGCAGTCTAGAATTTGATAACTATTGTCTGATGTTTGCTACTACATTCCCGGCGTGTCGCGGTGCCGATTTGTCTGTAGTAACCACGGGCAAATTCAATGCGTAGTCAACACTCTCATGAAAGAGCCCGCGCGCGATGCACGCTTTTATTACTCGGTGTTTTTCATTAATAATTCAAAAACAGCTCTGTGATAAACATTTTAGTAAAGGAAAGAATTGTTTAGAATAATTTCAGCTACCATCCCGTCAAATTATGCCCGCCTGTAGTCGAATTTAACTGTTACATAGGCTCTTTCAGTAGGAATGATAACAGTTTGGTAACCGATCACAACCATCGCCGTACATATTTCGCGATCATTTTATAAAATTTGTATGGTGTATAGCTTTCCAATTAACCATGAACCTCTATGCAATGTGCAACACGTGCCACACATCACGTAGAACGTTGAACTTGATCTAACAACGATAATATCGATTAGCATTCGAGATCATGCGACTATTATCATACCACTAGTTTTTGTTCTTCTTATTAAATTAAGAATCATATTACTTGTGTTACAACCGGGCCTCAGTAATGCAGGAATATATCATAAGGAATGAAATCCTGAGTGAAAAACATTTTAATGATATCGTTTTTAACAATCAAATCAAGAACTTTATAATACTTTACGTACGACTTGTTTTGTTCAAATTTAAAAATCTGTCATTCGTAATGAAAGACCCTATATGTATAATACAGAACTGTATTCCAGTGCCCTCTATCAGATTTTTGAATTCACTTTTTTAACATCTAAAAGTTACATCATTTTTTATTACAACAATTTTTTCCGATTAACTGAGTTTGCGGATCGGTAATTTCTCGATCGGTATTCCTCTATTGCTTCTGATTGATGTTATCCGATGAGCAAGTTAAGCAAATAACCGTAAATAATACGTATGACTTTTTATATTTAAAAAAAAATTATAACGAACACCTGCGAAATACTCATTAGATACTGCAGTGAAACAGGACTGCGCGAAGAAAGAATAGGTTTTGAACAAAATCCATAAATGGTGACCAGTAATGCTTGCAGATCGACATTCCTCCATTCTCCAAGCACTGATTCTGCACAAGATGATCATTGAAAATTATAGTTTAATCCCAAAATATTACTAAATATTCTCTACTCTTAATTACAAAGAAAATTGATTAATAAATTAAAAAAAAAAAAAACTAAATTGCCTGATATCCAAACGAATATGTCAAATGAATTTAAAAGATTCGAAACGATTGAAAACAGCTGGTATAACTTAAATCGCTAACAATTAACAATACGGCTGATTTCAGTGACTGCGAACCAACCGGCACATTTCCTGGGAATTCGGCGGGCAGTTCGTCCAACAGCAGCCTATCAACCAGAAGCTTGGATAGTCCAAGTACCAGCCTGGAGCAGGTGCACCCCGCTACATCGGCAACAAATACATCGACCTCGTGGGACAGCGATGTTGATGTTGAACCAGATCCACCTGATTGGAGTCAAGGGGTTGCCGAAGATGTCCTTGCTCGGCTTAGCAACGCTGAGAAGAAACGACAGGAGGTTATCAATGGTCGGTATTTTATAATACTTTCGAAATTTTCAGAACCTTAACCAATTTTAATAAAACCTTGTATATAGGGTAACTGTCTCTATTAATGTGCTGTTAAGTAGGCTGCTCTATGAAGTAAATATTTATTTATCTTGCTTTAAGTCCATTTATTCCAAATTTCTATTGATTCTTCATCCTTTTTTAAAAATAAAAAATATTAATTTTTCATTAAGTTTTTATTAAAATCAGGGATGAAGTTGCTTACTATCCTTGTTTGTGTTCTTTTTAAAAAGCATTGCACATACTATGGCCCCAGTTTATGTCTATTACTTCATCACCAATTATGAGATGCTAAACAAGTAATGTACCTCAATGTATTATTTTATAATTTAATCGGTGTTTTATTTAGTAAATGAAAATGAAAAAACTGCATAAAGTACAGATATTTTCTAGGTGTTTATCGACGCGTAAGGTAATTATCCTATTATCTTCCGTCGGTAAACAACTATTTCTAGTAATGATATAAATTTACATTAGACATTTAATACAGATGAAATATGTATCTTTTTTACTTTTTCTGTTTTCCATATCTATTTATTTAGATACATGGATATAAATTGTATTAAGTGCTTTTCGTACTTTTTATATTCTAGTTTTATTACAAAAAGAATGAGGTTAAGTTTAACAGCTTCTTGATGTGCATAAATATGGACAAGCTTATTAAAACACTGTAAAAGTGTTCTGTATACCAGTTATTTTGTACTATTCGAGCCTTTTTGTGTGTAATTTACATTTTAATTGTTATAAATCATATTAATATTCAGTGTATATATGTACTTCTAAATAGTAATACTAGTATTCTCGAACCTATTTATACAATAAAAAATTTGTTGCGTTTGTGATGCGGGTAAAATATTTTCTTTTCTTTTCTTCTTGTTTCAGAACTTTTTCACACAGAGCGATCTCACGTGCGGGCGTTAAGAGTTTTATCACATGTCTTCCACAAGCCGCTCCTGGATTCTCAAGTACTTCCGTTAGACCAAATCCAACTGCTCTTTTCCAATTTAGACGAAATGGTAATGATCCATTCGCGCTTCAACCAAGCGATGAAACGAAAGAAAAAAGAGAATCCATGCGTGGGCGATGTTGGCGAACTGCTGCTGGAAATGTTCGACGGGGAAAACGGTGAATCGTTCGAAAGGGCAGCATCGACGTATTGCGCGAAACAACAGGTAGCTCTCGACGCGTTGCGGGATCGTCGTCGCAAGGATCCGAAATTAAATTCCTTTCTGAACGAGATCGAAGCTAATCCTCTGTGTCGAAGGCTGCAGCTTAAGGACCACATCTTGACGGGGATGCTTCGTTTGACCAAATATCCTCTTTTGTTTGAGAATCTGGCAAAATACACGCCCGAGAGCAACGAAAGAGAGAGAACC
Organism: Anthidium xuezhongi; assembly: GCA_022405125.1. Classification (NCBI taxonomy): domain Eukaryota; kingdom Metazoa; phylum Arthropoda; class Insecta; order Hymenoptera; family Megachilidae; genus Anthidium; species Anthidium xuezhongi. The sequence continues at coordinate 162,055 of CM039637.1, forward strand.
GCCGTTTTGCGAAGTCTCGAACGAAGCAAGGAGATCCTTAGTCGCGTGAACCAGGCCGTACGCGAGGCGGAAGATTACCAGCGGCTGGCAGAGATCCAACGTACCATCGACAGATCTGCGTTCGACAAATTCGAACATCCGACCGTGCAGGAATTCAAAAATTTGGACATCACGAAACGCAAGCTGATTTACGAGGGGCCGTTGCAGTGGCGTAGAACCGAGCAGAACCGAGCGAAACCGGTTGACCTGCACGTGGTGTTGCTCGACGACACGATATTCCTGCTGCATCGACAGGACGAAAAATATCTGCTTAAATTCATCAACACCAATCAAGCGAATTCCGTGTTGAGTCCGATCGTGAAAGTATCCACCGTTCTCGTCAGGCACAATGCCGTTGATAAAAATTCCCTTTACCTGGTCAACACCTCCCAGAACGGAGCGCAGATCTACGATTTGGTAGCAGCCTCGCCCGCCGAGCGGAAATTATGGTGTAAACATATATCCGAAGCAGCTGAAGCGTACAAGGCTCGTGATAAGCAAGGTAGAAGACCTACTCCGCCAACCACACTGCCGGAAGAACCAGGACGTCTGATCGAGGACACTTCGTCTGTGGAACATGACAATATTCCTGACAAAACGGATCAGGAACAAGAGCAGGAATTAGAACCGAAAGATACCACGCAAGATACCAGTGTGGAACAGGAAGTTGAAGAACCTAATGTTCCTGGATCTGAATCTTTCGCTGCCGAGCAATTGAAACAACAACAGCAGCAGCAGCAGCAGCAGCAACCAAACGTGTCTGAACCTACTGCTACAGGTGGAACTATATTATTTATTTATATTGATTTCTTCAAAATAGAAATAGTTAACAAAAACGTTAGCAGATTTGAATTCGAAATAGATCAGTCAGTATCTATTTTTCATCATATTAATAATTGCGAAACAAAGAATATTTCCTTGCAGTTTTTATACTTTCTTTGGTCGCTGCAATATTCTATTTTTATTGATAAAAATTGCTTTTTATAATATCTGCCATTGAGTTATATTTTGTTTTGCAACAGGTGTCCATGAGAACGTCAGTATAAATATATGAAAAGCTTATTGGTTTTGTAGGAAACAAAAAAGATCTTAATTCAAATCTAACCTAATCCAATTACATTAGCTGAAATGTCCTACATTTATTGCCATTTATTTCATAAACTACAAATTTATACAAGTCTCTTTTTTATACCGAATCCAAGATCTAACACCTATCACAAAACAAAATGAAACCTGCTTATTTTATAAATAATTGCCAAAATGAAATAAACATGAAGTACCGTATTTTCTGTATATTATAAAATGAAAGCATTTTTATAACAAGTTTAATATTTTATTAGTTAATATATGTTTCTGACTTTAGCAATAAGTATCTTTCTAAATGAGAATATTTTCAGTTGTTTTAAAAATTTAGGATAACTATATTGTAAAAAACATCTGCTTCTAATGAACCTATACATTTGTAACACTCTCATAAAATTGAAGATTTTTCATTTTTTTAACTATTTAATTTTTAATATTTTAATTTGTTATAATGCGCATATAATATGAAAAAAGTATATAATATTTTCACGTAGAATTATAGACTAATTAACCTTTTGTGTATTGAAACACATGAGAATTTATACAATATATATATTACTATATTAAATTTAATGATTGTTCTGGCTTTTTTCATTCAGGTATAGGAGAACCATTGCGAATGGTTACTTGTACACAGGCATCGTTAATAGATCCGCTTGAAGTTCATGTAGAAGTACCACCTGTACACATTGCAGAACCAGTGTTTACACCTATAGGTATTTTTTTATTTTTAAATTTGTAAATATTTTTCCTATTATAATTGACTTGAATATTATCATAGTTCACATTTTATATAATTTTCAGAATGTCTCAGAAGAAAAGATGAAATAATTAAACAAGCTTTAATTGAGAAACAATTATTGGTAGCAGATATCTTAAATATTCCAAAAGAAGATTTCGAGCATGTAGCAGATATAGCATCAGAACCATCAAACGTAGAAAAAGAACCTGCTGAACTTATACTTGCTGCTATTAGTCAAGGTACTTTTATTAAAACATATCAATAAACCTTTAAAACTTCCTCTAATTAATGTTGCTTTTTAACTAATCGATCAAAGACAATGAAATTAGCATTAACCCATGAGAAATGAACATTAAAGAAAACATAAAGAATCATTCATATATTGATTGTCCTAATTTTACCACAGTAATACATTTTACAAACAATTTTTGCTTATTATCTTCTGATAAAAAACTTTTATTCTTTTATGAAGTGAGGAGCTAACAACGTTATTGTTGTTAAATCCTTTTTGCAATTAAATAGTTAAGTAATTGAAGTAAACAGTATCTAATATAAATTCCTAACTCAAACTTATAGTTTTGTTTAAAATGGGTTTTGCTACATGTATTCTGCCAAATTATTATTTCAAAATTCAAAATGTGTACATCGTTATTCAACATTATTTATGGGATAACCTAATATATATTATTTGCTACATTATTAATTTTAGACATAATGTTATATAATATTTTATTTTATGCTTATAGCAAATCAGTTGGTAGGAATTTTAAATTCCGCATTAAATGTAAGCGAAACAGAAACTGTTCTTGCATCACGTGGAACATCAACATTAACAGCACCATCTGCCTGCGAAGCAACTGGCTGTCCATCACCACGAATGCATCTTCATCCTCAACAACCAGCGATTCCAATTACGAGCTTACAACCAGTGTGTTACTCTTTAACATCTCAATTATCACAATTATTGGTAAGAAATTTTGTATCGTAGCTGAAACACAGTTAAAAAAATTTAATCAAAGAATCAAATTTGAAAGTATAACGCATATTTTGTAAATTTTTACGTTACATATTATTTAACGAAAGCTCTACATGGTATAATTCTTAAATTGTAGGAAATTGTGAAAGAAAGAGAAGAAGAACGGGAGACATTAAGGAAAGAATTACGTAGAAGTAGAGAACGTCTTCATGCACTTGATGTAGATATAAAACGTCGCGAATTTTCTGAAACATGCACTGCATCATGTCAAACACAAACGGAACCCGGTTAGTTCTTTATATATAAACTAAGAACGTTATGTACTTTAATGTTAATACATGTGACAACTGATTGTGTTTCTTTTTTTATTTTCAGGTGAAATTTTAAATAAAGAAAGCAGTATTGACGATCCAGCTCGTGATGTAAGGAAACTTATAATTTTGTTACTTATTAAATATCATTTTTTATGACAATTATTTTATATTGTACCGGGTGATGTACAAGAAACAGAAAACCTAGATAAGCGAAGATGTTAAAAGGTTGAAGTTGTTGTTGCTGTATGATAAATTTTTTAGTCCAGAGTCATTTCAGGGTCATAATATCCTATATCATTAAATTGGTTTTGATGGCAACTATCATGCTGTAAAATCAGGAATGTATGGTACCAATTAAAAACCATCAATAACTTTTAAAAAACCTCGTAAAGATGGTAAAAATGATAAAATGTGTGTCATCATATTTGCCCCTTTGAACAGTGGCACTTTTACTTTTTAATACTTTCTCATGTCTCCAATTTTAACAGAGATATCTGAGTGTTCTGACTCTTGTAGATTATCCGATACTGATAATATTTTGTGATTGTAAATGTAATTTTGTTTTGTTAACAGGAATTTGTAGATGCACGCGGTGAATCTGAAGTAAAGGAAGAATCAGAGCATACAGAACATGAAATAGAAACGGAAGTAATGGGAGATAGTGTCGGTTGAAACGACTAAGACATTCTGTTAGTTCACGTCGACCAGGTGCATTTCATGAGCAAGATCGTTTCTGAATGCTCATACTGGAAAAATCAAAATTATGTAAAAAAAAAAAAAGAGTATGACAAGTGGCGTATAGCTATTTATGGAATACAATAATATTAGATACATATTTACAGAGTCATGGGTCAATGATTAATCATACCTTTGCCAAAGATTTTATGTAACTGGATTTATATGGCGTTGCTTTCTGGACGTCATGTTATATCAATGACTGGAAATTATACACGAATTTATTAATTAAGATTAGTATGGCGATGCAGATTCTAAAATAATGCAGCAAACAGATTTCATGGAAAGGAGTTAAAAAGAAATTCCAAATAGATTACCATGTTTGTTGAAAATCAATCAATCTGGAAAACTTTTACCCGTTTAATTGAAAAAGAATATGCAGCTTGCATTATTTTAAATTCTACACTATTATACTATTCTACCAATACCTATTATTGTATAAATACTGTTATACCGTGTCTTGGACAACATCCATTTTTACACTGTTCCATATGCAATATGAATTTATACACTTGAATCTTTTTTCTTAAAATGTTTAAAAACATAAAGAAACGGAGAAATATCTCTGTAACATTCGCTCGCTTAATTATCAGCGCATTTGATACTGAAAAGAAAAACAGTTACGTAAATATGTTATACGCGTTTAAAACAATTCAGTTATTCGGCTGAAAAGATACACACGTTGTGATCTGTAATGGCGTATTCGGAATCATCTGTGTTATTATATCATTATAACTACGACATAGTCCAATAATCATGAAACATAACCTGCATTTATACGGAGACATGTAATCGAGAAATGCGTCGATGTATAACCAACAAAAAGAAAGTCCAAAATAATAATTTTCGACGCAGCATGACTACGTAAAGCGCTTTTACATACTTTCTTATATTCCGTGATCAAATGTTCAGGATATTGAATCCGGAGGTGGTAAATGTCGATTAGTTTTGAATAATTGAGAAAAACAACATGTTGTAATTAGAATAACTAATACACTATACTTTTTGTATAATGCTTTCCTTATAATATAAACTGTGTAAGCAAGTGCATTCGAGAAAATAAGTAGGAGTTCTTATATTTAATTTATTCGTCGCTACTAGATTACATTTATTGCTGAACTTAGTTAGTAGAAAAGAAGTCAATAGAAACCTAAATAAAAGGGAGACGATGAAAGCAACAGGAAAATATGTGAACCTCTTGGTACAGTTAAGAACAATTTAACTCTATATTTTTACTAATATAGATGAAATTAATAATAGTTTGGAAGTAGTAAAACTTTTCAATGCATTTTTTCCAAAATTTTATTCACTTTTATATAAAAATATGTAAGGTTCGTAAAGAATGAAACACAGTTAAATTATTAAATATCTCAAATTATATTAATACAATGTATTAATATTGTACAATGTATTCTATAACCGTATTGTGCTTGTACAATATTTTAACGCGCTGTATTATAACTTGAATAAGTCCATTGTTTACTTGATTAATATTATTTAATATTATTTCATTTGAAGAAACTGTTTCTTCCAATTTTTGTTATTTCTTTCTTTCCTTTAAACATTAAACACAGAGAAGAACATACGGAATTACATTAATATATAAAAACGTATCAATTACAAAATGATTGCTTTATGTGTTACCATCAATGAAATTGTAACAGAGTTCAAAGAACTATCTGAAATTGTAGATAATGAATTTATGAATTGTAATTAAAATATATGACTTGTATTGTAAATTAGGCATTATTAATGGTAACATTTTGAATTTTTAACGAACAGATCTAAAATTTATATATCTTTTTCCTTATCTTCATTACAATAAAAGTTCTTTAAGTTTTATCAGTCTGATTAATTTATAACATAAAGGTTATCAATCACATAATTATTAAATTACTTGCAACAATATGAAATTGGATTATTGATTTTTTTTTAAATGAGTGTTGGTATTCAATGTACATCGATACAACTTGCAAATTATTTACTAACGACATTTGTCTTAAGAAACATTTCCTCTTGGTGCTACACTTGCCTAACTGAACTATCAAGTTCCTTTTTCAAATGTAACCAAATTTAGAAGTAGAGATGACAAACAAAAATTTGTATACTTTTTTATAGAATCCTGAACATAATTGGTAACTTCAAAATCATTAATACTCGTAAATAAGAGAAAAAGAATAGTTGATATATTAAAAGCAAAATTGAAAGACGAATTTATAGAAAATAAACACGTACAATCATGTAGATGAAATACTATATAAACTATTTTAACGCTAATTCAATTGAAACTACTGTTATTCCATTAATGAAGTTCTCCAATTATAAAAAAAAAATGCAGTTGGCGTGAAGAAATTGTACTGTTCTTTGTAACAAAGGACTGATCAAGTAAAAAAGACTTACCTGTTTACATAAAATCTTTGCTACTACTAAATACTAATAATTCCCTACCGATAAAATACCAATTATTATAAATACATTACTATGTACATGTAAAAAGTATTTAATAATATTATTAGTTATTATTATTAATTATTGCTATTATTGATTATTATTATTATTATTATTATTATTATTATTATTATTATTATTATTATTATTATTATTATTATTATTATTATTATTATTATTGCATTAAAATACTTACTACATTGTAAATTGTAGTTTTTAAAATACACCTACAGAACAGATCCTGATATTTAACTATTGTTACAAATTTAGCTTGTTTATGATATGTATATTATTATATAAAAGATTCTTAGATGCTTAACAATGCGAAGATCCTGAAATATTTCATTTATAACTACTGTTGCACTTTTTTTTATTGATTATTTATATTTTATGAAGGATAAGTAGACTGCAATACACATTATGTTAAATAAACACTAACAAACAAATTCCACGTCTTTTTAAGAAATAATGTTTAAATATACAGTTATAGTGCAACAGTAAGAGTTTAAATAATTTTAGAAGCTAAAATAAACCATTGTTTTAAAAAGAATGCACCTGCAAGGATGAAAGTTGGAAAGTAAGCAAAAACCTTCTGAGATTAAAAACTTTGTTACATGATACAACACAAGTATAACTAATAAATAAAATAAACTATAACACCGTTTAATCTTACTGGTAATTGTAAGTTTATATTAAAAAAGAAGTAATGACATAAAGTATTATTTATAATTTCTCTTGTACCAACTTTAGTCACATTTTACGATTGCCCTCTACGCTATTAATTAAATTACAATATCCGTTTGACCTTTGCAATATTCATAATAAACGATTAAATAAGAATAAAAGTAATTTAATAAACTGAAAACGTTATAAATGCTTCATTTTTCATTATTTCTTCGATTTCATTTATGACGCACTTCGAAATTATGGTGACCGCCAAAGCCAGTCATGAAGAGATCTTCCTTACCACCTTCCTTACACATGACCGGTAAAGAAGATTCAATTTTACCATCAAATATTGTTTTGTTAAAAAGCGCCTGCTGGATGTTATCCATTCATTAGTCTTTCGAATATTAATTCAATTGCTGTTTATAGCAACATGGATAATGTACCAATGTTGACACCATATCACTATTGGTAACATGTCTTAATAAGTTTATTTTCCTAATTTTATTCTCTCGCGCGTATACTATAAATATTTCACTAAGTTTAAGTTGTAGTGATCCTTGTAAAAACACGTTTTACGAAATTTGTGAATAACTATTATTTAATAAATTTCTGTCTTTTACACTTAATTATTGCTATTCGAAAACTACATGAATAACTATAAGCTTCTTTTATTCTTTTCTATTTTTATTAATTTTGTTTGAATAAATGTTTTGATAATAGCTTTATTTACATCATATTGTAAGTACAATACGTTTAATGATTTTTACGATACGTAAAGAAATTCAGTTGTTGCGAGAGCAACGTATAGAATTTATTTCTATTAATTCTGGAACACTACTGTTACATGGCGTTTCCGCGCGAAACATAATGTTTCGATTTTGAAAATTACTCCCTTTGGGATCACTAGTAATCATTGTCTTTACAGAAATTTTTGTATATAAAACATGATGCTAATTACTAAGAAATCCGAAAAGTAATTTATTTTTGCAAAAAAAAAAAAAACGCAGTTTTCTATTTCATTCATTCCGTTGCACATCGCAAGATGGCGCCATTTATATCATTTTTGTGCACGCCTGGTATTAAATTGAAATAGTTAACAAAAAACTTGTATTATTTTAAATTTCAATACCATTTGTGAATCTATAATTTTATATATTACTAAACAAATTTTAATATTACTGTTATCACTCTACATAAAAAAATATACGTGTGTTTTTCATTTTAGGTCATGCTTGTTACAAATAGGCCAATGAGATAAAATATTGTTTTATAACCATTTTATTATTATTTTATGGAAGTTAAAGTTTCTTTTTTACTGTTCAAACTTTTGAAAAATCGGTACCAAACGTTATTTAAACTTCGCAGGACAAAAATAGAACAAGAAACAAACGATGCAGTATTTAATGTATATTCAGTTTATTACAATTAATAATTCGTCTCACTTTTACAACCAAGTTTGCGTTACAATGGTATCCATTTAATCATCTTAATAAATTGTAATAAATTAATTTATAAATTATTAAAAATGTTGTAATAATAAAATCTTAAATCTGAATCCTCTTGAAGCTTAAAGACCAGAGATATTGTTCCACCAAGTTTCCCTCACTTAATTCGACGCTATTTACATATTATACGTACAAATATCATGGTCTATGTAATACATATGTAATTTATTAATTAATTGGTTTAGTTTATAAATTGAAATTTGCATTTGAATATATATGTATATATATAATATATTCAAAATACATATTTCAACTAGAACACATTAGTATCGGTGTCTTTAATCAGAGGACGAAGCGGTTTATTCTCAAAGATGGTGATTTTGAAAAATCACACAGTCTGATTATGCTGAAGCACTGTATGCTGTACCCAGCATTAAGATCTATCTATACGTATGATCTATTTTTCGTAAAGAAAAAAAGTGATTTATGTAATATTTATAATTTAAAATGTTCTACGGCAAGCAACGTAGACGTATTTATGGTGTAGTATATGTTCTAACCGCGAGATTGCGCTGCTAATATTTCAGCAGTTTGTCATGTTCCAGGTTTTCGATAAACAGTGTATATCTTGACGTCGGTGTAGTCAGATCGGTTTAGTACTCGAGTTCGTACAAGTACAGAAGCAACTAAGATAATGAAGTAGTTTCGTTCAATTTTTATTCAGAATTGCACAATTTTTGAGTTACATTCATACAAATTAAAATGAATTTCAGTGATACTCGCTTTATGAGTATGATTAAGACAGACCTTCCGTGAAGCGAATTCTTTAAGAGATAATGTTACGAGTTATGCAAATAATACTACTCAAGAAATACACGTGCTTCAATGAATCCGTATGTTATGAACGAGATGAGTAAATAGAAAAGAAATGTTTGAAGAAACAGAGTAAACTAGAAGTAAAGATTAAGATTTTAAGTGAGGAAGATCCGGTGTATCTATTGTGAATCGAATTTCTCGAAATAACTGCTATCTTTATTAGCGACAAGATAAGGAAGTTCTCGTATAAGGAAAGAAGGAGATGTTTGTCTACCGTGTGCCTTAATTACCGTGATAATGATCTATCTATGGTACGAATGTCAATGTAATTCATCCTTCTTATCGAATGAAAAGCAATCATCGTGTCATGGAGGACAGTGGTCAAGTGCATTCTATTACTCTTCTCGAAGAAACTTTTTACGTTACGTCCAAGAAAAACACTTACTACAAGGTGAAATTAACGGAAAAGGGTCTCAGCTTAGAGAAGGACAACAATGGTGCGACTAAGGTTGAAACGATCGTTCTAAATGACATAATAGGATGCAGATGTATGCGTTCGAAACGTAAAAGCGCGGGAAGCTGTGTTTGTGGGCCAGGTACCTCGAGGTCGCAATTCAAGTTGGTCGAATCCGTGGAAGCTTTTCAGTGTTACGATGAATTTGACACATCGGCCTATTTGTACATTTATGCTTACACGTTGAAAAAGGCGCGTATGAAAGGTATTAAGAGGCGGGAAAGGACGACAATCACTCTACGGTTCCGTAGTTTTGACAAGTACGAGGATAATCTGCGAGAGGCTAGCAGGTGGCGGTTAGCTATCAAATGTCTTATTGCTGGTGTGCCTGTGCCGAAAAATTTTATGAGCCCCAGTCACGAGAATCTTGAGTCATTGATTAATGGTAAGTTTAACATTTTTTACCGTTAAGATAATTTCATAGCAATTTGACAAATTGTACGATTAACGATTGTTTTTTAGTTTTCTTCAATCATACGAATTATGTAGATAATGTAGTCAAAAAATCAATACTAAGTATTGTGAGTTAATAAAACAAGACAAAATTTTATTACAATTTTTTTTATGTGGTTGATTTAATGTTCTTTGTTTTTCTTAATTGCTAAGATCAACTTAAGAATGTCCTGTTCTGTTTACATTTTGTCTATTTATTTGGATCCTTTTTGAGTAAATAGCAAATATTCCAAATATATTCTCTAAGCCAATTAATAATTGTATCAGTAGTTCCAAAAATTATAGTTACATTTACCAACTAGTAATATCTAAGTTTATTGATTTAAACAGGTTGTTGTTTACAGGTAAAAATTAAAAGTATGCTAACAATAAAATATAAAACACTTTTTTTATATACACTTTTTAGTACAGAGAGTAAAAAGGTAATTTGAATTGCACATTGTATTAATTTGCATTTGTTAATGTTGTTATGCTTTGACATTCAGAAATTATGTAAGTATATTATCTAATTGATGTCAGTATATGTTAAAACAGTATTAATTACATTTACAATTAAATTGTCTATATAGATTTTATGATTAACAATATTTCTATAATTTTTTATGTATAATATTTTCCAAAATATGACATTTATATTAATTTATTTAAAAAAGAGTATTGGATAAAAAAAATTTATTTCTGTAAATTAATAATTATTTTATTTATATTCAAAGTTAGATCAAACTTATGTTTATTAATCAAGATATGATTGATTAAGTACACATCAGAATCTGGACTACTTTCTGTTACAAATGTGCTACTTAACAGGCTTAAGTAAATATGTACAAAATGTGTTTAATATTTTTTTTTAACATAACATTGTCTTACAATGTGGTAGCTCAAACATAATGAAAGTTAAAAATATTTTACATAAATTGGTGGGTTCAATGCTGAACTGAATATTTAAAGAATATTTAATCAAAACTAAAGAAGGATTCGCTAAATACTAATAAATATTTTATTTTAATAAAAGTTTGTTATTTTCTGGACTTTTATTGAAGTAGTAACCAGTAACCTTTTATAAAAGCTGAACATATGTTTATTTCACATGTAAATTTTACTTTTCTGTAATGAAAGTTTAATTATTGTTATCAAATTTTTGAGTAAGATAGGATTAGTGAACAAAAATCCTGAACCTACAAAGAAAAACAAACTTAAGTTTTAAAAGTAACTTATCTATCATATACTTACAATTAAATATAAATATCATTTGCATAGGATGAAAAAGATGAATGTTACTTCTTATCATTAAATTGTTTTTTAATTTTTCAAAAATTTGCGAGTTTTCTTAATGTTAATCTTTTTTGGTACAGCAAGTCAATAATATTGTGTATTGTTGATAATGTGGAAAAACATTTTTGGCAATATATCCAGACCTTCCTATGAAATTTCTGCTATTCTAACTTAGTTAACTGATGCTGCAGTTCATTTATAAAAGATTCATCATCCTAATCTTTGATTTTAACAATATTTTCATTCAATCTATTTGAAGTGAAAGTTTCAATAATTTTGGAATCAGTTAATGTTCCTGCAAGTACCAGTTCATTATCACATGCAACAAAATTGCAACTTACATTTTCAATATCTAATTTTGAAATTTAATTCCAAATATGCCATCGTCTACTTCCATATTGTTGCTTATAGCAAATTATATTTCATCTTTAACATTTTTTTCTGTTTGTAAATTAAATCCACATACTTTAAAACAATTAACAATTGTATCATTCTTAATGCTGTTCCAAGATTTATCTGCCTTATTGTTGAGATATCTTGTTATTTTTCTACTTGCATTCGATATGATATTTCTTATGAATTAATTTTTGTATAGACTTTTGAAATTTTTAATGACCCCTGATCCGCAGATTATAATTTTGAACTGATGTTTGGTGGCTGAAAGTCTACAATTATCAATAAATGAAAGAACTATTGTTTTTTTATCTCCTTTTTTTTTTTGTCAATCAGAAAATAATTCAGAAGTCATCCATTGTTAGTTTTTTTTTTGTTATATTTTCCTCCTTGACATTTATCAGCATTTCACATATATAAAGCATTTGTAGAATGATCTCTATACGAGATGCTATCTCGCTTGCATTAAATGTGTTATCAAGTTAATAACTTTTGAACAAGTTCTACAAACCTGTTTTCGGTTGCTTGCAACTTTCTACCATAAATATTAAAATGTTATACTTTTCCTTAAACTTTTTCAGTCATCTATTACTAACGTTAAAATTGTTATGATCCAAAGATTCAACTGAAAATCTTTACTGTTTGTTTTTCTTCAATATTACAGAATTTGCTACATTTTCCTCGCTTACCATTTAAATTCTTAAATTCATTTTTACTCTTCTTCTCTATCCAGTTTTCATTTCATTAGCCATTTTTACTTCCTCAACCAATGTTACAGTTTTTACCTAACATGCAAATTCGTTTTATCAATGTAACTCAATAGAAAAAAATGTAAATGCCAGAAATTTAATGAAATTCATTTTTATTTAAATATATTCTGTATTTGGTGCCATATTTATATGCAACATGATATGTGGTTTTATCTTATCATTTTTTCATATGGAACAGTTATCAATTCCAATAATGATGAATTTTTATGAATTCATATTCTAAATATGTGCATGTTAACATTTTAAAATCTAAGGAATATGCAGATACATGTGTAGAGTGATATTTTATATTTTTAAATTTTAAAATATACGTAAGTAACAAAAGAGCAAGTAAATTCTTTGCTACTTTTAGTAATAACAGAAATTGTTTTTTGTTGCATTTTCACTTGTTTAAAATGTTTGTATGGTAAAGAGTAATGAAATACTTACAAATTTCTTGTCTTTTTATATTTTCAAATCAGCAATACTAAAAGTATTTGGATTTTGTTCTGGAATATTCTATTTATTTTAATTTACCTTCTTTATTTTAAATGTTATTGCTGAAAATAAGTACAAGTAATTCCATAATGACAAGATAAGACAAAGTTAGTAGCAGAACTTAGGAAATTATGGTCAGAAGTGAAGTGTTTGTATCAGAAAAATCTGGTTACGAATATAATACAAAGTATAAAAAAAAGTTTGAAAAATATACAGTATGTTTCTACAACCGCTGATAATGCTTAAAAAAGATTTGAGTATTTCATTTTATGCCAAATTATTAACATAAGATACTGTAATAACAATAATTTATTTTGTGGTTTAGATTGTTAAAATGGAAATATTTTATTTCTGAACTTGTATTTTACAGTTTAAAAATGTATTTAAAATATATATTTTGTTAAATATTACCCACCTTTGTCCCCTACATATAACTCAAGTAAAAAAAGAAAAAATAGTAGTGTATAATCAAAAAGTTCAGAGATCTTACGTATGAATTATGTATTATTGATATTAATAGCAGTTACATAAGATCTCAATTAAAGTAATCCACCTTTTTTTCTCACACTCTTTTCAATTAGTTTTGTTTTTTCCGACCGTCGATACGTCAATCAGATGTCAGAATTTGCTTTCTATATGATTTCTCATCTGTTGTCTTTCGCGTGGCAAAACGACGTTGACGAAGGAAAAGGAAAAAGTTAGTCGATATAAATATGCGGTTACGGGGTAATAGAAAGTGAATTTCACGCTGAAAACTAATGATTATAGGTCGCGTGGGTCTTGCATTGTCGTCATACCAGAGTGAAAAATCGCCACAGGTACAGAACACGCTTTCGTAACAAATATGTATGTAACGTACCATTAGCCATTATTAGACCTTGGCAAACAGAACACGGTAGATTCCAAAGAGAACGAATAACTTTTAATCTTTTCAAATCTCAGATTCGTGGGGGATATAGCATAGGCCATATAATTTAGAACTTTTGTCCAAGGGGGCCAGCCCTTTTGATTTTCGCCTAAGAGTCTTAGCTACGTTATCGCATTTAGTTTCAATAAAATCAAATATATTGCTCGAGCAGTATTTTTGTGGCAAACATATATTCATCTTTAAACTTTAGTGCCAGAACAGAAAATAAAGAAAAATAAAATCTTGTATAACTTTGTTTTCTTAACCCCTTGCCTTACAATATCGTGTCACACAAGTGACGCACCCCCTGTTTCATATGTCATCTTTGTCCTTTATATTTTGATTAAAACTCAATTTTTAATTTAATTCTGATCGCAATTTATATAGTCGAGGCTTGTCAAGTGTGAAATATACAGAATGTTTCTTCATTTCTTCATTTGTTTTGACATTGAAGCGATACATATTCAGCTGACACGCCCATATTCAACTGACACACCCGATAGAAAAATCATAGGTTAAGGGGTTAAATACTGTATGTTTCCAGTTTACTTTGTATATATAAACATTGGAAGTGTTTTGATGCATTAAAATGGACCATTCCACCTGTTGCGTTGTTAATTGCAAAACTGTCGGTATAAATAATAATTGCAGAGTCTATAGGTTTCTAATAATTGAATATAAAGCAGAACAAAGAACAAAATAAATAGTTACCATGGGAAAAAACCTAACTTCCTAACCTAACTTCTAAATATCTAATGCACTAAATAATTATTGTACGTGTGTCGCGAAAATCAAGCGATGACGGGTATAGTCGTCAAACACAGAGTAAGTGTCGCTGTTAAAATATTGGATCAAAATGACGGTTTTATTTTCTAAAATGAACAATTTTATTATCAGTATTTACTCATTCACTTAAGATAAACATATACTACATACATAATAAATGAAAAACTTGGGAAAAATAAAATATCTATAAAAACTACAAATTAAAACTGCTGCTGTCGAGTGGTATTCTTCGTGAAAGGTTGTTTGTCGTTGAACAACCCGGTATATAATTCGGGAAATGTTTCGTCGATCAATGGGGATGCATGAATCCATCTGAAATTATTTATATTTTGTTATTTGTTTGTTTTATTTCGTGTTGACCGCCAAAGATTTTAAACATATTGAGATTTACGAATATATTTTAGTTTTCGCTAAAATCACAATTTAAATAGCAAATGGTAACTAAATTTTACGCATGACGGATATAGTCGTCGCAACACAAAATATTGTCATTTCTCCGTGACGGATATAGTTGTCAGACTGATTAAAGAAATTAGCCAGCCTCGATTCCGAAGGGGGGGGGGGGGGGGTGTGTCGAAGTATGGAGGTGCTCGAAGGCCCAACGGTGCAGCGGTGATTTTTTCCAGGTTGACCCTTGACCCGTGTTTTGGCCGAACCTTCGGAAACTCCGAGTTTATGACATGATCGATTAAATAGAACAAATGAAAACGAAGTTCTAAAGCTATTGTGCGAAAACCCGAAATGACTAAAATAAACTTTTCTATCGCGAAGGTTAAGGTTGCTGGTTGTATACAAATAAAACTCTAAAAAATATTAACATAAATTAAACGAGGAAATAAACTGTCTGTCCCGTCCATGTCCTAAATTACCTTCGAGCATCTTTTATTACGATGTTCCGCATCAGACGGAACAGTTTTAATTGAATCAACACTTTTTGTATATAAATTATTCAAACAAAGTTTGCTGCATTTTATTTATTTTTCGTTAAATTAATTTCACCTCCCTTAAGAATTGATAAAATTAAATTTGGGACGAAGTATAACAACAAAGGTTTGAGCAGGATAAGAGATGGTCAAAAGTGTCGTTAAATCGATTTTGACTGATAATACACCATTCGATAGCATACCAAAAGAAAATGTAACATACCAATTTCCAGCCCTTTATCCCAACCAGAAGGGTAGTTACCGGGCAAATCCGGATTATTGAGTTTCGCCGCACTTTCCCTACTTACGAGGGACGATCAAATTTAAACGAGCTTTCTTTTAAAATAAAATTTGTTTTGTGGACATTATTTACGTGTGTACAAATTATTTTTTTATGTAATTTCTTTTCAAAAACATCTGAGAAAAATTCTATCATATTTTGGGCATGGTAATTTATGTTAGGGATTTTTTTTCAGATTTATCCATTAAAAACGCTAAATGCATAAAATTAAAAACTAAAAAAGATTTGAAAAATTCTATATTTTTTATAGAAGACTTAAATGATCACTTTTTCTTTTTTAGAGTAAGTATGACTAACATCCTCAATTTTTTCAGATTTTTTGATAGGATGCACCGTAATTTAAAAAAAAGAATTAAAAACTGATTTTCTGGAGATTTTTCGGGCAAAATGTTTTGCATTTCCTTTATGCAGTGAGTGCATCATACGATTCTAAATATTTGTGCGTTGAAAAGAATGAGATATAAATAAATAGAAATATAAAATAATAATAAATGACGGTATAGAAGTGATAATCAAGGCTGACGCTAGTGCAGTGATTAAGGAAAGGGTGCATGCCATTTTTGCCATAGGTTCGCACCCCACAAAGATCTAACTTCTCTTCTTTTTAATTACATACGCAATAGTAAATGGTATCCGCTAAAAAGTATTTTAAAAATATGATAAAAATATATTTTTATAATATATTCGCGCCAAATATTTTTGCAGCGTGCCTTACTTTGTCAGTTTTTCAGCCACATTTTATTCTAACATTGCACACGTTGTTTAAAATTTTATATACTGTATTAAAGTACAAAGCCGAAGCAATCAGATTTTCTGCATGCAATTAAATAGAGAAAATTGGGCGAAACTCGATAATCCGGATTTACCCTATAATCATCCTCTTGGATATGGTCACTTTTGACCATCTTATCCTGTATCCTTTCAGTATTTCACTTATGCTTTTAACCCTTTATGGTGGACGACTGACACGTATATGCGTCCAAATTTAACCACCATAGTGACTTACAAATTCGTAAAAATATTCTACAAACGTTGTCCTATATTTTTGACACGAAGAATAACTATCCGTAAACAACAGTAATTTGTAATATATGAATCGAAGAAGGGAATTATTACTTATTTTATTTAAAATAAATAATATTCCATGCGTTTACAGTGGCAAATTAAAATTGTTCCGTCCTCAAAGGGTTAAAAAGCTTGATTTGTGACGGCATAGCCCATAAACAGAGTACATATCCGCCCCCTAGTAGCAAAAGGGTTAAATGATTAAAAAATTAGTTTTCGTTTTGTTTTTAACAACCATACAATATGTTAATTTTTTTACCTCTGTTGTATTTAACTTAAACAATCGTACTTTTATCTCTTTTACACGGCACTCTCCTGTGCTGAAAGTGAATACCGGTTCTGTAGGTTTCAAAGGTGCACTCAATTTCATTTCCCTTTTCTTTTTTATTTATTTCCTTTGACTTCCTAAATTATAGCATAATAATAATTTTTTCATTCTTTTTTATCATCATTCGCATTTGTTTATCTTCTTTCAACATGTTTTTACTGTTTTAAAAATCTGAAATTTAAGAAAATGATGAAAAATTTTCAGGTATTCCGAATCAGTGAAGAAAGATAATGATATTCTTATCTTGCTATACTTATCTGATTCCGTCGCGTCCCAGAATGTCCATATCACATTTCATACATTTTTTAAAAAACTAATCTTATTCCATTCTTAGCATATAGTTAAATCTTTTTAAAGTTATCAATAAGGAGAAGTAACTATAAGAAAACGTGTATATAAATAAAATTAACACAATTGTAAATTTTTTGTATATTTAAGTTCTGAAGGAAAAAAGAAATGTGGTATTTATGCATAAAAAGGGCTGTCTCGCTGATTTCGATGAAATTTGAATACAACATTTTCCTGTATATGTTATTGCCGCTCGGTTTTAGTTTTCGAAATATTTGCAAAAAAATTGTTGCTACTACGGTATTGAATTCTACCTATGCATACATATATCTCGTCCATGACGTTATGCGTCAGCATGCGGCCGCTTATCTGCTGTGTCTATAAATACTCAGGGCCGCGTTTACCATCAGGCAAAATAGACACGTGCCTGGGGCCTCATGAAAAGAGGGGCCAGCAGTGGTGTCTGTCAATAACACTAACTGCTACGCTGAAGCTATTGAAAATTTGAATAGGAAACAATTTGAAAACATTTTATTTACTATGTTCTTAATACTTCCTTGTTTTCATTATTTATCATTTCAAGTATTTATTTATAAACATTTCATAAATATGGGTAATGGGTGTCTATGGAAATTCGAGACTTACTCAGGTTTAGGCGACATGGTAGTCAAAGTATTAATGCACGAAATAAATAAATTCGTTGATTTAGATTTCTAAATTCGGTAAACTTGTAGATTAACTACTTCCGTTTAGATTTCGATGGTTTTTAAATATGTTATAAAACCCGATATTTCAAACAACTTTTTCCTCTCACGAAAAGCTCGGCCTCTATTAGTTTTCGAGATATTCGCAGAAAAACAAGTGTATAGGCGGAAATATCTGAAGCGATAAGCATCATTTATCTGCGAATATTTTGGAAACTAAGAGAGTCCGATCATTTCGCTAGAGGAAAAACCTACTTAAAATATCGAGTTTTATAATATATGAAAAGATTATCAGAATCTGAGATGGAGTAACTAATCTACAAGATCCCCCAAATTTGTAATCAGCGATTTCAAAAACGTATAACAACATGTACAGCATATTCACTGATTGTCTTAATTGTAAGACTAAAAGTGCTAAACAAATTTTGAATTCCATAGTAACCAAATATTGCGACATTATGTCACCTGTATTGAGAAATATCCTTCTATGTTTTACTTTTAACAGTTAATCACGAGCGTTGGTTAAAATTTCTTGAAAGTTACTCAGGAGCGCATCCTTGGCAATATATGTCAAGATCATGAGAGCAGTCTTCTCTAATGTAAACAATTACCCAACTATCTGCTCATTCGCTTTGCGTAGTTATTTACCTTTCAGTATATTATAACTTGTAATGTACACTGCACATCTTCTTTTGCAATTTGTAATATTTAGCAGCAAATTGTTCAGCTAACTAGAATGCCTGTCTCAAAATTGTCATAAAATCCGTGTATTTATTCCAAGTAAGTGAAAAATATTTAAAGAGACCTGTAGGTGTTAACCAATGTTTGAGTTGAAACTTGTCTGATTTATTTGACTAGGCTCGAGGCTTCTAATGTAAATAGAATTCTTTTCCCTGCCTTTGCCCCTAAAACATCACCCTTTTGTAAGCAAGGGTGGACCATAGAAAAGTCACTTTTTATGGTCTTTATGCTACCTAAAACGACACTTCGTACCGCATCGTACTGGGGTATGTGCTAAAGAGTTTTTCCCCAGGGATGTCGCCTTCGCGGGTTTCCCTGAAAGGGCGACGCGTTACAACATCTATTATCAAGTTATTATTTATTAATAGAAAAAGTGGGAGAGTACAAAAAAGTTTCTTATGTATTTCAATATTTAGTTCTTAATTCTTTTATTTTATTTAATTATTGAATTCTATTCAGTGCCGGATTAAGTTTTTCGGAAACACTAAACCACTTATCCGTATTTTTCAATTTTGTCACCAATAACTCCCTAGTATTTTAAGTGTTTTATTTGATATTTACTTCGAAGGACAGTTCCTTGCCTGATATTTATTTTAAACAATTCTTTTTAATAACTGTATAACTCTCAAACTTTGTTGTAATTTGTGTCTCTGGAACTTCTAAATTTTTTAACTGAAAAATAAAACAATTTCAATAATTAAAGGAAAAAGCAAATACATATAAAAATCCATTCTTTGTACATTTTTCTTACATTTTGTAATTACGCAGGGTATGATATCGTTTGAAACAATTTCCAGAATACAAACTTGGTTTTCATTCGCATGCTTCACAAAAAGCACTATTTTTCGTCCACTCGCTATCCAGTTACTAGAATAAACGACGCGACGTCTGCAATTGCAGTATCAGTTTTTAGTGGTACTTAGTCCAGCAAGCATGTTCTTTATGTATTCTTTATGCACATACATTGTTTAAGTAACAGCGCATACGTTGGCACAGGGCCGCTTGAGGAATGTTTTATATTTTTTACGAAGAAAGAGATAAGTAGTGGAAGTTTTTTGCACATATCCCGAAACCTAAAGTGAAATCGTGGTATATATGTTACGGTAAATGTGATTAATCCGGTGATTATGTATATTGCCGGTTATTATATACATATAATTACCACTAGGTTTGATAAATGTGATGAATTCTTGAATATTTATCAAATTAACCAGCGAGTTTAGTCTAATATGTCTAAATAAGTAAACTTAAAGTATTAAATAATTTGTAGTAATAGCAATAAATTATTGTGGTTATTTGGAGAAATGTTTTCTTCTCTATAATATGGATTTAGTTTGTTTTTGATATGTAACTATTTTGTACGAGTTCTAACAAGAAAATTATTTTTTCTACTTAGGTCTTTCATTTCACAACACATGTCAGTCCCTTCAATTTTTAACTGTAAATTCATCGCATTTACCAAGCCTAGTGGTGATTATATATAATAACCGGAAATTGTACATAATCACTGGATTAATCACGTTTGCCGTAACATAAACATAAAAAAAATTTGTTTAGAATCATCATCCCAAGGATACGTTAATAAATAGGCGAAATCGATGAGGCAGACCAGATATAAAAGATAACCAATTTTTTGTTATTGAAAAACACCAGTTATATTTATTATTGTGTTTTTCCGCACCAGCTTCTGTTACACAATTTCTTAGGAATGTTATGTAATTTCACGGTGAGCATCAATGAAAACAAAAAAAAAACAAGCTTAATGTTATGCAATAGCGAACGTTTCAGTTTTATTTTTCTGTGAGAATACTAATACTAATAGTTTATTTACCGGAAGCTCAGTAATCGGCTGTTCGCTTTTATCGGTTATTAATTAAAAATTAATTACTTCATCCTCGATCATTACTTTTTCGTTGAAATAATGAAACTTATAAGCGCTAAAATTAAAAGAAAATTGAAAACAGAGGCTATTGCTCCTAATCTTTAGTTAATATTAAATTATCAGATACTAATATTCATTATATATATATTAATTTAAACTAGCAATTTAAAAATAGTCAAGTATGCCTCTAATAAGAGCTCCTGTGATAAAAACTAATGTCGAGTCACACTCGATAAAAGAGTATAAAAGTATTAAAACATTATGAGGCTTTTTATGCAGTGGGATACCCAGTTTGCACAAGTTCCTCGAAAATTACAGGAAATTGGGATAACACTTAAAATGACATTTAACGATCGATGAAAAAAACTGAGAATGGATCGGAGACGGGAAAATCGGGCTATTTGTAAGTTTTTGGAAAGTGAACTTTGGATTATGACTATGTAGGGAGGATGGGGAGAGGGTCAATTGGTGGTAGGTCCAGTACGAGTAACAGTGAAAGTTTGATGATTAGGTGGAAATGTGGAAAGGAAGATGATGCATATTGCATACGATAAATATTTGGGGAGTATAACAGTGCGATATATGACTGAATAGTGATTCTAATAAAAGGAATTTTCAATTCAGGTCAAATTCCAATATTTAAAGATAGAAGCAAACAATAAATCAAGATCCTTTCTTCTTCTGTCCACCTTAACAATTTTTCTCCTTCACTGTTTCTTACCGTGTCTTCTTTGAAAGAATGCTTCTTTCGCTTCTTGTTCTAAAATTATAGTCTCCTCCAGTCATTAATACTTTATCTCATTTTCTTCTTAACCTGCTTAAGTTTCTGTCGTTGTAAACTCCACTCTTTCTTCTCAGTTCTGATTAATTCCAGCAAACCTTTAATTTTCCTGTTCTCTTCTATAATTTTCCAGCCTTTTTTCACATCTACCAAAATCCCTCTGAAACTCTCTCTCTCTCTCTCTCTCTTCACTGTCTTCTTTTATCCATCCTTTCCCCTCTATACCTCTCCTCCTGAATCTTATCTTTACTTTTTTCTGCTCTGCCCTCTCTTGTATTAAATCACGATTTAACATATTGGTGACACCTGAATTTCCATTAAAAATCGTCACCTACATTATTAGAAATTGTTTAGTTTATTCGGTTGAAATATTCCTGTTAGATATTTCAAATTATAAATAATATAAATAGGTAAAAAAAGTTTGTCAAAGATAAAATTATTACCAAATAAAATTGTTGGTAGCTGCAGCGTGGTAGTTAAAGCGTTAACATAACCTTATTCTGTCTTGCTCAATCGTTATTTTTTGGCTCATCTCCCAATCTACGAACTGTATGATTTGCAATTGGCTGCAGATCCCTTTTTTCTCCATGCCCAATTGCGTCGCAACTGGAAAAAAATCATCCGTAAAAATAACTTGTCGCCAAGTCTGCATTCGTCTGAACTGTAACTCGAGCCCACGTTTTTCTACCTCTTGCACGATGGGAGGGGGGCATTTAACACTTAAAACGCTGCAATAAGCGAGTTTTATAGAAACATTCATTTTATCGAATTTATATTTTTTCTAGCGAAGGAAATTCCCCAACCCAGATATTCGAAAAATCATGAAATTTTGTAGGGGAACTATAAACATGCATCATATAGTTTTTTTCCTGTTCAGAATTACTTTAACAGGGTAAAATTGACCCCTGAAAATTCACCTACTTTTTAATTTTGATATTTCACAAAGTTATTTCTTTTAATTAAGACTATCATTTGGTAATAAAACCGTTAGTTGTTTATATGGTAATTAAACGAAAATTTCAATTAAGTATGTATACTTTCCGACCAATCACCGTCAATGAAAATTTCTCTTTCTAAATTGTTTGTTTTCGCTGATTTCCAAATCGACAAATAAACGACAAACTGCACCGATTTATTTACAAGTATTATATTTAAAAAAAATATACAATACAAACTTGTAATCTGTACAGTGTAAGTTATGACAGTTGGGAGGGTATATGTTGTTGTAAAAAGAGGATTTTGTCCATTTACTACGAAAGTTGATGATGTTCCAAGATGCGAGGATAACAATAAGGAAAATTCAATAGCTGGTGGAAAGGGAATTCGTAGGCGTCGCTACAGTAGGAGAGTTCAGGGTGGGACCTGAGGGTGGTTTCCAGAAAACGTGTTGCGTAAGGAATAGAATTTAGAAGGCCCGAGTGCCTTAGGTTTTTCCTGACTTTTAGGTATACGAATGACGTCGGCATTGCAAGAGTAGCAATTAGTACATAAATCGTTTTATGGATTGCAGCCGGGCGACAAGAAATAGGAGTTCATGACCAGAAAGTAACTCGATATTTTCATTTAACATCTGTCGCACAAATTGCATATTATAAAATTCGTTGGTCGGTTGAAACTCTGGCTCCGAAGATTATGGCTTTTATAATAATTATTGCTACGAGCCAACATAAATCATCATCCCCCTTCCATCAGTACTAGTTATCCTGTTGACGAAATTGTAAAAAACACCGGAAAAGTAAAGGAAAACGTAATTTTGTCGAAGAAGTAGAGGAAATGCAGCATATTTGATACGAATAAAAAATGGAAGGAAAGAATGGTAACATAATACAATACATAAAATTATAGGATAACTAATGAACTATTATAGGTCATTGTTATATTTTATATTATATATTATATTTCAAATCCTCGAGAACAATAACAAGCAGAAAATATAGATAATTTTGGTTTGATTGCATGTTTAGCATAAACAGGCAATAATTGTTACGATAGAAACACCTTTCGAATTTGATTAAAAGTGCTTTTTTCTCTATTAGACTTCTATTAATTATTCAAAATAGAACAAAAAATCCATTGAACAATGTATTTTATTATTACGCTTTTAGTTATAGACAATTGTTATTGCTCGCGTTGGATTAAAATAATCCTTCAAGCCTTGTTGAAGATTGCACGTAGTGTGCCAACTAATGTTTCCGAAGGACCACTCCTTGATGGAGACTATACTAGGCGAGGTCTATTGCTATTCTACTGGTCTGTACTAGGCGAGATCTAATGCTATTCTACCAAAAAAAATTTTTGAGGTCCCCAGTCCGGGTGTCTTCTAACGACACCTCGGACTGGGCCCAACCTACGCTGATTGGGCCGCTAATTTTCCAATCAGCGCATTTTCCGGTTGGGTGGGAAAATTTGGCCAGCCTCCCTTCCAAACGGGGGTGGCCACTATACTAGTGTGTGTGTGTGTACTTGGGGGGTCTCGAAGGCCCGGCGACCCAGCGAAAGTTCCTCCAGGTCAACTCTTGACTTCAAGTGCCGATGCGCACATGTTTTGGTCGACCCTTCGGAAATTCCGAATTTATGACATGGTCGGCTGTTGGAACGAACGAACGAAATTCTAAAGACTATTGTGTAAAAACTCTAAGAGGTTAAAAGAAATTACTAACGCGAGGGCCAAGTTGCCTTTGTATAAACGAAACTCTAAAGAAATGCTTGACTAAACCCAGACGCGAAAAACAAACTGTTTGTCCCGACCATGTTATAAACTACCTTCGAGAGGCCCTATACAGCCCTGTTCCGTTTCGGACGGAACAACAATTATATTATAATATTTGATATATTACATAAATAATTGAGATTATACACTGTGTACTTCTAACCATTGTGTCCTACTGCCCCCTATAATGCACTACATGGAGTGAAAAGCCCGCGGCCTCACATAGAGATAGCATGACTATTTCAACAATTTTTTCTTTATACGATAATAGTGATCTTAACTAGTTTCCAGTAAAAATTTCATGCCATTTTGTTGATTAGTTTACGAGTTACAATCATTAGAGTGACGCTACTTTTGCCGTTTGCACAAAAATGAATAGCAAAGAAGTTTGCGTTTAGATTAAACATTGATTTTTAATGGAAAAAATACTGCCCGAGCCATGGAATGACTTGGTAAATGTTATGGCATATCTTCTTCTCCATTTTATACAACAGTCAAGATGTTCCGGTCGACAGTGCGGAATGTGATGGGCAAAAATGAAAAAAGTTGAAATTCAATGTTGATCTAATTATGCGATATTATCATCAGTCGGTGAGCAAGGAATACGAATATAAGAATAGAGAATTAATTGCAATGATTCGTTTATCATAACCTGGAAACCAATAATTAGCATTCTTGTGTATAATTCGCTTCTTTTCATTGATTTTCTCTCAAATACCGTTTACTACATCTTAAGTATGGAAAATATTTCCAAATGAATGTATAATTTCAATTGCCAACTTACAAAATTTCTGTTTTCCTTTAAAAAGCAATGAAATAAAAACGGTTCGAATTATCCTGCAATTTTGATGATTTTGTATCAAAAAGCTATTGTATTACATCGCCATATAATTTGTTTCTACTACAAATTGCTACACTGGATGTTACTTGTCATTTAATTAGCGAAATCTATCCGTAATCGGGATCTAGTCGAAGTACTTATTGTATATTGTCTTATTTTGTTTTATTATAAAATTTAATTTGTTTTTTGTTATAATTATTACATTTATGTAATAATACTCAAACAATTTCTGACATAAAAATATGAATTATCAGCACATTCTATACATTTTTGTATTTTTGCCCTAAAATCCTCGTTCAAGTGCCGCACTGTGCAGTCATCTAAATGAGGCAGTTATTGAAGAAAATATTAAAAGAATGCATCGTATTATTTTAAATGATTGAAAAGTTAAAGTGAACGAGATAGCCGACATCGTAAAGATGTTAACAGAATCGCATGCAGAGAATTTTACATAATAATTAGGTATGAAAAAACAATTTGCGCGATGGGTGCCGCGTTCTCTAAAAAAAATCTTGTTTCCTCGTGACAACGCACCGGCTCACTCATCCAAAAACGATGGTGAAATTGAACCCTTTGTGTTACGAATTACTTCCTCAGCCACCGTATTCTCCAGATCTGACCCCCAGCGAGTACTGTTTATTTCCCAATTAGGAAAGATGGCTCCAGGGCAAAAGATTTCACGCTAATGAGGAAGTCGTATCGAAAACGGAGGCCTATTTTGTAGGGTCTGACAAATCGTACCATTCCCAGGATACAAAAATGTTAGAGGACCATTGGAAGTGCATTTTGCTACAAGGAACTTATATTGAAGAAAAATTGATTTTTTCATTGGTAGGCCCCAATGCAGTATAGGCACATCTGGAAAACAAATCGTGTCGCCAGTTCTACACTTGAGTGTATAACTTGTGGTACGTTATATTTCCTAGCTACTTCATTCTGTTTTCATTCCATTTCCAGCATTTCCCATGCTGCGACATTTCAATTTAAAAAAAAAACATTCCATGAAAAAACTAGTATAAGTATTGAATAAGTGTTGTGATAATATTAAATTGTACTCCTAAGAATCGAAGATTGACATACCAGACACAGCTTATGTAAATTAGAGACGAAATTACATGAGTCATCATGAAAACATGGCATTCGTCGCACTGTATTTAATACACGTTTCATAATGTTTTATTTCGTTTCTGTTGCTGTGCAATATGTAAATTACAGTTCTGTGCTGGGAGCTGTCGTTTCAAAGAATTTTGTGTGCGAATAAAGATCATGGTCCTATTTAGGAACCGGTCCAAATTAGAGAACTTTCCCCTGTCTCTGTAAGAAAGAAAGAGATAGCTGATAGCTCAAGCCGTATGCAGAACTCTGGAAAAGTGGAATAAGTACTGGCGGGATGAAGAAGCGAGGAAATACGACCTCTGAGGAGACGAGTTTGAAAACTTAAAACACCTAATAAGACACTACAAAGAAGTAGAACGAAAGATCGATATTAAGGATATAGTAAGGGGGAAGCAAGAGAAAAAAATCGGAGCATGGCTTGAGAAACTTAAGAACACCAAAGAAATAGTTTAATTTAACACTGTTCCTACCACGACTGGTCAAATGACCGATTTAAAGCCTACAACGTAGTTGTATCGCCTTTAAACTTCACGATTTTTAGTCTAGATTTAGTCCAGTTAAATTCGTGGGTTTTATATAAAGAAACCACGGGAGAAAAAATTTCGAGGCAAGAATTTTGATTGCAATTGGAAGAAGAATTTGCCACCGAATATTAAAAAGAACTACAGCTAGGCAAAGAAGATCAAGCAACTCCAATTCTAAATAGAAATACGGGTTCACGTGAACGAAAAACATGCCAGATAAGATATTGCAAAGACAGTAGGATTAACAAAATCTGTCTAAAATGTAAAAAGTAAGTTACATATGTGGAAAATGTACAATCGAGAAACCTATTTGTAAACAAAATGCGGCGAAAACGAATAAAATGTACATTATATACTTCTGAATAAAAGAAACTACATTTTTATATTGTCACATTGACTATTATCTTCGGTCTACGTTAAAAAAGATAAATTGTGCTGAAGACCGAGCATTTGATCGGTCGCGGTAGCAATAAAAGGATACGAATACATAAATAAGATAGCTTTGTCTAATTCTAGGCAATAACTTTATTCTTTCTGCAGATACAAGGAGACTTATGTTCGTAGAGTCCAAGGTCATTTGTAGGTCACAGTTTCAAATATCTTTTGAGTAGTAATGTCTTTTTTAACCCTAGATAAAGCATTCGTTTAATAGACAACAGACCCGTGCCAACTTTGCGAATTCGAGGTGTTCCTATAGCGCTCATATTACCTCACTTACCGTTGAACTGTATGTTTGTTCGAGAATTTTTTCGAGTTTATTGCCTTGTTCCGGGGAGTAGCTTACCCGTAGAAAACGTCGTCAGGGTAAAAACATCGACAAACGACACGTCTATGGCATTGGCTGAAAGAGGGACTGAGTGTGATGGGAGAGTTTTCTCTTGAACAGTAAAATTTTAAATGTACACTACCGCTCATAAGTGTTTAGGCAACAAAGCGACAATCCGGCCGAGCTCAGGTAAAGGATAGTAAAATTAATCCAATATAATGGGTGTCTAATTGAACTGCGTTTTAGATAAGTATTTCATTACGTTTCTTGATAAACATAATTCTGTATCAATAATACATGAAAAGAGAAGTGCCTAAACACTTATGAGCGGTAGTGTATATAGGCAGTTGGTAGAACTGAAACAATAAATTGTTTCTGTTCAACGAACGAAAAGCTTTAATTAATTTTTCATTTCTTTTCTGATTCTCCCTTACCCGATTCATTCTTAATCTGTTTCCGATTACAGTACCTTCATAACTATTGTAATAAAGTGAGTCACCAGAAGGTGATAGGTACGGATGTACACATGCAACTTTTTTTCATTTTCTATAGTCATTTAAACCTTTGCACTCGAAGCATATTTGAATATTGTTACGCCTAATTTTACTTTCCAATGAAGCTTCGAAAATTTAAAAATTCTGTTTTGGAAGGAAAGGGATGCAAATGCTTATGATCCATTTACTTTGATTTCTTTCGTTAACCCTATTTTGATATAAATAACACTTAAATGTTGTATTTTAAAATATTTTAGTTAATCACATATGTCGCTCCAGAGGCGCCACTGAAGTGCAAAGAGTTAACTTTAACCCTTAGCGGTCCACACTGTATTATTATCATATCTATTTATCAGTAAATAATTATGTTAAATGACATTTTGTTAAAGAAAATTCATCTTTTTGTTGCTCACAACTTATAATTTTCCATAACATGATATCTCTTAAAACATTCACCGATATATCATTTTGGTTTTCATTCACAAGTTTCACTATGTATATAAAAAGTTTCTCTTTCATTGAAAAGTTTACGATTGGATAATTATTGTTTGAAATTCACGTTCAATATCAGCCACATAATCACTGTAATCCCTTGCAAACTCATTATCGGTTGTTAATGCACGTCGTCTTCCGTGTTTAGCTATGATTCAATTAGTAAATTCAAATTTTTATAATGAATTTTGAATTTTTATTCAAAGTAAAACGCATTACTCTTGAAACTCTATTCGAGGCAGTTTTGATATTGCTAACGATAAACAATTTTCGAAAGTAACAATCGAGTAAAAACATACAACGAGGTAGCTCTTACATCGTTTTATCTCTACTAATCTGAAAAAACGGCATCGATAACAAAGAAGTTGAAACGATATACACGTTTGATCTAGAAAGTTCCCGAAATAATTGTATAACTTCATCATTTTTGTAGAGAATCAAATTTTATTCATTTACGCTTCTGCATAGTCTCCTTCCTTATTGTTGTACGAAATATATTAACTCTTGTCTTACTGGGTGTTACTTTACGACTGAACTTGTCGCTCCGTTTCGCCGACTCCGTTTAACGTACGCACCTCAGCGACATCGATCGCCGTTCAATCGGAACTATTATAATTACCGTCTATCACTTATCAATACACGCTTTTCAGCGTTTGAGAAGATTTTGAAATGTCCTAGGAAAGTGAAATTGGGGAATCGTTTTCAGGTATTGTGTAACAGTTTGTTGAATGTTAGAAACTGATCGATATCGTGTCCCCTTCGTGTGAAGTTTTAGTTTTGGGAAAAGGTAAAAGTCTGCAGGTGGTAAGTCGGGCGAGTAGGGTGGGTGCACGATCGTTGTCACCTGTGTTTTGGCCAAAAATTGACTCACTACACTTGAAGTGTGAGCCGGTGCGTTATCGTGCAACAAGAACCATTCTCCGCTTCGGTTTTCAGTAAAACTCGTGACGTTAGGTGCACATGAAACAAAACACGATCAACCAATTACAAGGAACTGTTGAGATGAGAATCAAACTATTGCACGCGTCATCAACCCTACAAGTCGAATAGTAACTAAGAAGAAATCATTCCGGGAACTTTCCGGATAAACCGTGTACATTGTCGAGTAACACACAACATAAGGTTAATTACGTTCTATCAAAAGTAATATTGAAGAGCCTACAAGACACGACTTAAAATGCGGCAAACAAACGCAGAATTTGTACTCTCTGTCCACCTAAAAAACGCAGTGTTGCGGTAAATAGCAACCAACTAAACGATTTGGATTTTCAAATTTCCCACGCAACCCCGCTCCACAGACAACGCCCCAGTGACGTTCCCCAGAGCTCATCTTTAGCTACTAAGGGAGGGTGTCTGGGAGCCTATTTGATATTAAGGTGGGATCCTAGTCCAGACAAAAGTTTTTTAGCACTTTTTTTTTTGCCTAAAATACTCCCCAACATCCGTAGAATATGAGGCTACCTTCTTTCCTAAATTCGAACTATAAGCATACCTATCGATCCTTTTCCTCTACTTTTTATTACCGAAAACTTTAAACGCGTTTTTCTCAAAACCATGTTTTCAGCAATGGCGTACACGATTAGTCAAAAACTAGTGAACGGAACGACTTGAAACTGAACATACTTTTAAAATATATGATTACCTTCTATATGAATGTCAAATTATTTAATAAAAATCGTCCAAAAAATTTTTACGTCTTTCTTACCAATTTGTTTGTGTGAAACATTGTACTTTCTTTTTACATTTGCAACAAAAATGCCAATTTCTTGTTTTTTTCATTTTTTCGTCTATTCACATAGAAACTAGGGATATGCAGATTAAAAATCAACTTGATTTTTTTAGATCAAACCATTTTTACGATCTTGAGGCTGAAGGTGCTCCACAAGATAATCTACACCTTTTGTTCAAATCGATTTTTTCATATAAAAAGGTTTTTTTTTTGTAATCTTGTCGAGTTATACTAATGCGTTAAAAACGTTTGAAATTGACTACATTTGAATTAAAAAATGGTAAAGAACCATGTTATTTCCCTGCGTTGGACCAGGATCCCCCCTTAACTGAACGCTGTGCGTACCTTCAATAAAGTATAGTTGTGTTTCAAAATCACCATTGCGTTTTTGCCGTCTCTATATCGTTAACGTTTTATATTATCTTGTTTATTTGTCTTTAATTTCGTCTCTTCGTTTCGTAACCGTTTTCATATCAATCTGTTAATAAAGAGTTCGTTACAATAAAAATGAAACATGCTGACTGTGATATTTGTGCCCATCGACGCTTCCATCTGCGTTCCTAATTTTTCCTCACGGCAAAATACGTATAACAGTGGAGTATTTGTCGAAAGCACATTTTAAATTTCTGCCAAGATTGCAATTGTCAATTTTTACTAGTTTTGTGTTTTTTAATTGAAATATAATAATAACTCTGTTAAGTTGTGTTAATTTTGTGAAATAAATAAAGGAAATATAGAAATTTACGTGTTTTTAACCCAGTCTATAAGTCAAACGATTAGTTACAGAGCAACACTGATTTAAGTTTAGTTATCTGCTGTGGTGACATTTTATTGCGAACGAAAATAGAAAAAACAATTTGAAATCGAACAAATAACAGAAAGTATAATATCATTTTGAAATGCCGGTTGATTCTACAATGTCTTTACACGCTATCTATGCTTTCTCTCTCCAAATCGAGAATTTCTGCTCCAAATCGTCTATTATTCGCGTAATAGCCGCGAACTAACGTATAAATACAAAACTAGGGGCGCTCCGGTCGCGAAACCCCCTACGCGAATTTGCCGCGAAATTTAAATGCTTACACTAAGGTTAATGAAATCGCCCATCTTTCTATTTACCGTTAAAAAGGTGAAGTGAAAAACGCAGTCAACGACGTCACCACAATTCCTTTGATGATGTGATGACCACGTGATCTTGAAATGATCTTGAGAAATGCAGTTTAAGGAAAAGGAAGTGCGGAACCGACGGTCTCATTGCCTTCGTATGTTCTTGTCCTACTATAAGATCTATTTTTAGCCAGTAAAATGTGGAATTTAGTTTTAGAAATCCTTCATTGGATGCGTAATTAAAATCAAACAAATACCGAGTATACGCGACGAATACAGGGCGAATGCTCTTATTATAAATTTGACGAAAAAACTCAAGCGAATCGAGAAAGGATTACATTTTTATTCGATAAAGAATTAACAATTCATTGGTGAAAAAGTTCTTTAGTTAACATAAATCAACAAAATGTATTTTTTAAATTTTAATTACAGAAAGCGAAGATTGCTTCATTTTTTTCATAATTTTAATCAATTATTGTTTTCAATCATTTTTTTATACATCATCTAATAAACTGAACCTTCTAGTTTCTTAAAAAAATCAAATGCGGTTGAATACGAAGATTTTAGTCTCCCTACACTGTGTATAAAATTAAACTCTGATAAATAAAAAAAAAAAAAACAATGAAAAAATAACACTTGATTTTCCCCTCGAAACAACGAACATGAATGTCAGTACCTGATAACTTATTATTAATTAAAAATTAAGAGTAACAGCCTCTGTTTTCAATTTTATAGACGAAAAAGAAGTAATCAAAGACTGAATAAGAAATTTTTAATCAACAACCGATAGAAACAAAAGGCCGATCAATAAACTTCCGGTAAATACAGTGTTGATATTAGTATTCACACAGGAAAATAAAAAAGTCAAACATTTACAGTTGCATAAGATTAAACTTGTTTTTTCCTCGTTTTCATTGATGCACACCATGGTATCCCAAGAATTGTTGTATCAAGCAATTAGTATTGATTGGAAAATGAACACTCATTTTGTGTTGCATAACATTCATAAGAAATTATGTAACAGTAGCTGATGCGGGGAAGTACGAGAATAAAGATGAGCGATGTTTTTCGATTAAAAAATAGACTGGTAATCAATTTCATTTATTTTTTAATGTATTCTTGGAATGATGATCCTGAACAACCGTTTTGTCTCCATCATGGCACAGACCGACGTTAACCACTATAATACAGGAAAATACAAGTACAGTGGGGGACAAAAGCACTTTTATTATTGAAAGTGTTGCAATTAATTTAACAAGAATTTTCTAAATTAATATTCTAAATTAATAAATTCTTTTAGCGAATTACTTCGTGTAATCTGTTAGACATTGATAATACGAAACTTCTTACGAAGTCAGGCTCTATATTATACCGTTCTCTTTTTAATATTTCTTTTAATTGTTCTTTTGATTTTATGTCATGTTTTTGTACATTTTTTTCAAGTTTCGTCCATTTAAATATTTTAATATACTTAATAATATAGAAAATATTGCTATTTTTATTTCTAAATTCTAAGTGTACGAATACTTTGTCCTCCGGTGTAAATTTTTTATCAGATCATATAAGTAGCAATAAGTATATTCATTCAGTTTCACCAACATGTAGCTGGTACTAATGATAGAGAATCCGTGTTTCAGCATAATAATGCTATAATCCATACTGCAAAATCTGTACGGCAATTTTTTTCTACAAAAACATCAAAGTTTTGGAGTGGCTCGTCCGTTCTCCCGATTTAAACATTATCGAAAACACGTGGCCAGTTTAATAATAATATCAACGAATTAAAAGAAAGTATAAGACTTAAAAGAAATAAACGAAATTGTATAAAACGATACGAAAATAACAACATTTCAGTTACAGTCTTATGCTTTTGTCCAGGCAATGTCAGTTCACATTTATATTTCTTTCCCCAACTTTCTTTTAAAAGGCATAAAAACTTACGGTTTTGCGTACTTGCACAATGTACAAAGCGCACTTTTCCTACATATAAATACAAGACATTTAAAAATATGCCAGGGTGATCCCAAAAATTAGGTCTCCTATTTTTTTAGAAATAAAATTACACGTTTATTTTCAAAAATTGATACATTGCTTAAAGCTTGAACGTTTCTCTATTTTTCTACATAATCGCCATTTTGGTCGATGCATTTTTGTTGGCGCAGGAGCAGTTTTTGTACGCCCGTATCATACCAGCTCGCCGCCATGTCGCTGAGGAAGCGTTGGACTTCGTCTTTCACCTCCTCATCATCCAACTCTTTAGTTAAAGATCGCTTCGAGAAATCTCAGGAACCAGAATGCAGAGGTCATCGAGAGTGATCCTTCGATTTTGACGCATGATTTATTCAACCTTCACGACTGGGTCGTCGGAAATTGACGATCGGCCGGTTCTTTCTTCGTCGTGGATTTCAGTGCGACCTACAACACTTGCGGACATTTTTGACATCCGTGCATCACGAATTTCAACCATGAATTTCAATAGG
Organism: Anthidium xuezhongi; assembly: GCA_022405125.1. Classification (NCBI taxonomy): domain Eukaryota; kingdom Metazoa; phylum Arthropoda; class Insecta; order Hymenoptera; family Megachilidae; genus Anthidium; species Anthidium xuezhongi. The sequence continues at coordinate 196,166 of CM039637.1, forward strand.
TTTAATGCCTTTTGCATTGAAAAACTGAATAATTGCGCGAATCTCGCACTTGGCGGTAGCAGCAAGCGGGAGATCCATTACAAACGGCTGCAGCGAGTTAAACAATGGCTTGTTTAGGAGTGGTTAAAGCAACAAACACAGCAATGTGGCCAAGAACAGCGCGTATAGTTTTCCTATGGCCTCAGCACTTTGGAGACCTTACTTTTAGAATCACCTTCGTACAAGATGTCTTATTACTTTGTCCGATGCTGTACATATACTTTGTTGCTTTGGCTCCAAGCGACTGGTACAGAATGCCAAAACGCCCTCAACCCTCCGCTTGCTTGGAACAACCCTCTCGCGCGAGACTGTTTATGCGATGTAGGGGTTGTTGCATCTTTGATATGTAACTGGATACGGTATAACACCTACAACCTGTGACTTTTGAAGATTCGATATCCCTATAAATGAGCCGTTTCGTCACCTGGCTCGATACACAGATACTGAAAACTGCCAAATTCAGATGTATATTTGCTTGTCTCTATTAATATCCCCATTCGTATGTGTAACACATTTAAGTTGACGCTTACATTTGTAGAAGAATATAAGTAAAAAAATGTGATAAATGTCAGTGTAATATTAGTTGGTGATAAAAATATGTTTATTCAGTCTTTATAATTCCAATCGAAATCGTCATTTGATTTTATAACAAAACAGTAATAAAATTAACATCTTTTTTCATTTTTGTCGATGTTGGAAATTAAGTGGACGCTGTAGATAAATCGTATAATCCTGTAATAAACTACATAAAAATAGCAAATGTTGGAATAATTAGTATGAGGTTTGATAAGATTTCGCTTTTATCACTTCTAATAAGCGATTAGACATACTGTTTATTAATTTTGTTAGCGTTTGTGCAGCAATCTGACTCCACGTATTCTTTAGACTCAAATTTCAACGTATTCTATTGACTCAAATCAGGACTCTGAGGGAGCTAAAAAATACTGAGATATTGTTTTCTTCCAAAAATTGCTTAACTATTGTTGCCGTATGAACACGTAGAACACGTAGTTGAAATATTAATCTTCCTTTAGCAGTTCTGTATTTAACAGCAGTAAGTTTTCCATCGATTACTACTAAATTTCCAACTTGGTTATCATTAAAACAACCCCATATCATTATACTGCCACCGCCGTGTTAAATAATGGGTATTATTAATTTCTCTTCAAATGCCTGACCTTTTTTTCTTCAAACATTCTCCTTCTGTTATTGAAATTTAACTCAAATTTAGACTCATCGCTCCATATTATTGTGTTGGATTCCGGAGTACAGGAACTGAAACAACACTTTTTAAAGAAACTTTTGAAGATTTTATTTAATACGTCGTGGATGTGCACGCTGGCAGTGAAAACTGTATTCTGGCTAGCTATTGTTTTGTCAGGACTTTTATATGTTATTTCTAGGGATGAGTAATAAGGACAACGATCGAGGAAGGATTGTGACTAAGGAAGAGAACGAAGTACAGGATGAGTAAAGAATTAGGGACCCAGATTAAGATGTTTAGTTGAGGATGAACCTATGGTGTTGGTGCTCGTGACCAATTGCATTGGTCATCCAACATTTAATTTCCAAACGAAATTGGTTTTTTATAATGTTCTTTTGCAAAATTTAAACGTTCTTGAGCATTTGCCTTAGAAATGTAAAGCCTTTTTCTCGATATGTTTCCATGTAAACTTACTTCGTGGATGCGTGATTTAGACTGTACGCGGATGTTTTCCATGTAATTGATAGTAACACAGTAATACAACAATTTTTTATAGAATATATAAAGCATAAAAGTACAAATCAATGAGAAATTTCGACGAAAAAGGCATTAAAAGCACATATGTATAATACATAGCATGTACATTGTAAAGTGGAACATCTTAGTGTCTGTATATCGAGTCAGAGGGCGAGGTAGTTATCGTTAAGGCGGCGAATGCTGAGAGATCATAGAGTCTAACTGCGCTGAGACACCGTATGCTGTATCCAGTTATACAATGATATTAACGTGTTAGATATGATCAGGGGTGGCCAGAGGGCCTTGGGTCTTGGCCTCGACATAGACATCGCCTTTCTGCTATGCGCCGTGATGCGTTACACGAGTATTTATCTGTTCATTTGTGGAATAAACCTTTTGGTATAAAGATACATAATGGACATCAGTTTACAATCACTGTTTAGACAGTTAAAGAGTAAAAATCTTACCATAACAAGGTATTCTTATTTGATAGGACAGTAGGCCAAAAGTGGGAAACACCAGCCGCAATGTTAACCCTTTCTAGGCTATACTAGGCTATACTAGACTATGGAGTACTAGGCTTCTACTTTAGGCCCATTGAGAGTTGAAGGTTGATATTCTGTTTTTTACCTACCTTTCTTTTTAATTCTCGAACGAAAACATGAACACATGCAATTGAAAAATTATAACTCTAAAACTAAAACTTGTAACCATGATGAATACACGTAACGATTTCTGCTTACAAAGAAGATTTATTAGGATTAGACAGGAGTACATGGTGTGTGATACAAAGATTGGAAAGAATAGTATATATTTTTAATGTATCAGAAATTAATTTAGTTTCTAACTATATTTATGCTATGGCGTTAGGTATTTGTCAGGTATTTGTCAATGTTGAGCATTCAGACGTATACGCCAGTCTGTCGTACCGAAGCTTTCGCTTATACCGGCCGGTGGAAGGTAGCGGGTTAACCACTGCGAAGGGTCACGTTCGTAGGTGTTATAAACGGCGGACTTGGAAATCCTCCCTTTCACCACTTAAGGATCATCAAGGAAGTAGACTGCCTAAAAGGGAGCGACCCACTTAGCCGTTTGGCTTGGAAAGCTATGCAAGCACAGAATTATCGCCGAAACGTTGCCTAGCGGGGACCACGTGGAGGTGGGGTCGCCAATACGGGGACTCAGCCTCGTGCGGCCGCGGGATGCCGTTTTGTGCTCCTGTGGGATCACAGGAACAAGACCCTCGTACCTCTCCCTTCTTTGGCAGGCGTCCAGGTATGATCGCCGTACTCTCCTCTCGGAGTCCCTAACCTGCTAACCAAGAGCGACCGATGGTCTTACCTCGTCCTCTCTTGGCGCAGGAAAAGTAGATTTTCTCTACGCGAGCTTCCAATTTCATATCCGATCGTTGCTATCTGCGGCCTCGATAATCAACGGTCGTGTTGCTATGTGCGAACCTAGTAGTTTTCCTCGGCACTCCTCGCGTCTTCGCCCGCGAAGTACTCAACAATCGGTTTTCGAGAATGTTCTCGTCGCTGGTGGATAGATTTTCTTTCTGGAACATTCTTCTCGCTGCTACAAACTACTAATTCAATGTACCGTTATCTCTAAATTGAAAATAAATAGAGGATAAAACGTAATTTTGTATCGTTAGTATTATAATTTTTAGCTAATTTATATTTCAAGAAAAGGGTTTTCTAATTCTATTATGTAAGAAATTTGAAGCAAGTCATCTTTGGTAGTTTTTTTTTTTTCTCAATGTGAAGGGTGCAATAGAAATAATGTAATAAACAAAAAATCATAATTGTTAATTGTAGTGTGCGTTACTTCTGAAGAACAAACGGTGTCAATTTAGCACCTTATAAAGAAGGTTACGATGCTAATTACTTATATTTAATGTATAAAAATATACTGTAAAATCAGTATTTTCATAGAAAATTGATAATTCACTGAGTTTGTAACTAGGATAAAAAAAATTGATTTGCATTTGTAAAATATACAGGGTACCCCGGGGTAGTTCTACTTGAAAAAGTAAGTAAAAAATTTAGAACAAAGTTTGTTTATATGCGGTTTCTTTTCAAGAAAAGTGTGTTTGAAAAAACCACTGATTTAATCATTTTTTCAATAACTTAACAAGTGATGGATGTTGCAAATTAACAAATGCATATGACTACATTAAATCCATTTAATGACTGTTCTGAAATACAGAGATGAGAGTGATATGTAACCTTAAGTATTTCACTTTGTTTGTATAATTTAGCAGAAGTTTTATTTAGAAATAATAAAAACTGTTTTATAAATGCAAATGTTAACCTTGTTAAGATATATTACCATTCAGTATAGTTCAGGACATTCTTAAAGTATTACACTAATGCATCTGTAATATGATGGATTAGCTCGAAAATGTGATACTCGTAAATAACAATAAATTTTAGCAGTGCTGACACTTGCATTTATTCATTTGTAACATCCATTAATCGTTAAATTAAAGGAATTATTATCTGTCGTAAACGAACTGTGTTACAAATGTTTCAAGCAACTATCAAATTCAATTTTTTTTAAAACAAAATCGTATATGGTAAAATGTTATTCTGCTTTTCCAACTTATTTTTTCACACAGGAAAAAATAACCTTGATTGTACCACCAGTTACTGTATATTTTTTAAAAAACACTTATTTGCTGCTTATTTAATTGCATAAAATCGTCCAAAACTTGGTATTCTTTTCGTTAAGAGAAATAAAATGTAAGTTATAATAGAGTTGGAAAATTAATATCGTGAAATTATGGTACTTTTATGTAACGTTATACATTTGATTATAATTTAGATTCATGATAGAGATATGTTAATTCGATGAAAGAGCATTTATTATTCAGACTTTTGAAGGTAACCGGTTCCAAGATTTTGCTGCACCTCTGCCAAATGCTTGTCTCTTTAATAGCACCGGTAACCTGTGGAATAGTGATTAATTTACCAGAGTTAGTTGATTTTAAAACCCGAATCTTTTGATAGATTTGATTTTTGTATAAAATTACAAAAATTAATTTTAGATACTATATGCAAAAATGAATTAATTATTTAATTAAGAATCATTAATTAAAAATTTATTTTAAAACTAATCTGATAAGGTATTGTAATTTCTGTCTATTTGGTTTTGTATAGGGTCTATTTTAACTTGAATATTATACGAATTTTAATTATTCTAATTTCTTTACATTTTTTATTTATTTGGTTCTACAGGGTGTCCGTTATTCTATAACTATTAATTACATAAAAAATTATTTACATGAAAATCACATGATAGAATGGAAAATATGTTTTGGTTACGAATTTGTTAAATTTGTAATTTGTTAAACCGAAAATTGTTAAATATAAAATTACTACGAGGTAGTTAAAGTGTTAACGTATTTATTGATTCCCAGAAGAAAAGACTTGGTTAGAAGAGCCACATATTAGACATGCCTTCTTGAAACTAATGCGAATACAGATTTCTGTATTCAGTAGACTCGCGATAATTACCTGTTGGATAATCACCCGATAGAACGAATAATCACCATGTTCGCACGAATTAACTACACAAATACACATTCAATGCCGGGCAAGGTAATAAGACGTCTTATATATTTCTTAATTTTTTGAATTTATACGGGGTGTTTCAGATTTTATGATATACATTAAGGAAGTTAGGGACGAATATAAATATAAAGTGATATTGCTTGGACAAACATATCTTAGTCTCTGTCGTCTTTGGCAGCCAATAAAGCTAGAGTTAGACAAACAACCGTTTTAGTGGGTATTGCGTACCGTTCGTGTAAACAGTTCGAAGTGTGCTTCTACTTCCAATGTATGTATGTCGATTCGGAGTAGAGATTTCGTTTAAATTATTAATTACATTATTGTAGTAATTTAGAAATTACTGTTACTAAACTAACCAATTTATGTACTTAAATACTGTACGATTTAAATCCTTACTAATTACCAATTTTAGTATTTTAGTAATTTAGTCATTTTCTATTGACTATTTATTAAATGCTAAATTTAGTACATTAGTAATTTTGGTAATGAATGGGGTTGGATTAACTATCATATCTGACCATAAATATAAAACGAACGGTGGGACTTCCTCCTTCCATACCGCCAAATTCTTTAGACAACCCTGTATAATGATTGGTCCTACGTATTAGCACATTTCCTTCATATTATTTGAATTAATAACCGACTTGTGTTACAATCTACTGCTAGTTTTCTGGCGTAAAGATTCACGATTACACTTTGAAATTGTACTATTTTTAATTACTTTCGAAACTAGTGTAACGTTTCAACTGTCTTATAAAACAGTTAATTAATCACTGAACTAGTATGATGCCTAATAATTGACAGTGACTTGCATAATCTTGATTACTTACAAGAGAGAAACCAGTTTAAGAATTAAGTTGTAAATGAACTATTTGATATGCAAAATGGGCGAACTTGTAGATTACCTACTCCCCGTTAGATTTTAATTATTTTCAAATATATCGTAAAATTTGTCAATCTGAACAACTTATTTTTTGCGGATAAGTCGGACTGTCTTAGTTTCCGAGATATTCACGAAAGAGAATCGTTGTCAATACAGAGAAATCCGCGAATACGCACGCGTCTGTGATAGCGTATGCGTCAGCGTGCTGCGACTAGAGATGGCGCACAATATCACTACCGGTAATTTATCATAGTGATCGCATTTAATTTCATTCACGATTGTGATAGTAATTTTCTTATGTGTTTTGAGATTGATCACTGTAATTATAATTCTTGATCTTGATATAGAGAGCAATGTAATGTAATGCGAATTAAAAATTACGTTACATTCTTTGCATATAAATAAAGTTACTTGAAAATAAATCTAATTCAATGTTTTGTAGTTTGTCTGCTATTATTAGTAGAACACAAAATGTAAATATCAATTTACGTGGATTTATTTATTTATTTATTTGTATGAGAAATTAAAATTAAGTTTTAACCAAAAAATGATCCTATATCATTCCACGGCCCTGCATACTCTGGTTAACCTTAATTATGAATTATTTAGTAAATAGTGATTTGAACTATAATCAGAAAAGATATTTATTTATAGTAACAAGTAAAAATGGTAGAGTAAAGTATTATTTTTTCCTCTTAATTTCAAAATATATAATTATGCGTATATCTATACATTATTTTGAATTACAATTATATTTCTATCTAATATTACATTTTTCCTAATAAGAAAATTATATTAATGTTACTTTTGACCATAGAGGTCTAACAATAAGAATGTAATGCGTGAAATGAAATGATTATGCTTTCCACCAATTAAAAATGATAACGAAGAATCACAAATTACTGTGAAAAATCACCATTGTTAAAAACGAACGTGATCGAATCACGAGTGATTCAGCCCTAGCAGCTCACGTCATCACTAATATACAGGAAAAGATGTTGCCCAAAATATCGACTTTTATAACATTTAAAAAATCAACGAAACCAAAGGAGGAGTAGCTAATTTACGTGTTCGCCATAAAATGAATGTTCAAGGATGGTTAAATGAAAACATAACACACCTAGTTTTAGCCTTCTACCTCAACCAGGAGGGTAGTTAGAGGGTAAGCCCTGATTGCATGCAAAACATCTGAAAAAATTCCCTAACATACATTACCGTACCTCAAATATTATCGAATTTTTTCAGATTTTTTGCATGCAATTAAATACGAAAAATAGGGCATACCTCGATAATTAGGGCTTACCCTCTAACTACCCTCCTGGTGGAGGTAGAGGGCTGAAACTTGTATTATGTTTTCTTTTGGAACGTTATGGAATGGTATATTGTCAACCAAAATCGGTTCAAGAGCACTTTTTACCATTTTATCCTGCTGTACCCTTTTTATCAATTTCTTCAATTTATACGCAATACTTTTACTCCTTCGCATATTTTTATGATTTTAAGTACTAAATAATTGAAATTAAATATTAATAATCTCTCCCTCTCTCTCTCGGCTTTTTAAGTGATACTCGCCCTTAGAACTTGACGAATTTACAAATAAAATTTTGGGGGAACATTTCAGAAGAATTGTATATTATGTATTATCGACTTTTTAACTTTATCAAAGGTTTACAACTTTGTAATGTCCTCGATCAAGTTCACCATTCGTGTCTCAGCCCCGACTAAATAAAACTTTTATTTATGACCTGATTAGCGGTATCGACGCGAATCGAATGTGCCAAATCGCGCGTACGTAAAACGCGACAGACGGAAAGACAATTGGGTCGCGTCTTCCTGTCGCCAAAAGTGCACATTTCGATGTTTTTCTGAAGCGAGGATTCCGTGGTTTTCAACCGAATTAATTTTCAATGACCTACATAAAATTTACTTTCCATTATGCACCCTGCATTACAAATAAAATGATCAAACCACCACTTCATTTTAATAATGTTTATTCGAAACAAATGTTTAAATTGCAGATGTTCTGTGTTTAAACCGTAATGGTAATCTGATTGCTTTTAATACGAAATTATTCTGTTTTCAACATATTAATTCGTAAAACAATTTAACCCTTTACGGACGATTGACGTATATGTGCGTCCAAATCTAATTGCCATAGTAACTTACAAATTCTTACATACATTTTACAAAATAATATATGTGGAGAGCTAATTATATTATTAATAAAAAAGGCAGTCGCGTGCAGTGAAAGTGAGAGAGAGTGTGAAGTAGTCGTCGATAGTAGTCGTCGATAGAAAATCGTCGAAAAGTCGAGAAACAGTCGTAAGCGTGTCGCGAAGTCGTCGTTAGAGAGTTGTCGATATAGTTGTCGTTGTCGTTAAAATCGTAGGTTAAATTGTCGAGAATCAGAATTGTCATTTAGTTTATGTAATTAATATAATAAAGTATTTCGTTAAAAAAGAGTCAAATACACTCATTCACACATCACCGCATCCCTACTATTCCACACTCGCTCTGAGATTTCCTACATATATGTTTAATATATTAATATATATCATAATATATGCGTCGAAGAAGGGGATTATTACTTATTTTATTTAAAATAAATAATGTTCTTTAAGTTATAAAATCGAAAGTACAAAATTCTATTCGGCCAATCCCGGAAGATTTCTCTCGCGTCCGATACTTTATTACCTGTCCTGTTTTATCCATACTTTCACTGATTATTTTTCACGGTGCACAACTATTAAGTTTACGTAAATACGACCAGAGCCTGTTTACGCTGTCGTCTGAAAATAATTCCGGTCAAATTATTGGGTGTCTCGTTTGGACAACCCATTTTCCCATGTTTTCTCTTATGTAATAATTATACAACTTGAATAAATATTTCTTCAATCTTGTCGCGCATCATTTTAAGACTTTTACACTGAAACTGATGTTCATAATAGGCAGGGTATATCAGGGGTGGCCAAATGGTAACTCGAAAAATTTACCCCTATTAGGTCCGTTGATTTTGAAACTACTGGTATTATATCAAGATACGAATCGGTATCAAATAACAAATTTTCAAGTTGAATCAACAATCAGTTTCTGAGATATTAGAATCTGAAATTCGTTAACGCATCGACTTGAAATATACAGACATTCGGGTAATTTTAGTGTAGGATTCTGATGAGGAAAGGGTTGCACACACACGATTTAGATAACTTGTTACTTAATTTTATTGAATAATGGAAAGAAAGAGACAAATAAAAAGGAAATATAATTGAAATTCACACACACACACACAGAAATAAATTCGGCACTTCGGCAGCACTGCTTTCTGCACGGGGTCCTCGATCCACACTCTCTGCCACGCGGTCGACGCAACGCTTTATATTAATTTGTTAAAACAAAACACGGATAGCGTCCTCGAGACGCTTCCCGAATATTCCCGAATCTATGCTGTTCTAGAAATTTCCACACGTGCCACGCGGTATTCCTATATTAGTATCCTTTTTTAATTTGTTGGTATTCTTATGAACATATCACATGTATCTAGGTTTAGTGTCTGTATCCCATGATACCCACATATTCAAGATACCCCACAATTGTCATCACATGACTGCAGCAGTCAACCGTTCGAGCATCATTTTCACACGTGCAATAATATTCTGTGATTGCTTCTTGTCCGATTTTACCTTCATCAACAAGTATCAAAATATGATGGTGTTTTTCCGCCATGGTATTGAGATCTCATATACGCTTTCACTAATTATATAATTAGCTGTATTATTCTCCTCGGTTTACATTTTTGAGCTGCCTTTATACTATTTTTCTAAGTTAAGAAAGAGTTGGTTTTAGCTGTTTAGAAGAAAGTAGACTTTTCATGGTGGCGGGGTGTACGAACAGTTCACCCTTGCAGGTAGAGGTTCAGGGTACGAGCCTACGTGTCGTTCAGCTGTGTATTTACAAGGTATACTTGCGGCACCAGTGTCATAAACCTGGCGCCATTAACAGGGTCAAAGTCCGAGTACACGACAACTCACTAAGAAGTTATTTCTTTTAATTAGGACTGTCATTTGGTAACAATTTTATTCGTTATTTATATAATCACGTAAAAGTCATAACAAAAAAGTGAATTACCTCTTCATAAATTTGTTTTTTCACATGCAACCACTTTCAGTGCTTTAATATTTATGAAATAGGATAAAAAAACAAATACTTTTTTTACCGCAAATACAAGTTCACCTGTTAATTTTGTGTTTTTACAGAGTGGCCCGCCCAAAATGTTACAGATCTAATATTCCATAACTTTTGGTCATACAGAAAGTTATTAACGTAGAAATTACATGGTAAAATGGAAAGCATGTTTTAGTAGAAACGATTGTTTTTTTAAGTTGTTATTTCATGAGATATGATGGTCAAGTTCCCATTTTGAAATGAAACCACATATTTATCTTTAGATCATTTGATAGTGCTTTTTAGAACGAATTTATTAACCTTTAATATATTCATCTGATTTTCAATTAGTTTTTAATACTAAACCTATCGACACATTTTATACATGGTGTCCTAGAACTGGCGTATAACCGGGAATGGGGGGTAGCTGAGATGATTTTGAACCACAATTTCCTTTGCAAAAATGTCGGATGGGGCTTCGTTTTTAAGTTTCTTATCATTTTCTTACCATTTGATCCGTCATGTGTACACCAAATTTTGTACTATTATAAAATCTAATCGTTTCCAGTATACGTTTGGCAATTCTCGTTTATTTCCACGGATTGTTCCAACAAAAGTAGTTTTGTGGCCAGTGAAACACTCCTACAACTCTTGTTAAAGGAATTGCCTGTCGTTACGTTCCTTCCGCACCTTGTGAATGGTTCCATCAGCTCCATGATTAAACTTCGAAACAATTTCGATTCTAACCACGACACGTTTGCTTTTAAAACTGAATTTGAATAGTTCAAGGATTTTGACTCCGAGCAATGACTCTTAAAACGTTAATTTTAGTCTTGCTTTGATGACTGTTTATTCGTTAGTGTCTTTTCACAAAGTGTGGGGGGACATGTTGATTGGTTTTTTTCCAAAAAATTAAAATCCAATGAGCACGTCTTCTTGGGCATAGATCACCGTAGTTTGTTTATTAACGAGCATGCACCTGCCTCTTCGGCTTATCACGCACAGCCCCAAATGGCGTGGGATTGAGATACGCTCAATCAGTATGCCCAGCTGGCTGCCCGCGAGCTTCCAACAGACCGTGGAGTGTGAGCTCCAAAGTCTCCTTTGCTGAGGGCGAGACTTTTCTAAATCTCTACCAGCTCTGCAGGCTGGTACACGAGCTGAAACGCAGCTCACCCGCCGAGGCCACTGTCCAGTGCCTCTGACCTGCGATATAGGCCTACCACTACCCTCGCGAGTCCAACCTAAATGATCGACAACGAGAGGGGACGACAACCCCCGCGGTACCAGTTTCTGATCTACTGGTGGAGCTCATAGCCAGCTCTCCCCGCAGTTTTACCTTCCGGAGGTAGGCATTGAAAGCCTACCCCGAGTGGAGCAATGCTCGCGAATGCAATTATCACCTCCGCTATTAGCCACGCTCTTGCAACGTCTTCGCGTTGACATTCAGAGCCGTGGGCAGAAGTCACACCGCGTCATCTCTTGCGGGGGCCTGCCTCCTCTTGCAGAAGGGGAAGATATCTGTACGTACACAAGGGGTTTCGAGAACCCGGCAACACCACGGACCTTCCTCCAGGAAGAACCCCGATGACTGATGGTCCCACTTTCAAGATTCCTTTCGGAAGAACCTAGTTTATGACATGGAATGTGCTATTGAGAACGAAGTGAAAATTAAAGATTCTAAATCCATTGTACTGTTAAGTTGCGGCAGAGGGAACACGATAAAAACTGAACACCAGTTACTTTTCTTTGAACTTTAATAACTCACAAGTTCGAAATCACGTACAGAGTAACTGTTACTGAGGGGTTTTTGAAGATGCTTGGGGTTCTTATAGACTTGTGAGAACAAGGGGGTAACGCTCGGTGGGTTTGACGCATCGAGGATAATGATGGTCCTAGTCATCGGTGCCCTCTGGATACCTACAGACGATTGGCAATGTGTCCTGCTGGCAATACTGATAAAACTTCTTAACTCAAAAATAGCTTTTACATCACGACTCTGTCATAAACCAGCAAACAAAATCCTCATGTATCGTTCGATTCGACACAACACAACGAAATCTCCAAGTGGAATTGAATCTTCTCTTCTCTCATCCTTTCGCAAATAGAGAAATCCATTTATTATATGCTTGCTATTGACGTCAAATGCTAGCCAGAATTTTATTCCGAATTTATCTGGTTTGTGTGACATGTACTGTACAAATCTATACCTAATCTTAAATGGAAATCACTGTAAACATCAACAGTATTTTATAATTTTGGCTACTCTCAATAAATCGGTCTCATATTTCAAATATAACAAAGGGTCTAGCTGGATAAGATGGTCAAAAGTGCCCTTGAACCAAATTCGACTTGCGACGGACCATTCGATAGCTTATCAAGAAAAAACAATTTGTAGCAAGTTTGAACTTGATATCTCAATGTGGGGGTAGTAAAGGGCAAAAGATATGTAGCGGATAGCCGTCCAGGTATACGAAGTGCCTGACGTGCAAACGGCTAGCACGGTTTATGACACGAAGCACAGCGAAGCTATTTCTGAGAAAGCCGTTAGGTTAAAATAAACTTATTGAAAAGCATGTTTTGTAGAGAATTAATTAACGGCCTCAGTAGAAGTTCGCTGGTGTCATAAACCCTGGGTTTCCCCAAAAAGGGTCTTCGACGCGAGGCCAAGCGACCAGCGGTCGGTCGCGGCGGACCTCGGGCCCTGGGAAATCCCGTGATGTCACCTCTCTGTCAGCCAGCGGTACCCCCGCCGAAAACAACCCCTCACTTGGAAAAGCGTGCTTCGGGCACACAAGTGGGGGTGCGTTACTAGGCGGGGTTAAACAAATTAGTCATTGGCTAACCCCACCATCTCGGGGGTTGGGCCTGATAAGATCAAAAGATATATAATGTAAGAAATTCGAAGACTCAAGAGAGTCCAACAGAATCGCAGATAGACGATTAATAAATAAAGGATAGCGCTGAACATTGTGATTAATAAAAACCGGATCCTATATCCACAGATAAAAATCAGATTTTTGACCAATTTCTCCCACTGTAATGCAGGAAAAATTCTGAAAAAAATCAGACGCATTTCAGTTAATGGGACACATATAATAGAATTTTTTCAGATTTTTTCATTGAATATCCAAGCCGTAAAAAATCAAAAACATAAAAAGATTCAGAAAAATGCCGATTTCATATTGAACGAATCGCGGATCAGTGATCGATTTTGCGACTAAATACTTATTATTGATACTATTATTCTGAATTTTTTGATCAACTGCGCCGTAGTAAAAAAAAATCAAAAACTATTTTTTTGATCGTTTTCCGCGTGTCTGCGTAACATATACGGCGAATTTTCATATATTTTTAATGAAATAAGTGTTTTATGCAATGTTTAATGTTTCCACAAACATTTAAGCAAAATTAAAATTAAGAAAATCAAATAAACCAACCGAATTGAAATTATGTTATGTACATTGCATACACTGTTTATCCAGAAAGTTAATTAATAATTTTTGTGGAGAATTAAATTTTATTTATGCTTCTACATAGTCTCCTTCGTTATCAATACACGCTTTTCAGTGTTTGAGAAGATTTTGAAATGTCCTAGGAAAGTGAGATTGGGGAATCGTTTTCAGGTATTGTGTAACAGTTTGTTGAATGTTAGAAACTGATCGATATCGTGTCTCCTTCGTGTGAAGTTTTAGTTTTGGGAAAAGGTAAAAGTCTGCAGGTGGTAAGTCGGACGAGTAGGGTGGGTGCACGATCGTTGTCACCTGTGTTTTGGCCAAAAATTGACTCACTACACTTGAAGTGTGAGCCGGTGCATTATCGTGCAACAAGAGCCATTCTCCGCTTCGGTTTTCAGTAAAACTCGTGACGTTAGGTGCACATGAAACAAAACACGATCAACCAATTACAGAGAACTATTGAAATAGGAATGAAACTATTGCACGCGTTACCAACCCCAGAAGTCGAATAGTAACTTTAAGAAAAAATCATTCCGGGAACTTTCTGGACAAACCGTGTAAGTCTGAGAATATTTACCGTGCAGTACAGGACCACATTTCATGATAATTAAAAATTATCAAAGGAATTAGTCCGATTTGTCAAGAAAAATATTCTTGTACTTTAAAATTGTAGGAGTTTGAACTTCTTCATTTATCTTCAACTATTATTGTAACGATCCGATGTATTGATCGCCTGTTCTCGATCGTATTATATTACTATGAGTTTCCATGTATTTATCAAATATTAAAGTTCTTTATTAAATATTACCAGGTCCACTGAGTGTTAGCCTGCCCGCTCCAACAAAAATGCTAATGTGTTTACATTTTTCAATAAACTCTGAACGACTTTTCGAAATTAGTTTATTTACTTTGAAAGACTAAGAGCAGTAAGATCTAGTTAAGTGGGGTGGCCAAAGTTTTAATGAAATCGTGCAGAGGAACTTTTTCTTTTCTGTTGTATCATAAATTATGGCATATGGTGGTGCAAGCCCATTTTTTGTTGTTTTGAGGATATCATATTAGTCAATTTAACAATATAAATTAATTATGTCAAGTCTGGCAATGTTTCTACTCATTTATCAATATGTAATTTGATTATACATTTTCTTTTAGGCAAATTTAACTAAAATAATGTATATTTACGGATTGCAAATGGACTTACACCACTTTCATGATTAGTCAATTGTAAAAATCATTTAATTCCAATTTTGAAAAATTAAATGTCACTTAAAATGTGTTTTGTTTTAATCCAATTTTGTTTATAAATAATAACAAGAAATAAAATATAATTTGAAGATCATCTTCCAAATATAAAAGGATAAATTCTTAATCCTAATCATCTTAAAATATAAATTATTTCATATCTTAAATTAATTAAATTATTATAAAAAGGACAAATAAATTAATATAAAAATATAATTAAAAATATTAATATTGGACTAATTAAACGATATATTACATTAGTTTTGTTCACAACAAATTCTTCAGAAAATAATTTAATTACTAAAAGGTTGTATTATAATTTTTTTAAATCTATTTTTATTGGGTCTTTTCCGAATTTGAATTCTAAAACTTTTCGTTCCGATAATGTTAAAAAAGCCACCGAAATTAAAATTATAATTAATTGCAATAATTAAATGAACATATTCTAATAAGATTATTATTTATATAAATTTTAATTATATTTTATCAAATTCATATCTATGGAAAATTGGACTCGCATCATTTCCATAATCAATCGCTACGCAATTTCTTTTATTGGCCAATTTTAAATTGAACAAAACATTAGCAGTTTTTGAGATGCAAATATTAACTAGTTATAAATAAAAAGTTTACACTAAATTAATCACAAATTGGACTTACACCACTTTCAAAATACACGGTCCATATGTTAGGAAAATATAGAGAAGTACAACATTCAAATGTTATGCAGAAAGATTATACATATAAACCTAGTTACACATATACAGGGTGGGGCACTAACTATCGCCACCTCGAATAACTGCGAAAATACAATAGTAGTAGAAAAATGTTGGAAACGAAAGTTGCATGGGACAACAGGGGCCGTAGTATGGCATTAATCTTTTGCTGCTAGGTGGAGTCGCTTCGGAGATATGAAGGTCACCTTTGTTTTTTTAAATGGAAACCTATGTTTTGGTACTTGTTTTCTGATTGCGCCTATTAAGACGAATCCAACGATGTGCAACATTAAGGTCTTTGGAGGTCAACAAAGGTCATTTATGACAAAACAGACGAAATAAACTTACATTTTCAGAAGGTGTTCAAAGTGATTGCCATTAGTGTCATTACTATCGTACTTTCGCATTTATTCGAGGTGGCAATAGTTAATGACCCACCCTGTATACGTACAGTCTTCTTACATTTTTCATCGCAGTATAATTTTTATTGTCAGATCGCAGACTTTGTAGGGATTACATTTTCTTGATATAACAGTTAACAGCATAACATTTTCTATTAACATTCTCCATTATTCGGTTTTTCAATAAAGTTTTGTTACCAAGTTTAAAACCATATTAAAATTAAATGAAATGACTACGTACAAAAATATCCGCAGTCCAGGGGAATACCAAATAATTCCCACACAAGTATCATGAAAATATTCTGAAGGAAAAAAATATCTGGGAAAAATATTATTGCAGTGATACGTTGTTAGTGAAATTATGCGTGTTCTTTGCATTAACATATTACGTAATCGTTGAACAAATTTTCCTTGAAGTCGCATTTACGTATACGAAAACATACTGTGTTACAGCATGTCCCGGCGAGCAAAAGAAGATTCTGGTATTGTTGAATCCAAAGTCAGGGCCGGGAAGAGGCCGGGAGACGTTCCAGAAGAGAATCCAACCGATTCTTTCGGAAGCGGAGAGGCCGTACGAGGTGCATATCACCAAATGTCCTAATTATGCACGCGAGTTCGTGCGCTCAAGGGACATCTATCAATGGAGCGGCCTGCTGATGGTCGGAGGTGATGGTATCGTTTTCGAGGTGGTGAATGGGCTCTTTCAGAGGACAGATTGGGAGAAGGCACTGAAGGAGCTGCCCCTTGGGGTGATACCCTGCGGTTCCGGCAACGGTTTAGCGAAATCCATCGCATACGCCAAACAGTAAGTCCGTTTTATTGAGGCTACTTAGCCATGATTTATTTTACTTCCCCTACGTTCGACGTACAATCGCCGACAGATAATATACCGTCTTCGGGGTTCCAACTCGAGCGAACTCTCGCGGATCGCGGCCCAACCTTAAATATATTTGTTATTACTCACAATAAATATGTGCAAAGTCTGTTTTTACATGAAATTTTGGAATGAGATCATTTTTACATGAAAAAATTCTTGTACGAATTTATTTAAGTATAAACTTCATTCCATGTCACTTATATGAAATATTCAGTTTATATCAAATAAATGAGTTGAAGTTTTACTTTAACGGAACTGGAAAATGCATTCCAGTGGTTGTCTAACAGCAATAAAATTATATAATCACTTTTTTAATATAATAACATATCTTTTGTAGGGTGGCACGAAAACAGAAAAAGAATAAATAAATGGGGAATGAAAAGAATGATCGAAACCATCAGTGGATATTAATATTTGGCGTTTAATTATTACGAAGATAGTTTGGTTATTAATAATAAACGAAATATATATTTACACTAACGATTACACAGTTGTCAATAAATATGCACAGGACTCTTAATAATACTTAATCTATTTTCAAAACTCTAACTCTTCAAAATGTAACAATAACTCCTCCAAACGTAATAATCCAATTCTGAAAACGTAAAAAGTCCTCTCAAATTTCACGAGGGAGGGGGCGTTTCTTGCCTCCATCAATTACAAATTAGTCAAAATTTTAACGCTCGAGGCCACCCCCTCGGCTAAAACTCGGTGGGGATGCACCTCGAACGCCATCTACCTGCTCGGTGACAGTGACTGTTCAAAAAAATTAAACGAAGATCGCGTCTGCATCATAAACCGCAGGTCACTGTCCCTAACGGCTCAACGTCGGTCAAGCAGGCTAAAACTTCTTAAAGTGTAATATTTTTGCCTACGCTTTATTTTAAATTACAATGTAAAAAGCATAGCTGTTTCAAATTTCGTGGCAACAGTTTTGTACGTGAAATATTCCCAGATGTCGAAAATCGTCGCTCGCTACTGACTAAACCATTACTGACAGTAGTAAAAATCTAAGATGATTCCTTTCGAGAAGTATATTTCCATTTCGCAGTTTTTTTATTGGTAAATGTTCCAGTTTGTATTTCCGCGGTGCATAATGTTTTATTTGAAAAATCTATTAACCTCGATCTGACCAATAAATTGTTAGCCTAACCTAAATAGTAAATTGTAATAGAAATATAAGTTTTTCTCAAAGTAAAATTCGGACACTTACATTTTTGTATTTTATAAAGCGATTTATAACTTAAGGAAAATATTAAAACAGACAATTAAAATATTTTCATTATTTTCTATTCAAGTTCGTATAAATACAATAAAAACGAAACTAAAATTTATTTACACTAGGTTGTAAAAGCTTAAAATTTTAAAAATAATGGAAACTAACCTCAAACTAAAACTCGGACAGGTGGCAACACTGTTAGTTTTCCTCAGCATTATAATTGCTGTTACTATTGTACGTTGAGTACATGTTAAAATTGGTTACTTTTTGCGTAATTCAATTTCGATATTGGAAATGGGAAGGCACTGTGGACAGACGTCGTTGGAAATTCGAGAGTTTATTTTTTATATTATATTATATTTTAAAGTACAAAACTGTAAATGTCCGAGTTTCACTTTGAGTCACTGTAATTATAAATCCTTTCATTTTGCTTGGATACTTCTCATTCATAATTATAAGATCAAGTGATTAACATTAATATAGAGTCTATATTTTTTCGCAGCTTAAAATAGAACTTGAATAAAAGATTAAATTTTTATCAATTCTCGAAAATAAAAATTTATAATTATACACGATACTGTGTAAACGTTAAAAACGTATCGCTTTCACTTGTAGTTAAGATTATGTTTCTTCGTCGTCTTTACCTATTGTAATTTATTATAAATTTATTGGGAGGCAAAATGTATTTTGAATTTTATTATATTAGGTTGAGTAAAAAGTCTATTCGCTACAACGACGACTTGCGATTGTTGACATTATTTAAGAAAATGGATTATTTTGAATAATATATTTTGAAATATATACCTATTATTTTGAATATAAATCTGAATTACACGCTAAAAAGGTATTGCTCTCAATTTGGTGGTCTCAATGTTACAAATAACCAGACTATTAATTCTGAAAAATATTGTGAATAACTGCATCACTTAAAAGCAGCAATACAAGAAAAACGACATTCGCTTTCATTCAGAAAAGGAATAATATTCCAGCAAAACAAAAGATCAACGCGATGCGAGCCCAGAAAGTAACGGGCACTGGCAGTTCCGTAGCGGCGTACGAGATGAACAGTCGTCTCTGCATAAAATTTCACTTTTCTTGAAAATAAACGTTTTTCTTTCTCTATAGATCGATTGAGTCTTTTTGTTATCACAATTAAAATACTCAATAAAACTGCTGATATTTTGTTACTGAATTTTCCTAGTATTGCACGTTTTCTTCCACTAGCAATAAATGATCCTTGAACCGTGGATAAAGTAACATGGAGTACGTATGTAAGGAAATCGTGGAAAAACATGGACCTTATTCGTCGAGAATTGAACTCCGGACCCGTTACTCCTTCGACCAAACACACTCGCCGCTAGTTATTGTTCCACGACTCCTTATGGGGAGCGTCATAAAGGTCCCAATGTTACGTGTATTACTTGTATACAAATCATTCTCTAAAATGGGTTTATTCCCATTTTAATCGTTCTTGCAAGTGTAGAATTTCAGTTATATTTTCATTCTATAACAAAAACTTTTTGTTTCGATATGTAGGTTAATAATTGAGATTACTTTCAATGCTCTCCATATACTATTTACAATGTCTTCATTTAACACGTTGACTGCCATGTTGATCACCAGTGACCAGTGCTTAAAATTTTATATAATTAAATAATTAATAAAAGAAAAGATAAAATAAACCGTGGATATTGCTAGTATTAGACTAATAGTGCAAACTAGTAATTGGAATTAAAGTGTGTCTGCCACACGCGTCTGTTTTTCACTGCGGCAGTCAACGTGTTAATGCTTCTTATATTGAATCCACTTATAGTAAATTCAACAAGGCAAAATACATGAGATAGTACCAAAAACTAGTGATAATATATTTCAGCGTTCATTATTTCCGCAACTTCTTTTACCGGTTCCAGTATAGCGATCAAGTGTTCTATAAAATTTCATTCTTTTTGTTCTGCGGATGTTAATTAGGGCGATATGTAACGAGTGAAATCGTTTGAACGTAGCGTACGTAGAATTCCATCGCGTGTCAACTTCCTGTACTAACTGTAGAGCTACTGCGTCTACATTTATTATTTTCTTTGTTTGTGTGAATCTTTTCCTAGCCGTCACCGATTTGGAAAAAAAATCATCAGAGGTTATGAAACGATACGAAAAGTATTCACTCTTTAGATTAAATTATATTAATACTAATAATAACTCTATACATAAGTTTTGTATTTAATGGAACTTAGGAATATACACATCACTCAAAGAAAATATGGACTTAGATATTAAACACACAAAGTTACACAGAAACTTTATAACCTCATAATCGAAATCGGGCAAATGGAAGTAGTTTATAGCCAGGTTACCCCCACCCCGACTTGTTACCTCCGGTTATAGGCCAGTTTGCAACGCCAACTTTGGCTGCATTTCTAACAATACGGAGTTGTTGAAATCGAAGAAAATTTTTTAACGTGTATTTGACCGCTAATTGAGCCGTTTACTTTGAAAGTGACCTAAGTCCATTTGTCAGTTTTTTTTTATTGTAACGAGTATAACTTAAAGTTACCTGTCATAAATAAAATTTTGCAATTAAATGTATTCAGAGTATACAATAATTTTGGACGCATAAATTTTCACAGTTACTATAATAATTAAAAATTTTACTTTGAAAGTGGCCTAAGTCCAATCAAAAAGTGTCGGAAGGGTAATAACTTTATTCTAAACTAAATGAAACAAAGAGTTTTGAAAAAATGAACCATATAAATTTTCTATAAGATATCAATTGATGAAAATGCAGAGTTTAAAATACTGAATTTAATACCACGTTGGGGTAAACCAAAAAAATTCGAAAATATTGTATTAACAGCACCATGGCTTCTTCAAATTCCTCCCGCGTACACAAAATTTAGATAAGCAGTAAATTGTTATGTAATTTATATAGTTAGAAGATTTCCTGAATTGCATAAACGGTGTTTTTCAAGTGTTACAATGAAATATAAAATAAATTGAATATTATTTTTTTAATTTGAAGCATTTTAAATTATATCGAATGGGCTTGGGCTGTTTCAAATTATATAACAAATCTAATTGTTCATTTTGAAAGTGGCTCAAGTCAATTCTTGGTAAAAAGACACATTTTATTCACTTAATAATTGCTATTATTTTAATAGGAATTGTAAATTAAACTCTCTTGGATACACTCAAGGAATGTGATACATTAATATCCTATACGTACATTTTTAATTTCACCAAAACGCAAACTCTTAAATATCTCAATTTAAACATAAATGGACTTAGGCCACTTTCAAAACACAGAACTTTTACTACGTTATGGTCGTTATCTGTCGTAAAAACTGTTGGTTGCTTTACATTTACATAGTTCCCACGATTGTAAGCAATTAAGTATTATGCTCCGTATGTATTTAAAAGTATGTTTTTTGAGGACGTGATTTGAATGTAACGTGCGATGATTCAATCCGACGTTTTCTGTGATATAATGAGCCGTAAGTGAAATGCAAGTTTGAACCGCACGCGACGTCCAGCCATCCGCTGTAAAAGCAAATACACGGTTTGTGCAGAAAGTTTCCGGAATGATTTTTTCTTAAAGTTATTATTCGACTTCTGGAGTTGGTAACGCGTGCAATAGTTTCATTCCTATCTCAATAGTTCTCTGTAATTGGTTGATCGTGTTTTGTTTCATGTACACCTAACGTCACGAGTTTTACTGAAAACCGAAGCGGAGAATGGTTCTTGTTGCACGATAACGCACCGGCTCACACTTCAAGTGTAGTGAGTCAATTTTTGGCCAAAACACAGGTGACAACGATCGTGCACCCACCCTACTCGCCCGACTTACCACCTGCAGACTTTTACCTTTTCCCAAAACTAAAACTTCACACGAAGGGGACACGATATCGATCAGTTTCTAACATTCAACAAACTGTTACACAATACCTGAAAACGATTCCCCAATCTCACTTTCCTAGGGGATTTCAAAGTGTGTATTAATAAGGAAGGAGACTATGTAGAAGCATAAATGGTTAAAATTCAATACAGTTATTCCGGGAAGTTTCTGGACAAACCGTGTACGTTATTGCCTGTCAGTATTGAATACTGATGTAATTGTATGAATTAAACAAATGATAGTATTCAATCAGGATAAAATGTATAATTTATACCTGTAGATATTCTTCATTTCATTGATGCCTTTACTTCTCCGTACAGATTTGGTATAATTATTCTGGAAAATATCCGGGAAGGGAAATTAGATAACGCAGTTCTGGAATCTTTATTAACGACCGGAATCCACGGTCATCGACAAGGCTGTATGACTGTAAATCTTGTGCCATCATCCGTGCAATGCCAGCGGTTAATTGCTTAGCTTTCGTAGAATTTACGTCTAAATATACAGTGTGTAACAAAAAGATAGATCCATTTGCATTTTCTTAAATTCAAAACTGTATACTTTATTTGACTGAAACCTATCTCAGTATTTAATATAAAAACGATGGGGAAACATTGGTATAGAATTTGTTTTTAGTACGGCTTTTCATTCTTGAATAGTAAACATTTTTCTGATTTCTAACCAACTTCGAAAAGGCGGAGATTGTTCAATTCGATCAGTATAGTATTTTTGCATTTTATAGGCGACGTTTCCGCGATGATCCTATTTGCAAAAATTTATGGATTTTTGTATTGTTAATAACTACTGTTATTGCAAATAAACTATTCTTTGGTGTTACTCTGTGAGGAATGTACCGATCGCGAAGAAACCTTTCGCATTTAGTAGAAAATGTTTTCGTGAAGGTGCCATTTGCAACAAATTTTTTCCTGCAATTGTTCTCTTTTATTCTACTGTTATACAGTGTGTGGATATTATCCTGCAAGGAACACATACCGATCGTTATTAAAAAACATAAAATAAAATAATCTTTAGAAAAACATACAACCGACTGCGGAAAGCACTAAAAAGTATAAAATTATTTCTATTCAATTTGTACGAATACTTTCCAGCTCTTGAACAAATTGATTAAAAGATTAGATAGCATATTATTTGCAATGCAATCTTTTCGGAGACGGCGCAAAATTACAAATTTTCTAAATGAAATATGTTGCTGATTATGACTTAATTGGGCTATGGCGTACTTGGTAATAAATGGACCGGAAGGAAAAGTACATTAATATGTGGAAACGTAGAGGAATTAGAGGATTTTGGCCATTTTCAATGTAGGAAACTTTTAATTGAAATTTTTCAAAACAAGAGATGTTGCTTATTTAGATTTGATTGGGGTGTGATAAACTTGGTAATCAAAATTTTCCAAATGGACTTGGTAATAAATGGGCGATAAGAACAAATCCATTAACGTGTGAAAAGATGAAGATGTGTAAAACAATGAAAAAATTTTGGTAATTTCCAATGTAAACAATTTTTGATTTTGCGCCGCCTCCGAAAAGATTGCATTGTATTTGATATGCTATCTAATCTTTTAATCAACTTGTTCAAGAGCTGGTAAGTATTCGTACAAATTAAATAGAAATTATTTCATACCTTCCAGTGTTTTTCGAAGTCGCTTGTATTTTTTTCTAAACATTATTTTACTCAATTTTTAATCGTAACAAAATGATAGACACGCCTGCAGAGAAATTGAAGATTTGAGAAATTAAAACATAAAGTTGAAAAATTTGTAAAATGTAGAACTTAAATGTAGACTTAAAAACTTAATGAACTTAAAAAAAACTGAAAAATCTTAAATATAAAAGTAACGTAATACAATAAATGTGTTATTGTCATTGAAGCACTTAGACTTGGCAATTGTTCCAGAGTAACACGATTCCAAGCTTCCAATATCGCCGTTTTCAGTTCAGATTCTGTATTGTACTGCCGGCAATTATCGTATACATCGCAAACAAGATGGCCTCATAGATTTTCTATAGAGTTGAGATCAGAAGACCTCGTTGGCTAGGCGATAGTATCGGTTTTTTTTCTTGCAACCGCTGCCCAGTGCTTGCAAAAACATGGACAGTTACGTTATCATGCTTAAATCTCAAATTAGCTGGGAAACGATAGCAATATGATAGAGGATGTTCTTCAAGTACTTTTTGCATTCAGTATCGATGAATGCCAAGGTTATTTTTCCAAATGTTGAAAATCCGGCCCATGTCATCACTGACTCGCCGCCAAAGTTTCTTTTAAAAAAATGACGTGATTCCTTCAATCATCTGGATCATCCAGATAAAATTGGAAGATAAAATTCCTATACCGAGTTCCGTTGGTGCGTCCATGTTTGATGTTCATCTCATAATGCTCTTTTGTCAACGCTGGAAACTTTTTCATTTTTTATACTGAAGATTTGGATTTCTTCGAAGTACGCCAAATCGTCATATGCTAAACGCAAGGTGTAATTTCGTTGTGTAATTATCGTGTCCTCTTTGCGGACGAAACGTTGTCCAGCGAGGACCACGAGAAGGTATGGTCGCCACAAAACTCAGCCTCATACCGGCATGCGCGTCCCTCAGTCACGCACGATTGCTGTCCTGTCACGCTGATTTCGAACCCTGAAATCGGTGCCCACGCGGACAGACAGGCTATTTAATCACAAGGCTTTGGGAGGGTGTCCCGCTGCTGAGCTGAGCAGCGATAGAGCAGCGTCCTTAGGCTATCGTACGTTTAGCCGGTGGACGTTCGACTCGTAGGCCCAGTTTGGCCCCCGCCACACAGGGCCTGTGATGTTTTATAGACATGTTTAGCCTTCGTACAACCGCTCTCTAACTCTCAGCCAGCTTTTCCCCACAATTTTAACTTCTGGAGGTAGGCATTGAAAGCCTACCCCGTGTGAGCGATGTTCGCAAATGCAGTAGTTACTTCCGCCATTAACCACGCTCTTGCAACGTCTTCACGTTAATATTTAGAGCACTGGGCAGAATTCACACCGCGTCATCCCCCCTGGGGGTTCCCCTTTGTCGAATACACAGCTTCCTTACGAATAATTCTTTTTATACGTGCAGTTAACAATGGTGGTCTTCCTGATGACTTCTTGGTTCCATATTCATCGCCATTCTTTACAAAATTGTTTATGACATGATGATACTGTTCAAAATGACGGGAAATTTTGCGGTTGCTTAAGCTGCTTTCTTTAAACACTAAAATTTGCCTTTTTCGTCCTCAGATTGTTTATTTGGTAATGGAGTAATGCAGAATATAATTACTTGTAATACAACATAACTTTATGGGAAAACGGCAACACGTGTTTAGTGGAATTCGGTCTTTATTCGAACTAACTTTATGACGAAAAATGTCGCTACCTATATCTACCTACGAACTAGAAAAGAAGGTATCACGCGTAATAAAGCGTTATTACGTGAGGTACCGGATCTATCTTTTTGTTACGCACAGTGTTTGAGAGGGCAATCGATGGGTATTAACTATACTTGACAGTGAGATACTGAAGAATATAATAATGATGCTGGAGTACTTTTTAAATCATATATATGATAATAAAGTTAAAGAAAGGGAAGGGGCAAGTAAGCAAGGGTAGACTCTGTCATCTACTTTTACATTGTGTAAAATGAAGTTTATATCCGAATAAATTCGTTACGAATATTATTCTTTTTATTTTTTTACAAAAGAATTATCTTCTGATTCAAAAATTTCATATAAAAACAGATCTTGCACATGCTTGGTACAAGTATTAACAAATATAGGTAACTCTCCTATAACACGGTAGATAGGTTTCTAGAAAATACCGTATTATGTGAAACCATGTTATATGAAACCCAGAGCCAGTACAAAAGCAAACATCCGGTTACGTTCCGAAATTTATTAAAAACCAACATTTTTTTTTAATTCTGTTACATTTATATTTCGCGGCATAGTTGTCGCGCCGATCGGCAAGAGAGCAGGGCGGAACAGAGTCGCTCCAGCCATCGACGAGATCGGAACGTCGCGAAAATAGGATTATAACCCTCCTAATTAATTAGTTATAATAAATATATATAAATACCTCAATGTGTATAACAATTCCATATAAAAAACTTATTTTTGATTAAAAATATAAATGTATGTATAACACGAAATGAAAAAAAAATATTATTTTCATTTAATGTAACAATTGTTATATGACGCCGTGTTGTAGAATGGCTACCTGTACATAAAACTTGGACTGTAGTTCGCGACAGTTCATTCGAGTCCGCCCGGCTTTTTCCGTAAAGCTAGGTGCAGACAAGCGCGCCGCGGCTGCAACGCGGGATTACAAACAGTGCGCGGTGTTTCATTTTCACCACGAACACGCGCCACGCGTGGAACGGACCACGAATTTTAACGCGCATTCGCCATCAGTTCAGTGTTTGTCGCTGAAAATGAAAAACGATGAAGCTCTGCTTTTAGCTAGTAGTGCAGTGATAATTTTAGCATATAATGAGTTAAGAGTAAAAAATAAACGAAAAGGTTTATATTGTAAACGAAACGGGGACATGTTAATGCGGGACTTAAAGTTTCAAGAAATTAATGGAACGAATGAGTTCGTCGTGTTTCGAAGATTTATTGACCAAAATTGCACCGAACAGTACAAAGAAAGATGCTAATATGCGAGAAGCAATTCCGGTTAAAGACAGGTTGGTACATATCAAAATATTTATTTTAACTTCGGACTCAAACGCGACAAACCCGAAGAAAACTGTCCACACTGCGACAAGGAATCCCTTTGTGTTCGCGCGAAAGACCGACAGAAATTGGTTCGTTACGCGGCATTACAGTATCGCCGCGTGACATGTTCGCGCTACCGTCCAAACAAACGAATATTCACCCAAATACGTTCGTTCCATGCCGCGTGCTGCCGCGTTGCAGCCGCGGCGCGCTCGTCTGCATCCAGCTTCACAGGCAGGCTGCCCAACTGCAAGTATGAATCGGTCCGAGCTCATAATTTCGGGTACCCGCACATCTCTAATATGTATGATGAAAGAGATAAACGGAAAAAGGGGAAGGTGTTAAAATAATTAAAAAATATATATAATAAAATATTTTACTTGACAAAAAAATCAAAGAATACCAACATTTGCAGTTGGATAAAAAAATATCTAAAGAGCTTGTTAGTGTTCATAAAACAGAAATTGCATTTGAAGTTACAAAAATTTGTAGCGTACTTAGTTTGTTTTAGTTTTGTCCATTAAAAATTGCATGCTTATAATATTTCTTTGGTATCATATAGTTACGTCACTGTTAACGATCGACTCAGAGCCATAAACATAGATGGCGTTTTAACTTGTGGGAGGGAGAAGTAGTCGTACATCGGGTAATTCCGTTTCTCTTCGGTACTCTTCGGTGTTCGGCAGGACCCGAATGCATTCGAAGTTAACCGATTTCACACTACTGACCTCGCACCTTTCCTTTCTAACCGTATGATGCCCTCGTCCAAACTGACACATTTGTTTCGTCTATGCATGCCTATGCTCGCATACAGTTATTCGCAATGCGTGTAACAAAGACGTTTCTAGCGGTATATTATCTGTCGACTAGTGTAATTATAAATGGAGGGTAGTGACTTCACCAACGCGTACCACACATGGGCTAACGCCGCGAGGAGCCTATAGACAATATGTAATTTTATATTTGCGCAGTAGTATGGAAAAGGTAAACGAATGCGAAAAATCTATATCGTTATAATAAAATTTTAATTAGTTAATACTGTTGGATCGGCATCCAGTAATTACACAACTGAACAAATACACGCAAATATATAAAACTAACGGAATAACAAACTTGTATGGAAAGTTGGAAGATTCTTCTCTTCATAAATTATTATACTGTTACTGTTATTTTTGTATAACAGTTCACACAAATTAAATAAATAAAGAAAAATAGTTCTACAAGATATGGAAATATTAAGGTTATGAAACTTGTTGCCTAAAGAAATGTCGATAGCTTGATGCATCAATATGCACGCAATATTGGTTCATTGCACCAAATATAATTGCGGTGCAAAAGGTTAATTATGCGAATATGCTGTCATAACATCACTTAACGTTTATCACCGTTCACAATCTTACTGTTCACAATGTTACTGTAGAAATCATTCTTTAAAAATATGTATATATTGTATGTTACTGTGTAATTTATTAATCAATTTTCGAAGATAAAATTTTCTTACAATGGTATACAAATGCATAAAGCTATTGAACAAAGTAAATTTGATTAAATCAGTCAACATTAAAATTTTCCCGTACTGAACATTAAATTATATAAATTATTTTATTTTTGATTCAAAACATACAGTGCTGCTTACACAAATATCTCTATCTATTTGAATATATTTTGTACTTATTTTTATATTTAAGCATTTAAGACTGGAACACCAGAACATTTCGGGCATCTGCTATTAAATCTGCTAAAATTTGTAAATGGCTGTACCTGAAATTTACGTATTTTTTTTAACAATTGCGTCAAATTTCACATAAAAAAATCTGATGCCTATTACTTTTAAGTATTTCTTTAATCCTTAATTTATGTGATTTTTGCATAAATCTATGATTTGTTTAATATATGTATAATATATTATACGAATATAAATATTTTTTCAATTTTTTTCCTTTATTAAAATTAAGAAGATGAAGTTAGGAACACCTATTTTAATAATTAAAAATTACCACCATTACCATTACCATTAAGCTTTCATGATAATTATATTCATTTTTTTTTAATTTATTTATTTTAATTAATTAAAAAGTCGATTTGGTTAGGATTAGGAAGGGACAAAATTAGGAATCCTCTATCCTACTTCACTGCCTTCAATCTGGCAAAGGTAATCCCAGTTATAATTTTAAATGACAAGGAATTTTAAATTAAATTTAATTTAAATGCAATAGGTAGTTTTAATAGATTCTAAATGGTGAAGTCACTTACTGTTTATACTTTCAAGAAAAATTGCATTTCTTAAAAAGCAACAAATAATTCTATAAAAATGTACATAATATTGTTTCAGGGAACCATACGATCACAACCCGCTTCTGATTAGTGCTCTAGCCGTCGTGAAATTCAAAAGAACACGAATGGACCTGGTGCGCGTTGAGACCAGGAACAAAATTCTATTTTCATTTTTATCAATCGGCTGGGGCTTGTTAGCCGATATTGATATCGAAAGCGAACGTTTACGAGCAATTGGTGGTCAAAGATTCACCGTGTGGACTATCGCCCGACTGATAGGTTTAAGAACGTACAAAGGCAAAGTATCTTATTTGCCCTGCGATCGAGTACCGTCGGTTGAAAATTTAACCAACGAAAAGGCTTACAATGAGTACGCAAAGGAATCGCAGATATCGCACTCAAGGAGTTGCGGTGATGATTTAGATCGGTAAGTTTATTGCACGGACTTAAGAATATATGTATAGAGATAGAACGTATTTACAAAAGAGGGAGATGCGACATGAAGCCAAAGGAAGATATTCATTAGCCATCTTACGTTGCTCTTTTATAGCGGGAAATTCAAATAGAAAATATTTATAATCGACGTTAATAATTATATTAACTATCACTAAGTAACGTTACAATCTAAAAATACACGTCTGATATGTGTAATACAATGAATACCTTTTTAAATCATTATACATGTATATCCTTATCAATTATCAAACTAATGTAATATTGCAAGATATAAGAAATGTCCAAACAAATATTTCTTTTATTAATTATTAGTTACAAGCAGATAAATAATTCTTTGCCACTCGACTATTTTTCACTGACAATTGCAATAAATGTAAATCATTTTATAATTGCAAGCTTTTTTTAAATGTTTAGCATGATCATTTTTTACTGGACACGTAGGCATTTTAACTGCATCTAAAATCTGTAGAATCAGGACTTCCATGCTCCCCTCTCTGGGTAAGTGGAGTTATGGAAGAATAGGTAGCGGCGTAAATCAGTATCATCAATTTGCTTGCTACAAAGCAACTGAGGGCAATGTAATATGGAGAATGTGTTCCTCCCTCTTTGGCTTCATACGCCACTTAGCTATGTCACATTCTTATATTTCTAACAACGCAATTTAATGATATGCTAATATATTGTTACGAAATACTGGTTTGTATTTTTTCAAAAGGAGTAGAAAATTATAAGAAATGTTTACAAAACTTTTTTTTACTTTAATTTTCAATTTCTTTTTTATCAGGTATCATAATA
The DNA here is from genome assembly GCA_022405125.1 of Anthidium xuezhongi. NCBI lineage: Eukaryota > Metazoa > Arthropoda > Insecta > Hymenoptera > Megachilidae > Anthidium > Anthidium xuezhongi. The sequence continues at coordinate 226,608 of CM039637.1, forward strand.
ATATTACATAAAGTAATATTACGTTATTAAAGATAAATTCATGTCATTATTAATTATACTTATTACAATTCATTCATCACTATTTTTTTTTTATTATGACAATACACATATTAAATATTATTTTGCAGACATGTGCTTTTTTATAATCATTAATAAATAAAAATGTCAGAATTCTTTAATACCATGATATTTCATATTAGGACAACTCACTTTATTAAATAATGAGCATTATTAAATTTTATATCTTCTAATGTTTTTATACACATTCAGTTACAGTAAAATTAGTGAATCAAAGAGTTTTCATGATGCTATTGATGGAAATCCAGCTATTTTGAATGACTCTTTCGACGGCTACGACAATAACGAGATAATAGGCGAAAGTCTTACTCTTGAAACTGAAACGCAGAGAAGACAGAGGTTGGATAGCTTTTATTCTGCTACCTCTGCAAGGTCGACTTATTTCAGTACAGGTTCGGTTTCTAGTTACCATAGCATCGATGATCCCAATAATGAAGATGTCGGTAAGTTTTTCTTCTAAGAATGAAATAGATGATCATAGCATTTATCATGGACACAGCATTAAATAATTCGAAGACTTGAGTCTTCACATTCGTAGCCAGCTACAGAGGTGCCCACTTTAGTGTCTGTACTTTTATCGACTTCAATTTTTGTCGCTATCCTCACCAATTCTCGGAAACTAGGTCTCATTATTTAATTATTTTACTCTATTTGTTTGACTATCCCTTTGGTTAAACTTTCAAAGTCATCTGTCCATATAGGTCCTTGGACTGCAAATGCTAAAGCAGGCACTACTGTACTGTACATAACCCTCCAATTAGATCTAAAGATCCCAATTCCACACCTTTTAATTTAACATTGAAATAGAATGAAATAAGGGTATAACAATGAATATAGTATAAGGTTTAATAACTAAACGTTATAATATAAATTTTACATTTAAGTCTATAGGTTCTTTTTATATGTTACAATTAGATAAAGACATATAGAAATTCCAATGATCAAATTTGTATTTTTTTAAATATAGTTATATAGTTTTTAACGCATTAACTAATACAACCTGTAATTTCTTATAAAACAAAAGTATTAGAATGTTTTTCCAAAAAATTATTACTTAGAAAATATTTTAATTTTATCACTGTGTACAAAAATATTTTATCTTCTTATCTCCTTGGTTTATAACATCATGCTGAAACACAGATTATTTTAATCTAATCAGAAATTTTAATTCAATTTTTCAATAAAATTTTCAAAATTAACAGTTTCCAAAGGAAGTTCACGATGATTACTATAAGTTCATAGGAAATATAATTATAAATTTGTAGCCTTTGTATGTACAGTTAATTGTATCTTACTTAATTGTAAAAAAATTGTAGGATAACGAATTAAGATCGATACTCAAGAAGGTTTATTTGAGAATAAATTAATTAACAGCGTATTGTCATTTGACCATTCATTTTTTATGTAATTTTTTAGAATTTGTTACAAGAAAAATATTTGACTTATAAATTTGGTCATTATGTTTGCTGGAAAGAAGTTCTCAAGGTCAATTATTTATATTTCTAATGTTGAATTATAAAAATTAAGATGATTTTAATTTTTAAAGGTGAAAAGAATACTCTAATATTTTGTTTTTAGAGTTCGAATATAAAAATTATATGTTATACTTCATTTTTAATTTCCAGAACTTACTTTGTACATAACAACTATAACAAAAATCTCAAATACTAATAATAACATAGATCGTGTAGGTGTTTTTTATATAAGGTTTGAAAAACCTCATATAGCCAACCATGTGATTCCAAGACATATGACCAGGCAAAAGTTAATCATGACTAAATGACTGACGATTGTACTATCCAATATAGGATTATTATAGCGTCCAATGAGCTGATCGCGAATCTACAAATAGTTTTTTCTTATACCTACAATTTTAATAAAATTTGTTTTTTAAAAGAAATACTTTTCAAATGTAAACAAATTTTGCAGCGTAGTTCTTTGGCTCTATCTAACAGACATTATGTTTTCATGAAGTAACACAAATGAAGTGACGGTAATAGGAACACTGATAGTAATTGGGACATTTATCATTCATTCATGCCACATATATACCTCTATTGCATAGCATAACCTTTCATACATCATTCTGATGCAATAAGTATATTGTTTAATCCTCGCTAGACTGTTCCTTTAAGTAAATATGACTAAGTAACATGTGTTGTATCTTATAATCTGTCTATGTTAACTTATATGTACATATGCAAATGTTATCTGCACAGCTAATAATATTAAAATGCACAAAGAACTGAATTAATGACCTTGCCAATACCTATTTAGAGTGGAATTAGTCATACTAAGCCATGCTAATATATTAGTCACATGTAATCATATTGGGAATATACCATTATACAATTATAAACGTAAATAAAAAAAAGGCTAAACAATAGATTTAAAAATTTATTTTACTGAACATGTAGTTATGAATTAATATTTTTTAAGTTTTACAGTTAGTTTTACTTTAAAAACTTCTAAGAATAAAACATTATGAGAATTTAATTTACTTTTAAAATCATTATTTATGTTTTTATCCAAAATAATAATCGATATGTAATTAAGATGCAGAAAACAACAGCAACCAAATTATGTATGGACCATCATCCAGGCTGCCTGCTTTGACTTCCGAAGTACCAAGTTCTTGGACACAAATTCAGGGTAAGCAATTGAACATATAATGTTAACAGAAAACACAAATTTCTATTACACATATAGAGATGGTTTTAATTCAACCATAATATATGAAATATTTTAACACTTCAATTTTTGCATTATTTATATAATATCAACCCTTTTTTTTTTCTATACAGTTATTTAAGAACTAAAGATCATACAGAAAAGTTACTGAATACAGGGAAATAAATGCAACATTTTCATATATAAATATTCTTTTAAAGCTTCTCAAAAAATTTTAGAAAAACTATAATAACAAAAGCTTCTGAAATTGTGATCTAAAAGATATAATTCATAAAATACAATTGCTTATTTGTCAAACAAAGAAAATAATGAAGTGTAACAAAATGTAAGGACCATACTCTTAATATGATAGTAACAACCACAGTGCAGCTGATTCTTTATGTATTAGGAAAACTAACATAGTTGTGTTAATAATATTTAGAACTCTACTTAAACTAACAAGGCTGAAGAACTAACAAAAAATCTAAGAACATACATACCCAAGTATTCAGTCTAACAGCAGTGCAACTTCCCCAACGAAATTTGCCTAATAAGAGTGACAAAAAGATATTTGTCATTGACAATATTATCTTTCTTCATTTTCCACGTTAAAGAGTGGGGAAAGCACATGCATTACATGAAATTATATGAATAAAAATTTGTAATAATTCTTATTAAAGTGTGATGCATTACATAAATTTCATTTCACTCATTACTTTTGAATAATTTTAAAAACTAAAATTTATGTAGGGAAGAAAAATATGTGAATTGGTTCGAAAGGGTTAACAGGTTCACAGATAGTAATTTTACGTTATCAAATTGCATAAAATTTATGTTTCAGGAGAGTTTGTTATGGTTCATGCGGCATATCAGTCGCACCTGGGCCAAGATTATTTCTTCGCACCCCGTGCCAAATTGGCGGATGGTATTATTTGGTTGGTAATAGTGAAAGCTGGAATCACTCGAGCCAATTTGCTGCAGGTAAATAGTCTATTCACAAAATAATATTATCTTTATATTTTATTTATTGCTGGCTAAATAAAATATAAAAATATTCTATAACTTGATTCCAAAAGAACGAAAAATTTATTATTTAATGTTGATAAAATGTTTTATTCTTTGTGGTCCAATTGTTTCAGAAAAAAAAACATAGTTTTTAGTTAATTTCCACTGTTTGAACACTAAAATTATGAACGTTTGATCTACATTTACTTCGAATTTGAAAATAAAATAGAAAAATAAATAAATATAGACTGAAACATATTCTATTTATAGTAATGTTTATTTTCTTGTTATATATTAAGTAAAATAATTATTGGTACATGATTGATGAAACTTATGTGGCAATAGGAATGGAACAGAAATAGAAATGTGTTAAAGGACTGTAACAATGTAAAAGAAATAGATGTTCATTTAAAAAAACTGAAAAAGTACAAAATTACAAAAAAAATTAAATGAATGAAACTGAGGAAGGAATTATATTATACATATTGTTACAGGGAACATTTAAAATTTTGTAAAAATAAAAAATAAATATGTATCACTTGTCGTTGCTCAATTTAGATTTCACAGTAGATTCAAACAAATTCAACATTATCTGTGATTTTAATTGTTTCTAAGAATATCTCTGATTATCTCTAAACGTTTAATGGCTTATGAATTAGGTTAAAATAGGAAAAACATATGACATAAATAATTAACTGGTAGAAACAGCATTTGAATCATTTTAAGGTGGCTGCTTTTATAACTGTGGTTTTGTCTATCTAATTCTAATACTGATTAGTAAAGCTTATAAGTAAGTTTTGAGAGCCAGCATTTAGATTTGTAACAATATCTATAAATGATATGACAATATCATAAAAATATTATTATTTCAAATACCACAAGTTTTAAAGAAATTGTAATAATGTGTAGATGAGAACATAAAAAAATTACATTTGCATATAATTTGAAAACTAAGGTCATGGTTATCTTTATAGTTGTTGTAAATATAAGAATGTGTGTATAAAAAGATAAGAATATAGTCTTCTGCCTCTGGTTATCTTGTCCTTGAATTCCCTCATTGTGCTTTTAAGCAGAAGCCCAATTTTCTACTTGCTACCTAAATCTTTAGTTATTGGCTCTGGATATACAATGTAACTGATGTACCTAGGTGTTATTTTATTCATTGTTATGCTTCTTTTACATGATTATTAACATTTCCTAAGTATAAATAAAACGTAAAAAGACAAAAATAAGTATAATTTAATATAAACTTTAGTATCTAGTAAAAATAAAACAAACACAAACTGTTGGGGTCTCTTATCCTATATAGGAGAACATGGAACATTGATAATTGACTATATGATACCGAGATGATAGAAGAAGAAAGAATTGAATCAGACTACATACCATTAGAATGTGATGTGAAAGAGTAAGGGGTATCAGGAAAATGAGAAAAGAGATAGATGACAAGGGTAAAAAGGGAAAGAACAAGTGATTGAACAGAAGAAAGAATAGAATAGACAGAAAGGTTAGGAAAAAGTAAAAAAGAAATATACATTTAACTATTAAAAAAAAAACAGAAAATCTGTTTCAAATCCAAATTAATGATATAAAAAGAGATAAAGTGGCAGATTTCTATATGATTCTATAGAAGATATTTGTGGATAATAATCTACAAGGAAGGCCTAAATGTACATGCAGTGACAAGCAAAAGTGGAAACAATTAACATTTGTCTTCTGAAAAGTATGATAATAAAATAAGTTTTACAAAAGTTGAATTGTTATAATCACAAGCTGTGTCTAGTAAATAAAATATGACACTTTATTTCCTTTTATACCAACAATATGTACAAAGTATTTTAGGAAATAATAGCTTGGTATAATATTTACAGTTTTAGATGTTTTGTTAGAAGTGTAAAGAATGGATGATGATAGAAAAATAGAACAATTAGTAGGTGTTATCTGTTGACAGTTGTAAAAGATAACATGCTTTATCAGAAACTCTTCCATATCTTTTCATCTTTTCAATTGTTTGAATCATATAACAGAACATGAAGCCACTCAGTGAATAAAAAAAGAAAGCAATCATTTCTTTATGTGATAAAGAATTATCTCTACATGAAATTACAAATAAATGCAATATGAATCACACAATAATAGCAAAGTTAATAAAAAAAACTTCTTATCTGTGATAAAAAATGGCAAACTGGGAATTATTTCCAGTAGAGGAGCACATAAAATTTCGTATTCGTTCGAAATATAAAAAAAAGAAAAAAAAAGACTGTTCAAGAATTAGAAATAAAGGCCAGTGAATAGACAATTTGTCACACTTTGAAAAGAATTGGTCTCATAGCTGAGGGAAGATGCAAACCATGTTCTTACTAATAAAAATGCTTGCTAAGCTCCTGCTGTTTATTGTATTAGTGTCAGATGTAGAAAAAGAAATAAGGAAATCTCAAGGAAGGAGGAATAATGGATCATGTAGTGACTACAGGAACTTGATTGAGAAAAGTATTAAGAAGATTTAGGAAATATAAATAAAAAAAAGAGTTGATTTTCAATTACGCCACTTCAGCTAATTAAAATTTAAATATGTTTTAATCTTTATAAAAGATTACAAGTTATGATGATGTTATAAAAAAATACATGATTCAGATGCTCTTTACACGCCTACTTGCAGAAAATCTGATTACATCACATGATACTGGTCTTTAAACTCATTCAGTTTTCATTTGAAACGTTTTTTACATATCTACATATAACTTAAAAAAAAGCAGGTTCAAAGTTAAAATTGAACTGATATTTCCGCTATAAGTCAATCAAGACTAATTAATTCTAAGCTTTTGATTTCTTTTCAAATTATATCCAATTAAACTCACTGCAAAACTCTAAAATATATAATCTGTTATATTTGATGTAATCAAAATTCTAAGGACGCTTGAACCACAAAGAGTTGAATAATTTTATTATTAATATAAGAACGGCAAGTTTAAATTGTGAAAGAAAAAAATCGTTAAAATACAAAAACAGTTAATTGAAGCAATACTGAGAATAAAACAGTGGTTTAATAATATAGTGTGTTTTAAAAATCTAAAACCAGTAAATTAATTCACTTATGTAGTCATTGTTTAAAAATAATCCAAAGAAGTGATTTCAAAATTAAATTTGTATTCAATAAATATTAATCTTATTTTAATTCAACATTTCAGATAATGGTAATATATTAATATAGAATAAGCTAATATGAGATAAACTAATATGAGATTCATTAATAATTCAAATCAGAAAAACATTAATATTATTAATGGCATAGATATGCTGCATCCACTGTACTTACCAAATTTTAGCTGCTTATAACTTCTTTATACTTCGAAAAATAAAATTGAAGCTCAAAGAAAATATTTCTGCATTATTGAAGCACAAATTGAATTGCAACAGGTGTTTCAGAGAAAATGATTCTCAGCAAGCATCTAAGATATAACAGCATCAGTGGAACTAACAGAAACTAAATATAAACTGTTTAATTAATGATACTTTAATAAGCACAGTCTGCTTTCTTGTTAATCACCCTATGTACATACATCTAATTGTTTAATTTCAACAACTGCTAATACTTCGCATTCCTGGTTCATGACCAAGAAAACATTTTCTTCTAAAATTTAGACATTTTGAAATGAATAAAAAAAGAACTATTATTCTGAAATCAGTAACATCGATAAATGGCTGGTTGCTTCATGTTCTGTATCAGGAGTGACCTCACGTACAAATATTTTTAATTGACTGCATTTTTTATCCATTCTCCTCTTGCTCTTAGAAGATCGTAATAATTTATACTCTAAAACCTTTCTGAAGAATCGCTTTGAATGATGGGTCAAAGTCCATTAAAATCAGACAGCTGATTCTTGAGATTAACCAGAGATATGTAGAAAGATTAATAGAAGATTAGATTTATTGCATAGACATAACTGACGTAAAATTTGAGGAGAAAGACGGAAGTTCAATATCACGACATTAGTTAACTTCGGATACATTCGATTCCTATCAAAGATCTCTACCACGATAACAGCGCCGCCACAAGTACTGGTTCGTAGACAGTCGCGATTATCCGAACAGATCCGAAAATGAACGGAGTTATTCAATGTCGTGATAACTCCGCTAAGCTAATACTTCGTTTACGTGTGTCTGATTTATTAAGGGTGACAATAAGTAATCAATTATTTTCAACGAGATTATTTCATAAAAGTGTACAATTCATTTAGTGTACTGCAATAAAATCTTATTGCAAATTTTGTACCTTCTGATAATTGATTACTTTATGGGTAATCCTAATATTACAGGTATTAATCACAGAACTATAAAACTCGTTTGTTATGTCTGTTAGTTCCTGTTGGGTTTGAGTAACGGCACCCACCTAACACGTTCTGGCATCGACATGATTCCTGTGAAGGCATTTCGAATAGAACCAGAAGAAAGCGTAACTGGTCACATAACAGTGGATGGAGAATTAGTAGACTACGGACCTCTACAAGCTGAAATATTTCCGTCTCTGGCGACTGTGATGTCGCAATGATATAAATTAGCGTTCAACTTCGTAAGGACTTAGCAATGGAATCAAATGGTACAATCTTCGAACTTTAAGTTCAATGATATATGTATATACATGGTAGCACGGTCCTGGTGACAATATTGTATTTAGATACAGGCATTCACAATCGCAATCGGGGCGATTTAGCTAAACATCGTGGTAGATGTAAGTATATCGTAAGTCCAAACCAGAAATCATTCCGCGAGGGGTATAAGATCAACGCAACCGTAGTTTATATGAATTCAGCCGCTATTCCATAAAATTTTACGATGCACACAGGGTGATTCGATCGTGGAATTTACAATTTTATTAGTTTTTTGTATCTATTGAAATTGAAGAAGAAATTATACAAAACTTTAAAACACGTGGATTTTGTAAATAAATTTCATAATTGTAATATAAATGATTGTATTGATAAAACAATTACATTCCATGTAGATTTTAGTTTGTTTAAAATTAATTTTATTTCTTCAATTACAAATAATACACGCGATTATTTTCTTTATTTTCTAATTTTTGTAATTAATTTTATTTCGTTGTTTTTGTAGATATTTGGAAAAAAGCGCTAAGAGAATTATAATTTGGCTTTTGTAACAGGAAATAAAATACCAACGTAGCTAAATGATATAGTGTAATTTATTTTTTATTCATCTGATTCGTTGAACGATCCTGAACAGTTAAAATTAACTTAATTAAATTAATATTCAGAATTCAATTAAAAATTTTTTTAATAATCTATATATTCTAAAATTATACAACTTAATTTGCGCTACAGTCTAAAATGTTATACTTTAAAAAGAGCAGTTTCAGTTTTGAGAGATATAATGTGCCTGTTTCAGTATCACTGAATCACCCTGTACAGTATGAATGTCCTACATAATTCAAAAGCATTGGGTAACTAACAATTCTTAATTAAATATATTAGTCTGAGCCATACGATTTGGACTGTTTCCTGTATGACGCACAATAGTATAACTTCAAAATATTCCACAAGCTTTGCGCCAGTTACTAAGTACTACTGTTAAGTTTGATAGCATAATAATCAGGATCAACACACTTAATCCTTATTTTTTATTACAATTTGTCTGTTTTCTTTTTGATAAAAAATTAATTTTCCTTTATAATATTACTTACTGTTTAAATTTTTATATTTTCTAGTTCTTATTCCTATAACACAGACACTGCTGAACCTCATTTTTTAATATGAAATTAGTATTACTATTATAAATAGAGTTTTCCATTTTTTTTAATGATGTTCAGTGGAACATTTTTATTATGAACATGATATTCCTTGTGAGCTTCTGTTTGGTTCCATGTAAAAAAGAAATCAAATTTTGTCCAATGTTTAAGAAAATTGAATAAATATACTGACATATACAAAACATGGCTCACACTGAAAATCGTACACCCACAATACCGTTCGACAATTTATTATATTTTCTCGATTTTGTAACGTATAATAGATCATTTTTACAGATTTTTGTGTGTTGAGTATGAATCTGGAAATGATTTTTTTCTAGTATTACCTACATTGAGCAAGATGCATTTATAGTTAAAAAGAGTCGATTTTGTCGGTACAAATTACAATGTAGTACTTTGTCCGTACATATCAAACTCGTCCAAATAACTTAGGAATCATCGATGTTATACCTGATTACAAGCTCACAATTAAGCAATGTTTTAAGTAATTTAAATATTAAACGCAGCAGAAGTATTTCATATATTGTATTAGAAATGAAGATTAGAAAAGAAATATTAGGTTGTTGCAGATACAATGGCCGATGTAGAACATTTTTATCGATTATAACGTTTATTTTTCAACAACAATGATCAACTAAATTCCTTCCGTGAAGGCGACGACTGTATGCCATTGTTCTCTCTACAATCTATAAGTACTAAATAAATAGCTATTGTATGAATTGTCTAGCGCTAATATTGATTATTAAAATAATGGATTATTACAGTTAAGCTTAAATTATAAACATTGCTCATTTCAATTAAGAGAAATACAAGATCCCAGGTCCATATAATACATAGGGGGTTAAAAATAATCATTAATAAAACAGTGCAATTGCTTAGTTGAATTGATCATGTGTTCACTTTGAAATTTCAGATCTGTTAATTGAAATTTGTTAAACTAATTAATGTTACCAAACTTTAAAGACAAGCCAACTTTAGTCATTTTTAACTCATCTTATGACACTTATATTATATAAAAGGGCACAGAAACCAATCAGTATAAATTACAAAATGAATATAATTAGCTGTAGAATTTTGTAAATAATTCTGTAGTAAATATAAGCACTGTTGTATATTAGTGAAATCTTAATATGATGATTAAACTGTTTCATTGATTGAAAATATTGATGGTAATAGAATATTTATACAGCAAAAATAATTTTTAATGAAAATGGATTTATACTGATTAGCTTCTGAGCTCTCCATATAAAGGAAGAAACAAATAATATATAGGTTGTACAGGAAATAGTATCTTATTATATTGTATATATAAATTAACGTAAACACTCCTCTATAATTTACTTTCAAAGAATAATTTGAGCAATACTGTGGACACAGTATTTCTATCATTGGACTAGAAATGGCTTGGCTGGACAATGATTTGACATAAGTATCTATTATCTTGTAACACTTTTACATTTTGTTTCAAACACAGTTACTTGATCTGCAACAACCAAATAGATTCCAATAGATTTTTGTTTTAATTTGAACAAAAGAATTGATAGTAAAAGTTACATTAAAGCATTGAAAAGAGAATCAATAAATGTTTATGCATATGTGATAAGTATATTATGGTCTATATAAATTTTATTGTTTATAGTTAGGCCATTGTAAATCTGTGCCAACGGACATATAAAAATAATTAAAGCCATTCCTTGCCAAATCAATTACTTTTGGTAATATGATGCAGTATATTTGAAATAATGATTAGTTTATGTCATCATTTTGCTAGTTTCAAAGTTAGTAACAGATTATAACCTGTTGCAAATCACAGAGAATGGGTATTTAACCAAATATAAATTTAGACATATGATCAGCAATTATTATTAACCACCACATTAGATTTAACCAAATATTTAGCTAAATATTATATTAAGTGAAGGGATCAAGAACACACAGTTAGATTAGTATTTGTAGTGCTGGTACCTCAAATTGTAACACTGAGTCAATACTGATCCAATAATTTTTTTGATTGAAACTTGAAGACATTGTCTCCCATTAGCAAACAATATGTAATTCATTGTGACAACAGATAATTTTCAGGATATTTCAAAAAATGGAGTTAATAAGTTTCAGAATAGTACTTATGGAACAAATGTTTAATGATGATCAGTTGACTGTTCCATTACAAATCAAGAAACCAATTAAAAGAAAGTAAAAACTCGCTTTTTCTTGATTCTCAGCATGTCATAATTTATTAATAATATTGAAGTTAGCAAAATTGGAAAACATATTACCAAAGGATTTGGCATGGTATTGCTGATTAAAATGTAAGTAAAATATTCAATTGTACAGTCAATTTTTTCAGAAGATTAATTCCAACTTTTCTTCTTATTTTCCTGCCAAATGAATTTCTTTCTGTATCTGCGTTAAAAAATGCCAAGAATCCTCGTGGGTGTTCTTATATACAGGATGTACCATTAACTTTGCTCAACTCAATTACTTCCATTATTTTAAGAACTATACAAAATTTTATTACAGAAACTATATGATGAAAAGGAAGAGCATAATATGCCAAACTTTATTTTGGCCAAACAACTTCGAAAATTTCAAGTTTTATTTTGATTTTTCAAGTGGCAAACTATACTTCTTAGGTATCAAGACATCATTTTGTGCCGTTAAAGTTATAACTTTACCAAGTACAGTGTCGAGTATCGTAGACTTCTGCAATGATGAGATATGGGGCGGATTTTCTTGCGCATGCTCGACGTTTGCAGTACCGTATCTGTACAGTGGCGCAATTAATGGGCAAAGTGTTATTGTCGGTATTGTTACGTTATCGCGAGAACCTTAAAGATTTGAGTTATAATATCACGTCGTGAATATGGCTTAAACGTTACCTATACCTTCCAAAAAAAAGAAAAGTGTGAATTCATTTTTCACAATCGAATCATAATAACGTTTGCAACATTATGCAGGGTGATCAAAGTATCCTACTTTATTAAAACTTGTACTATACTGACGCTAAAATCGCTGCGCAAGCGTGAGAAAGTCCGTCCCATATTTTGTCACTGAGTTTCCCTGGTGAAAATGGCGGTATAAGGAAATGAAATGCTCCCATTCGTCTTATACTTGAATGTTATTATACATTATGTATAGACACGATAATTAATTAATCAGTTACTAAATCCGTTACTAAATTATTAAGTACTAATTTAGTAATTACCAAATGTCTAAGTTACTAAGTTACTGAATTACAAAACTAGTAGATTACTCTGAATTATTAAATTACAACATTACTAAACGAGTAAATTATCAATTTAACTAAGTCGCTTTAAAACAGTCACTAAACCGAAGTAATTAAAATAATCGCTGAAATAATTACTAATCTAGGCTTAACCTAGATTTAATGCGTTATAAGATCAATAATAATTTAGGAAATCGTGGGAAAAGGCAGACCTCCGGGACTCCTCTAATGCGCTGAGGAGGGGATATGGAGGTCCCGTTCCTATAATAATGTTTGGATCCCCTAACCCTAACCCTACGACGCCTTTTTTTCTAGAAAAGCTTACAGATGTCGATGCTCGACACTGTACATTTGTCGGCAATGATACAAGATTACCGAATATACATATAGTGAGATACCAAAATCGTTCTGTACAATAGTTTTCACGTTTAGTAATAGTTACCTTGTTAATCTAGATGAGCTAGAAACGGAATTCTGTTAAATATATGAAATTCATCAATACAACAATCGCTAAAGGACGAAATTTTCCTGGAAATCCACAAGTCTTTCACTTACAAAATAAAAATAATTAAGGTATTAAAATTCATGGTACACCTTGTATATTTCAATGAATTGACGTTTTTAACGAACTAAACAGGATGTAGTACACATTTAACCTTTCAATTGTTGCGTTGTACTATATAAACTAAGTTTGTAAATTATTACAGTTTTTTAAGGAAAATGAATTGTTACCGGAATTGTTTTACTTATTGTTCTTCGACAATCATTTCGTTGGCACTTTCTTCTTTAAGTAAGACAAATCAAATCCATTATACTAATTAACAATTTACCTTATGTACATAATTTACCACAATGGCGATTACTAGATTAGCTAATTAATATGAATATTTCAATGGCACACTTGTAACACAGAATTGTTTATAATCAACAGGAATAATTTTGATCACAGTTCAAAGTGATACTTAATTCTTACTAGTCACATTTTTCTAATAATTAATACAAATTAGTATAAACACGAGATATTTGATAGTTTACAATAATCCATTTACTTTAAAAAAGTACACTGTATAAATTGTATAATATTATGTAAAAGTATAATTAAAAAATTCCTCAGTAAGTGTTGATAAAATTTTGTAAAAATGCGACTAGTGAGAATTTTTGACTTTCTTTTTAAAAAGACCTGTTTCAAAATCTTTAAGTATTGATAATCACACAAATATCCATAATCTTTTTACAGTGTCCGTTTGTTTTTTTTTTTTATATCGTACAAACAACTAGAAAACAATTGTAAAAAAAGCGCTGATTCCTCGCAAAATTGTTCGAATAAACGTTACATTGCCGCCCAAAGTAACAAAATTATTTATTATCGATAAGATCGATACATAGATATGTATAATATTGATTTTTGTTATTCCGTTGTATTACAGCGGAACGATCGTTAATGTTTTTGAGAATAATGAGAAATTATTTAATACAGTAGCAGTCATAGGTGGAGAATAAATTTCTTTACATAAAAACATTATTGCCGTTTTATTAGTCAATTAACACCGAGAAGGATTATTTCTGTTCCTGAAAATCAAATATCTATAATTGCGAGTCACGATGACTCGTATCTTCATATTTTATTTATGAAGATCGAAAGCCGTAAGTATGGTGTAACTTAAGTTATTTAATATAATAAAAAATTACTTATTTCTAAATGTAACTGTTTCGTGGGAGATGGTCCTGGACTCCCTTGAATATTGCACTTGGTGCCGTCTTTACGAAGGACCACCCAATTAACCGATTGGGGCGGAATAAATGAGCAAGGACTGATTTCCTTTAATTGCTATTTATTGATGAGTCGATTGCAATGGTGTTGTGGTAGAGGTGTGATTGTGTGTGCGTGTGTGTGTGATTCTAATGACGAAGTGAAAATGTAACGAAGATTTTCTTCTCCTCGCATCCTCCCTTCCAGTGCGCCCTCAGCGCGTTTCCTCTTTGGAAGGGGAATACGAGGAGTTTCCCTGGGTGGGCGAAATTGAGACCCATGGCCAGGGTCTCAAGTGGGCCTGGATATCGTCTCCCTTGAAACTAAACATCCATGCCAGGCCCTGCCATAAATATTGGCTTGTATACTCTAACAGTAACAAAAGAATAAAAAAATTAATATTTTACCTCGTTATTTATTTACAAGACAAGTCGCACGATTTATTATAATTGAATTGACTTAACCAATTCTTTTTCTTCCATGAACTGTAATGAATACAATCATAAAAAAGTAAAAAAGAAAGAGAAGAAATTTAGAAAATATATCAAAGTACAAAGAAGAGTATCAAATTTTTACATGAACGTTTGATTATACAACTACCAATAATATTTAATACTTTCTCAATATGAACCCTACCTATTTGAAGAATGATATGCAATTGTTTTAGGTAATTACTTACTTAATATAAAAATATTAATTTTATAAAAAAACATAGGAAAGCATATACTATTTTTGTATAGTTTTTGAAAAATATAGTTTAGCATTGATTTATACAAGTAAAACTGGGAAGAAAGTGATTTTACGTGAAAAAATAAGTAAAAAAATGTTTGTTCATGTGACTTTGGTTTAAAAAACATTAAGTTTGAAGATCTTTTAGAAAATTGGTAGGAGAATTTGTTTATATTTATTGATTTACAGCATCTATTAGCCATGGGTCAGTTGTGACCCAGACCTAGGAAAATATAACACTATTGTAGACCACCTCCCCCCCCCAACCGCCATAAAAGAAGAGTATTTGGACTAGAAAGTAACGTTGCCGACTGCAACTCTGCTGCCGGATTCAATTTTCAGAGAGTTAAGGACTGCTTTTTTCCACGATTTCCTACTCCATTTCAATTAATGTTGAACATGCAAAGGGTATAGCAGGACAAGATAGTCGAAAGTAATGCTCTTGGGCCGATTTTGATCGATAATACACCATTCGATAACATACCACCTTTTCGGCCCCCTATCTAAACCAGGAGAGTAGTTACAGGGTAAGTCCGGATCATCGAGTTTCACCCTATTTTTCTTATTTAATTGCGTGTGAAAAATAAAAAAAGTTCTACAATTGAGACACAGCAATGTCCTTTCGGATTACATGTCGCTATCGTCCCTACCACGGACGTGGGAATCCCTATCAATTTGAAGCGTCCAGAAACATTTTAATATAAATATAAAAATTCACCCCAAAAGAACAGATTTCGGTTTTTAAAAATTTGGAATCGATCTTTATAATTTTTGTATAGTAACGACCGTGGTAGGAACGATAGCGACATGTGATCCGAAGGTTCTACGACCACCGGAAGTGGCGTTAGAAGGGACACCGTAAAGGCCTGCGTTTTCCAGTTCGAGGGCAAGACTCCCCTCCCCATGAACACCCACACACTTTATGAATAGCGGAATTTAAAGCTTGGAATGTTGTTAAAACATCATTAAATTTTCAACTTTGTGTATTGAACGGTTATGTTTTAATAATTAATTTACCAAACCCTTGCATTTAGACTGGTCTGCCCCCTTAAGAGGTAACACCACTAATAATTTTCAGAAAATCGATTTGTTTTTTATTGACTTAAAAGATGCTTTGAAGCTTCTAGAATAAGGGGAAAAAAGTTTTATGCCTGTACAACTTTTTTTTCTTTGAAATTCCGATCTCTTTTCCAAGCGCGTCGGATTGCTCCGAAACGATAGGGTTGGTGTTTGGTGTGACTGGAAGAAGGCACAAGCAACTGATTCCTTAGACTCGAGGTACCTTAGGTACCACTCGAGTGGTGCCTCTGTGGTACCATATTAATTAAGAAAGCAATTAATTAGAATATTTTAAAATGTGAAATTTAAGTCTTATTTATATTAGAACATAGCAAATTAATGAAAAAAATAAAAATAAATAAATCATCAGTATTTATTACTCTTTTCTCCCGAAATAAGGTTTTTAAATTTTCAACATTTTCTTGGAAAAGATGTCGAAACTTAATCATATCCAAAAACGCTTCGAGTGTAAAAGGTTAATACTTCTTCTGGGCGGTAACGCTAACGGTGGATTAAAGTTAAAAAACCATTGCTTATCATTCAAAAACTCCTAGATGTATGAAAGTAATTTTAAAATCAAGTTTATCTGTAATTTGGAAATTTAATAGAAAAATCCTAGATTAAGATTGAAATTCTTTAAAACTAGTTTATCACACACTTTTGTCCATCTGTGAAACGCTATTGTAAACTTAAAAAAATTGAACCAAAAGCTGTATGACTAATTGATAATACTCTAAGTCATCCTATCCATTTGTTTGAATTAAAATTATGCATTCCTGTTGAAGTAGTCTTATACTGAAGAGTGATATCAAATTTTAAAGCCTTTTGTCTTTGAACATTTCAATAGCTTATTAATAATAGGTAGTGAAAATAGACAATCAATTATGAAATTTTGGAAAAAATATAACATCATGGATGCTACAAGTGATAACATTGAAAGAAGTGACAGGTAAATGCATAAGAGATGTGTGGAAGAAATCCAAGGATTGTTGGCAAGAAGAGTCCATTATAGACTTAATTGTTAACCTCGCCAGTGAAGCCAGACTAGGAGATATAAACGTTAAAGATGTTGAAGAATTGTTGCAAGTTTCTGGTGAGAATCTTACGAACAATGATCTTGAACAATTCATGCAGAACCTGAAAGTGAACAACGTAAATAATTTGCCATTGATTTTTTTAGTAAACCGTTGATCAATTTATAGAAAATAATTCAGATTTCGAAAAAAGCACAAAGGCAAGGCGAGGCGTTTTGGATACGATTTCTTGCTATCAACAGCTGCTTGATGAGAGGAACAGAAAAAAAAAACAACTGACACTAAACGATTTCGTCAGTAAGAAATCAAAAATTTTAGAAGAACCACAATCTTCAATCATACAACAATAAATTTTATCCTTTTTTTTTATATGTTTTACAGGTTAATATACACGTAGCCTAAAATTAAAGTAAAACTTCTTTATTCTTAGTATGACATATTTCCTTATCCTTATTTACTATCTGCTAAGATGACATCATTTATTTAACGCTGTTCCATTTAACGCTTTGTCTTCCAAGAATGTATCCCAAACATTAATCAGAGTATTACTGTATATGTAAGTAGATAGTACAAACACGATCATTTACATTATTATTAATTATTGGATCTGTCCATAGAAATATCACGATCATAGATTCTATTCCTCTTATAACAGAACATAGTGTTTATTCATTTATTTCAATTTCCAAGATAAATTAAAAACATTATACTGATTTATATAATTATTTTTACTATTATTTGAACAGTTTCATATCACATAATAGTAAAAATTAACAAACAAGCTGTTTTAAAAAAATTATGCAAATTTTTAATTGTGATTTGAAAATCCATATATTACATTCAATTTTGTCTGCATTTTAATGTTGATAAACTTAATAATATAAAATTCAACAAATGATATATTTATGAAGCAAACGCTGACAATTTTAATTGTATATGTAATTTATTCCATGATTTGCACATGTATCTAACATTGAATGTTTAAAGAGTACTACTACAGCTGCAAACAGAGTGATGGATTACAGACAACAGTAAAATAATGGTACCATTAAAATGTTCAACTATTAAACTTAATGGTGAATTTGTATCTTTGTGCAAAATGATCAGAGAAATATTTCATAAATCATTTTGGTAGCAACAATAATTCATATGCTTTTTATTGGATGTTTCTATTGTGAAAAACCCTTTATGGATAACAATGCTTTTTATAAACATGTTAAAAAATATGGTTGTCACCTGGTAATAGTCGTGTAAAATTATAAAAATATGTTGTGAAGCTGAAACAAATGAAAGAATCTTTAAGCACTGAAAAACTTAAATATAAAAAAAAATTACAAAGGAACTAAAATAGTAGGTACATGAATATAAGTTAATTATAACAAAAATGAATTAAAAATTGTTTAAATTCATAACAATACATTTATCTTCTGACATACTGTAAATAATAGTAAATAAAAACACCATATCTTTGATCTAAATACTTTTTTGCAGCTTGTTAAACTTGATAAGCACAATCATTTGGCAAAAAATGATATTGCAAAAATTAAAAATTAATTATTCCACAGTTCCATAGATTCAATAAATTGAAATGATTTTTAAATTATTAGAAACATTCATTTAATTGTACAGAAAAAAAAGGTAATGGTTTCTTATATTCCTACAAAGTATAACGTTTAATTAAAACTTGCAAAGATGTATCATCATTTAAACCTACACCATATGAAAAAATTTATATTTAAAATGTTGTTACATAATTATATGTATTTTATCATTTTTATATCAAATAGAACTTGTCAAAGTAGAACCTTTTTTTTCTTAATATGTTTTGTAAAATACTTATGGCCTGTTGTTATTCTAGAATTGAGCTGCTTTTAACCCATAGGAATAGTAGTATTAAATGTCTTTACAATGAAAGACTTAGTAGTAGATGTAAGTGAATTATTTTATACATATAGTGCCAAACCAACAATAATAAGCAAACTGTTCATTTAAGATAATATTGCAGTGATAAACAAAAGAAGCTTGTTGAAGTTATCCGAATCAAAAAAAGGAGGAATATAAACATACCGAATGTGTCATTAACATATAAATAACAGCATTCGATATAATAATAGTTACACCTTAACACAGAATACTTCGACATATGGAATACGATATTCTCTTATCCGAACTACAGTTCTATCTCATTTTGTACATTAAAACTATTCTTACTTTATGTGGATATATCTATTAAAGAAACATTTGTATCATGATGTATTAACTAGGAAAATGTACCCATTATGATATGACTGCAAATTTAACAGATGCTGCTGATCTCTTCAATTCCATACCATTTCTAACTTAAGAATATCAATCAAAATAAACTGTCAATACAAACGTCTGATTACTGTGTTATCGAAAGAGCATTTAAATTAGCCAGCAGATCTTTAACATCGTCTTGAACTTGATCAGATGGATTTGATAAAGTTAAGCGTGAATAAAAGGTGCTTAAAGCATCCATATTTTTGTGAGCATCTTTCTGCTTTCGCAAATATGCCAATAACATACTTTTTACATTCTGAACTTCTTCTCTGAGTCTCATCATATCCTCTCCCTTACAATTCTGTAACAATTTCAATTTTGTCTGGGCTAATTGTAGCGGATTGTAACTTTCCTGATCCAAAGTCAACAGATTCGTCCCAGCATTTAACAAAAGTGTAACCACTGATATTTTACCAGTAACAGCAGCTAAGTGCAGTGGTGTGTTACCTACACAATCGCGCCGATTAGGATCCGCGCCATGTTCTAGTAATAAACGTACTATTTCTGTATAACCCCTGCAAAATTGTATTTCTTATAAATATCAAGTATTTGTGACTTACCAAAATTTATGTGGATATCATTAATTCTTATTACATGAAACTTAAATTGTTAAAGTATTAAAAATTATCGATTAAACTTGCCTGCAAGATGCAAGATGAAGAGGTGTTCGTCCTTGTTCGTCATGATTATTGGGTGATATACCACTAACTAACAATTGTCTCATTGTAATAGTATCATTTGTGATTGCCGCTATTCTCATTCTGCATTCAATGAAATAAGGTCCAGATTTAAGCCATGACAGAGAATGATGATGATTTCTGCTCAAAGCACTTATAAATTTCATTCTCCTCATACAATAAGCAGCTTCTATAAGAAGGGCAAAGAAAAAAAATATTACAAAATATTGATTGAATCTGAATACAAGTAATATCTAAATAATTTATAGATAAATTACAAGTATCTAATGTCTAAAATTTGAAAAATTTACCTACTCTTATTTAATAACTTCAGGTATGGTGTTGTTCTAGACGAACCATACGTGTAATGAAATTTAATTTCTGGAACCTGTAATATGTCAAAATCTTATACCGTGTCTTTTTTATAATGCTTCTGATATAACACAGTATTCTTCTGTATATTATAAATTTTATAGAACTTTAACAACAGAAATTCTCAATTAAAATATAAAAATATGTAAAGAAATACTGTTCACTGAGAATATTGTTGTTGAAATTACTTTAAGAACGTATTGAAGTGCCACAAAAAAAAAACATACGTTAGAAGGTAGAAGGATTGGTCCTGAATTAGTAATTGATGTAGAATTTTCAGTTTCTTCGGGATATTTATAATTTTCATTCACTGAGCCCAAAGATAAAAATGGTAAATGTTCACTTGGCCAATAAACCAAGCAATTCGGACTGATTTCAAATCGAGGATTTTCTGGTTTAGTTTCACGTATATCATTTTGAGTATTATTTATTGTTACAACAGCTGAACTGACAGTACTAATTTCATCTGTCGACATATCTTCATTTTGAGCAATCGAACTATCGTCCGAATTGGTACTCGTTTCGATTCCTGAGTCCACGGATGTCATTTTACATTTAAACGTTCACCGACGTTTTAGAAATAAGACGCTCCACCTCCCCAAACCCAACACGTACACCAAGGTGTAAACTTGGCTTCCGCAAGGGGAAAAATAGGCAGGAGAAGGGTTCCCCACCACTCAGTCCTGGGAGAGTTCGTAAATCTACATCAACATTACAAGAACATATAGGGTGATCGATTATAGGTGAGCATAATTTCAAAGAGTTATAGCTAATATGATTCTAAATAACTTTTTCAAAATATTCACTAAAACGCTGTTTTTAAATTATTAATGAAAAACCCTGACCAATGATAGCGTACTACGCACGCGGGCTCAACTATGAGAGCGTTGGCTACGCACCGAACTTAATCGAAGTGAGAAATAAACAAATCAAATTAATTAACAGAGTCTTAAATTTAAAAATGTTATTCTTGATTTTTACCTTATTTTGATTCATAGAATTAGTTTCGCCAATAAATTTATGCTCATTCACAGTCTGAGAATTTTACAACTGTTACATTACCGACCATACCGGCGCGATGTAATGCCGATTTATTTGTTCATGATTACGGTCAAATTCGATATGTAGTCAACAATCCCGGGGCTGAACCGACACACATAGCGTGCATTCATTAGTCGATGATTTTGATTAATAATTTAAAAACGGCGTTTGAATGCATATTTGGGTAAATGAAAAAATTTAGCTACCACTCTCTGAAATTATGCCCTCCTGTAGTCAAACACCCTGTATATTGGAATTAAAATATATTGCTACACTCAAACAGACAATGACATTACAAGATTGAAGCATTTACAAGCAAAAATGATTTATAAAATGAGTAGTAGATAAAAATAGAACATTGTATTCTGTTTTTAATTATTATCTGTTATTATCCTAAACGATTCCCTTATGCGAAATGATACATGAAATGAACCATATGAACGATATATTTATTTTTTCACTGTCCCTCCAACGAATTTGCAGAATAAAATCATTTTAATTTTCTAAAGTCCTTAATAGATTTACTGAAATCTTGTCATAATATTAAACATGTTTGACACTATACATGACCGTGATCATGATTTTACGTTTGCTGTGATAAGTCACCATTAGTGACTGCACGCCATCTTTACTGGATTCACGTAATAGGTTAAGTATGAGATACAGTGTACTTCGAAAGATTGTTTCTTGCAAAAAGTGTTAAATGTAAAATAAAGTATCATCAAACAAGATAATCATAATGTTGCGTATTAACCATTGTGCATGTTAGTAAAAGAATTTATATAAAGTATTTAAGTTTTTCTATTTAAATTATTGAAAATTTAACATAACATTATAGCAAAACAAACTTGTAAAAATGTATTATTAAACATTTCAGATTTTATTACTTCTGTCAGTAAATTTCACACATCATCTATTACGTATTTAAATCAGAGATGGAGACGAATGTAAGATTAAATTTTATAACTTTACACATATCATAAACTGTACATTTAATATAATATTACACATTAATTCCTTGTAAAAACAGCAACAAATTTATTTTAAAAACGAACAAAGTGTATACTTTAGAAAAAAATCTTTATATATTTTTTAAGAATTTTTGTTATGCACTCATATTAAGAATAAGAAGTATGCTTGGATTATAAATAAGTTTTGGAAATGAAGTCTATTTAAATGATGATAAAAAATTAAACTTTGGTTATCATACGCAAACGATTTTACATTCATTTTATGTGTAGTGTTTTGGGACTAATTGTGATAATAATATCCAATTGATATTATTACTCATGATTACAGTAATCAAATCTCACTATATATATTTTTTTAAATTATTTTATAGAACTTCTTAAAATGAATATAGTAATCTTTAATATATATGTTCAGTATTGATTAATTTTGGAATATAACACAAAATTGATTTAAGGGTTAATAAAGAAACAAGAATATATTATACAAGAATATTTAAGAAAAATTATTTATGACTTTTCGTAATATTTATAATCATTATCGAAAAACATTAGGTGATAAAATATTAATGTATAAACATATATGTGATTTGTATGTATGATTATCAAAATTTGTTTATTGTTTAAATATTTTATTTATAATAATAAAAATATCTATTTTGAGTAAATAAAATTTATATTTCTACCAGGTAGAACAAATATGTTAATATATCATATAGTATTTTTTTAATTGAATAATAAATATAAGAAACAATAACTATTTAAATGTTTTATTAAGGAATTACTGTAGTGCAAAATTTTATATTATTATGATTGCAGGAACGGTTTAGTAACAAACCCCAATACAGCTAGTCCATTACTTAATTTACCAGACTATTCATTTAAAGATAATAAACCTACTCCTTATACTGCAAGACAATTAAAACGTATAAAAAGACATCAAGAATATGCGGTATGTTTGTTGAAATAAATGCAAGTTAGTAATATTTAAGATAATAAAAATAATAAAATGTATAAATTCCAGAAAAAAATTATCCAATTAGTTAAGGAAGTTGATTACGCAGTTGAACGGCATGCTATGTTGATGAAAGAGAAGGAAAATCAAAAATTGCAAATTCTAAATAGCAAATTAAAACCCAAAGGACAGCAGTCAATCACAAGTAAATAATTTATGTAACTTCCTTTGTATGTATATAAATAACTATAAACAATAAAATATACCATGTAATATTATACTATTCAGTTTATTCTTAAAACAATTATTACTCATATTTAATGTAAATTTTAAATAAAGAAAAAATTAGTATATTTTATTTATAATTGTTTTGTTGAAGTTCATAATCCATTGGAAATTTTATGAGTCGTGGTATCTTATCCTTTTCTTCTTGTGGAATTTCATGTAATCTAACTGGAACAGGTTTTAATTGCTTAATCTGATTACTAACATTAGCCAACATATCTTTTGGCACTTTGTCATCAGGAAAAATATGTAGCCTTTGCATAGTATGTCTTCTTTGCAAATTTCCAGTCATTGAAGAATAAACTGCTTTTTTCATAATCTATGTTGTAAAAAAAATACAATATTTTTTGTAATTTTGTTTAAAATACATTTACTAATTATTACAAATTACTTACCATAGTAGGATCTTTACTATGTAATTCCCATGCTAACGTCCAAGTTGCTCCACCATGGTACGTAGTATGATGAAAATAGACACGTTTTTGCCACTCATCCCCACGTAAAGCAATATCTTTACTGTTTATAACTATAACATGATCGCCGCAATAGTCTGTATAAAAATTATTAATTGTAATTTAGGTATGAAAAATTATATACATATATGTGTGCATATACTTGTACATATTTACTCTGTGGATGATATATAGGCTTATATAGTCCCATAAGATAATATTTTATCCAGGGTGCACTTTTAAATGGATCTTGCCAAGTTGCATCAAAAATGTGCCAAATACATGCAAAAGTACCCCATTGCTAAAAATAAATCATGTAATTTACAAGAGATAAATACATAAATCTTAAATAAAAGGTTAAAATAAAGGGATAACATTTATTTGATTAACAGGTGTTAATAATATTCTGCAGTAGAATTTTGAACATAAGTTTATTACAGGTATATATTATGATAATGTAAAGCAATATTTATTAAATAAAATAAATGACAAAAGTTGCAAGACTAATTATTTTGTAACATGAAATAATCTAGAAGTATAATGTAAGCAAACATGATAATATAACAATTTATCGTCTAACAAAAAAAAAATATGAAATTAAAATTGTTTAAAAAGAAATACCTGTCCCTTACGAACAAGAGACATTATGGTTATTATTCAAAACTTAATATTATTAATACAAAAACAATAAAGTCAAAGTTTCTAAACTCTGTTGTGCACATTAGACCTAGGAGTATAGAAACCATAGATTACAGATTTTTATACAATATAGTACGAATACAAGAATGAGTAAGGCTCGGTAGTGCTTTGTCAATAGGTACACACGAGTGGAGTTTAATAGGTAGTCGTAAAAGTCAAAATACGGGTGGTAAACTTATTTCTTTTTCATATTATCCATCTTTACCTGTACTATACTGTATAAATTTTTGTTGTCTATATGGATCGAACCTAACAGATATTACAACATTATAAAGTCCAGTTCACGTGATAGTATAACATAAATATGCATTCTTTTAATGTTTATTTAAAAAACTAATTATATCAAAGCTTATTTTTTCTTTTTTTTTGACTTACAAAATCTGAATTATAAAAACTTACAATCATGATAATTACTTTATTATCATGATTAACTATTGCATGAAAACGTACCTTTATAGTTGAGTTCATGTGATAGCGTAAAATATATCGAATAGCGCCCTCTTGTACATCCGTTTACTCGGGTACCCATTCGTTTCGTATGAGTTCTATTTCTTTTCCGGTTTGTCAAAATGGTAAGATGGAGTGTTGAATTTGTTGAATTCACAAAATCAGTAGTCATTAAAATCATCTGCTTGAATTATTGTGACTGAAATTATTAATCAAATGTCGAGGGCATCAAAAAGAGTTGGTGAAAATTATTTTGTTTACAGGGTATCGACATTAACCACAAACATGATCGGAAGGTTCGGCGTATCGAACCTAAATCGCAAGATGTCTACTTGCGACTTCTCGTCAAAGTAAGTACTTCCACGTGTATTTTCAATTTTTAAAGTACTTGTAATATTCTTAAGTCAGTATTGATAGTGTTATACGTTTTATGCAATAAATAGCACCTATCAAGTTCCACATTTCTTTGAGTAATTGAACGGTACATATTGTTTAAACCACTGCAGTATTGTTGTCATAAACACGTGAGGTTTGCTGCAGGTAGATTTTTTTATGCGAACCGCACTCTGTGTCGGTCTTTGTATAGACTGATTCAATTTGAACGTTCGCTAGATAATATTTAGTCAACTTTCCTATTCCGTCTTTGTGATTTATACAAAAGATGATTATACTAGTTGGCACATTGCATTATGAAAAAGTACTTATTAATTCGATATTCTCAATTGTTGGTAAAAAATATTGTAAAAGGTGAATTCAGTATTATGAATATGGGATAAAGTTTTATTTCTCATTTTTGAGGTTAATGTAACAATATGCAGGATAGCATGTATAATGTAATACTACAAACTACAGAGTGTTACCATATGTAAAAGTCGAAATTATACAATTAAATTTTCATATATCTCTTTATTTAGAAAGAAATTTAGGTTGCCAAATTTTTTAAACATTTATAATGCTAAAGAGCACGCATCAGACATAGCTAGGTTATTTCCTTCTTGTTGGTTACGTTGACCAACCCGTACTTTAAAAAAATATTATGATATATTCCTACAAAATTAAAATGTTTCAAAAGAGATGAAAGATCTATTTGAAAAAAATATATATAATACCATATAGCCCTGTAGGGATAAGAAAATTTGTTTATAGCAAGAGAAATTCTAAAATTCTAAAAATTAATAGATATTGTAAATTAATAAATATATTTATGAACATAATTAAAATATATTATTGATCAATATCCTGTATGATATATTTACTTGTCAGACTTCTTATTAAATTCATTAGATTATACACTAGTATTTCAACAATATGAAGGATACTGATTGATAATATACAGAGTAATTATCTCATTAGTAGATTCCAAAGGACATGCCATTAAACATACTATTTGACTGCTGTTCCTTTCTTCGCTTTAGGATACCTTGAATACATATTACAGTCGTCTTCATTATGGTAGTCACCGTAGATATGGGACAATTCCAACCATTCTGTGGCATGTTGAAGAACATTCAAGTAGCCTGTTTGGCAGCATTTCTTTTGGAGTCTACCAATGAGAGAATCACCCTATATTTTAATGGTATTAATAGTTATATTTATAGATTCATAACATCTATTATTTTTTGAATTTTATAAATAAATTTTACAAATATTTTTAAAAATTTTGGGACTTAAAGCTTTTTAAAGCAAAGTTGTATATAAACACAATTCATATTTCACTTTCAACTTTGATTTTCTCCTAGACCATTCTCCATTACTAGTAGTACCACATTATGCAAGACATTCTGCATGGTATCGTATACATATATTGTTTTAATACCTTCATAAATGTAAACTTTTTTGAACTGGTTCTTGATTGTTCAACATTATGAAATTGTTTACATTTGTTGCTTTTGTTGCAGCTTTACCGCTTCCTGGCTAGGCGTACAAATTCTAAGTTTAACAAGATTATTCTCAAGAGACTGTTTATGAGCAAGATACATCGTCCACCAATATCTCTTGCACGTGTTGTTAGGTTTATGAAAAAACCTGGACGAGAAAATGCCATTGCAGTGATTGTAGGCACAGTTACAGACGATGCTAGGATTTTTGAAATTCCTAAACTTACAGTGAGTAGTGTTAACAAGTTTCATAGTTTTATTTCTTACAGCAAACAACTAGAATTTTTATCTTTATTTGTTTTCGTTAGTTTATTTGATTTCACTGATCTACAAATTTTTATTAATCAAGGTAATTTTATCAAATAGTGTTATGTTTTGTATTTTTTTATATTACAGATTTGTGCATTACGTGTTACTGAGAAAGCAAGGGCTCGTATATTGAAAGCCGGAGGTGAACTAATTACTTTCGACCAGTTAGCGTTACGTGCCCCCACTGGAAGACGGACAGTGTTAATGCAAGGTCGTCGTAATGCACGAGAAGCGGTGAAACACTTTGGACCGGCACCTGGTGTACCACATTCTCACACAAAACCGTTAGTACGTTCTAAAGGTCGGAAGTTTGAAAGAGCTAGAGGCCGTAGGCGAAGCTGTGGTTATAAGAAATAAATATCATTTGTTTGCCATCATTTATTGTACCATATCCTTAAATTTACTTGAACAATTTAAACGTTTGCTTATTTCTACGACCTTTTATATAGCAAGTTAAGGTGGCTGGAAAATAAATGTTGGCTTCACAACATCTTTATATGTTATTAATTCCTTCATTTATAGGTAACAGATTCTAATCTTATGTTTTATCTTTTGATTAAACGCAAGATTAAAAGTTCAAATAATAATTGCTTTGAACTAATACAATGCTAGATAAAAATTAAATCCACATACTTTAAAGTATTTATACTTCAAATTGTTGTATCTTTGTTCTCCTCAGAATTTTCTATTAACTCTTCTGGTTTTTCTTCGTCATCCGACTGTGTTTCCTCTAATGTAGTAACTTCTGGGAAGTACAATTTTGATTCTTCTATGCCTTTTTCTGGATTTTCGCTTACGTGATATGGTCCAATACCGGCGAATCTTAAAAATGCTTCACATCCTACTTTCTTTACAACACATACAAATGTTTCATACCTGTTAGAATCAATATAAATGTAGTTTTTATATTAAATAGTATACTGATTCCATTAAGTTGTAAATACATCTTTCGTTTAAATGTCAAAATTATTTAAAGTATGTATTAAAAGTGCGGCACTATAATAATTACCCTGTTCTTTCCTTTATATTTGATTGGAATTCTTGAATACTCCTGGTTATGAGTTTTGCTTCTGGTGGTTTATCAGATTTAAAAATACCAAAATTGATTATTTCATCTTCAAATTCTTCCAAAACTAGACTTAACTCATTTTTTTTCGTATAATCGTATTTAAATACCACGATAGGTACTTCTGCAGTTTTATCCTCGTACTACAAAGTAACAATGTTTTTGTGCAACAAACATTACAAAATTATTTTAATACATTTAAGACGCTTACAGGATACGTTTGGTTAATATACGCGAGGAAAATTGTGCGAAAAACGATTGCCTTATTTCTACAATTCGGCGGTGTCCACACCATTGGAAAAATTTCATTTTCGTTTTCACTTGTTACATAGGCGGGTCGATAACGTCCAGCATAACTTTATAAAAAAATTAAGGTATTGTAATTATTCTTTAAACTATTAGAAATAATCATAACAGAACAGTAACAGTTAGGTGAAGCAAATATTTTATGGGGTTTTTATAATTCAAAAAAGAATCAGAATTATCATAATGGATTTGTAATAAAATTTTATATATATGTAATACAAATATTTGTTTACCACTCTTCATTGATATTTTCTTTATTGGGTAATGCTGGCTCCCCGAATAAAAGATTCAACAAGTGTTTATGAACATCAACTTCCCATTTCGTTTCACTTAGTTTTAATCTTATAAACATACATTTACCATCCAAGAGTAACTCTTTTTCATTTGGTGATATCTCATAGTCAGTCTGCAAAGATATGTGATAACATTAAATACCTCCTATTCTATAAATGTACGTCATGCATGCAATATTGCAATAATAATATTGGATTAAATTTAGTACTTCATTAAATATGTTATTGAGAATATTTTCATCAAGTCGTTTTCGGATTTCTTGTTCGACAGAATAATGTCCTGGCAATATTTCTTCGACTAATTTAACATATTGCGGACTTGATTTTTTGTCTCTTTTATGACCTTCTTCGTCTTTGAAAACCCATGGATAAAGTAAAAGACAAGTTTCTTTGGATAATGAAGTGACTAAATGTTGCATTTCAGCTTCATTACGTGCTGCAGCTTCAGCTTCTGTTTAATTGATAATTTAATCTTAGTTTTATACTAATATTTATTGCTTTAATTACACGCATGCAACAAAGCAGTGTAGAATTTTACGAAGCATAACGTGTTTTGCTTAACCTGTATAAATCTACACAAGCACAAAAGTAAAATAATGGATTGCATTTAAAACAATTGCGAGAAATAAAATTAATCTAATAATTCCTATTTATAGGAAGGTAATTTCTTTTTATGAGAAACCTTTTCGCAATTTTTTTGCTGTTTCTTTAGCTCTTTTAGTTTCTTCAGCAATTTTTAAACGTTTTAGTTCTTCTGGACTTCTTTCTGATATGCTTATAGAAAACCTATATGCGTATGATAAAAATAATAATAATAATAATCCTTTAAATATATTTTGTTTTTCTTTTAATAGAATTAGTTATATAATTTAAATATTTACTACTTCCACTGCTGCGCTTTATATTATTGTTTATATAAAACCATATTTCACTTACTCGTTTTCCTCACCATTTTGTACCCGTTGTAACTCTGTTGTTAGCATTTTTAAGAACTGTGGACATTGAGCACCAAACATAAGGTTCACCATTCGGCCATTCTACATAAAAAAAATGTTATTTTAACATACACTGTTCTATAAATTCATGAACTATAAACGTAACAAGCTGCCTATATTACTTATATAATGATCGATTGTATTTAATTAATTATCATTATTTAAATTCAATCACATGTCATACTTACATGTATGAACATCCAAGTTGGTTCACTTTTTCCTTGGAAACGTTCTAAATCCGTGATGTAATCACATTTTGCCTATTTATCATTATATATTTATTATAATGTTAGATGTATTCATTATAGTAAACTTAAAATTTACCGTAGCATAACTTAATGTATCACCACCAATTTCCATCTTAATTTTCTTTAAGATACTTATCATTCCTGTGCATGGTCCACTCCATTCTGAATATACATCAACCACTAAACAATTATTAAAAATTGATAATTCTTATGTGTGATGTATAATATATACATACATATACAGAAATAAGTAAATACATACTAAATAAGTAAAGTAAATAAGTACAGTTTGTTGCACAATTTAAACATATACGCACAACCTCTTCCGATACAGATTAGAAAATTCTTACAATCTTCTGTAATTTTTAAAACTTTGACTTATCCAGTATATGTATATAAAATTAGTACTTGCACTGAAATTTGTGTAGATAATCTATACATGCCTATTAAACCCACTGTTTTCAGAAGTTTCTCCCATTCTTCATCGTTAGATATTTCCATTTGCAATGCTGTTGGTATTGTTTTCTTGGCCATCTTTCGTGAAGATTTCAAGCCAGCCTGTAATAATTTTTCATACTCACTAGTAGCAATCGTACAAAATACAATTCTGTTGTATATTCAAAACAATAATTAGAAAATATAAAATTTAAAATTTATAGTTGAAAAGCAGCAAAGTGATTTTTTTTTAAAACAAATTAAAAAGGAAACGAATTTCAAGAATTATTTCTTAAAAATAATCTTTAAACAGCAGTATCGTTAAATTTCAGTAAGAATCTTAAAAGGTACCCTTTTCCGACGCATCATTCTTTAAAGAATGTAAAAATCTTCTTTAATAAAATTGTTTTATTTTTCAATCTAAACGAATTTAAACCAAGATCTCTTTGATCGACCTATCTCGAACAAATTGTGCGGAATGACTATAGAAATTGTAAGCTGAAAGACTAGGGCGTTTCGGCATTCTTGCGGGGACATCGGTGACATGGAGGACACGCAAACTTTACCGATTAAATTGGCTTTTCGCTCCACAACTACACGCACACATAATTATAGCATTAGGGAGACCACGATAAGAATGTCCTATAGCAACGAGAAATATTAATCTTATACTGAATTCTGTAATTACGATCATGCTGTACTGACATTCTACTTTACAAACCAGAACGATTTATTGAGCTCCCTGAATAGCTACGTGACATTACCAAACTTGTCAAAAGACATGAATTTAATCATTCTGCACGTTAAGTTGAATGCTGCACTACTGATGAAGGGTAATTATCCTTTATTTCATAATGTATTTATTTTTATACCATTATGTTAGAAATTTAGTTCATTTTTTTTTTTTTTTTTTTTTAAATTATGTATATCTTTATCTAATATTTTGATGACAATTCTTGTTTTGCTTGAATTAATTTTTTAAAATATACAAATTTGATTGCAAAAAAATACTTTTGTTCATTAATTCTGGTATTAGGTGTATCTTTTTTTTTTATTATAAGAGATTTTTGTTTCAATTGTGTATATCTAGATGTAAATTATTCGAATATATGTAACAAAATTACCTCATTCTCACATTAATTTACTATTTATTTATAACTTATAATCATCAATTAAAAATTTAAATAATCGCCATGTTTAAAAAGAATAAATTTATTTTAAATGTTTGATTGGATAAAGTATATTAGCAAAAAAAACTTGATTGTGTATCAAAATATATAAAAAAAAATAAATGTAAAAAATATTATAACACGATTCTACACCTTTGGATCGGTAAAGATCTATAAGTGAATAAAAATGACCCTGACAAAAAAAAAAATATTAAAGGAACCGTTCCCTTAAATAAAATTTAAAAAAAAATTAAGAAGAATAAAATAGTAAAATTAAAGCAGAATTATCATTGAAAATTATAAGATAGCTAATCTTTGTGTGAATTTGAATTTTTTAATCTGCTTATGTTAACTTTTTGTAATTGATACCAAATTTAAATGAAATAAAAATATTATATAACTCAATATATGCACACACGAGACAAATCAATTAAATTCTTATGCCGTAATATGCCGTAAAATTTTTACATAGATCAACGAAATCACTGATTGCGATTTAAATTTAGCGGCTACTTCAAACATTAACTAACTTAATTTTCAATGATAATTCTGCTTCAATTTTATTATTTTTTTGTTTTAAATAGGTATTTTTTACCTTGTACCATGTACTGTTTCCTCTGAATATTTCAAAAACTAAGGCTAAAACTATATATATATATACATATATATTAATAACTTATATATTAACTTATATAATAACTTATATATTAATAATAACTATATACATATATATATATATATATATATATATATATATATATATATATAGGAAAAAATTGTTCACAATCATGTCCTGAACAACATATTAAAAAATGAGCGAAATCGGTGAAGAAGCGGCTTTTCTACACTTTCGTCATAAATTGTTCCATAAATTGTTCTTTACTTTTAAATGTTTTTTCATTTTACAAAATTTATATGTCAAAATGCAACATCATTATGGGAATCTCCCGATTCAAAGAAATATTTTGATAAATTAAGTTGAATATTTCATTCTCTTAATTTATCATTAGATTTTTTTATGTAAATATTGGGTATGTATTGCTCTTTTTTTGAAGAAGATCCGAAAACAGGGATTAAAACGTAAATATAAATTAAAAATTTAGTTTATGTTGCCTGAAGATTGACCAGCTTTAATTTTATTTCAAAAATTTGAATTCGATTTCAAACTTTTAGTTAACAAAAATAGAAAAATTTAAATTATTCATCGAATTACTATTGTTGTGTTTTTCACATTAAAATTTGAAATAAAAATGAAAAATATGAATAGACAGAAACCAAAGGAAAGCAGACTTAATTATCGCCATTTTTTAACAATACATACTGATTTATACTAGTGATAAATTAATAACTGCGATCAATTTTCGGAATCTATATCTAGAATTTATAGATTCTTTATGGAATATACTTACAGTGCAAGGAAATGTGTTAATAAGAGATTACAAGGAAGATTTATAAAAAGTAATTATAATTATTTAAAGCGTTTAAAAAGTGTTTAAAAGTGTTATAAAAGTTTAAATGACCATAAATATATTTAAGTACAGTTACATGATAAAGTTTATCGTAATTTATTTTAAAGTATTTATTCTTTATATTATTTCAATTCAAATATTGTATCTTCGAAAGGCGCGAATATCAAGCGTTCTTTTCTTACGAACACACAATAATTGTTTATACATTAACGGTGTTACAATGAACGCATCTCTATAAATGTATTGATTGGTATAACTATATTTGCAATTTTGTTTAATAGTAGATTTTGTTATATTCAATGTATATAATTTTTATATTGTATTTCTCATTTGTAAGGCCACTTAGTTTAGTTTTATAATATGTGATTTAATAAACATTTTAAGTTGTATTGTATACATGGTATACATTAAATTTTATAGCCTTGAAAAAGTGTACTTACTTCATAACAAACTGTTCAGTGTTACCAATATAATAATAAATAATTTTGCTTGAATTATATTTAAACATTCAGTATCTTTGACAGAACAATTATTTCGATTCTTTCATTATATTTAAATGAATAATTGTGATATTTTTTGAAATTTATAAACACGTTCAGGTTAATTTGAATTAGTTCGAATAAATTTACCATTAAAATAAAAAACTAATTTACTGACAGAATTACCTGTTTTCATAATTTGTGAATACAATTGTGACAGATGACGACAGTAAAATAAAATCTGAAATGTTGATCACACTATCTAGTTATATTTAACATATCGCAAATACGAGGGTCCGTGGTTCACTTTTCTCTCGTTCTCCCCTCCTTTCCTACCATTTCCTTATCTGAATCAGCTGATTATTGTTTTCGTATTTCTTCACGAAACAGACCGTTGCTGTAGTTATGATACATGATATCTTTTGACAAACGACGATTTAGTATATCCTCGCCAGTGCATCAGAAGAATCAACGGATCTAACAATTAGTTGTAATTAAGAATTGTATCGACATACTTGATATTTCGAAGGAGAAGATTGATATTTCGCGGGCGGGGTGACATCATTATCGTTTTCTGGTTGTGTTGTGTCAGTCAATTGCAGAATGACGCAGTAGAAGGTCGTCTCAGAGATGGCGAGCTTCCCAGTATGAAAATACAGTTTTATGGCGAGGTAAATTAAAAGAGTCTGTTCCGTGTTTAATTGAAAACGATTAAGCTGTAGATATCTCTGGGTAGAAGAGTAATAACGATGTCAATATAAGTGATAGCTTTGTGCGATCAACTTATCTCTTCTCTACCCCTTTGTTCGACGAAGTGTCAGGGTCATTTTTTTTAAATGTCAGTGTATTTATTTTGTTAGAATATAATCTATTTGTGTTTAGTTTACGAATGTTAATCATTCATACCTTCGTTTCATCATGCTTCCGATGTTAATATTTGTTTTTTATTAATTGCCCCTGAGCGTATACGACGAACAGCTGTAATAGATTGTGTAATATCTTTTTTAACAGGCAAAATATGTTCGACCACTACTTTTTCATTTCTCATTTATATATTAACAGATGTACAGACAATGATTCATAAATGTACTTACTCAGATAATAAATGTTTTCATAGTTGCATTTTTTTCGATTTGTTATTAATTTCTTAGTACGTACGCTTTTTTCTCCGTTATATGTTTTATTATTATTAATAGAAAAATATATATACATATATGTATTGGATATACATGAATGTTTATACAAATATATATTGAACGTATAACGTATACAGATGTTTTATGTTATTACATTTGCTTTTTATTTTAATTTTTATTCATTGAAATATTTGGTTTCAGTTTATACAGTTATATTTTGATTTTCACATGTATTCAAAGGTTATTCAGTTTATAACGATGATAATACAATAATTATTTTTTTACATTATACAATAACTACAGATAATTAAAAATCATGTTCATTTTATTATGAGTAGTACATTGTTATATCAATCACAATAGACTATTATATGTTGGTTTTTATGTAATAAAATAATATCTTATATAAATTAAAGGTTTTTAAAATATGTTTGTTTACAGGTACAAATATTAAGTTTAGGAAGAAAAAATGTCTGCAGACTCTCCAAGACGTGGTGTGCATAAAGGAGTTCAAGTTGTTTCACCTCAACCAATAGTTGATCGATCAATTATAGATAGCGTTGCAGGAATTATTAATGATATTGTTCCACAGGTTAGTATGTTAATATATCCTTTCAATGATTCTTTATTGAATTATAATGCTTATGTATAGGCATATGCTGCTACACCGAATTCTGAGAATAAAGAGTCTATAACATGGGCAAGATTCGAGTATGCAGACATTAATGATCCAGCCCTGTATCCAGATTACAATGAAGGCTCTAATACACCACCTTTATTATTAGTGCTTGGTTATACAACTGGAGTTCAGGTTTGATGATTTTTTTATATGCTCTTTTATTAGATCATTATCATCTTAAAATGTGCTTTTAAGTATGATTACCCAGTAATTTAATAATTTCTAAGCATTTCACAATTTTAATGCAAATTATTCTACATTTATAAATGTATTAAGATTGTTAACTAAACATTATTTAATTTGAATTTAAAAAGTATAACTGTATTTGTGTGTGATGAAAATCTTGTATGAGATGCAATAACTAAATGAGCATATTTATAACTTAAATAGCAAGCTATATATTATAATTATCGCAAATTGATTGAAATATAAAAAACATATTACTTTTTATAGGTCTGGTTAATAGCACAAACAGGAGAGGCAACCGAAGTGTTATCATGGCGACAAGGGGTGGTTCGTACTTTGAGAATTTTACCAAACCCAAAGACTGATGATGACCATGCTGATGTGCTCGAGTCGAAACGGCCAATGGTGGCAATATGTGATTCAGCTGGACCTGGACCACAATTTTGCAATATTAGTTTTATTTCACTGAAAACTGGGGAACAAGTTAAAAGCATCAAATTTAAAAATCCTGTTTGTGACATTTTGGCGAATAAGCGATCCATAGTAGTAACGTTTTTGGAAAAAATAGCGGTATTCGATGCTAGAACATTTGAAGATGTATTAACAGTTACTACTTGTTATGCTAGCCCTGGTCCAAACCCAAATCCTGTTGCTTTAGGAACAAGGTGGTTCGCTTATAGGTGAGACTTTTAGAAATGTTTAAAGATTATAATTAGAACTTTTTATATTACCTTTTCTTTACATACTTTTTTATATACTACAATTTACTAACTGTTTATATTATTTTTAGCGAGAAGAAGTTAATACCAGCGAAAAGAAGTAGCGGTGGTTGCGAAGGCGAGGGAGTTCAAAGCTATACCGCAACTGTTCTTTACGCAGCGAAATCTTTGGGCAAAGGTTTACGAGGTTTAGGAGAGACCGTTGCTTCGAGTTTAACTGGTAATTCAGTATCGCCAGTGATTATCAACAATACTGGCAGCGACGTGACCCAACCAGGAGTGGTCACGATATTAGATCTCCAAGCGGCGAAAGAAGAGAAAGAGTTAGATGACGCGAATATAGAGACTGTAGTTGCTCATTTTACTGCCCATAGTGATGCGATCTTTGCTATGACCTTTGATTTAAGTGGTGCACTGCTAATGACCGCTGACAAAAGAGGGCATGATTTTCATGTATTTAGGATTCAACCGCATCCAGGTGGCCCCACCTTAGCAGCTGTACATCATTTGTATATTTTACATCGGGGGGATACTACTGCTAAAGTACAGGTATTTACTTTTGCAATTAATTTTGAATACCTAACATTTCAAATTGCAATGTTCATGTTCATATCCATATTTTATCCTAACAGGACATGGTGTTTTCGAGTGACACTCGTTGGGCTGCGATTTCAACTGTGCGGGGTACTACTCATGTCTTTCCGGTCGCACCATATGGAGGACCGATTGGAGTACGAACTCATTCCACACCCCATGTTGTAAATAGACTTTCAAGGTTTCATAGAAGCGCTGGTTTAATGGACGATGGTACCAGATCTCATTCTCCTGTATCTCACACAGAATTGCCTTTGTCACTGTATCCCTATTCCAATCCGAGACTTCCTCCGTATCCTCATCCGACTATTTTGCATCCTTTGGCGCAGATACGACAGCCATCTTCGTTGAATCACGTAAACAGTCAAGCCCAACAGAGGTAATTACCATTTATTTAGACATTTTTTCGTTTATATATTCAAATATTTATTTTTGCGTAATATAGTAGGCCGCAGCAAAGGCAGCGACTGCATTCGGACGACAGTGGGACATTACCATTGAAAATATGCGCGTGTTTTGCACCACCGAGGGCTTGGATGTATGCACAAAGAGAACCTACCACGAAAGTTACGAAGAGGGCAATCGATTCTCTGTTTATTATGGCGTGTCATGGTAATATGATACAATATGATTTGGAACCAAAACCAGCTGCAGGTAAATCGAATGTTAATTCGAAATGAAATAATTAAAATTTGATATCAGTACTCATCAAAACTAATCAGTTAATATATTTTCAGGTGTACCAAAAGAGAAAGTATGCGACGACACGATGATAGAGTTAGAAGTTGAAGCTAAGGGCCAATGGCCACTTATAAGATCTCCGAACTCTCTAGAAATTGTGCCACCTTTGTCACCATCCAGCCCTCTATTGAGTGTAAATACTGTGTTAAAAGATATTCAAGATGGCGATTTAGCAGAGGATCGTTGGCTGAGCCAGGTAGAAATTGTAACACACGCTGGTCCGCATAGGAGACTTTGGATGGGTCCTCAGTTTGTTTTTAAAACTTACAATGCAACCAGCGGGTTAGTTTCTGCGATTGTCCAATACACCCGTTACTTAAGGTTTATACTAAAGAAAATTCCTATCAATCGCAGAGCCCCTGTGAATCTGGTCGAAGCAGAGGCAGTCGAGGTTGGAGTAACTGGTGGTTCTCGCCCAGCAAGATCGAATCCAGTTAATATGCCGCATGCTGCGTCCAGATCATTGGTCCCCGTGGTCATCGATGGATCAGGAAGTAAGTTTTTGAGTAAAAGAAAAAATAACTGTAAACTTCTTGCGTTTAACTATTAATCACGATGGTAAATTAATTCTATTCACATATTTTTATTTTTTTATTTAGGCAGTTATGAGCAATCTCCAAGATTTGTAGAAGCGTACGGTGACTCATTAGATAGTGAAAACACGAGGGTTGGAGGCGGTGAGAATCAGTTGAGAGAAGATTTAGCCGAAGCTATGTTGGAAACATCCATTGCGCCTCATCGTGCACCAGGTAAGTGATTACGTGAAACGTGTGACGCTTTGCTTTGAAGTAGAAGAATCAGATCCCGGCATATCCCACTTGTCAATACTTTGGAATATTCTTATACGTTACCGGAGTAAATAAGAACGGCTGAAAGTATATTTTGCAATATAAACGACTGACATGTATATTCTCGAATACCTGAAACACGTGATCATGATGTTGCGAGTTCCTTGGAAGAAGTCTTGTGAGACGGCATAGGGGCACTGTCGTGTGCCATAGTTTTATTCGCGGATGGGACCACTTTGGCAAATTGAATTTAATCAACAGGACCTGCGTTCCTTTCGTGAGACTTCTTTTGAGGCACGCGCAGTACGCTCGTATGTCATTCTTACAACCAAAAAAATCTTCCTGCTAAATGCATTAAACTCAATTATAATTTTACGCGTTCAGTTCTCCCGACGGTTACAAGTAACGCGTAATTTGATTAAATGCCTACGACCGTAGCGCGAGAGAAATTCTGTTTTTGAATCATGAAATTCGAATTAATTCCTCGTTCGTTCGACCAAAGATAAGACCGCGAGCACGTATCCACAGAGAAAGAGATACGATGCTTCTGCTTTCTGCATTTAACGACGGATGATTGTTAGATTGTAAGTTTGTGTGGACACAGAACTGGCCAGAGGCAGGTATCTCCGTTCCCACCCTCCCCTTAATGATCTAATGACTAACAGCAGATACATTTTCTCAACGTCTATTCTTTACGTCGAGGTAAACAGTTGAAAGGTTGTGAACGGATAAGAATCTCTTCTTCTCGCTTTGAAACTGCGACGAATAAATTACATTGTATCACACGGTTTAGACAAGTTCAATTTATATATCGATACATTTTGTTTTGTTTTGAAATGATTGTGACACACAAAATTTGCGTTTTTGTGGTGTGCAGTGTGAAAACTCGACTAAACCCTACTCGATTTCTTGTTCTCTCACACACGATTCTGGTATATTAGAACTATACATGTACATGTACACATGTAAGGGAAAGAGTTTTTGTCAGGGACAAAGTTTCTTTTACATTGTTATTTCAAGAAGTTGATTTTTTTAAACGGAGCTATATATTTCTCTTCGGATAATGTTCCTGAGGACGAATTCATTAACTTATAATACTTCTACGTGGTAATTTCATCTATATTTGTGCTCAAATGAACAGATCAAATGTACATATTCCATGTTAATGAAATTATCTTGAGAAGTATAATGAAATGATCTGAAGAAAAATATACCCAGCCTTCATATTCTTCATAATAACAATGTAAATGAAAATTCGTCTGTGTCAAAAGATTGTTCCCATCGTACCATGCAGTTATTTGTATCTTCAGTACGTTAGAGGTTGTCCAGACTTAGCAGGGACACCCTGTGTACATAATTGCGACAGAATATATATGTGTGTATGCGTATATATATTTTGTCGGAAAAGACAGTTTGCCTTGTACGGCAGCGACTTAGGTGAGAGACATTGAAATCCAAAGATCTGAAAGCGAGGGAAAGACACTTGACTCGATATTGATACCTGCCAACGGCTTTTTCTGTTACTAGGGAGGCGATCGGTATTTGAGAGGGTGGGTCAGCCGGTAACTAAAGTCGTCAACCCTTTGGGCACCGTGATTACCGTGTCGGCCGACGAGGAAGACATAAATTCCAGTCAGGAGTTCGATTCTGCGGAGGAGGGCTACGTGCCGGAGCCGCCTAGGAGCGTGTGCGCCGAGGAGGGCCCGGCGTCTCTTGGCGATCTTGAACCGGAGAGTCAGACTTTGCGCGACCTCACCGAGATTTGCGCGGAAATGCGTTCAGCTAGCGAGCCGGCGATTGACAGCGTGCCGGACGAGAATATTCGCGAGGTGAAGGAGAAGAAGGCCCTCTGCGTCGAGATCGCGGCCATCGGCGAATCGGGTGGCACCAGTATCGACTTTGAGAAGGAGGAAGCTTTTCACGACGTGCCGACCAGTTTGAGCCTCTGCGTGGAACAGGGCGAGATACCCAGCAGCCCCATGACCCAAGCCAAACAGGCTGTTTGGTGCAAGAGATTCGACAAGAGATCGGACAGAGGTGCTCACGAAATAAGCGTGTCCGAGGCGCAGTACGTGATGAACTGTGACGAGGACAGTGTGGTATTGATGGAGAACAAACTGGCTCGTAGTAGGATGACCCACTGCAAAACGGAGAGCAGGCAGACCTGCGAGTCCGAGATCGTAACGCAGAAGCCGGGAGGGAACGAATGCAAAGCGGAGACCAAAGTACTGGACAAGAAGTACGTTCTTAAGGAACACGAGGACAGCATCGTGATCGAAGACACGACTCCGAGAAGTAATCGTAGCAAAAGAAAGGGCTGTGACAAGGATGCGACCGATAGAGACTCGACGAAAGAAGTTGAAGGAAAGTCTAAAAGGGGGGCGAAGTCTTCGACGAATCAAGGTGGTAAAGAATCAAAAATTGAATTCAGTATGGAAAATAAACCGTCAATGAAGCCGGAACGTTTGAAAGAAGAGGCTGACAACAATGATGATCTTAAATCGATGATCAGTATTGACGTAATAACTAAAGAGATAGATAAGTACAAATCACCGCCATCAGACTCGACCGACGAATTCAGTTCCAGCGAGTATCACATCGTCGAAACCGCCGGCTGTGGCAAGGACAATGCCCTGATTCAATCCGACGAGGACATCGAGCACATTCAAAGCTCCGAATTGCAACAGTCCGAGTGCATCGATAGCGACAAATACGCTGACGTGATCAGTTGCACCGGTTCGTCGCCTCTTATGCAGAGGAAGAACAGTAAGAACACCATATCCGACGACGATTTGGAATACATTCACTCTTCCGAGCTAGTCGAAGCTTCCAGCAGAGCGTGCAAGGAGGATCTGAAGTTAGAAGCCGTCGATTCTGACTCGGCTGCGACCAAGACCAAACGTGTGTTCTCCGACGACGATTTGGAGCACATTCAACATTCTGACGTGTGCTCTGACGGGGCCAGAGATGTTCAGGAGAAGAAGAAGCTTCAGGAGACGGAGCAGTCGTTGAAATCAAAGAGCTCGAAGAAAACGA
This sequence comes from Anthidium xuezhongi, assembly GCA_022405125.1. NCBI lineage: Eukaryota > Metazoa > Arthropoda > Insecta > Hymenoptera > Megachilidae > Anthidium > Anthidium xuezhongi. Next base: position 268,645 of record CM039637.1, read on the forward strand.
AGGACATCGTCGTTATAGAGAGCGACACGTCAGCGGTCGATGTAACAGTGATCTTCAACCCGGTCGAAAGTTGGAAGATCAAAGACGCGGAGAAGAAAGAGGAGCCCGAGGAATGCGTTACCGCGAACGAAAACACGAGTCCTTTGAGAGTAGCGAAAAGCCGACCCACCAAAACCTCACCTTCCAACGTGGTTCCAAAACGACCTCAATCTGGAATCGAGATCATCGACATCGACGCGATGCAGAAGGCTGAAATGGAGGTGTTCACCGATATAACGTCTGTTCCGGAATGTCAGGTTTTAGCTGGGCACGAGGTCTGTGGATCTCGGTCGAGAAAATTCCGAAGGAGCAAGAAACAGTACGTCGAGAGCACCGTGGATGTTCCGATCACATCCTCTGCAAGGGACTCGAGTCAGGAAGAGATTGCTGAAGTTTCTTGGAGTGCTATCGTGAAGAAGAAAAGCGGTTCTCCAGTTATGGAACTAGAAAATAGGACGGAGGACGATAAGTTTAGCAGGGCCGGAGAAACGACGGAGCCGGTAGAGGTAGCGAAACGTACGCCTATCTTGGAAAAGATCGACTCCATCAAAAGAAAAGTGCACGAGTCTTTGTCGAGGACGAATCCTCAGGTAATCGATAAGCTTCGGGAGGCTGTTACAGAGTTAGATTTTGAAGAGTCCTCCGTTCAGTCGGAAGTTTCTTGGAGCTCGATTGTGAAGAAAAGGAACGCCGAGTACGAAGTTAAACAAGACGTCGCGTTCGATTTACTAGCAGAGAAACCGAACATCGAGGAAGGGAAAACTTATCGCAAACGTGACCAGTCTCCGTCTAAATCCTCTTCGATGATCGAGCAACTGAGAGAAGCTGTTATAGAAGCAAACACGAAAGAATCTTCTGCCCAGCCAAGCTCTTGGAGCTCGATTGTAAAAAAGAAAGGTTCGGAATCAGCGTCGCAGTCGCGAAATTCCGACGAGAAGGCTTCCAGGAAACTGGATCCTTCTTCGGATTCATCGGAAACCGACTCCAATCAGAAACTCAAGTCGTTTGCGGATAAGAGCTCTGAAGATTCAGTCCTTGAATCCAGCGAAGAACCTTCGAAGTTTCCGAACTTGCTAGTTAATCGAGCTCCTTCGAAGGAGAAGGAAAGTGTGAAGTCTTCGAAGCCTCCGAGCTCGTCGGTTGGCCGTGCTTCTTTAAAAGAGAAGGAAGGTGCGAAGTCCTCAAAGTTCTCGAGCACGTTGGTTGATGAAATCTTCTTGGAAGAGAAGGAGAGCACCTTAAAGTCTGAAACGTTGAGCGAAATCGACGAGAAGAGCGTGGACGAAGGTAAGAATTGCAACGTTGCAGATCCTGCAGTGTTGAAGGAAGATTTCTCGGAACCTGAACGGTATACGGAGAAGAAAAGCGACTCCGAGCAGGAGATCGTGCCTGAACGTTCAAGCTCCTCGGACGAGATGAACGCAAACGTTGTGTTCGCGAACGCCGAGGGCGATTATTTGAAAAGCGAGATAGCCGAGAGAAGCACGACGAATGGCTCGACCGCGGTCTGCGCCACATCTAAGAAGAGCAACAAGTCGAGGAAAAAAAAACGCAGATGAGTAGAGGATTGCATGGATGTACCTAAGGCCAGCCTTGCCCTTTATATACTCCTGATGCAGATGACAGGAGCTGATTAGCAGAAGTACGAACCGTGAACTTCGTCTGGTTCTCGTTCATCTGATTAGATCATCTTAGAAACTTACAATTATTGTGTTGGTATTCGTGCTCGTCAGATTTCATATTTTTGAGAACTTTTTCTAAAACGAATTGCAAACTGGATTAGATATATTGATTGGAATACGTTGATTTAGCATTTAAACGATTAGCCATTGATGTTCTTATAATTTTTATGTTTTTCAATAATTTCTGACATTTGAGATAGGTATTTATTGAAGCAAATATACATACATGTATGCAGACGGAGCATAAGCTGCTACTTTGGGCGAGGGGATCGTACGACTAAGGGGGAAGGGCGTGGGATCGGTAGTGCGTCATCGATTAACTTCGAATGCATTCGGCTCCTATCGTAGCATTGCCCAATGGTCGTATGTGTTTTTACCGAACAGTACCGAAGATAAACGAAATTACCCGATGTATAACCACTACTTTTACTGCGAATCTCCCCCTGAGTTATTGCTCTGTCTATATGTACGTATAATGGGTTGAAACATTTAAAACATGCCACTTGAATAATTTAGCTGGTATTAGTTATAGGAAAATATGCTTGAAGTGAAACTTGCTTGGTTTCGAGTGGGCTACATTCTGTTGTTAGTAGTTCTTTTTTTTATAGGTGGATGGGTAAGGGGTTTATGAAGGTCATCTTCGTTTTCTTAAATGGAGTGATATGTTTTTTTATGTACTATATAGTATGGTGTTTTATGACGCGTACAATGATCTACGAGTCAAAGTCATTCGTGGTTTGGGTTAAACCAATTGTAAAGGAAAATAATTTACTTTGAGGAAATAATCAAAGATCGTTAATTTATTTATTTAACAGTAACACACAACTAATATAAATGTTCAAAATGGTGACATTGAGTATTAATGCATGCTCTGAAGCGTTGCTTGATAGATAATACGGCGCATTAAATTTCATAAACAAATAAGCTTCTATTACGCTCTTCCATACCTTCTCTGGTTGTTGGAGTCTCATTATACACTTGCTGCTTTAATTTTGCCCACAAGTAGAAATCCAGAAGTATTAAATTTTAAGAACGTGCAGGCTATTTATGATTCACTGCACGACCAATCCATCGATCTCTGAATGTCACATTAAGAATTTATAGAATTATCCGTGCAGAATAAGCAGGGCATCAATTTTGTTGGAACCATATAGTTTGTGTATGTGAAACAGAATATTTTCTAGCAGTTGTGGCAAAACCTGTTAAAATGTGTTCATATTTCGAAGTGTTTAATGTGCCATCGATAAAATAAGGACCAACGATTTCATTGCTAATAAGTATACACCAAACGTTTACAGACCAAGGTCTTTGTTTATCCACTTCTCGCAGCCACTGTGGATTTTCTATTGACCAATAATGTATATTATGACGATTGACTTGGCCACAGTTTGTAAATGTGGCTTCGTCCGAGTACAAAATTTTAATCGAAAACGTCTCATCACTCTGTAATTTCTATAGTTCCCATTTGCAAAAATTGACAAAATTTTGAAAATCATTCCCATGTAATTCTTGGTGAAGTGAATTATGAAAAGCGTGGAATTTATTTAAATGTACTATTCTCAAAACACTTTGTTGGCTGATGCCACTTTCACGTGCTAGCTGCCTTGTACAGTCCGGAGCTCTGGAAAAGTCTCCTATGAGGAATGCAGGTTCAATTGGCTGGAACAAAGGATCACCGCCCCATGCATATTCGAAACGAAAAAAAAAAAATCCGATTATAGTCCCCTCGAAACTAAGCAAGCTCTACCTGATGCATTTTTTCCTATCATCAATAGCAGCCGAATTATTAAAGTGGTCTATTTTAGGTGCCTCACCTTGTGTAAATATATATACGTTTGTCTCAAACTTAATCTCAGAAACAATGACATAAACAGAGAAAGTCGCGTACCCTATTCACCTGAGATGGTTAGTATCTTCGATCAGGTACTTCTAGATGCGGCTACAGAGTGAGTTGCTTTGAAACAAGGATAAAATCAACATACATATATATGGTCTGAAGACCTAAAATAGTGATGTAAAGTTTTACATTTATTACATGTTCAAATAATTTATAGGAACATAACTTAATCATTGTAAAATATTTATTATATATTATTGCTTGTTAAGTTTTATATTATGCTTAAAATTTTTAATAATATTCAGTTTAATGTATTTTGGAAATTATAATTTCCAAAAATTATTTGAATCTTAGTCGAAATGTTGATAACATTCAATCTGTAATTACTTTCTTTTATTATTTATGTTTAATGAAAAAAAGAATAATAATCAAGACAAATACTAACAAAAATGCGTCAGATGCAAACAATTTTTTCTTTTATCTTTGCTTCACTTTGACTCGTGGATTATAGACCGTATCTATAAGTACACATGGTCAAAGGTTACTGTTCGAAAAACATTCGAATCAAAATTGTGATTAATAAGTTATTTGCAAATGACGAGTAACTTTCTGTTTGAATAATCTTCAACTTAATTTATTCATTGAATAATAGACAACAATTGCAAATAACTCGTAACTTCGTTTTATGCGAAGTTGATTCGAATAAAAATTTGTTCATTATTTGCGAATAATTTTTTTCTGTTTTAAGATCATTCGTTATTTACGTATAAAGTGTTAAGATCTATTTGTACTAAACGATGTTATGTTCACTATTGCCAACATAACATAAAATTCGCTACCTTTACTCAAAGATTTTTCCCTTATCAGTTACAAGTAGGGTTGTCAACTGTACTATCCCGATTAACTATCTGCGAATTTATCTACAAATTCATAGCTATATATTTCCGCATTTGGCTTATATTTTACATAAAATGTGTAGCCATTGTTACAATTTATGACGTTTTCGATCAAGTTTATTTTATACTGGTTGACTAACAGGCATAGTACACACTCTCAAGTTTTATAGGTTTCTCTAGAGAAAACTGTAATGTAGGGGGAGGACACCCTACAACTTGTCTTACAATTAGAATTCGGAAATTATAAAGCACTAAACTCAGGTTAGATTAGGACTAGGTTAGATACAACGAGTTAATAATTTTCTATTTTATAAATTTATAAATTGTAAAATTAAAAAATTCCTAGATTTTAAACTTTCAAAATTCAACAATTTCGGTCCTTCTAAATATGAAAATTCAAAAATTTCAAAATATCATAGCTAAGCTTATTGCTTAGTAATTTTTAAGTATCGAGAGAGTGGTGGAAATTTCTTTTAGATCGTTATTTTTCATACATACATGTATTTTTGTCTTTTTTGTACACTATACACTGTTAGAAAAAGATATAGTACGAAAAAATATTATATTTTCGATATATCCTTCACTGTCCTACAATGTTAATTTCTGTTTTTATCCTATGGCAACGTCAAAATTTTAATTTACGAATTAACGGATTGGAAGGCAGAAACAGAGCCGCTCTCATAAAAAATTAGCACTTTATATATGTTAATTTGGACTTTCAGTATCATCAAACCTTTGACATATTTTTGTTAATGCTTTATGTTTTAATCTAATTTTAGTTTGTATAACAATTTGGTCGTAAAGTACTATAAATATATTTTCTTGAAAGTAAGTTGGCAACCCTAATTTCAAGCACAAACAAGTCGTGATCGGTTATTATTTTAAATAAAAATAGGTATATCACTTTTATATAGATATCGTATTTCATAATGATTAATAACTTGTAGATTGCAGTTTCTATCATGACATTTATCATAATTAATTTTTGTTTAAAAACTTCTAATAGCTGTTAAATGAGAATGGTGAATTTTATTTTATGTTGATGGGACGGTTTAGTATAAATAAATTTTTACTCGTTATTAGCAGATATGTCTAATAGAAGGATCCTGCAGTTCAATAATACTACCATTTCTCGAAATTAATGACATTATTATTAAATGTCTAAGATCTATGTATACTGATGAAATGATGACAAGTAATGATATGAATTTAGACTTTCTGGTATTGCATATATTCTTTTTACTCTTTTCTTAAATTCATTATCATACAAAAACAAAAATACTTAATTTTTTTTAACGACTCAACTGGTACTGAAATAAAGTAGTAATATTCAATAAGGACCATGTAAGTGAGAAAATGTAATGATGAGGTAACAATAAAGAAGTGGTAATATTATTGGATACGTAGGATCTCCATAACTCTGTTATACAATTTCATTTTTGGTTTTTTCCTGTCATTTAACTTTCTTAACATACAGTAATGTCACGATAATGAATCGTCCTTTACGAATCGCTGGGAATCATTCCCGTTACAATATTCCCCTGCCTCTCTACTCGCCATGATATCAAATTCCGTTTCGGTACTCTACGATAAATCGCCGCATAGCAGCGAATTATCGTAAACAAGACCGAAATATGAGACGATCGAAGCTCGTCCGAGTCTAAAACACTTTTATGTTTTTCCAAGTATAGAAAAGGACAACAGTATTGAACAAGAGAAGGAGTTCCGAGACATATCGATGAAACACTACTAATGTAAGGGCAAAATTTTGTTATTTTTAGTTTTTGGGAAATGAAACAAGTCATTATTATTTATAAAATATGCAAATATGCACCAAATTATGCGGTGTTTGGTGTCATTGTAACCAAAAAAATACTACAAATACGGTGATGTAATTTTCATTTTCTAAAAATTAAAAATAAACAAATTTTGTTCTTACATCAGTGTGTCTCACCGATATGTCCCTTTGATTTCTGCCGACTTTGATTCTCGGATTTCTCTTTCTTTCTTTCATTGCAATATTTTCAAAATGGTGGCTTCTAGCTCCGCTTATGTGTCGGTTCTGCTATACGATAAATCATTGTTTCTAGTCCGGTTTTCGACGACTTATCGAAACATTACTGTATTTGCTTTTTTCTCATTCATTTTTTTGTTTGTTTAATGAATCACTTTTATTGATTTTCATACCAAATGCGTCAAAATACCATAGAATATACTGACAAATGTAAAATAACTACAGTAATATGAACAAATAGTATTGTTGTTTATTGTAATAGGGAGAAATTATAAAAAAGTTTTTTAACATCAGTGGTCTATCATTGATAAAGTAAGTAAGCCATCATAATGTTAATGATTAATTATAAGTGGTTTATTTTATTTATGATTCCTTAAAATATTGCATTTTGTAATATTGCAAATTTGTATCCTAGGGATTGTACATTTTTCATTGAGACATCCTGTATATTGAAAGTACAAGGTAAAGTACACAGTTAAATAACATTATTAACATTTACCGAGTAAGATTAGAAAGTAACACAAATATCATTTAAACCAATTATAGTGGATAATAACATTATGAACTAAATATAACAGTGATGGACCACAGATTACAACTTTATGTATAATAAACAAATAATGAATAGATTAATTTAAAAATTATATGCTAGAATTGTCAAAGTAAGGAATAATATGAGTTAAAAATCTGGGAATCAATGATAGTGACTCATTGAATGGAAAAAATGTTTGGAAACTTTCTGGTGGTGTATCCTTTGTGCTGCTTGTTTATGCACCATAATTAATAGATTGCCATTATATATTTGGGTTAATATTACTTTAATCTCTCGCTTTATCAGTAAGTGCATTTGTCAGAATTAGCTATCTACTATTATAATGTTAAGAATAGTAATGAAAATTGAAATGGTATGAATACTTTAAATTAATAATTCTATAAATTTGTTTAAAGCAGTAAATTCCACTAAATTTTAAATATGATCCATATTTATTACATTTGAACTGTAAAATATGTTATGAGTGTGATTTGAAATTATAAGGTGAGAGATTAAATATCTTGTATGATCCGAGAGATAAAATCTGAGCCTTTGGAATCAGATTTTGATTATTACTATATCTGCATTTGAGTCAGTCGTGTCAGACGTGTTTTAATGCACTTTTTTTTCATAAAGAGCTGAGGCTGGAAGCCAACAAGCGAGGGTGACACAGAAGTTAAATCACAATGAAGTCTGCACTGTACTAAATAACTTGCTTCAACACAAAACTTTCTTATAGATTATTGTGTGTTGAATATGAATCTGTAAACCATTGGAAGGTTTATAAGGTACACAAAATGGTTGCATGTGAATGCATATATTGAGTTCATGAGGTTCTGAGAGTAATGTGAAATGTGTTAGATGAATATTATGTGTAGGAAGCAACAATTACATTTTTTAATCTTAGTTCTTTATGAGGCTTTCGAACAAACAGTATATTTATAGTAATACTGATTTTGCTACGTATTTCCTTTTATAAATTTCAATTAATCTATTCCTTCTGCCGATTTCGAATATTTTATTTATTAGAGAATCTAATTTATTATTTATCTCTTATTTATACATACTCGTATTAAATGTAAATAACATGTGAGTTAGCACAGTACATAAGATATTAATATTCGATCTATCGATTAAATATTAATTATAGTATTCTTGTACCGTATTCCGAAGAAGATATCAGAAAAAAGCACGAAAATATTGCGTAATACATCCGGTGTAGTTTTCTAAGGTGATGTCAAAGGGCAAGGCTGTACTATTTAATGTACGTCCGTTTACGTTCCAAGTGCAACGTATAAAATGAATTTAAAACAAAAATGTGACAAAAAACAGAAAAATTGTAGGAATTAAACTATAGAGACACGTAGGAACTTTTGAAACTTCTATATCATGTATATTTAACAGATATAAAAACAAACAAAAACACCGTCTGTGTTTCGAGTAGTTTCATAGCGATATATTTTTGTTTCGACTGTCTTACGTTGTCGAGTTATGAAGGCTTGCCCGCGTTGTTACTCGGCCTGTTTATATACTCGTGTACAATTCCTTTTGCCGGCATACATTCTATCAGAATGAAACGGGCCCGATTCATCTTCTATAAAAAAATATATGCTGGCGGTTGGTGCAAAATTTTGTGTTTATGAGCGATACGCGGCGGCCCGTCTTAATGTGTACGAGCCTTCAATCGAATTCGTGTGGTGCATACGAGAAGTGTAGTTTTAGCTGCATTGCGATCGATCGAGTCTAAAGTGAATGAATTAGTAGCAAGTTTATTGGTAACTGGCTGTCGGACACTTGTTCAAGATAACTGCGTTTTGTTTGAACCACCGTACACGTGTGGTTAGAATAGGGATTACATATTTTAGTTGCACACAAACGCCTACAATGTACAAAATCGATTAAGGGTTACATTGAAATCATCAACACTTTCCCATTGTTAAACAAAAAATGCAGCATAACAAAATGCATGCTTTTGCAAACGTGTGTTTGTTTTATAACTGAACAAATATTACATTGTTCAACAACAATCATGCACTGATTACAAATCTGCAGTTAGTTTTACTTCTGTAAGTACGGTTTTTAAGGAATATAATTTTGAAAAAGAAAGAACATTTTTCGAAATTAACCTCACTACTATTTTTGACTCAACTAATACATTTAAATCCCTTAACCCTTTGCACTCGGAAATTTTTTTCAGATTATTTACTAGCAACCAAAAATACTTAGTTACAAAGTAATAAACATAACATCGTAAATAAAATAATATAGAATTGAGAATAATTATTTAATTAAAATGATATTTGGAAGGGAACTTAGAAAAAGAAAAGTAGATTAGTTATATTTCCCTTAAAAATCAACTGCATTCTTTTCACATCCCCTCGAATGAAACAATCGAGTGGAAAGGGTTAATGTTTTTGTGTCCGGATTGTTACGCTGATGACGTTTGTTCAGTACCGGGCTATTACGATAAAAAAAATTCACTTACATTTAGTTAGGTAAAAACTTGAGTAAAAGCAGTTTTCGACTTGATGCAAAAAGTGTCATCCGTAACAAGTAGCTGTCTTCAATTTGACGCTACAGTGAGTTACTGGAAAACTGTTATTTGAAAAGTTGGTTGAATTATTAAAAAAAGAAGTATAAAAAGAATTGGAAATAAAGTTTTTTTTAGGAAGAATGAGACAATGAAGTAAGAAGTAAGAATGGATAAAGAAGTAGGATTTTATAACACATAGTAGTGTGTAATCCAAATATAATTAGATTGGATGTTATGTCAAACCCACAATTTTATACCATGTGTTTGGCTTAGAAGGCATCTATTGTCAAAATAAACATTTGTCTCTAAATGCTAAGAGATATTGGGACTATTATATATATTTTTTTTTTTACATATTCAATATCATTAGTGATTCCTGATATTAAAATGTTCTGATATGGATCAGGCTCTTGGTTATAGAGATGCAAGGATAATCTTCCAAATTCCAGTCTTTTGGAATCTTGATATTATATTAAATGGCATTATTGCTAATGGCAATACTTTTTTTTTTTGACGACAGTTCATCTATGTTTTAATAGCTTGGTTTAAATATATTTTGTAGGAATGATAAACAATTAAATCTAATGGTTGGAACTTATTTGTTGTGTGTGCAAGGAATGATAGTAAAATAATTCCATTTTGCGTTTACATATGTAAATAAATAGATGAAGTGACTAATAACAAACATGGTGATTCCTTATTACATTTTACACGTGTTTAATAAATTTTAGGAAAAGTGGTGGAGATATCCAACCACTTAGATGTAACCAAGTGGTTTATTTATAATAAAATGTTCCTTACAGTTAATACAAGGAAAAATTAATAAAGGAGACACCATGTTTCTAATGGCACTCATTGCTAAAACTTTCAATTGAAGTAGTCTTTCCTATTTGCTTTTCTCCCTGAACTAGTTTTGTCTGTATCCTAAATATCTTGACACTAAAATTTATATTTTTCTAAAACTGCTTTTAAATTTATGAAAAATTTATTGACATTATGTTTATTAAAAACTTGTGAAAGGCATAAGTTGTTTCCAGGAGTTTTAAGGATAAAGGATGACACTTCATAAAAGCAGAAAATTAACTGGCTGAGGCTAACTGCTTTTTGGCCCAGTTTTAAGGGAAATTTAAAATATATTTACATAGTTTCTCTTCTTGTTTATTTATAAAAGCCTTGCTTGTAAATAGCCAACTCTTAGTTTAATTATAAAAGATAAATTATCTGTTTATTGGGAGCTTTTGTCATCATTTAGCAAATACTATCTATCCTAAAAGGTATAAATTCTGTTTTTGGTTTACCCATCATAATTACTTTGATTAGTAATATACTATCAGAACAACAACACCAATTTTTTAACATAAAACTTCAGATTAGTAATCAGTGTATTATACACTATAAGAGAAGGAAGTTGAAATTTGTTGGGCAGTGTTACCAAATCCGAGATAGAGGACACACTGTGTGCGCCTTGTATAATAAAACTTATGACATTATTAAAACGACAAAATAATAGAATATTATGTTTACTTTTTAAAATTATTTTACAATTTTTTCTATCAATCCTTTAGTGTACACTAAAATAAGGCAGTAGTTAAAAATGTTTTTGTAATAATTTATATTCTTTGTATTTATTATAATTAATATTTAAATTAGCAATGGGATCAAAGTATAGTTTTCATAGAAATATAGTGTAACCATAAATCTTGTCAATTTGGTTGGAACCGATTCTTTCGTTATAGCATGGGGGTTGTTGGTTGTGCAGAGTTCATTCACTCAAATATCAGTAACCATATAATGATGACATTTATTTACAATACTGATGAATAATTTATAATATGTTTTAATGTATTTTAATGTTTGTGTGGTCGAGCGTTTGATACAGGGTGAAAATATCAAATTGTTTAACTTGCTGCATCTGGCTCACATTTTCAGGGTATTAGTTAACCCCTAATTGTAGAATTCCTGTAAGAATTTTCATGGTCAGGTGTTAGATAATGCAAGTGACTATTGCTCTGTTCAGCTGACAGTCTTGAAGTTTGTTTTCTTCATCATATGATGTTACTCAAGCTTGGAAGTAGATATGTTCAAAAAATAAGAGTATTAGAGAATATGTAATCATGGACGTCTACATACTTCTCACTGAACATCTTTTCATCTCTGCGCTGTATATATACTTATATCATAAATTTATGATAGAGAGAGGAATAAAGAAGGAAAGAAAGGAGGAAGGGCATGACAACACAGGTATTTGTAGTTTTTTGTTTCCCACAGTTCTAGTCAGGGTTGTTTTTGGTTTTATTAAAAATATCTTCAGATAAAGAAGTAGGTAAACATCTTATTTCATTATTTAAGTTATAGTAACAGTCATTGTTTAATTACATCTTTGCTAAACAATTTGGTAAAGGAATTACATACTTTTTGGATTCATCAACTGATAATTTCAGTTTTTCTTTGAATCAAATATTTCAGAACATTAATATTCTTTGTTCTAGTTTCTGCTATTTTCAACTTCAGAACAGGCTATATATTTACATTAAGACTTTGCAAGGATTATTCTAAGATACTTATAGAGCTACTTCCTAAATAATTTCTAACAAATACATATTGTTTTACAAACCAGGGCATTGTACTGTTATAGAATGAAGTTGTCTCTTGCTAACCGTTTCCCTTTTGAAATTATATTGTCTTGTAATAATTTGAAATAAATAGTGGCATTAACTTTTCCAATTAATATTACAATTCTTCCTATTCAGAAGGATAAAACATCCTCATGTCATAATACCTTAGTTCATTGATTTTATCATTATAAAGTTAATTTTTCTATTTGGTTTTTATTTAAATATATTTATCTTATGTTTTTTCGGTATAACATTTTTAAAATTGTTAAATAAAGGATGGAAGCAACACTTGGAAAAAGAAATACATAAGATTTGTTATTAAAATACGAGATTCATCTATAAAAAATAGAAAATATAAAGTATTACGTCTTTTTTATGTAGTTGTATTTTCAGTGGGCATTTAAAGCAAAGATACTAATTTCTTATTATTTAAGCAGGATGAGAAATCCAATAGTTTGCACTTTTCTGGTTATTATTGATGCTTTTGTTTTCATTTAGTGATAAAGTTGTAACTAAATTGCGCTATTTTCGTTTTTTTAGTTTTTATTGATATTCAGAAAACATCAAGTGTTGTTATAGTAAATATGGCAATAACTGAATGTTTGTCATAAATAAATGAAAATAATATGAAAATAATAAGAAAATAATCTTAAAAATCAAAATTAGTTGAAGTGAAGATATTTTAAATTTTATAATGCAAGTAAAATCCTATAGAAATTATAGGAATACATTTTGCTTGAAGTGCCAGTAATATAATCCTGTTTCTGCAATTTTTATTTTTGCATAGTAATTAATTAATTTATGTTTACAGTTTTTTACCAGATTATCAGAAATATCTTACAAATTATGGTAATTGTTATGCTAAGAATTCTATATTATAGCTTATTAAATTAATTTCTCATTTGTGCATACTTGCAAGAGCTACTAACTTGGCTCTACATCCAATGTAAATCCAGCCTAAGTTTAAGGCAAGTACATAGAATGAAACATCACCTTTGTATTTAAATTTCATGTAGTAAAACTCCTGTTTTAAAGACTACACAGTTTGTTGGGTAATAATTAAATACTCTCTTTAAATGCCATTCTTTGGTAAAATTGATCAAAAAATGTATTGATTAAGGAAAAGCCATTAAACATTAAAACTTGTACTTTAGTCTTAACACATATTTTGAACTTGGTCCCATTTCTAATGTAAATATGTGTTTTATACATATTTTTTAAATGTTCCAGCTGTTCATATCTTGCACATGAGCATTAATTAAAATGGTTCTAATTACTGTTACAAGATACTGAAATTTCTGTCTAGCTGTATATCTGGTATAAAACTATTATTTTTCTGTTTTTATATCAACCGTAAATTTTATATTAATCAAAATGAAAAATGTATACATATTATTATTTAGTAACTTCTTCTTTAGAACACAAGTTTTCAATTTTTGTCTACAGTGGACTGATTACTGAACGGATTAATATTTCTAGGAATTACCAGATAAAAATTTAGTGTATTTTCTAGGAATTTTTTAGAAATTAAAAAAAAAATTAAAGTAAAAACAAATAATTTTTATTTTATAAGTAAAAAATACATTGTACCTCTCTATTATTATTTTATAAGTATAATAATAAAGTCTCTACCTGGATTAGTTCAAGTTATGCGCTGTTTGTTAACTGTAGTTTTTGGTCTTTCAGTGATTAATGTACAATCATACTTGACAGTACTTGAAGTTTAGGAATATAAATTGTATTTAGTATGACTCTTTTTCACCATTTAGTTAGTACTGCAAAACTTTTAACAGTTAATGCTTAATAAAACTGGTAACATTAAGATGTGTTTATTGATGATTTCAATGCAACTTTTGTTTTGTACGTCATTCGGATATGCTTTCTGTGAAAGCCGTATACTTATATATGATTTAATAGACCATTTATTCAAAAAACTTGTTCAAAGAAATTTTCTGATCGCTTTTGAACTGCGCTCGAGCATTTTATCATACAGTTGATGCAATCCTTATTGCTAAGAAAGAATTGTACATTTTGCGTTCGTTTATGCGAAGTTTTTGGCATACTATTAATGCTAAATAGAAAGTACAGATAAACACGATTGTTCTGTTTCATAATGACAGAATAGTTTGGCCATGAATCGTATTCTACATAATTTTAAGCGAATATTTGGGTGATCATGTAGATTAGCTACTCCCCCTTAGATTTTGATGATTGTTAAATATGTTGTAAAATTCAATATCTGAAGTAACATTTTCTTCTTGTAAAAAAGTCGGACTCTTTTAGTTTCCAAGATATTGGCAGAAAAAGTTATGCTCGTCGGTATAGAGATTTCTGTTTATACATATGCTCCCTTCTCTGACAGTGTATACATATAACAGCATGCTTCGTTCATCCATTGTTTCTATAAATACCTCACGATGGCTGGCATAGAATTTATTCGGATAATCTGCGGAATTCCCTACCTTGCTACAAACAAAACAAAGATGTGTTATCTTGTTTGACAGCGTCGCACTTCGATCACTTTTCTTCATAAGTCTAGTTTATCCTTATGAAACAGCTTTCAAACAGTTCACCCGTTACACAGACCGTTCTGCCGGTCGTCGTGAAGTATTTCTAGAAATAGCAGACGAGTGGTCTTGGACGCACGTACAGAATTCTTTCCACTGATAAGGATTTTCTTCTGTGAATATTTAGGATCTTTTCGCAGGAGGAAACAGTTGTTCAGAAAGACAAATTTTACAACATATTTAAAAATCAACCAGATATAAGAGGGAGTAATTAAACAAAATTACTAATTTTGTCTTCTTCGTTTAGAATCATTTGTAAGAAACGTGATTAATCTAATCTGTACTGATAGTTTTTAATGGGAAGATATGTATAATTTTGCACGGAATGTTTCTTTTTCAAACGATAAATATTGAAATTGAATCTTTAGTATTCGGTCGATCGAGAAGCAAGTAAGTAGTAATACATTTTGTACACTTTTCATTTGTGATGCAAAGAATTCGTTAGTGATAAAAACTCATTAATATGATTGAAAAAGATTAGAATGTATAATGTATAAGTATTAAATTGAAACTGTATTTCATCGGCTCTACATGTACAGTATGCATGTAGAGTTAAAGAAAAGAATTAAAACGTCTTCGTAAAGGGAATCGCTTTAAATCCAAAGGATTTTAGTTGATTTGTGATGCAAATCGTGCAAAACGGGTGAAAATTCACCATATATTTATTGTATGACCTGCGACCGTGTAAATTCGTGATGCATATTGGACGTTTGTTGCGTAACGTATAATGTTCTTGCATTGTATATAAGCAAGAATTGAAAAAAAGAAAAAAAAATAACAAGATCCTCTTTGTATACTTTATATTAATTCAGGATCTTGTTTCAGCGTGCTAGATTACTTTTAAGTTACAGTAATAGTCGGAGCACACTGTGAACAGTGCCGGGTATGCCAGCCGTTCCTAGGGAAAATGGCGACGCATAGAAAGGAAACCATACCATTTGTTTTATATTAGAAAATTGACTAGGTATATTAACATAACGCAACATCCAGTTTATTTCTTAATTAAATTAACGTATACGATTATCCATCAGGGTAAGGAAGCATAGCTGTGACTGTCCTCGAATGGCTAGCTTTAGAATAAATCTGTCCCTTTACTAAATTAACCAACTCACTATAAAATAATTCATAAACGAATACTGGTCAATCTTAACCTATGTTTAAAAGATAATAATTCTTAAACATTGAAGTGACTGGTGAAGTTTCTCTTTCTTACAGCGTCAATTTTCCTAGAGAACGCTGGTATGTTCATAAGAAGGTATGTGAGACGATAAAGTTGCAAGGGCGGTTTCTCGTTCGCTCCGCCCAACTACGCGTATTGTACGAGCCTTGTCAGTAGGCGTGACCGCTTTGACAAATGGCAACGCGTATCGGTACGATTATGTTGAATTTAACCTACAGGATTCCTTTCGCATACCTTCTTGTGAAGCACTCACAGTATGTATAGTGCGAAGCTCAGGAGAAGTTAATCTAATTCGTAGCAAAGGATAAAATGCAAAGCATTGACGTAGACCTTCGAATTTTATGTGTTAAATACTTCTTAAATGATATTTAAAACAGTTTGAATATTATCTAATTTTGTTTATGTTAAAAATTGATTTGAGTAACGCCTGAACACTGACCCTTGGATAAATATTGAAATGTTATGACAGTGCTAGACGTGCCGTGGCGATCCACGTCTGTCAGTTTCGACAGTGTTAGAGGCGGGGACAGGAGGAGCGAATGAAAACCTCTTCTTGCCCCTGTGCAGTCTCAAGAGACTTCTCCTGAGCTTCGCGTTATACCTATCTTCGTATTTGGTTTATCAAAGTTTTCGATTGATTTTACGTTTCGATAGCTTTGATTCGCGTGTAACTCCCTAATTACAATCCATCAGTTCGAATGTTTTACTTGCGGCTATGTGTTAGATTTTTGCGACATTTAGAATTCCACAGTATAAATTTCGAAATTGTTAATGTCTTTACGTCGATGCTCTTAGAATTTTGTAAAATTTTAAGTGTCTTTAAAACAATTTTTCTATGGATAAAATTCGAATTAAACTAATACTCAAAAAGAATACAGCGAAGTTCATTGTCATTAAAAATTTCATTTTTAAGGAAATTAAGAATGTTGATTTTATTGAAATACCTTATTAATTAACAAATTATCAGGGGTATCTGATTTTAAGAACATTTTTGAATAGGTGAAAGTGCTATCGATTTTTCGGTCATCAGTGCAAATATTCGGTTTCTATAAGAAATTCTGCTAATTGGTATTCTTGAAAATAAAGACTCCAATGAAAAATTGTTTCTTATAGAACATTTGTCACCGGATTTTCGTAAATTTGTAAAAGAACTAACAACAGATTGTGATCGGTTTAACTGTATGAATCTTAAATGCGTCACCAACGAGACTATTTTCATTACAAACGTGGCATTATAATAATTGAAGATGAAGGAAAATTCAACAATCGTTCAGTTCCACTGAGAAAGTGTTGCTTTTGATAGTATAGATCTTTCAGATGGATATTTTATAAAGAACGTCACCTAATCGACATGCGCCAATTTTTATGCAATTTTGACACATTATAGAATTCGAAAAAAAAGTAGTTGATATGTATTTTTTTGTATTTGCAAACATTCATGCTGAAAGGAAACATCTCGGAAATTGTTAGGAGTAAATAAAAAATTCATTTATTTAAAACGTACATTAAAATTTATTTTTCTTACACTTTTTTGGGGCATATCTCCGATTAGCTACTCCTCCGATTTCAGTGATTTTTAAACCTGCTATAAAATTCGATATTTTAACCCTTATCGGTCGCTAGCTTTTCATACGTGATTCTCACTAGGTTGTAGCTGGTTTCGGTCAATATGCGAAGTTGTCACCTCCCGCGTGACGTGCGACCTCAGAGACAAAGTACTGTTGTCACGTGAGAGGTGCCCTACGACCGGTAAGGGTTAAAAAGCTTTTTTCTTTTATGAAAAAGTCTATTTTTTTTAATTTCTAAAATATTAACGAAAGAAGATTTTCATGGCTAGAGAGAATTCCGTCAGATCAGAGTTCATCTTCCGTTTCTTTTAACACGTGGCGACGGTCGAAAGCTAATAGGTATAATGGGCGAATAATACGTATTTGCGTTAATACGTGAATTTAAAAGACCCGTCTGTATAAATTTTGTATCAACTTCCCCTTGGTAGCCTCGATTACTATTCTTTGTAACATATTTTTAGTTCGTCATTATGAGATTACCTTTTAGCACTTTTCCTACCGACACTTCACGTATATCTACTCTTACCGCGACTGGTCAAATGACTAGCCGTGGTGGGTAAGACAGACTACAAATTTTTCTCAGAAAACAAACAATACAACAGAAATGAATATTGAAAAATGTGTTATAAGTATATTTTAGAGAAAGTCGTGAAGTTTAAAGGCGATGCAATTACGATATTTTGTCGAAATTTTAAAACCGGTCATTTTAACCGGTCGTGGTAGGAATAGTGTTAAATAGTCCACCCGTTATACAGACTGGCATCATAGAAACAGTAGACGAGCGGCGGCATTGCTGAGCCTGACCTTTTTATAGGAGAAGGAAATAGTTCCTTAAAATATTGAATTTTATAACATATTTATAAATCATTGAAATCGGAGAGGGAGTAGCTAATTTACAAGTTAATCCTGTTTTATAAATAAAACGTTTTACAGGTTTGAACAAAAAATGTGGATAAATAAGAATTTTCATAATAACATCCTAGAGGCTGAATCATGACACATTATTAATGATTTCTTGGATGATAAATATTAGCTCAATAGGTAAAAATATCTAATACAGTAGATTCCCGTATAGCGCGGTTAATGCGTCACGCATTGCATGAAAATAGAATTGCATTTTCCCAGAGATGAATATATTTGGTGAGATAAATATTTTAAATACTGTTTAATATTTTTATTTTAATAACTTAAATCGCAAAATAAAATATTAACATTTTAACAATTTGAAATACGAAATAAAATAATTTATGTGGGAAAAATAAAGAAATCAATAATGCGGTGAAAATTATAACAAAACTGTAATATTTTAATATGGCGGTCGTACAATTCTTCTCTGATGTTCTCACAAACCTCTGCTTCACGCATCCTTCAGGCCAGGCGACCCACGCACACTCATTCACGCTCGTAAGGGTTAATTCATTTATTTTATAATCTGTCACACTCATTTCCTAGCATTCTCTTTCTCATTCATACCTGAGGTCGTTCACCTCTCGTTATGTTATTGTTTTGCCATGCGGCAAAACACATGTCCGCGGTAGGCAACAGCATGAGAAAAACATTTGCCATTCGAAGCTTCATTCATACCGCCGATCGCTCTTGACGGCCGCAGTGGTTCTCAAAATTATTTTACTCCTACATTTATAACTTTTATTGAATGTGTACTGTACGAGAAATCATTTTATACGAAAACAGGTTTGATAAATATTATCAAACATTTTCTAAATAGGTTATATGTATCTTGCTATTCAGACCAGTTTTTTACTTAACTCCTCAATATGTATCGCAACATTATACTGCTGAAAGATCCATTCATTGACTTCTATAACGTCAAAAATCCTAATTTTCATGACTTTTGAATTCACGACGCCTTTGTAGGTTATGGTTCCTCAAATCATTATGGAGCCTTCTTTGTGTTGTCTACAAATTCTTGAATTTCAAGGTCAAGATCAATTTTGTGGCAACTGAAAAATCTGCACCGATTCAGATGCGTGGAGTAACTCTGTGACAGTTATGACAGGGAATTTTCATATATCCGGTATAGGATGTTCAGAATTGACTTATCACGGATCCCATCGATCATTCCTCATCCTTGGGTCGGTAAAGACCTGTAAAAAAGCAATGACGCTTAAAATTCAAAGAATTGCAAGTCTTAGTACGTAAAATTGTTTTTGCAATTTTGTGATCATTTTTATTCAAGTAAATAAAAATTTATTTATTTTTTATTTTAAAACAAAAGTAATGTAAAGAGTAGTAGCGGTTGAAGAACGTTTAGTTATTATTGTAAGGTAAGTTCAAATTATAAAATATAATAAATATACTATACAAGATATAAATACGAACTTAATCTGCATCATAATAATTATAAATATTCTTTTATTTTCGTCGTTACAATATTGTTAATTAATATTGTTAATTGGACACATGATTTTGATAAAGCACAGCTGTATTTTGTGAAGGCAAAGATGGCGTACCATAAACATGTTGATGTACAGCTTGGTTAATTCCATCATTACTAACGTCTTTCTGTCATCCGACAGTTTTTTAATGAAACATATCCTTTGTAACATATTATACCACATTTTCTAATTTATGGGCCATGAGCCCATGGACTTGGAAATATGGGGACGAGGCATACTTACAAAACTGTACAGTTGTTAGGTCATCGATGAGTGTGCAAATTGTGCAATTAATATGTGGAAAACAACCACGTAAGATGCCGCGTATTGTGAATACGAGTTATTGCACATCAAGTATCTTACTCTAGACATGTAAAAGCGAGCGCGAAAGGGTTAATACTCGCGTCACGTTGAATGGGTAACGTCGCGTATAACAGGAATGTTACCCATTCGTAACACTCGAGATAACTTAAACGATCTTCTACCGCACATCTTTACTGTCGGTGTCATCTACTGCCCGCATTATGGGTAACGTCGTGTCGCTTGCACCGGGTATTTGTCTCGGGTACAAGTTCTAAGCGGATTGTCCTAGTTCCGTCGTTTAGCCCCTTGTAATAAAAAAAACTAGTCACCTCTTCTATGTCTAAAACGGAACTTAACAAATCTTGTAAAGTATTCTTATTAATTTCAGGAGGGAGCCAATCGGTTGCCAGTTACGAAGATCTGAGTTCCAGCAGCTTTAGCTCGGCGAGCAGAGCTTCTCTCGATGCGCGAAGTTCTCCAACACCTTCGTATGGTGCTGAAAACATGATGGTCTTTCCGGGTGATAGCAGTGGATCCATTTGAGATTATTTGAGATGCGCAGCCTTGTTTCCAAAATGGTTGCGTTGTCTCAGGTAAATCAGGATACAATCTTAGTGCCACTGTAAACGATTCCACTCTTGTCTTTGAAATGGAATACTTTGGATAACGCGATATCTAAAGATTGTATAAAATCAGTGGCTTAAACGCGATGAAAGATCGTCTTTATCCTTTTTTCAAATGATACGCTGTACTAGAATACTAAACGCGATATGATAAAATCGCTGGATCTTTCTTTTTTTCTTCTTTAAGGATAATTAACGCATGATAACCGATCGTTTTTTAATCGTATTTTCGTATATTAAGTAAAGTATCTTTTTGGTAACCACCGAGTGATGAATGTAAGATATTCTACTTCCAATGATAAACAATTGCATTTTATACTCTTTAAACGTAAGCAGTGTGTGAGATTCGAGTGTTACTAGTACATTTAGAACTTATCATTCTTGCGGAGCTTAAATGTTTTCTTATCTTTTAATCGATGCATTTTTTTCTTCTTTTCTATTACACACTTTTTAACCGTTGTAAATGTAAACGTAGAAGCATTACGTTGACATGGTTCACAATTGTTGAGCAAACTTTTTACTTTATTGCCGGAATACGAGGGGCAGTCATCCATTGTGTCCCTTTGCGCAGAAAGATCAATCAAAACATAAATTTAATTTCGATGTAGTAGTACGTAAAATACGTAATAAAGAAAACATGGTAAGTTTCATTGTAAACGAATACAGTTTGCAAAGAATAGTGTATCTTACAGCTATATAATTTCATAATATCTATACAATAAATTTATCCACTTTTGGTCTTCAGACGGTTTTATTATATATCGTGATCTATTACAATACAACAGAGTTGAGAGTATCAGGTAGCCAAAAAATGTCCTGTCGAATCGGATTTTGGCGACGATGATAGATGTGAAGGAAAAGAGAAGAGAAGAGGGCGTTTCGTTCAGGGCCCGCTGTAGTAGACTCGTCAGCAGACCCGTGTTTTAAACGTGGAGATGGTTGTTAGGTAGACGGGAATGTATTATGAAATGTGGAGCCTTGTCGACCACTAGCGCAAAAGCTGTGTTCGGTGGCTGACAGGTGTAGGAGTGAGGCCGCCATAGGATAAACCTGTACAGTTGCAAGTGTTGATCTTCTGCAAACAGGAAGAAAAGAATCCATCTAGTGCAGTTTTTCATTGTCAAGGCTTCAAAACTTTAATCTTTGAAGATTGTTATCTAATAGATAAAATAGGTAATAGTATACAGAACATGATAATAGCATCAATTTTTCATCCAGGGACATGTAATTTTGCATCAGGATGCAACGGATGAAATCTAAAGTATAAGTACATTTTTTAATTTTAATTATTTTTATTTGACATTCACATTATTTTCATCTAATGTGTTTGCATTAGATACTTGTTTCCAGAATATTTGTATTTTAATTTGACAGTTGAAAAACTGATGGAATCTTTTCAGTTACCTAAAGTATAACAAAATGATCAAAAATAGTTCAAAAGTTGCTACAAATACAGGGTGGTCCTAATAACTAGGCCAGTCTATAGTTTCATTTCAAACAAAGTTAGAAACAAATTGTAGAGAAATATGTTGCGGAATTGCACACTGTTTCAAAATTACATATGATACTTCTCGAAAGTGTATGCTTATAAACTGAGCGGAATGAGTGGAGCGTTTATATGTTGAGTAATTTAAATAGCATGTGAGAACACAAGAATTGTGGTGAACTGGTATTGTATTTTTGATGATTTTATCTTGCACCTTTTATACACTGAATGGCATGAAGAATAAATTTAATGTTTATTATAAAACAAAAAAAGAAACATTGGTGCTTCTATAAAAACAGTGTTTTATATTTTATATTTCAAAAGGACCATATAAGCACACAGGTATTTTACATTGACCAGCAAAATCACCAGAATTAAATATACTACTTTATAACATGGGAACGAAATTAGTGCTTCTATCAGGATAAAAACGAAACATGGTAAAGTGTGATCCATTTTAAGAAATACACGGATATTAAGAAACAATATATTACTTTTTCGCTTCAAAATTTTGTAAAACTAAATTGCCAAATCTAGCTGCTTATCTCTCCTGCTGTCACATTATTTTAAGATTTTCAATTTCAGTGCATGTGGACTCCAAAATCAACATGATATCAACTTTACATACTTGTGTACAAAATTAAGTTGTTGGACATGATCAGCAATCAGTTCCTGGAATATATTGAACTTTTCTGACTTTAATGATAATAAAAATAAGTTTTTGTCTACCATGTTGTGAAAAATATTACTATTCATCATACAACTTCTTTCAAAGTTGTAGTTTTCATTCTTAAATTTCTTAAACTACTTTTTGTATGCATTTTAAAACTCTATGTTTGTTCCATAAACTTTTATTGATATTCTAAATACTTCTTGCAGCATTCTTTTCTTGTTGATACTTACAAATTACATATTGTTATAAATGAACCTGTTCGACAAACATATTTTCTTAATTATTAATTAATAAATGCCCACTAACGATACAGTGTCTTTTTTTAAATATCTGTTAAAGACTATCAATAATAAAATATAATACAAAAAGAACGAGTAATACACTTTTTGTTAAAATATTTTGTTATGTGCTTAATACTAGATTTACTAATTTTTAAGGTATACTTACTTTCAAATTGAAAATAAGGTAGAAAACAAAATAAATAATGGATTGAATCCAAAATAGGGCATAGGAGAGTTCTTTATCTCGATAAGAATTGATCCATATTTCAGTAAAAGTGTCTTAATAAATTTTGTATTATAAAATAAGAAATCTGAAGCAAATCATTTTGACCCATTTGATAGTTCTAATGTTAAATACAATTTTTTCTTACAATTTGTTTTTATAGTTGCTGAATCAAATTGTTTTAATACTAACATGGATAAATTTATTATGTAGAAATTATAAAATTGTTGTTTGCAAGGTTTAATCTTTTCTATAAGTAGTGAATGTCATGTGTGTTTTCTATATACAGTGAATGAATACTTTGTATAAAAACATCTCAGTGCAATATGTATGATAAAACTTTGCTTGCAATATAATAGAAAAGAATTTTGATTTATTATTCACAAGCAAAATATGATAGTTAAATTGAAGTATATATTTATAGAATATAAATATATTATTTACTTACTTAGTATATATTTTATAGAATTATAATTACAGGTTTGTTTTAATTTGAGTATAAAAAGCACAAATCTTATTTTTAGTTTACAAATTATTAAAAAATTTACTACACAATTTCTACTGTATTTTTTATTTGTATCAAATTTTTATTTGATGTATTTTATGCTTGTAAAGATTTTTGCCATGTAATTATAATGAAGTGATTCTTATTGAAGAGGACTCAATGACTGCCTCTCATATTATTGACAACCAATTGCTACACTAATAAAGAAATCTTAACATTTTATTTACTGGAAACCTATTGATGGGCACTTGGATACCACATTATTAACTGAGAACCAATTGGTAAGGCTTTAATTATTATTGTTTCATCTGTAACTCAACCAAAGCAATGATTTTCTGCTATAAGGATGAGACTGGAAATAAGAAGAACATTTAATCTTAAAATATTATTAAATTATAAGGTAGTACTACTTATCCGCATCATTTTTAACCGATAAATAAAGCGTTAAGATTTTATGGAAAAGAAAAAAGGAAAAATGAAAAATAAAATATAAGTAGAAGGAAAAAAAAAATAAATAGTTACACATATATTTGTACGGACGAAGTTGGTTTATACAAGCGAGTTTGCGAGGAAAAAAAACGAAAATTTTGTGGGGTTTAAAGAAACATGTCGATTTTCTTCGGTCCTTAACTTTTTTTATACTTCAGCGAGTGTTTTCGTCATATGTTCCTGTGTGGAAGTGCATCAAGAGCGTTTAAAACGTTTGGAAAGTATCTTCTGTAATTTATTCGAACGTGTTTCTTCAGACGGAAATGTTTTCTTGATTTTTTCAAACTAATTTTGAAGTGACATACGGATTCTTTTAAGACAGAAGGGACCATAAAATCGGATTGGAACACGCGATCGCACAATCTGCTGCACGAAACGAGGGTGAAATTCCTTACACAAAATGGCGATGTAAGGGAAGAAGACCACACCTTACATTCAAAATCTAGACATGGTAATTAATTGATTTATCGTTTGTTATTAGATTACTAAAGTACTAAAATGTTGAGTTACTAAATTACTTAATTACAATATCACAAGACTACTAATTTAATATTTTTGTATTTACTATTACTATATTAAACTTCGACCACGTATGTAGCAGATAACTGCTTTGAAGCAAAGATAAAATTATTTATATGACATCATATGAGGGTAAAATCTTCAAAATATATATGTATATACAGAGTGAGGCATCTAATTTGATCACCTCGAATAACTTCTGAATTATGCGTTATACAAATTACTACTATAAGGTTATGTGACATCAAGGAAAGCATCATATGATGCATTTGACTTCTTTATATTAGGTTGGCAAGAAAGTAATTTCGGTTTTTAGTGTGAAATAAAACTCAATTTTTTCTATACACAAAATAAACTTTAATCAGTCAAATATCTTGCATTCTGTTTGATGACCTTCTGCCATCTTTTTGGTAACTTGTTAATGATATTGTTGTAAATTACTGAATTAGTAAATTACTAATTGAATTGCAATGTTATAGATAAATTTCTAATTAAATGACTAATTTTGTAATTACTGTTACTATATTAACTTCTTTTTGTGATAAGGTTTTCTTCTTTTGCGGTGTCATTTTCTCTAAAGAAGCCTACCATGATCGCCGCTATACACGATAGAAAAATTTCTTATGTATGATTGGGTAGTCGGTGGAAATGATATGATGTGTTAATGTTGTGTTGTCAATTTGTACCTTACTAACCAGGACTATGTGATTATATTATATAACCGCTTAAACATTTCAAAATTTTCATAATTACATGTAATTTTTTAGAACTTAAATTTTTAATGGAGTTATAATACAGCAGAGGTATGTAGGTGAAGAAGAATGTAGGAAGAAAGTAAAACTTTTCTATACATATAATTGTGTAGTCGATAGAAATGATATTATTGTTATAATTTGGCTAACAAGAAAAATACGTATAGGGTGTTCGACTACTGTGTGCATAATCTTTAGAGAGTGATAGCTCAAGTAATCCTAAATAACTTTTCCTTTACCGTAATATTTGCTAAAGCGCCGTTTTTGAATCATTAATAAAAGAACACCTGTAGTCGTACACTCTGTATAGACGGAGCATTGGCTCAGAGGGGGAATAGCCACATATCGAATAATTCCGTTTATCTTCGGCACTATTCGGTACTGACACGAACGACCATTGGACGATGTTCGACACGGTTTGGTAGGAGCCGAATGCATCCGAAGTTCACGTAGTGTCGTACTACCGACGCCGTACTTTTGTGATTTAGTTATTTACCTTAAAAGGACGATATTATGTACACTGTTTTTATTCTGAATGTTATTTTAACATCACAGATTATATCGTTCCTGTCGACTGTATACACGGTAGAGGCGTAGTCGAGTGAATTGAATAAACATATCGTCAGAAGCTGAATTAATTTTTCGAAATCAATGCGAAGCTCAGATATCGCTTTTTTTATAACTGTACAGATGAAAACAGAGCAAAGTCAGGGATCGTACTTGCGATCTGTGACTTCCGGACTCGAAGAAACAAAGTAACAAGTGACAAGCGCTTCTCCGAACGTTGCTTCTGCTAATGTCCCTGATTCTTACTTCTGCCGGGGCAATCAATGATTTCTTATTGTTTGAACGATTTAAGAAGCAGCACTCGCAGAAGTATGTATGTTAAGCAAATAAAGTTTTTTATTCCAACGCGCCGTAGTTGCGTAGACATTATTACCTGAAGAAAATTGTAAAATACATACAGGGTGTCCCAGAAACCCTGTAGCAGCCGGAAATAGGGGGTAGCTGAGACTATTCTGAACAACAATTTCCTTTGCAAAAATATCGAATGGGGCTTCGTTTTTGAATTATTAAGCAAAAACACTGACCAATCAGAGCGCGTCTCGGGCGCGCGCTCAGTACCGTCAGTGTAGCGTCGAGCCTAGTCGCCCCGGGACAAGCGCCTCGGTAGAACAGGAAGCGTTAAACACAAGTAATATTGAACATAAAAGTAAAAAACAAATGGTAGAATGTTATGAGAGTAATCGTACCTTAGAATAAAGGGAATGACTGAATGGCTGGATATCCGAACAGAAGGAATAAGTAAAAATTGCAGAATATTTTCAAATACATTTTCGGTAATTCCTAGAATTTCAGTGACGTCAAATTCCAGGAATTTTCGGAAACCCTTTATAACCAATTTTACTCTTTTCTGTACCTTAAATATATTTTTCGCTTTTTTTTTTACTTTTATGTTCGAAACTTCTGTGCAATGTTCCTTTACACTATTTCTCGCTTTTTAAGTGAAATTTTTTTAGGATTGGATAATGGAAGTTAGGTTTATAAATGAACAAACAATTGTTTTAGTTTCATTTGATTTTTATTGAAAATTCTTTCAATTATGTATGTTACATAAAGGTTACATTCTTAATTCTAACGCACTTAATTCTAACTACTAACTGTAAAAGCTGCATTTATTCAATAAACTACATGATTTATACATTCAGCTTTACAATAGTTATTATATTATTTATAACTAACGTTTACAATTGTAACTTTGCGAGA
Organism: Anthidium xuezhongi; assembly: GCA_022405125.1. Taxonomy (NCBI): domain Eukaryota; kingdom Metazoa; phylum Arthropoda; class Insecta; order Hymenoptera; family Megachilidae; genus Anthidium; species Anthidium xuezhongi. The sequence continues at coordinate 296,125 of CM039637.1, forward strand.
TTGCAGCGGAGGGAGTGGGAGGTCCGATCGGCGGCCGAGTATTGCTCTCTCGCTCGTACAGTGACGCGGAGAAAGTGAGAGGTAAGATGCTCGTTGCACTCTTCTCTCTCGCTCTTACACTGACGCGGAGGAAGTGAGAGGTCCGATTGGCTGACTAGTGTTCACTCTCTCGCACATTGGTGTTGTGCGCAGGCGCGAGTTTGGCGTAGAAAGAGTGAGAGACTAGATGCTCGGTGCTCTCACTCGCACATTGAGGGAGTGAGAGGTCCGAATGGCGGACTAATGTTAACTCTCTCGCACATTGTGGAAGTGAGAGGTCCGAATGGCGGACTAGTGTTCACTCTCTCGCACATTGGTGTTGTGCGCAGGCGCGAGTTTGGCGTAGAGGGAGTGAGAGACTAGATGCTCGGTGCTCTCACTCGCACATTGAGAGAGTGAGAGGTCCGATTGGCGGACTAGTGTTCACTCTCTCGCACATTGTGGGAGTGAGAGGTCCGAATGGCGGACTAGTGTTCACTCTCTCGCACATTGTGGAAGTGAGAGGTCCAAATGGCGGACTAGTGTTCACTCTCTCGCACATTGGTGTGCGCAGGCGTGAGTTTGGCGTAGAGGGAGTGAGAAATTAGATGCTCGGTGCTCTCTCTCGCACATTGAGGGAGTGAAAGGTCCGATCGGCGGACGAGTGTTCTCTCCCTCTTACGCATTAGCATACTGCGTTGGCTTGGTGCGAGAAGGAGGGGTGACGCTCTCGCGGAATCTTTCCACTCGCTGGTGCATCGGCGTACCTGGCGCGGGCTGTGATGTATAATTTTTAATCGTTGCGTTACAATAATTAATAGTATGAGTTATTCAAGGTTCAGACTATTGTAGATCGGTTTTTCGTGTTCGAAAATGTAAAATTCGATACCAAATTAGCCAGTGCTTCTACGTTTTCTATTATTCATTAATGGTCGGGTAGTTACGTTCATCCCTTTTGTGTGAGGTTATGACTATGCCCCTGTAATTTTATGTACAAGCTGCCTTAGTTTAATGATACATGACTAGAGAAATACAATTTTGAAAACTCGAGATCATTGGTTTCTGAGTCTAGTTTCATGTTACCAATAAACAATGGGAAGGATTTATCTACTGAGAGTAAACATAATCCATCAAATTCAAACCTGATTGAAAATGATCAATTTTGTTATATCGTATGTAAGTATAAAGTATTATAATTTTATTCAAGTAGTTAATAATAACGTATTTTGCTGTGTTGCAGATTAGAAGATGTATTTGTTATACATTTCTATGCCACATAACCTGCACATTAACATCATCAAATCAACGGGAAACTTTCTGGCAGTTTCTCAGATATCAGTATTCGGTAATGTTTGAAATTGGACACTACTAAAATTTCAAGAAATGGCACAAAGAATACTTCCTGTCACATCATGTTCTCCTAATACAAATCTGCAAACTTGAGATCCTTGGTTTCTGAGTCCAATTTCATTTTACCAATAAACAATGGAAAGGATTTATCTATGGAGAGTAAACTGTTCTTCAATAGTTATACTGAATATATAAGTACATATTTAATTGTAGAATGTCTTTATTTCATAAGAATATTTTACTGCGCTTAAGCTATATGTTAAATAATTATAAAAATATGTTGTATGTAAAAATACTGATATGTAAGTTTTACAATTTGTAATTATAAGTGCGTTAAAGTTAAGAATCTAATATTTAAGTAAGTTTTACAGTTAGTAGGTATAAGTGCGTTAGAACTGTGAATGTAATATTTAAGTAAGTTTTACAGTTAGTAGTTATAAGTGCGTTAGAATTGTGAATGTAATATTTAAGTAAATTTTATAATTTGTAATTATAAGTGCATTGAAGTTATGAATGTAATATTTAAGTAAGTTTTACAGTTAGTAGTTATAAGTGCGTTAGAATTAACAATGTAACATTTATGTAACATGTATAATTGAAAGAATTTTCAATAAACATAGAGTTAAACTAAAGCAATTGTTTATTCATTTATAAACCTAACTCCCTTATCCAGCCTTTACAAAATTTCACTTAAAAAGCAAGAAATAATGTAGAAAAACATTGCACAGAAGCTTCGAAATACAAAAGTAGAAAAAGAAACGAGAAATATAGGTTTGATACAAAGAAGAACAAAATTCGGTACAAACGGTTTCCAGGAATTCCTGGAATTCGACGTCACTAAAATTCTGGGAAGTGGCACGAAGAATACCTCCTGGCACATCATATTCTCCTGATACAAAGTTCTTATGTCAAGATTCTGATTTTAGGAGTGCGAAATTTTTGGAAACCATTTTGGAAGGTATGTTAAATAAATACATTTATATCACACTTTATTTGTTTATTTTTATCTTTCTTTCTACATTATTTTATGAAGAATGTATGTAAATTGAATGTATGTAAAAAACCTAAAAACAGCATCGTGAAATAAGAATTTGGTATCAGAATTTTCGGGAGCCCCTTTTGCGGAATCAAAATCCAGATTTTGAGAAATTGTATCAGGAGAATATGATGTGCCAGGAGGTAATCTTCTATAATAAACTATTATAGCAATATTCTAAGATATTTTGGAAGGGGTTGTAGTTATTAAAAATGTGTTCGTACAAAAGTTGCTTGGCAAAATGGGGTGCATCGTGTGGTAATAATTATTTTCTTCTGGGTGGAGCAGTAGAGGAGATCTGAAGGTCAATGTAACTTTTTTAAATGGGATGCTATAATTTTCTCTTTAGAATGTAACAGCAGGCACCGAGACGAATTCAACCATGTGCTACATGTTGGTATTCTGATTTGGATAAAGGTGAATGTATGTAAAAAACCTAAAAACAGCATCGTGAAATAAGAATTTTGAATCAGAATTTTCGGGAGCCCCTTTTGCGGAATCAAAATCCAGATTTTGAGAAATTGTATCAGGAGAATATGATGTGCCAGGAGGTAATCTTCTATAATAAACTATTATAGCAATATTCTAAGATAATTCGGAAGGGGTTGTAGTTATTAAAAATGTGTTCGTACAAAAGTTGCTTGGCAAAATGGGGTGCATCGTGTGGTAATAATTATTTTCTTCTGGGTGGAGCAGTAGAGGAGATCTGAAGGTCAATGTAACTTTTTTAAATGGGATGCTATAATTTTCTCTTCAGAATGTAACAGCAGGCACCGAGACGAATTCAACCATATGCTACATGTTGGTATTCTGATTTGGATAAAGGTGAATGTATGTAAAAAACCTAAAAACAGCATCGTGAAATAAGAATTTGGTATCAGAATTTTCGGGAGCCCCTTTTGCGGAATCAAAATCCAGATTTTGAGAAATTGTATCAGGAGAATATGATGTGCCAGGAGGTAATCTTCTATAATAAACTATTATAGCAATATTCTAAGATATTTCGGAAGGGGCTGAAGTTATTAAAAATGTGTTCGTACAAAAGTTGCTTGGCAAAATGGGGTGCATCGTGTAGTAATAATTATTTTTCTCTGGGTGAAGTAGTAGAGGAGATCTGAAGGCCAATGTAACTTTTTTAAATGGGATGCTATAATTTTCTCTTCAGAATGTAACAGCAGGCACCGAGATGAATTCAACGATGTGCTACATGTTGGTATTCTGATTTGGATAAAGGTGAATGTATGTAAAAAACCTAAAAACAGCATCGTGAAATAAGAATTTGGTATCAGAATTTTCGGGAGCCCCTTTTGCGGAATCAAAATCCAGATTTTGAGAAATTGTATCAGGAGAATATGATGTGCCAGGAGGTAATCTTCTATAATAAACTATTATAGCAATATTCTAAGATATTTCGGAAGGGGTTGTAGTTATTAAAAATGTGTTCGTACAAAAGTTGCTTGGCAAAATGGGGTGCATCGTGTGGTAATAATTATTTTCTTCTGGGTGGAGCAGTAGAGGAGATCTGAAGGTCAATGTAACTTTTTTAAATGGGATGCTATAATTTTCTCTTCAGAATGTAACAGCAGGCACCGAGACGAATTCAACCATATGCTACATGTTGGTATTCTGATTTGGATAAAGGTGAATGTATGTAAAAAACCTAAAAACAGCATCGTGAAATAAGAATTTTGTATCAGAATTTTCGGGAGCCCCTTTTGCGGAATCAAAATCCAGATTTTGAGAAATTGTATCAGGAGAATATGATGTGCCAGGAGGTAATCTTCTATAATAAACTATTATAGCAATATTCTAAGATATTTCGGAAGGGGTTGTAGTTATTAAAAATGTGTTCGTACAAAAGTTGCTTGGCAAAATGGGGTGCATCGTGTGGTAATAATTATTTTCTTCTGGGTGGAGCAGTAGAGGAGATCTGAAGGTCAATGTAACTTTTTTAAATGGGACGCTATAATTTTCTCTTCAGAATGTAACAGCAGGCACCGAGACGAATTCAACCATGTGCTACATGTTGGTATTCTGATTTGGATAAAGGTGAATGTATGTAAAAAACCTAAAAACAGCATCGTGAAATAAGAATTTGGTATCAGAATTTTCGGGAGCCCCTTTTGCGGAATCAAAATCCAGATTTTGAGAAATTGTATCAGGAGAATATGATGTGCCAGGAGGTAATCTTCTATAATAAACTATTATAGCAATATTCTAAGATATTTCGGAAGGGGTTGTAGTTATTAAAAATGTGTTCGTACAAAAGTTGCTTGGCAAAATGGGGTGCATCGTGTGGTAATAATTATTTTCTTCTGGGTGGAGTAGTAGAGGAGATCTGAAGGTCAATGTAACTTTTTTAAATGGGATGCTATAATTTTCTCTTCAGAATGTAACAGCAGGCACCGAGACGAATTCAACCATATGCTACATGTTGGTATTCTGATTTGGATAAAGGTGAATGTATGTAAAAAACCTAAAAACAGCATCGTGAAATAAGAATTTGGTATCAGAATTTTCGGGAGCCCCTTTTGCGGAATCAAAATCCAGATTTTGAGAGATTGTATCAGGAGAATATGATGTGCCAGGAGGTAATCTTCTATAATAAACTATTATAGCAATATTCTAAGATATTTCGGAAGGGGTTGTAGTTATTAAAAATGTGTTCGTACAAAAGTTGCTTGGCAAAATGGGGTGCATCGTGTGGTAATAATTATTTTCTTCTGGGTGGAGCAGTAGAGGAGATCTGAAGGTCAATGTAACTTTTTTAAATGGGACGCTATAATTTTCTCTTCAGAATGTAACAGCAGGCACCGAGACGAATTCAACGATGTGCTACATGTTGGTATTCTGATTTGGATAATGGTGAATATATGTAAAAAACCTAAAAACAGCATCGTGAAATAAGAATTTTGTATCAGAATTTTCGGGAGCCCCTTTTGCGGAATCAAAATCCAGATTTTGAGAAATTGTATCAGGAGAATATGATGTGCCAGGAGGTAATCTTCTATAATAAACTATTATAGCAATATTCTAAGATATTTCGGAAGGGGTTGTAGTTATTAAAAATGTGTTCGTACAAAAGTTGCTTGGCAAAATGGGGTGCATCGTGTGGTAATAATTATTTTCTTCTGGGTGGAGCAGTAGAGGAGATCTGAAGGTCAATGTAACTTTTTTAAATGGGATGCTATAATTTTCTCTTCAGTATGTAACAGCAGGCACCGAGACGAATTCAACCATATGCTACATGTTGGTATTCTGATTTGGATAAAGGTGAATGTATGTAAAAAACCTAAAAACAGCATCGTGAAATAAGAATTTGGTATCAGAATTTTCGGGAGCCCCTTTTGCGGAATCAAAATCCAGATTTTGAGAAATTGTATCAGGAGAATATGATGTGCCAGGAGGTAATCTTCTATAATAAACTATTATAGCAATATTCTAAGATATTTCGGAAGGGGTTGTAGTTATTAAAAATGTGTTCGTACAAAAGTTGCTTGGCAAAATGGGGTGCATCGTGTGGTAATAATTATTTTCTTCTGGGTGGAGCAGTAGAGGAGATCTGAAGGTCAATGTAACTTTTTTAAATGGGACGCTATAATTTTCTCTTCAGAATGTAACAGCAGGCACCGAGACGAATTCAACCATATGCTACATGTTGGTATTCTGATTTGGATAAAGGTGAATGTATGTAAAAAACCTAAAAACAGCATCGTGAAATAAGAATTTGGTATCAGAATTTTCGGGAGCCCCTTTTGCGGAATCAAAATCCAGATTTTGAGAAATTGTATCAGGAGAATATGATGTGCCAGGAGGTAATCTTCTATAATAAACTATTATAGCAATATTCTAAGATAATTCGGAAGGGGTTGTAGTTATTAAAAATGTGTTCGTACAAAAGTTGCTTGGCAAAATGGGGTGCATCGTGTGGTAATAATTATTTTCTTCTGGGTGGAGCAGTAGAGGAGATCTGAAGGTCAATGTAACTTTTTTAAATGGGACGCTATAATTTTCTCTTCAGAATGTAACAGCAGGCACCGAGACGAATTCAACCATATGCTACATGTTGGTATTCTGATTTGGATAAAGGTGAATGTATGTAAAAAACCTAAAAACAGCATCGTGAAATAAGAATTTTGTATCAGAATTTTCGGGAGCCCCTTTTGCGGAATCAAAATCCAGATTTTGAGAAATTGTATCAGGAGAATATGATGTGCCAGGAGGTAATCTTCTATAATAAACTATTATAGCAATATTCTAAGATATTTCGGAAGGGGTTGTAGTTATTAAAAATGTGTTCGTACAAAAGTTGCTTGGCAAAATGGGGTGCATCGTGTGGTAATAATTATTTTCTTCTGGGTGGAGTAGTAGAGGAGATCTGAAGGTCAATGTAACTTTTTTAAATGGGATGCTATAATTTTCTCTTCAGAATGTAACAGCAGGCACCGAGACGAATTCAACCATATGCTACATGTTGGTATTCTGATTTGGATAAAGGTGAATGTATGTAAAAAACCTAAAAACAGCATCGTGAAATAAGAATTTTGTATCAGAATTTTCGGGAGCCCCTTTTGCGGAATCAAAATCCAGATTTTGAGAAATTGTATCAGGAGAATATGATGTGCCAGGAGGTAATCTTCTATAATAAACTATTATAGCAATATTCTAAGATATTTCGGAAGGGGTTGTAGTTATTAAAAATGTGTTCGTACAAAAGTTGCTTGGCAAAATGGGGTGCATCGTGTGGTAGTAATTATTTTCTTCTGGGTGGAGCAGTAGAGGAGATCTGAAGGTCAATGTAACTTTTTTAAATGGGATGCTATAATTTTCTCTTCAGAATGTAACAGCAGGCACCGAGACGAATTCAACGATGTGCTACATGTTGGTATTCTGATTTGGATAAAGGTGAATGTATGTAAAAAACCTAAAAACAGCATCGTGAAATAAGAATTTTGTATCAGAATTTTCGGGAGCCCCTTTTGCGGAATCAAAATCCAGATTTTGAGAAATTGTATCAGGAGAATATGATGTGCCAGGAGGTAATCTTCTATAATAAACTATTATAGCAATATTCTAAGATATTTCGGATGGGGTTGTAGTTATTAAAAATGTGTTCGTACAAAAGTTGCTTGGCAAAATGGGGTGCATCGTGTGGTAATAATTATTTTCTTCTGGGTGGAGTAGTAGAGGAGATCTGAAGGTCAATGTAACTTTTTTAAATGGGATGCTATAATTTTCTCTTCAGAATGTAACAGCAGGCACCGAGACGAATTCAACCATATGCTACATGTTGGTATTCTGATTTGGATAAAGGTGAATGTATGTAAAAAACCTAAAAACAGCATCGTGAAATAAGAATTTTGTATCAGAATTTTCGGGAGCCCCTTTTGCGGAATCAAAATCCAGATTTTGAGAAATTGTATCAGGAGAATATGATGTGCCAGGAGGTAATCTTCTATAATAAACTATTATAGCAATATTCTAAGATATTTCGGAAGGGGTTGTAGTTATTAAAAATGTGTTCGTACAAAAGTTGCTTGGCAAAATGGGGTGCATCGTGTGGTAATAATTATTTTCTTCTGGGTGGAGTAGTAGAGGAGATCTGAAGGTCAATGTAACTTTTTTAAATGGGATGCTATAATTTTCTCTTCAGAATGTAACAGCAGGCACCGAGACGAATTCAACCATATGCTACATGTTGGTATTCTGATTTGGATAAAGGTGAATGTATGTAAAAAACCTAAAAACAGCATCGTGAAATAAGAATTTTGTATCAGAATTTTCGGGAGCCCCTTTTGCGGAATCAAAATCCAGATTTTGAGAAATTGTATCAGGAGAATATGATGTGCCAGGAGGTAATCTTCTATAATAAACTATTATAGCAATATTCTAAGATATTTCGGAAGGGGTTGTAGTTATTAAAAATGTGTTCGTACAAAAGTTGCTTGGCAAAATGGGGTGCATCGTGTGGTAATAATTATTTTCTTCTGGGTGGAGCAGTAGAGGAGATCTGAAGGTCAATGTAACTTTTTTAAATGGGACGCTATAATTTTCTCTTCAGAATGTAACAGCAGGCACCGAGATGAATTCAACGATGTGCTACATGTTGGTATTCTGATTTGGATAATGGTGAATATATGTAAAAAACCTAAAAACAGCATCGTGAAATAAGAATTTTGTATCAGAATTTTCGGGAGCCCCTTTTGCGGAATCAAAATCCAGATTTTGAGAAATTGTATCAGGAGAATATGATGTGCCAGGAGGTAATCTTCTATAATAAACTATTATAGCAATATTCTAAGATATTTCGGAAGGGGTTGTAGTTATTAAAAATGTGTTCGTACAAAAGTTGCTTGGCAAAATGGGGTGCATCGTGTGGTAATAATTATTTTCTTCTGGGTGGAGCAGTAGAGGAGATCTGAAGGTCAATGTAACTTTTTTAAATGGGATGCTATAATTTTCTCTTCAGAATGTAACAGCAGGCACCGAGACGAATTCAACCATATGCTACATGTTGGTATTCTGATTTGGATAAAGGTGAATGTATGTAAAAAACCTAAAAACAGCATCGTGAAATAAGAATTTGGTATCAGAATTTTCGGGAGCCCCTTTTGCGGAATCAAAATCCAGATTTTGAGAAATTGTATCAGGAGAATATGATGTGCCAGGAGGTAATCTTCTATAATAAACTATTATAGCAATATTCTAAGATATTTCGGAAGGGGTTGTAGTTATTAAAAATGTGTTCGTACAAAAGTTGCTTGGCAAAATGGGGTGCATCGTGTGGTAATAATTATTTTCTTCTGGGTGGAGCAGTAGAGGAGATCTGAAGGTCAATGTAACTTTTTTAAATGGGATGCTATAATTTTCTCTTCAGAATGTAACAGCAGGCACCGAGACGAATTCAACCATATGCTACATGTTGGTATTCTGATTTGGATAAAGGTGAATGTATGTAAAAAACCTAAAAACAGCATCGTGAAATAAGAATTTTGTATCAGAATTTTCGGGAGCCCCTTTTGCGGAATCAAAATCCAGATTTTGAGAAATTGTATCAGGAGAATATGATGTGCCAGGAGGTAATCTTCTATAATAAACTATTATAGCAATATTCTAAGATATTTCGGAAGGGGTTGTAGTTATTAAAAATGTGTTCGTACAAAAGTTGCTTGGCAAAATGGGGTGCATCGTGTGGTAATAATTATTTTCTTCTGGGTGGAGTAGTAGAGGAGATCTGAAGGTCAATGTAACTTTTTTAAATGGGATGCTATAATTTTCTCTTCAGAATGTAACAGCAGGCACCGAGACGAATTCAACCATATGCTACATGTTGGTATTCTGATTTGGATAAAGGTGAATGTATGTAAAAAACCTAAAAACAGCATCGTGAAATAAGAATTTTGTATCAGAATTTTCGGGAGCCCCTTTTGCGGAATCAAAATCCAGATTTTGAGAAATTGTATCAGGAGAATATGATGTGCCAGGAGGTAATCTTCTATAATAAACTATTATAGCAATATTCTAAGATATTTCGGAAGGGGTTGTAGTTATTAAAAATGTGTTCGTACAAAAGTTGCTTGGCAAAATGGGGTGCATCGTGTGGTAATAATTATTTTCTTCTGGGTGGAGCAGTAGAGGAGATCTGAAGGTCAATGTAACTTTTTTAAATGGGATGCTATAATTTTCTCTTCAGAATGTAACAGCAGGCACCGAGACGAATTCAACCATGTGCTACATGTTGGTATTCTGATTTGGATAATGGTGAATGTATGTAAAAAACCTAAAAACAGCATCGTGAAATAAGAATTTTGTATCAGAATTTTCGGGAGCCCCTTTTGCGGAATCAAAATCCAGATTTTGAGAAATTGTATCAGGAGAATATGATGTGCCAGGAGGTAATCTTCTATAATAAACTATTATAGCAATATTCTAAGATATTTCGGAAGGGGTTGTAGTTATTAAAAATGTGTTCGTACAAAAGTTGCTTGGCAAAATGGGGTGCATCGTGTGGTAATAATTATTTTCTTCTGGGTGGAGCAGTAGAGGAGATCTGAAGGTCAATGTAACTTTTTTAAATGGGATGCTATAATTTTCTCTTCAGAATGTAACAGCAGGCACCGAGACGAATTCAACCATATGCTACATGTTGGTATTCTGATTTGGATAAAGGTGAATGTATGTAAAAAACCTAAAAACAGCATCGTGAAATAAGAATTTTGTATCAGAATTTTCGGGAGCCCCTTTTGCGGAATCAAAATCCAGATTTTGAGAAATTGTATCAGGAGAATATGATGTGCCAGGAGGTAATCTTCTATAATAAACTATTATAGCAATATTCTAAGATATTTCGGAAGGGGTTGTAGTTATTAAAAATGTGTTCGTACAAAAGTTGCTTGGCAAAATGGGGTGCATCGTGTGGTAATAATTATTTTCTTCTGGGTGGAGCAGTAGAGGAGATCTGAAGGTCAATGTAACTTTTTTAAATGGGATGCTATAATTTTCTCTTCAGAATGTAACAGCAGGCACCGAGACGAATTCAACCATATGCTACATGTTGGTATTCTGATTTGGATAAAGGTGAATGTATGTAAAAAACCTAAAAACAGCATCGTGAAATAAGAATTTTGTATCAGAATTTTCGGGAGCCCCTTTTGCGGAATCAAAATCCAGATTTTGAGAAATTGTATCAGGAGAATATGATGTGCCAGGAGGTAATCTTCTATAATAAACTATTATAGCAATATTCTAAGATATTTCGGAAGGGGTTGTAGTTATTAAAAATGTGTTCGTACAAAAGTTGCTTGGCAAAATGGGGTGCATCGTGTGGTAATAATTATTTTCTTCTGGGTGGAGCAGTAGAGGAGATCTGAAGGTCAATGTAACTTTTTTAAATGGGATGCTATAATTTTCTCTTCAGAATGTAACAGCAGGCACCGAGACGAATTCAACGATGTGCTACATGTTGGTATTCTGATTTGGATAAAGGTGAATGTATGTAAAAAACCTAAAAACAGCATCGTGAAATAAGAATTTTGTATCAGAATTTTCGGGAGCCCCTTTTGCGGAATCAAAATCCAGATTTTGAGAAATTGTATCAGGAGAATATGATGTGCCAGGAGGTAATCTTCTATAATAAACTATTATAGCAATATTCTAAGATATTTCGGAAGGGGTTGTAGTTATTAAAAATGTGTTCGTACAAAAGTTGCTTGGCAAAATGGGGTGCATCGTGTGGTAATAATTATTTTCTTCTGGGTGGAGCAGTAGAGGAGATCTGAAGGTCAATGTAACTTTTTTAAATGGGATGCTATAATTTTCTCTTCAGAATGTAACAGCAGGCACCGAGACGAATTCAACCATATGCTACATGTTGGTATTCTGATTTGGATAAAGGTGAATGTATGTAAAAAACCTAAAAACAGCATCGTGAAATAAGAATTTTGTATCAGAATTTTCGGGAGCCCCTTTTGCGGAATCAAAATCCAGATTTTGAGAAATTGTATCAGGAGAATATGATGTGCCAGGAGGTAATCTTCTATAATAAACTATTATAGCAATATTCTAAGATATTTCGGAAGGGGTTGTAGTTATTAAAAATGTGTTCGTACAAAAGTTGCTTGGCAAAATGGGGTGCATCGTGTGGTAATAATTATTTTCTTCTGGGTGGAGTAGTAGAGGAGATCTGAAGGTCAATGTAACTTTTTTAAATGGGATGCTATAATTTTCTCTTCAGAATGTAACAGCAGGCACCGAGACGAATTCAACCATATGCTACATGTTGGTATTCTGATTTGGATAAAGGTGAATGTATGTAAAAAACCTAAAAACAGCATCGTGAAATAAGAATTTTGTATCAGAATTTTCGGGAGCCCCTTTTGCGGAATCAAAATCCAGATTTTGAGAAATTGTATCAGGAGAATATGATGTGCCAGGAGGTAATCTTCTATAATAAACTATTATAGCAATATTCTAAGATATTTCGGAAGGGGTTGTAGTTATTAAAAATGTGTTCGTACAAAAGTTGCTTGGCAAAATGGGGTGCATCGTGTGGTAATAATTATTTTCTTCTGGGTGGAGCAGTAGAGGAGATCTGAAGGTCAATGTAACTTTTTTAAATGGGATGCTATAATTTTCTCTTCAGAATGTAACAGCAGGCACCGAGACGAATTCAACCATGTGCTACATGTTGGTATTCTGATTTGGATAAAGGTGAATGTATGTAAAAAACCTAAAAACAGCATCGTGAAATAAGAATTTTGTATCAGAATTTTCGGGAGCCCCTTTTGCGGAATCAAAATCCAGATTTTGAGAAATTGTATCAGGAGAATATGATGTGCCAGGAGGTAATCTTCTATAATAAACTATTATAGCAATATTCTAAGATATTTCGGAAGGGGTTGTAGTTATTAAAAATGTGTTCGTACAAAAGTTGCTTGGCAAAATGGGGTGCATCGTGTGGTAATAATTATTTTCTTCTGGGTGGAGCAGTAGAGGAGATCTGAAGGTCAATGTAACTTTTTTAAATGGGATGCTATAATTTTCTCTTCAGAATGTAACAGCAGGCACCGAGACGAATTCAACCATGTGCTACATGTTGGTATTCTGATTTGGATAAAGGTGAATGTATGTAAAAAACCTAAAAACAGCATCGTGAAATAAGAATTTTGTATCAGAATTTTCGGGAGCCCCTTTTGCGGAATCAAAATCCAGATTTTGAGAAATTGTATCAGGAGAATATGATGTGCCAGGAGGTAATCTTCTATAATAAACTATTATAGCAATATTCTAAGATATTTCGGAAGGGGTTGTAGTTATTAAAAATGTGTTCGTACAAAAGTTGCTTGGCAAAATGGGGTGCATCGTGTGGTAATAATTATTTTCTTCTGGGTGGAGCAGTAGAGGAGATCTGAAGGTCAATGTAACTTTTTTAAATGGGATGCTATAATTTTCTCTTCAGAATGTAACAGCAGGCACCGAGACGAATTCAACCATATGCTACATGTTGGTATTCTGATTTGGATAAAGGTGAATGTATGTAAAAAACCTAAAAACAGCATCGTGAAATAAGAATTTTGTATCAGAATTTTCGGGAGCCCCTTTTGCGGAATCAAAATCCAGATTTTGAGAAATTGTATCAGGAGAATATGATGTGCCAGGAGGTAATCTTCTATAATAAACTATTATAGCAATATTCTAAGATATTTCGGAAGGGGTTGTAGTTATTAAAAATGTGTTCGTACAAAAGTTGCTTGGCAAAATGGGGTGCATCGTGTGGTAATAATTATTTTCTTCTGGGTGGAGCAGTAGAGGAGATCTGAAGGTCAATGTAACTTTTTTAAATGGGATGCTATAATTTTCTCTTCAGAATGTAACAGCAGGCACCGAGACGAATTCAACCATGTGCTACATGTTGGTATTCTGATTTGGATAAAGGTGAATGTATGTAAAAAACCTAAAAACAGCATCGTGAAATAAGAATTTTGTATCAGAATTTTCGGGAGCCCCTTTTGCGGAATCAAAATCCAGATTTTGAGAAATTGTATCAGGAGAATATGATGTGCCAGGAGGTAATCTTCTATAATAAACTATTATAGCAATATTCTAAGATATTTCGGAAGGGGTTGTAGTTATTAAAAATGTGTTCGTACAAAAGTTGCTTGGCAAAATGGGGTGCATCGTGTGGTAATAATTATTTTCTTCTGGGTGGAGCAGTAGAGGAGATCTGAAGGTCAATGTAACTTTTTTAAATGGGATGCTATAATTTTCTCTTCAGAATGTAACAGCAGGCACCGAGACGAATTCAACCATATGCTACATGTTGGTATTCTGATTTGGATAAAGGTGAATGTATGTAAAAAACCTAAAAACAGCATCGTGAAATAAGAATTTTGTATCAGAATTTTCGGGAGCCCCTTTTGCGGAATCAAAATCCAGATTTTGAGAAATTGTATCAGGAGAATATGATGTGCCAGGAGGTAATCTTCTATAATAAACTATTATAGCAATATTCTAAGATATTTCGGAAGGGGTTGTAGTTATTAAAAATGTGTTCGTACAAAAGTTGCTTGGCAAAATGGGGTGCATCGTGTGGTAATAATTATTTTCTTCTGGGTGGAGCAGTAGAGGAGATCTGAAGGTCAATGTAACTTTTTTAAATGGGATGCTATAATTTTCTCTTCAGAATGTAACAGCAGGCACCGAGACGAATTCAACCATGTGCTACATGTTGGTATTCTGATTTGGATAAAGGTGAATGTATGTAAAAAACCTAAAAACAGCATCGTGAAATAAGAATTTTGTATCAGAATTTTCGGGAGCCCCTTTTGCGGAATCAAAATCCAGATTTTGAGAAATTGTATCAGGAGAATATGATGTGCCAGGAGGTAATCTTCTATAATAAACTATTATAGCAATATTCTAAGATATTTCGGAAGGGGTTGTAGTTATTAAAAATGTGTTCGTACAAAAGTTGCTTGGCAAAATGGGGTGCATCGTGTGGTAATAATTATTTTCTTCTGGGTGGAGCAGTAGAGGAGATCTGAAGGTCAATGTAACTTTTTTAAATGGGATGCTATAATTTTCTCTTCAGAATGTAACAGCAGGCACCGAGACGAATTCAACCATATGCTACATGTTGGTATTCTGATTTGGATAAAGGTGAATGTATGTAAAAAACCTAAAAACAGCATCGTGAAATAAGAATTTTGTATCAGAATTTTCGGGAGCCCCTTTTGCGGAATCAAAATCCAGATTTTGAGAAATTGTATCAGGAGAATATGATGTGCCAGGAGGTAATCTTCTATAATAAACTATTATAGCAATATTCTAAGATATTTCGGAAGGGGTTGTAGTTATTAAAAATGTGTTCGTACAAAAGTTGCTTGGCAAAATGGGGTGCATCGTGTGGTAATAATTATTTTCTTCTGGGTGGAGCAGTAGAGGAGATCTGAAGGTCAATGTAACTTTTTTAAATGGGATGCTATAATTTTCTCTTCAGAATGTAACAGCAGGCACCGAGACGAATTCAACCATATGCTACATGTTGGTATTCTGATTTGGATAAAGGTGAATGTATGTAAAAAACCTAAAAACAGCATCGTGAAATAAGAATTTTGTATCAGAATTTTCGGGAGCCCCTTTTGCGGAATCAAAATCCAGATTTTGAGAAATTGTATCAGGAGAATATGATGTGCCAGGAGGTAATCTTCTATAATAAACTATTATAGCAATATTCTAAGATATTTCGGAAGGGGTTGTAGTTATTAAAAATGTGTTCGTACAAAAGTTGCTTGGCAAAATGGGGTGCATCGTGTGGTAATAATTATTTTCTTCTGGGTGGAGCAGTAGAGGAGATCTGAAGGTCAATGTAACTTTTTTAAATGGGATGCTATAATTTTCTCTTCAGAATGTAACAGCAGGCACCGAGACGAATTCAACCATGTGCTACATGTTGGTATTCTGATTTGGATAAAGGTGAATGTATGTAAAAAACCTAAAAACAGCATCGTGAAATAAGAATTTTGTATCAGAATTTTCGGGAGCCCCTTTTGCGGAATCAAAATCCAGATTTTGAGAAATTGTATCAGGAGAATATGATGTGCCAGGAGGTAATCTTCTATAATAAACTATTATAGCAATATTCTAAGATATTTCGGAAGGGGTTGTAGTTATTAAAAATGTGTTCGTACAAAAGTTGCTTGGCAAAATGGGGTGCATCGTGTGGTAATAATTATTTTCTTCTGGGTGGAGCAGTAGAGGAGATCTGAAGGTCAATGTAACTTTTTTAAATGGGATGCTATAATTTTCTCTTCAGAATGTAACAGCAGGCACCGAGACGAATTCAACCATGTGCTACATGTTGGTATTCTGATTTGGATAAAGGTGAATGTATGTAAAAAACCTAAAAACAGCATCGTGAAATAAGAATTTTGTATCAGAATTTTCGGGAGCCCCTTTTGCGGAATCAAAATCCAGATTTTGAGAAATTGTATCAGGAGAATATGATGTGCCAGGAGGTATTCTTCGTGCCACTTCCCAGAATTTTAGTGACGTCGAATTCCAGGAATTTCCGGGATCCCATTTTGCGAAACCAAGTTCCAGGATTTTTAAAAATGTATCAGAAGAACAATAGTACCGCCGTATTTCTCTATATAGAATTTTGCTATAATAGTTTATAATTTTTACTTTTATTAGTCAGTGTCTGTAGAGATAGTACGTACTTTGTAAATAGTATAAATTATACAAATTATATATTAAGTATTAAAATAATGTAGAAAGAAAGATAAAAATAAACAAATAAAGTGTGATATAAATGTATTTATTTAACATACCTTCCAAAATGGTTTCCAAAAATTTCGCACTCCTAAAATCAGAATCTTGACATAAGAACTTTGTATCAGGAGAATATGATGTGCCAGGAGGTATTCTTCGTGCCACTTCCCAGAATTTTAGTGACGTCGAATTCCAGGAATTCCTGGAAACCGTTTGTACCGAATTTTGTTCTTCTCTGTATCAAACCGATATTTTTCGTTTCTTTTTCTACTTTTGTATTTCGAAACTTCTGTGCAATGTTTTTCTACATTATTTCTTGCTTTTTAAGTGAAATTTTGTAAGGGCTGGATAAAGGAGTTAGGTTTATAAATGAATAAACAATTGCTTTAGTTTAACTCTATGTTTATTGAAAATTCTTTCAATTATACATGTTACATAAATGTTACATTGTTAATTCTAATGCACTTATAACTACTAACTGTAAAACTTACTTAAATATTAGATTCTTAACTTTAACGCACTTATAATTACAAATTGTAAAACTTACATATCAGTATTTTTACATACAACATATTTTTATAATTATTTAACATATAGCTTAAGCGCAGTACAATATTCTTATGAAATAAAGACATTCTACAATTACATATGTACTTATATATTCAGTATAACTATTGAAGAACAGTTTACTCTCCGTAGATAAATCCTTTCCATTGTTTATTGGTAAAATGAAATTAGACTCAGAAACCAAGGATCTCAAGTTTGCAGATTTGTATTAGGAGAACATGATGTGACAGGAAGTATTCTTCGTGCCATTTCTTGAAATTTTAGTAGTGTCCAATTCCAAAAATTACCGAACACTGATATCTGAGAAACTGCCAGAAAGTTTCCTGTTGATTTGATGATGTTAATGTGCAGCTTATGTGGCGTAGAAATGTATAACAAATACATCTTCTAATCTGCAACACAGCAAAATACGTTATTATTAACTACTTGAATAAAATTATAATACTTTATACTTACATACGATATAACAAAATTGATCATTTTCAATCAGGTTTGAATTTGATGGATTATGTTTACTCTCAGTAGATAAATCCTTCCCATTGTTTATTGGTAACATGAAACTAGACTCAGAAACCAATGATCTCGAGTTTGCAAAATTGTATTTCTCTAGTCATGTATCATTAAACTAAGGCAGCTTGTACATAAAATTACAGGGGCTTAGTCATAACCTCACACAAAAGGGATGAACGTAACTACCCGACCATTAATGAATAATAGAAAACGTAGAAGCACTGGCTAATTTGGTATCAAATTTTACATTTTGTAAATAATAAATAAATTTTACATTTTGATGCACCGAGCATCTAGTCTCTCACTCCCTCTACGCCAAACTCGCGCCTGCGCACAACACCAATGTGCGAGAGAGTGAACACTACTCCGCCAATCGGACCTCTCACTCCCACAATGTGCGAGAGAGTGAACACTAGTCCACCAATCGGACCTCTCACTTCCTCCGCGTCAGTGTAAAAGCGAGAGAGAAGAGTGCAACGAGCATCTTACCTCTCACTTCCTCCGCGTCACTGTACGAGCGAGAGAGCAATACTCGGCCGCTGATCGGACCTCTCACTTCCTCCGCGTCACTGTACGAGCGAGAGAACAATAATCGTCCGCCGATCGGACCTCCCACTCCCTCCGCAGCAATCTCGCAAAGTTACAATTGTAAACGTTAGTTATAAATAATATAATGACTATTGTAAAGCTGAATGTATAAATCATGTAGTTTATTGAATAAATGCAGCTTTAACAGTTAGTAGTTAGAATTAAGTGCGTTAGAATTAAGAATGTAACCTTTATGTAACATATATAATTGAAAGAATTTTCAATAAACATCAAATGAAACTAAAACAATTGTTTGTTCATTTATAAACCTAACTTCCATTATCCAATCCTTAAAAAATTTCACTTAAAAAGCGAGAAATAGTGTAAAGGAACATTGCACAGAAGTTTCGAACATAAAAGTAAAAAAAAAAGCGAAAAATATATTTAAGGTACAGAAAAGAGTAAAATTGGTTATAAAGGGTTTCCGAAAATTCCTGGAATTTGACGTCACTGAAATTCTAGGAATTACCGAAAATGTATTTGAAAATATTCTGCAATTTTTACTTATTCCTTCTGTTCGGATATCCAGCCATTCAGTCATTCCCTTTATTATAAAGTACGATTACTCTCATAACATTCTACCATTTGTTTTTTACTTTTATGTTCAATATTACTTGTGTTTAACGCTTCCTGTTCTACCGAGGCGCTTGTCCCGGGGCGACTAGGCTCGACGCTACACTGACGGTACTGAGCTCGCGCCCGAGACGCGCTCTGATTGGTCAGTGTTTTTGCTTAATAATTCAAAAACGAAGCCCCATTCGATATTTTTGCAAAGGAAATTGTTGTTCAGAATAGTCTCAGCTACCCCCTATTTCCGGCTCCTACAGGAGTTCTGGGACACCCTGTATAATATTTAATGCGAACATTGCGGATGAATTGCATCTTTCACGAGTGCCGGTATATCAACCGGAATTTCGGAGGAAGCAATTCGCATTAAATGTGTCAGCGATGAATCTGTTATTGATGATCGTTTCAAAGATTTAATATGTTTCATGGATGAAAATGCACTTTTACACGTGTACGTTGAACCGAACATAGAACAAATTTTGAGGCCAAGATTTCGAAGTTTTGGATATTTACTTTCGGGTAAAAGTTTAAAAAACTCCAAGCCGATATCATCGCGACTCATAAAAAATTGATCTGCTTGTAGATCGCACAGTTCAATTCGGTATTCAAAATTTTGATCCGGAATATGAATTTTCATGGGGTTGTTAAAAATAGCGATATCTCCTTTTAATACGTCAAAATCTTTGAAGTGAGTATCAAATTCATCAACTACACTACGCAATGTAGATGCAAACATACTAAAGTCTGCATCTGAATCTGAAAGATCATTCTTCAGTTCCTCGCAACTAGAAAAATTAAATAACTCGTTTCTGGAAATTTCAGTAACAAATAAATCAAAGCGATTGCGACAAGCATTTATGTAACTGATCATATCAGAAACTGTATTTTCGCGTTTTTGAAGATTTAAATTTAGAATTCTAAGATGATCAGTTACGTCCGCGGTAAAAGCTAATTCTTTTAGAAACGTTTGATCTTTAAATTTTGATAGCATTTCGGCCGAATTTTTTGTTTCTTTTTCTAAAAAAATTGCAATTTCTTTTCGAAGGGCAAAAAAACGTTTCAAGGTTTTTCCTGCACTAAGCCAACGAATTTCCGAATATAAATTTACATCTCCGTATGTAGCATTTATTTCTTCCAGAAACGATTGAAATTTGCGGTGGGAAAGTGATTTATTACCACCACGAATCATATTTATGATTTTGGTCACTGTCTTCATTGTTGAAGACAGTTTTATCACTTTCCCACACAAATTTTCTTGGTGTATAATGCAATGTAGCATATTGCTTTTTACACCATTTTCTTTAAGGATTGCTCTTAATCCTTGTTTATTATCGATCATTGCTGGTGCTCCATCCGTTACAATAGCTGAACACTTGTCAAAACTACCAATAAGTTCACGAACATGCTCATTTAGCACATTAAAAATATCTACACCTCTACAGGAACCATGTAGTGACGCTACATTTAAAAGTTCCTCGTTAATACTAAAATCGTTTTGAATTATTCTTACAAATATTAATAACTGATTAGTATCTGAAACGGTTGTGCTTTCGCCTAAACAAAGTGAATAAAAACGACAACTGTTCAGTAATGCTTTTAAATTGCCTTCTATTTGTGTATTTATTGATTGTAATCTTGAAGTTACTGTCCGACGCGAAAGAGAAACAGTTTTGAAGCTTTCTGCTGCTGTTTCGTTGTTAAATGCATGTGCCATTTCAATGGCACAGCGCTTGATTAATTCACCGTCGCTAAAACATTTTTTAGATCGGGCGATTTCTAAAGAAACAGCGTAGGAAGCTGCAAGACTTTGTTGTTGAATACTAAGAGAATTAATTTCATTAATAACCGGTGACTCTATCTGCCATTTCGATTTTAACTCTACAACAATTCGTAATTTCTCTTCTTGAGAACATTCATCGTATTTGTGTTTATGTAATAAATTATAATGTCGCGCAAAATTAAACGAACGAATACATGAAAGTATTTTCCCACAAATAAGGCATTGAGGCTGAGCACCAATATTCATCGTAAAAAAATAATCAGTTTCCCATTCTGGATAAAACTGATTATTTCTTTCAGATTTCCCTACCTTCGCCATTGATAAGGAATCACAGAAATATAACAAAACGGGAAAACAATTTATATAATGAATATGTAATTAAAAAAATTTGTTTTAAAAATTTTTATAAAAAAATGTTACGTGGTGTAGGAACTTTTCCAACAATGATCCAAATGCTGCGACTGCTGGCAATAGTTTTTGAACGATTGGTTCGAACACGCTTAATGTAAACCAGGCCTGGGTAACTGATTGCTCACGAGCTAAATTCCTCTCTCGAGATACCCCCACTATATGGCTACAATGACGGTGTCGCCTTCTTCACGCGTCCTCCCGTCACGCCGCCATTTGGGCATCGTCATCTTTAGTTGTATAGTGGGAGTACCTCGAGAGGGGAAATTTGCTCGTGAGTAATCAGTTACACAAGCCTGGTATAGATTTATATAATTAAATGAAGTTCTATGGCTACTAAACTTGTACAGTAGCTAGAAAAGACATTATATTATCATAAAATAATCAAATTGTCACCGTACAAGCTTCATTTTTTATTATTTTTGTAGTTTTAGTCCAGTGCAACAAGAAACAGTACAAGTGGCGCTATCTAGCAGTGAACGACGGAACTAACGGAACAAAAAAATTCGTTTTTGGCAAAACCAACGGTTTTTCAGCAAATCTGACGGCAGGATATGATTCTACGATTACGATTTCATACAAGTAAGTGATTTCTGTTTAATTTAAAGTGCTGGAATAGATTTTAGAAAATAATGCAGTTTTCGTTTATTTAAGAGCTTCGAACCATTCCTGGTCCATGTACTCTGTGAGAGTACAGATACATACTGTACAAAAGAAATATAAAAGTAAGGAATAAATACTACATAAATACTTAAATCAAAGGTCCTGTGTGTTTCTTATTACATTTGACGTAGTTTTTGGTGCTGTGTGTGTGTGATGTAATATACGGTATTGAAGATGGGGGTGCGTATTACATTTGCTCGTTGATTGAGGTTAGAAATTCTGATATGATTTTAATGGCTGCTAGGTTCTATTCTTGGATGAGCGGTTCAATTCCCTGAGAGATTAAGCATCCTTTTTCTTCTAGTTTCGTAGTCAGGGTTGTTCTTGATGCTTGGTGAAGAGGACAGACCCACAGGATGTGATTTAGATCCTGTTGGGCTTGTCCGCACTCACATGTGCCATCGGGGATAATTCCTAGATCGTAATGGTTTGTTCTATAGCGACCTACCCATGTTGTGGTGAAGCATGGGAAGCCTTTGTTATGAAACCATGGTTTCATGATGGATTCGTAGAAGAGATTAAAATACTTAGTTTTTTTTGTTTCAGCTTCTACGTGCCAGTTTGGTGTTGTTCTTTGCCACATGTTTTGCCTTAGTGTGGCAGTAATATCCATGGCAGGAATGCAGTGGTTGCTTTCTGGACTCAGCTTGGTGGTCTCCTTTGCTGAAGAGTCAGCAAGTTCATTGCTTCTAATGCCACAGTGAGTTGGTTTCCATAAGAATTTGATGCGTCCATAATTATTATCCTTTCCGTACACTGTGCTTTTTCTTTTATTGCAGTTGTAAGTTGAGCTGGTTGTTGATTTGTGTTATTAGCTATCCTCTGGAGGGCACTTAGAAAGTCGATGCATTTGAGGTATTTTCTTGAATTATCTCAGTCAGCGAAGCTCAGTGCCCCTAAGATGGTTATGCCATGAAGGTTGAGGCAGCCGGCTGACAACTATTAGGCTTCTGAGGTTCATGGCAGAGCAGCATACAGTGGCTCCTGTTGAGGGGGAGCCAGGAATTTTGGATCCGTCAGTGTATATATGTGTGTACCTTGGAAAATATTGGGAAATGGTTTCTATGATTTCTACCTTGGGTGCACTAGAGTTCTGCAAGGACTGTCCAATGTGAGTATTGACTTGTATTGGGGGTGGTGAGGTTAGATTTATCCTCTGGATAAGAGGCTGGGAGGAGGCTTGCAAGTAGATTTGGTATATATGGAATAATTTGGTTACAGGATTTGTGGAAGACACGAGGGTTCTTTCTGCTGCTGTGCTGGTCTAAGCTTGGTTTTTTTATGTACGTTGATGAGGTTCATGATGGGGTTGTCTGGATTGGTCAGCGCTCTCAAGATGTATTTGACTCCAAGATACTCTGCACTGATTTTCAGAGGAGCCGATTTAGCCTCTGTCAGTACCATGTTGTTGAGAGTTGTTTTTCTTAAGCCCAGGATTAGTTTAGCTGCAGGTGCCTAAAATCTTACCAGTTTGAGACTGGTTTCTGTTTCCGATGTTTCCTGTGCCTATCTTGATCGAGTGTGTACCAGGTGAAAGTTCCAAGCCGATGTTTTCCAAATTGTTTTTGATTATGTTGACACTAGTTTCTAGGTCGAATGTTGCGGTTTTTGGGTCATGGTTCGTTGTGGTAATTACGATGTCGTCTGCGTATTGCATGATGTGTATCGGATTCTTCACTCCACGGAGAATGTCACTTGCTCTGTGGTACTCCTTTGTAAATTTTTCTTTCCTGGAGGGTTTCAGCGATGTCTGAGTCCCCTGTGAACTTTACTACTCTTTCGCTCATCCATTTGTTGATGAATGAAAGAATGTTGCCAGAGATATTGATGCTAATTAATTTTTCGATCAGAATGTTGTGGAGGACGTTGTCGAAGACGGTGCTGACATCCAGGAAAGCTGCTATTGTGTGTTTGCCTATGTGACTTGTTTTTGGCTAACATGGTTAGATAGCCGATGTTGTCGAGACAGGTGCGACCCTGAAACCCGATTGTGTCTTGTTCAGCAGACCATGATGTTCGCATCGCCATTGAAGTCTATGTTTTATAAGCCGTTCGTACAGTTTACAGAGGCAGAAGGTGAGTGAAATCAGTCTGAGTTTGGAACTGTCCTGTTTCGACACGAAGAAGACTTGTTCCTCGGTCCAAGACTTTGGGATCGCGTGGGAAGAGTACAGTGGGTTGAAGTTGTCAAGAAGGGTAAGTCTGCTTTTCTGTGAGAGGTGGTGGATCATATTTTGTTCAATGCCGTCTGGAGCTGATTTCCTGTTACTGGTTTGAATTGCTAAATTGAGTTCATGTAAGTCGAAATACCTGTCGATGAATTTGTTGCGTAACAAAGACATACCTGCAGCGGCTCACGAGTCTCTTCTAAGCTCCAACAGTAACGTATATTTTTACAAACAGGGCTCACTTTAAGAGCTAAAATTTAATTAATTTTTAAATTTAAATTTAATTAATACCACCTCTCCTGGCACGCTGGGCAAGGAAGACGCCGAAGGTGGAGCTTTCAATCAGCCAATCGACTATGTTATCATCAAGTCAAAATTCCACCTTCGACGTCTCCAAAAAATCACCGCCCTCTAAAGACCAAGAGAGGCACGATAGAAGAAAACCTGATACTACCAGAAGTCGTAAAAAAATCAACCAAGGTAGACGTACCAAAAACAGTAATCAAACACATACTTCATTTTGTAAACTCAGATCCAACGTTAATCAAATAAATAATCACTGGCCGTTAAGTCAGCCTGTGAGGCAGAGGATCAATTGAAAGTTTCTTTTATAAATCAATAAAGATCCTTGCTCACGTCAAAACAGAATTCGTTGGGCTTTTGGTTCTTTGATGGCTTTTCAGTGTTGGCGTGGCTGAATGTAATTGTTGGATTTATCAGTCCACTGTTACGTGCAGCGTGAACGCGTTGCTGTACGGCCGGAAATTTTTAATTTTTTAAACGTCAGTCCTGTAATCGCTGAATACTACTAAATGATAAGGGGATTAATAAAGGTTGTATAAAGAAAAGGAGAAATAATTCAAATGAACGAAATAATAATATATCCTGAAATAATTAGAGAATGTTGAATACAATAATAAGTCTTAAACAGAATATATATTTGAATAAAAGCAATGAAAATTGGTAGGTGCACAATTTTTGGTTAAGAGGAATCTGATTATTTACAAATAATAAAATTTAGGAGTTTCCAGTTTGAGAAATCTCACAGTCGATTATCAACTATTGGAAATTACTTGCCAAAAAATTGATAAAAATAACTGAAAGAGTAAAGGAAAAGTACGTCGAAGAGTGTTGCAACTTGGATCTCTCGGGGAAGACCAACATACGATATAGATGTTTTGGACGACACGGAATGCGAAATAATGTCAAATACAATATTTTTTTTACAATGCAAAAGTCAAAATTCCAGTTTATCTATATTTTGTATAAGAATATATTTCTTCATACAAATGTAGAAAAAAAATATTAATATTCAACGAGAAAAATTATTAAAAATGTAGTATTTTTTAATATATCTTTTAAACAAATGGACATTTCGTCAATCTGTTTACGTAATCAAATTCGTCGTCCAAAAACGCAATTTCATCAATTTACGGCACACCTCTATCTCTAATAATTTCGAAGATATTCAAAAAAATATGAGATAGGTTTCAGAGAGGGAAAGCTTTCTGTGGTGGTTTGGACTGCGCTGACATAGGTCTGGGCTGGTGAGAAGCGTGTGGCTCTTACCTCTTTCCTCGCCTCTTAAGTATTTATATTTCGGTAAGCTATAAGTTTGTTGATTTCTTTGTTTATCTGTGAACTGTGCAGTTGAGGTCGCTTGCTCTGTGTTTGCTGTTGCGGTTCACACAGGTGGGGTTATCTTTATTCGGACATTCGTGTGAGCTGTGTGGCTCTTCTTCCTTCGCACATCTGTTGCATTTTTCTTTTTCTCTGCAGACTTTAGACGTGTGCCCATATTTAAAACATTTGTAGCACATTTTAACCGGTTCAATGTACACTTCTACATTAACTTGGTATAGGTTATAAAGCTTAATCGAGTCTGGCAGCACACACCCTTCAAAGGTAATGAGAACCGTTTGACTCTTAACCTATTCAGTACTGCTTGACTCTTTGTTCCTGACCTTTCTATTTAGCCTCCTGGCTTCCAGGATCTTGCATGGGAATGTCGCGTAATCCAGGAGGTCCTGGGTATTGAAATCCGTGTTGAAGCCCTTGAGGATGCCTCTCCTCTGTACTCTATATTTGGAGATATAGGCCGTAAGGTTTTTGTTGCTGAGAACGGGGTTGTGCACAAAGACATTGGCTTCTTCTGCTATATTGAACTTAACCTTTGCCTTTCTACTGTGACGTATGCTGATCCTGTATGGCTTAGGATGTATTTTGACGTCGTTTTTTTTTAAGGTTATGCTGTCGAGATTTATTTGCGTATCAGCATTCATTTTTTTTGTTTTTTTGGGTCATTGAGGTGAGGAGTCGCCGAATCCACCGAGTCAATACTCTTCCTTTTTTTAAGCGCTTGAGCACGCTTAGTTGGTGCCACAGTTATCCATGCTTTCTCGCCTGAAGCATCGACGTCCATGTTGGCGCCGGTTGTGTTTCTTTTGTGATTACATTCTCTCTTTTAGAAATTTTTAGAAATTCGTGCGATCCTTTCCTTTTTAATTTATTGTTTTCAGAAGGGTTTTTGCCAGAATGACGTTGCTGATCGAAGATACTCTCTCCGCCATTATGACGTCTCCCTCGGTGCTCGAGCCCGTCAGGCCGGGGTCTGAGATGTTTTTGATGGAGTTTAGCCATTCCACCTTTTTGAAGTCTAACTTTCGTGTTACTAAATCACCTTCTTATACATTCACGTTTTGCGATCACACTGTTTGATTTTTATTTGAGTACCGAAAGAGAAGAAATGCAAAAGGTGTTTATATTCTCTAAAAAACGTGTGCTTCCTCCAACATGCAGTTCAAGAATCAAAAAAGCAAATAATGTAATTTCTTTTCTTTCTTTTATTAATAAGCACTTGGGAACTCTCTCAGGTCCATATGCACCAATGTTACACATACAGTGGGTTTATACATTGTGACTTATTATATTGGAATCTATGCTATGGTGATGCTATTTGGTGCATTGTTGTGATTAAAGTTTATAATGGCTTCTTTTGCTCTCAGGTGTTTGTATGTCGGCTGTAATTCTGCTGATTTGAAATGACACTGAAGCAGTCCGTCTATATCACATATGATTGGTTATTGCTTGTTACAGTTGATATTGCTTCTTTCATTTTAGAGTTGTCTGTGTACATATGTATGCGGTCTAGACACTGATTATTCATTATCTCCTGAAACTCTTCATTTGGTGCCTGTGAGTATTTTAATTTATTTTCTACTGAGGTGTTGGTTGGTATTGAGGTAAGTTGGATGCGTAAATCTGTTGAGTAATTTGGCAGCTGTTTTTCTGTGTTTATCTGATTCATAAGTGATATAAATATGAAGGGTTACATGA
Organism: Anthidium xuezhongi; assembly: GCA_022405125.1. NCBI lineage: Eukaryota > Metazoa > Arthropoda > Insecta > Hymenoptera > Megachilidae > Anthidium > Anthidium xuezhongi. The sequence continues at coordinate 323,387 of CM039637.1, forward strand.
TTCTTTGTGAGTTGTCTTCTGCATTGCGTGAGCTGATGTTGGTATGTTTGCAATTGTTTGCGCCATACTATTGGCCTTGTTGCAGACTGTTTTTGTAATATAACACGCTGTTAAGTACTTGGCTCTGTCTTTTAGCCTAGGAAGTTTTGCTTCTGCTAATGCTACATTATTTGCTGTAGTTCTTCTTAGTTCTAGGGTCAGTTTTATTGCATTTACTTGGATTCTTTCCATGGATGTTTGATAATTTTTTATTGTTGATCGGATAGTACCGCTGATAATGCATAAAATTATCCCTGCTTTGCAGATCCTCTATAAACTGATTCTATTTCTGTAGTTTTAATGTTTCCGATGGTGGCCTGTAACATGCTGCGATTGTTATTGCTGATTATTATTATTAATAACCATTATTAAATCTCTGCTATCGTTCGGTGTAGGAATGTTGATTACATTGACTTTCAGGTAATTTCTGATCATCAATGCTATGCCTCCCGCTCCTGCGGTGAGCCTATCCTTTCTTATGATTGAAAATTCATTAATGTTAAATTTGGTTTTAGATTTTAACACGTTCGCGACGGGGTGTACCACCGGTGGTACATTCTTGTCTGTCCCATGGGACGGGATGAGCCACTGATGGTACACGCCGGCGTCAATCTAATAAAAAAGTGATTACTGTCATTAACAAATTTATTTACATATTTATATACATAAGAGAACTATTTATTTTTGTGAATTTCTTCAAAACATTGTCTACGCAAAGCCGGCTGATTGTCATAAAGAGGACAAAATGTAGTAACGCGCTTGGCTTTTCGTGCGGCTATGACGATACCCACGCGTTCTGACAATTTTCTATAACATTCTCTGCAACGCTTGCGAACATTCCTTGCAATGCGCGGATATCCGTTTATAAAATGAAGGTTGCTATTTATTTGCTTTATTGGCATTTCTTCAGCTGTTAATAATTTATCAATAATTTTTTCCTTAAATTTCAAAATGCTCATTTGACCACTACCCCATGTTTTGTGTATTTGTGTATGTAATACGCATTTACTATTGCTGTCCCTCAAAGTAGTTGCATTACGATCTTCCTATACCATTTCACTGTTTTTCTTAAGCAACTGTAATAAGATGCCATTTGATCTAACAAATCAACACCCTATTTTGCATTATTATAGTCAAAAACAAGATTTGGTTTCTTTTTTTCAGGCTTTCTTTCGATTAGTATATATTTATGATTTTTACAAGTCGTTAACATGGAGACAGTTTTATATTTCGATCGTTTTATGTTCTCAAAAGATGGACAATTTTGAAACACGTAGCATATGATTTATTTTGAATCAGCGCCGCCAGATGGGAGAAAGTGCGAAAAACAGCACCGCACCAGGGCGGGGCCACTAAATACAGGCCCCGCCGAGAATGCGTTAACGAAGTTTCTGTACAAATTATGTCATTTGTATGCGATAGCTGCTGAATTTCTGTTTTTTTGTGCTTATATTTCTGCAGTTCCACAGAGTTATGCGCAGATAGTTATCCATTATTGGGCTTTTAGATGGACTTTTAGGTTTGTACTGCATTAATGGTTATGTTGTTTTTACAGTGTGATTTGGAGTATTATTAATCGTTTGTATTTGCATGTTTTTACTGGTACTAGCTGCAATTATTACTGTGTTCAATGGTTTGATGCTTCCTTTTTTGTTTGTTTTTTCTTTATTCGCTGATTGGTGGTTGGGTTTGGTGTCTGTGATTTTTTCCATTGTTTTACTCCTTTTGTTGTTTGTGTTTGCATATGGGTTGCTGTTTAAAGTATTTTCCCATGCGCTAGAACTTGGAGGTGGCCTCTCCTGGCCTCCTATTTTTTTCAGGTGAATTATTTTTCCTTGTGATTGTTCTTTAAGGGGTGGGTAGTTTTCTATTGTGTTTTGTATTACTATTTGCTGTGAGGCTGTGTGCTGTGTTGTTTCCTCTAACATTTTCTTGACTTCCCAGTAACTAATATTTCTGTAAGCCATTGTAGTACAGATTTCCCGCTGTAATTTCAATTGTTCACAATTCTTGTTTAGAGTGTTGTGCTCTTTGTTATAATGCAGGCACTTAGGGTCCTCGTAATTGGAGCACTTTCCTTCTGGGTGTGTTGTTTCTTCTGAACAGATTTTGCACCTAGGGTTGCTTCTGTAGCATTTACTGTAGATTTTTAATGGTTCGATGTAGACCTTTATTCTTGCTTTGTAGAGTCCATACAATTTAATGTACTTTGGGAGAACGGTTCCTTCGTAGGTAAGCACCACAGTTTCACTCTGTACCCATTTCGTGTTACCAGTTTGGGGAGTTTTAACTCTTTGGTCTAGTCTGACCTCCTTGATTTTGCATAGTGACTCCGAGTGCCTTATAATGTCTTCCACTTCCAAGTCTATGGAGAAGCCTTTTAGGACTTCTTTTCACTGTATTTTGTAAGTAGGGATTGAGGCTCGTAGTCCTTGTTACTATTTTTTTATTGTTATAAAGACTACATCGCTTACATAATAACATAACTCTATTACTATTATATGACACTATTTTAATTTTGTTGAGTTTTCACTTCTTTAGTATATTTATTGAACAAATAAAACAAAATATAACAGTGGGAAAAAATCTGGTTAAAAGTGCTCGATGTGCTTTCACCGAGGGTTACTTCGCGTCTGCTTAGTTTCTAGAAAAAAAATCGTACAACGGACGCCAGGTAGTTAGACAAAACTGTCGCTTGCACCACATCTGGTTTACGAAAAGTCGGCAAGGGTACGCGCGTCCAGCTACGGTTGCTAAAAATAGACAGCGCTTCGCAGGTATACAATTTTTCCTCGTCTTCGCCAGTTTTCTATGCTTCATTTAAATTAATATCTCAACGATTACGGACTCCATGCCTCTCACGCCATATATTTCACACACTACCTCTCACATGCCATTTAGCTTACTTCTTTTCTCTCTTCCTCTCGCATGCATACACACTCGCACTCACTCTTTTTGATGCAATAACAACTTCACTCACAGTCCTTTCTCCTCCAATTGTTTATTTTGGACAAAGCAGTTTGCTTGATCTTTATTTTTTAATCTAACTTCTACTTGTCCCCTTCTGCCTGGAATAAGCTCCTCTGCCTCGGCTTTCATTTCACTTATAATCTTCGCCAATGCTAGTACGTTCTGTCTGGTTGTTTTGATGGCATTTGACGGTTTGTGTTGTCCACCGAAGATTGTTCCTTGGTTTGCAATGGTCCTTTGCCAATTGTATTGTGACGATGGGTAAAGGTCAGTATTAATAGAGTTTGTGGTTTGAACCGATTTTTGGAAAGGGTTCTTCTTTGAGACGTTCGAGTCTTTCCTCTTGATTTTGGCAGTAATGTCCAAGTCGGCGGCGGGTTTCCTTTTCTGGGCTGAGGCTATTGGCTTCGAGTGTTTGGGAAGCGTCCGAGCGTCGGGTGAGGACGCCGTGATGGTGTTACGCGCAAATCACAATTCAACTTAATAAATAATCCGCAGATGTATTTTTGGAGGAGGAAAGATTAAAGCGGTAATACTTTCCGCAAAAATCAGACTGACTTTATTTCGAATTGCGTTCTTATATATGTATAACAGATTTTTGGTGAGGATGTGCGGAAGAATCGGAATTTTGGGGATGAAGATGACTGTTATGGGGGAGAAATGCATGACTGGTTTTGTTGACGGTGACTGGGTTGGTAACAGTTTTTTTAGCTTAGAATTATTCATCGCTGGACCTTGCGAGCGGAGAGAGCAAAGGATCACCGGTTCCACCACCCTGCCATCGTGGCGCTATAGTTTTGTTTTTTAGGCATTTAGAATTATTTTAAGCGCCAAGGTCGTGCAGGGGCGCCTCCACCGTCCGGCACCGCCACTCCATCCGCCAAAAAAAGCATTCGGAGGACCGGGCCTGGAGCTAGGAGCTCTATCAGCAGGACTGTCTCCGCTGCACCCTAGGACCTGGCTCTTCCCGTAGGCGAAGTGGTGGCCCACTTCCAGGAGCCCCGAAAATCCCAGGGTGGGGAAAATCGCGAGCTGGTGGTGCGAAGGAGCGCCGAAGATCGGCACTTTAGTGAGCGGATTGCGTGCAAGCGGACAACCATTACTGTTGTTAAAATTTGCGACGTGTGTGCGGCGGTCCGAATCAGTGTTTTCTTTTTTATCAATTTTGTGTCCGTGGAGTGGACCGGGTCTGGCAACTGGAGGAGGCGCGAGGTCCATATAGCAGCCCTGAGGACAAATTTGCCGGCAGCACGAGGTAGGATCTACGCCTTTCTTTTTGTATCGTGTGTGGAAGCTAGAGTGCTTGGGAGAGGTACGACCATGCGAGAGAGTGTGTGGGCCCCGGTAGCGCCCACTCTACTCGCGACAGGACTACCCCCAGAGGCGTGGGCCATCAGGGTTCCCTCTGCTCCTACCGCGTGTAGTGCATCGCGTCGTGTAGATAAAGTAGTCGTAAAAGGAAATTACGCGTCGCGGATCCTTGTGCACATTAGCACCCTTTGCTTCATTTCGAGTAGGGTACCGCGGAATTCCCGCCTGCTGGTAATAAAAAAAGTCGTCGGTCGAAGCCGAAACTCGAGTCTTTTTTAGGGCATGTGTCACAGTAGAAACGTGTTTGCTTCCTTCCTCCTTTTATTTTCCTATTTGAGCACAGAATGCAGTCCCTGCAGTTTCCATTATCATCATGACGAATAAAGTGTAAGCGATCATTTAGTCTTTCTAACTCACTAGAGGTAGGCGGTTCCGTATTCCTTTGAGATCCGTCACAAAAATCGTTGCTGCTGGGTGGAGTCGCTTCGGAGATGTGAGGGTCGCCTTTGTTTTTTTGAATGGATAGCTGTGTTTAGGTGCTTGTTTTCTGGTTGCGCTTGTTGGGACGGGTCCGGCGGTGTGCAACGTTGGGGTCTTTGGAGGTCAGCAAAGGTCATTTATGACTGGGTGTGGTTTATGATGAAGTGAACTCGCATTTGCAGGGGGTGTTCGAAGTGATTGCCATTGGTATCGAAGCAATGCTGTAATCTTCTTATCACGGATTGTGTAGTATTCTTTAAGACTTTGACACTTATCGAATCATATCCCGTAATAATTCTGTCTCGTATATTTTCAATTGTAGTTGGAACTTCTTTGTAAGCAATATCTTTTAGCAATCCCCACAAGCCAAAATTCAGAGATGTTAAGTCTGGCGAACGAGCTGGCCACCGTACAGCTCCTCCGCGTCCAATCATTTCTGGCCTTCCGCCTCGAGATTTGCAAACAAATAATAATCGTTGGGGGCCAGATCTGGTGAATATGGGGGGTGTGGCAGCAATTGAAATCCCAATTCGCGCAGTTTTGCCATCGTAACCACCGACTTGTGACACGGCGCATTGTCTCGATGGAACAGCACTTTTTTCTTCGCCATATGGGGCCGTTTCTTCTGAATTTCCTCCTTCAATCGAGCCAATAATGCAGTGTAATATTCGCTATTGATAGTTTTACCTTTTTCAAGGTAGTCGATGAATATTATTCCCTGTACATCCCAAAATACGGACGCCATAACTTTTCCGGCCGATTGCTGCGTTTTTGGCCTCTTTGGACCGCTTTCACCAACTGCCCTCCACTCAGCTGACTGCCGATTTGATTCTGAAGAGTAGTGGTGAATCCAGGTTTCATCCATTGTCACATACCGACGAAAAGACACCTGCTTATTTCGCTGAAACAGCTCTAAACAGCGCTTTGAATCATCAACGCGCTGTTGTTTTTGTTCTGCTGTTAGCAAACGCGGCACCCATCTGGAGAATAGTTTTCTCATGCCCAAATTATCGTGCAAAATATTATACACACTGCCTTTTGAAATCCTCAGGGTGTCAGCTATCTCCCGCAACTTCACTTTTCGGTTGTCCAAAACAATTTCATTGATTTTTTTGATATTATCGGGCGTAGTCACCTCTTTTGGGGGTTAAACCACCGACAAATAGTTGTTTTTGACGGGGCAGATTCTTTATAACATTTTTCAAGCCATTTCTGAGCTTGAACCGTATTTTTGCCCATCAAAAAACAGTGTTTAATCAATACACGAAATTCTGTTGGATCCATTGATTTAAGAATATTAAAACTAACGTAACAAAAAGCAGTATAACTTAGAGATTAATGGTCAGAATGTAATGAAATTTTTACACGTATCTTTTGAAGGTTATAATTAACTAAAAATCGTATGACTTTTGTTTTTGAGACGCCATCAGTGGGTTAGTCCCGGAACTTTTTGACCGATGTGATATCTTAGTCCTTTGCTACTAGCTTGTTTGTAATCTCTTCGTATACACCAGGTATGTAAATATGAAACCGGAATTTTTATATATAATATACGCATTTATTTGATAAAAATGGTACAAAATACTTTACTCAAAGTATTGCCCATCGAATTCTATACATTTTTCCCATCTCTCTGACAATTTGTGGATTCCACGCCAAAAAAACTGTTCCTCTTTTGAAGCAAACCAGTCATCGAGCCATTTTCGTACATTTTCATAAGGTTTGAAGCGCTGCTCAGCAAGTGCGTGCCCCATCGATGCAAATAAGTAATAATCTAACGGAGCTAAGTCTGGTGAGTAAGCCGCATGCGGAAGTATTTCCCAACTAAACCCCTCAATCGTTTCCTTGACCAGTTTTGATGTATGTGATGGTGCGTTATCATGAAGCAATATCACTTTATGTTGCCCTTTTTGGTATTCCGGTCGTTTCTCACTCAAGACTTGATTCAAATTGATCATTTGATGTTTATAACGTTCGGTGTTAACGGTTTCGCCAGGTTTTAGCAGCTCATAATATGACACCCTTCTGATCCCACCAAACACACAGCATTGTCTTCCGTCCGTAACGATTTGGCCTTGCAGTCGATGTCGGTACTTCACCTGGAGTTACGCATGATTTTTTACGTTTAGGATTTTCGAAATATATCCATTTCTCATCGCCAGTTACAATTCGATGAAGAAATGGCTTCCTTTTGTACCTGGCAAGCAGCATGTCGCATGTGGTTTTTCGCTTCTCCTGCTGTCTTTCGTTCAGTTCACGCGGAACCCATTTTTCCATCTTCTGGATCTTTCCCATTGCTTTCAAATGGATGGAGACGGCTTCTCGCGTCACATTTAATTGATCCGCAAGTTGCTGCTGCGTTTGAGCGTCATCCTCATCCAACAATGCCTGCAATTCTCCGTCTTCAAACTTTTTCGGTGGTCTTCCACGTTCTTCATTTCTCACGTCAAAATCGCCATTTTTGAATTTCTTAAACCACTCAAAGCACTGCGATTTACCAAGAGCATGCTCACCGTAAGCTTCGACAAGCATTCGATGAGATTCTGCAGCAGTTTTCTTGAGATGATAACAGAAAATCGATTAAGCGTTTCGGTAAAAGTCTTTTTTAACTTAACGCAGAACTTAATATTAGCGCGTTGCTCCATTGCGGTATTCCGACAAGCGTCACGAAACGTCCGTTATATTTCAAGTCACACAACGGACTGTGAACGACCGATTCAATTGTTACTGTGCACAGTCGACAATTAACGTTCAACCTATTGTTCCTCATTTTCTGCAACTAGATGGCGCGATTAGAGAAACTTCTAGAGCAAAAGTTCGGTTTCTTTTTAGACAAAGCATGTATGTTGCTGCTTCTGCAGCGTCTGGCTGTGTGTCCATATTTCTTACAATTGTGGCAGGTTTTGACCGCCTCTATGTATAGCTGGACTCTTACATTGAGAATGCCGTATAGCTTAATACTATAATATTTGGCAGGGTGTTGCCCTCAAAGGTTAATAGAAGAGTTTCACTAGGGATCCATGATACTTTTTTGGTTGTGTGGTCATAAGATTTTCTGTTGAGCCTTACAGCGTACTTTATTTTGGCAGGTGTTTCTGATTTTTGGATGATTTCCTCTGTTGAGACGTCTATTGGGATGTCCCTTATGAGGCCTTTTTTCTCCGTTTTGTGATAAGGGATGTATGCGATTATATCACTTTTTTCCAGCTCTATTTTTTAACAAAGGAGTTGGCCTGGTCCTTATTTGGGAATTTGATTACGGCCGCTCCTTTTCCCCTGGCTTTCATATCCTGAACCCCTGCGTTCATAGAATTTATTGTTTTGGCCATGTAAATGAGATTTTGAGCTTTAGACCTCTTTGTTGCGTGGTCCAACAGCTTTATTTCCACTTGGGCAGGGCCCACGTGGTTGTTTGGATATAGGTTGGTTTTTTTTTGTTTCCATTTTCTGTGTTGGCGACTTTTTCTTTTTTCGTTGTTTCCAGCAATTCGTGGAACCCTTTCCTCTTTAGTTTATTATTCTCCTGTTGATTTTAGCGATTTTACTACGATTCGATAGGGCTCTGACTTATCGACATGAGTTCGAAATTATTCGGTTCTGCGTAAACGAAGAATACGGGTATAGAGGACTTGAATAAGAATATAAAAGTTCAGCAACACTAATATCTAACTATTTATTTACAATAAAACTATTCGGCGATTGTCGAGCTTACACTTCTTCTCTATACAACGGATCACATCAGAGTGACCTTTCCGTGTTCTAGCGTGGGTGGTGGAAAAACGATGAAAAAGGTGTTGCCACTATATTTTTTGTGTTTTTCTGCTTCTGGTGGAAAATCTTCTTTCCGCGAAGCTATCGCGTTTTCCTGTTACGCGCGCGGAAGTAGAGGTCGCTACAGACATGGAGGTAGAAGTGACGAGGCGTCGGTAACAGTGGTCCCTGTAGTACCACTACATGAAATTTGAATTCTTGTTCGGTCCTATACTAGTTTATTTCACACTATGTACACTTAATCTACTATATACATACGTAAACTATGAAACTACACTAATTAAGCTAGAAATTATAACTACTATATATATATACAAAGCTTCTCTATAGAGAGATGTAAATTGTCACGAACTACTGGTCGGCTGCTAAAAATGGACACGATGTGTACAGGCCGAAGGTTCAGTGATTAAGGACGCTAGCGAGGTCCAACAAGAAAATTTTCCCTAACGCCTTCGGCAAAGGTCGCTAGGTTTTCCTCATTTTCCGCGCCTGAAGCTTTTCCGGATCTGGACTTTTCGGCGCGACGGCTGACCGGAAGTAGGTGTCGCCACAGACATAGAAACGCTATAGCCATCTAGCGATGGTCTAATGTAGTTTATGAACATGTAGGGAAAGCTCGCACACTACTTTATCGACGTTTTGGGATAAAGGTACAAAGATTTTACATACCGAGAAATTTGTCTATATTTATTTATACTACGAGATACCTTTTTATTTATAACTATTAGGAGGTTGCATTAATTCATGCCGTTGGGAATAGATGACTACAGATATTGTTCTAGTTCGTTCAACAGCCGTTATTTTTTTGAGGTTATACAGTTTGTCATTAATAAACAACAGCTACTCAACAATCTGCCTTCGTCTGTATAAAAAAAGGTGATAACGAGCGAAGCGAATAAAGTGTTTCTTTGGTATGTGCTCCTTCATTACTTCGACTTGAAAAAAAGTGCAGCTGAAGCTTATCAATTGCTTCTGGACACTTGTGGCGAAGCTGCTCCTTAGGGAAGAACGTGTCAAAAATGAATGCAACGTTTGAAGGAAGGTGATATTGTTGTGCAAGACAAGAAACGTCCAGGACAGCCATAAAAATTTCACGACCCGGAAGTGCAAGAATTATTGGATGAAAATCCAGCACAGACGCTTAAGGAATTGTCAGTATCCGTCGGAGTCGACAAATCAACCATTTCAAGGAGGTTACATGCACTACAGAAAATCCATAAAGAAGGAAAATGGATGTCTCATCAATTGTCAGAGGGCTCAATGTTGATCCGTTTAAACTACTTACTTGCTTGCTAAGCATAGAAATAAAAGATTCTTGTGGCTTATAGTCACGGGTGACGAAAAGTGGATTTACTACGAAAATCCGAAACGTGGAAAGTCGTGGGTGGACCCCGGCCAACCTTCAACATGGACGCCAAAACGAAATATTCACACCAAGAATAATGCTATGCATTTGATGGGATATGGAAGGCATAGTGTACCACGAACTTCTGAATTCTAGTGAAACTGTTAATGCTATAGTTTATCAACGCCAACTGGACCGATTGAACGTCGAACTGATGCAGAAAAGACCATCTGTAACTAGCAATAGAAGGAAAGTGATACTCCTGCATGATAACGCTAGACCGTACGTGGCAAACGCGGTTACGGACAAAATAATAGACTTGAAATGTTCTCCCGCACCCAGCATATACCCCCGACATTGCTCTTTCCGATTTCCACCTGTTTCGGTCCATGCAGCACCCCTTGGAAGACACATACTTCGCCAATGTTGAAGAAATTCGAAGTAGGTCAATCAGTGTATTACCTCAGAAAATAGGCTCTCCTTTTGACAAGGAATTTAGCTTCTATAGAAAGATGGCAAAAAGTAGTCGACTGCAATGGCAATTACTTCGATTGATGACCATTTGTAACATGCTATGAAAATCATAAATGTTCCAAGCAAAAGAACGGCACGAATTAATACAACCTCCTAATAATTGTAGTATTTTACGACTATTTTACACCTTTATTATATACATTGATTATTATACGCGTATGCTTTTACTTTTCTCTTTCTCGGAAGGGATCAATGTGGGTGGGACTAGAGGCGCCTCTTAGTGAACACCAACGCGCCATCTAGTTTTTGTACATAGTAGTTAATAAGCCTTAGAATAAAAGATGCGCGTTCCTCCGAGTTTGTGAGGGACATGCCGGAACAAAAAGTGAACTCAAAGAGTCGGTTAAAAATAAAGTAGATAGAAAAGTAAAAGTGCGTGGTTCCATTACGGGCATAATCAATCTTTGTTCCCTTATTACACACGCGAGTAGTAACGCTACAGACCTGTGGCGACATCGTCATCAGCTCAGCCGTCCCGCCGGGAGGTACACCTTTAAGAACGAGACCTATTTCCGGACGCGACCAAACAGGCACGTAAAACCCCGCGATTCATTTGTATTCAAATGAACAAAGAAAAATTACGTTCTCGCGAGGGAAGCAGTCCGTCCGTATACCATACGAGCAAGGTGTCCGCAATTTCTAACTCTGATTAACATTACTCATTAACATTGTAGATCTGTATATAGTAGTTGTAATAGCGTATAATCTCTGTAAAAATAATAGTGTATAAGTGTAAATATGTAGTAATAGAGACTAGTGTGAATGTATTTCTTTTCACCGATGAAGAGGTGATCTGCAAGTATAGAGCAAACCTTTTTTTAACTCTCTGTCAAGGAATTCGTTGGTCGACGGATACCCATGGGGGAGCTGATTTTCTCTATTGCTTCTATGATGGCTTTCTTGTGTTGGTGCGATTGGGTGTGGCTGTTGGTTGGAAAGGTTGGCGGTTTTGGAGGATGGCTGGAGTTGCTGTTTGTTTGCGATTCAGGGATTGTGTTCCAAGCTGGAGTGTGTGTTTTACCTGCAGCTGTGTTGGAGGGCATTTCTTGACCACCGAGCAGCTTCATTTTCAAAATTTTATTTTGTGATATTGCTTTTAGTGAGGGAAAGTTCTTTGAGGTTGATTGGACTGCATTGACATAGGGAAGGAATGGTGAGCAGCGTGTGGCTTCTACCTCTTTCCTTGCTTCTCAGGCGTTTATGTTGCGGGAAACCATAAGTTTATTTATTTCTTTGTTTAGTTGTTGAACCGTGCATTTGGGGTCGCTTGCTTTGTGTTCCCCCTTGCAGTTCACACAGGTGGGGTTATCCTTGCTTGGGCATTCTTGTGGATTGTGTGGCTCGTTATCGTTTGTACAGCTGCTGCACTTTTCTTTGCCTCTGCAGACCTTGGACGTGTGTCCAAATTTGAAACGTCTGTAGCATAGTTTTACCGGTTCAACGTAAACTTCCACGTTGACTTGGTAGAGATTGTACAACTTGATTGAGTCCGGGAGCACACAGCCCCCAAAGGTGAGGAGGACCGTTTGGCTCGGAACCCATTCAGTATTGCCTGATTCTTTGTTTTTAATCTTGCGATTTAGCCTCCTGGCTTCCAGGATCTTGCAGGGGGATGTTACATACTCCAGGATGTCTTGAGTGTCCAGATCTGTGTTAAAGCCTTTGAGGATTTCTCTCCTCTGTACCCTGTATTTCGGGATGTAGGCCGTGAGGTTGTTTTTGTTGAGAATGGGGTTGACAACAAAGGCATTGGTACACGTTGCATATTTTTCTGCACGTTTCGGCTGCGTTTTTTGTTTTTTTAAAGTATAAAAGCATTATGTGTCGGAAATGCTTCTTTTGCATGTCTATCTTTAATACTATATAAAATTTGCAAATCAGAATAATTAACTGCTTAATTAACTGCTAACTGTTAAGCCACCTTTTGTTTTAAAGGCTTGGACTGAAGTAAGTTGCATTTCAAACTACATAAAGACAACCGTTGACAAAATCTGCACGAACATTTTGGCCAACCTAATAGTAAAATATAGTATAATATAGTATAATATAGTATAATATAGTAAAATATAGCATAATATAGTAAAATATATAGTATGATATAGTATAATATATAGTATAATATACTATAATATAGTATTATACTTTTGCGAAAGCCAGATTGTGTTTTTGGTAGAAGGTCTTGTGATTCGAGCCACCAGATTAGTCTTTGGGAGCTGTCATCTGCTAATTAACCATCGTATGATACCGTTTAAAGCATTCTCCCACATGTCTCTTTTCTACCACCTGGAACTTTTCGGTTAGAACAAACTGCACAATCCTTGTGTTTATGCTGGGGATGCAGTGTAATTATGTGTAATGTTTCATCTAGTCGCTGTTCCTTGTCGCTGGTTGATGGTCGTCTAAGATAAGAAATGCTCTTAATTCAGTAACAGTAACATCGTACCAATTATGCCATAATGAGTGCACAGAGACTTCACGGCCGCCAATTATTTTTTGAGCATATAAATTTGTTTCTGCCGCTATTTTACTAACAAGCTCATTTGTAAAAAATAATGAAAAAAACTGCAAAGGTATAATGCAATCACTCGGAACTTGCGGCCCTTGCACCTTGTCTCCTGTAGAAAATTCAATGGAACTGGAATAGTATACATACACAGCATATATTGACGTGTTGATGTACATGCTGATTGAAATTTCGAGCTTCTTTTCCGGGCAGACCACAGCTGCTGCAGTAGATATGCCGTCTTTTATTTTGAAGCCGTCCGTGAAGAACTGTATGAAGTCCTTATAGTGTCTATTAATGTAGTCTTGCATTTCGACATGTGGGATTGGGACTCTTGCAGATGCCTATGTTGGAATACTTGTATATCCTTTGAAAGTCCTAATACTCTTCCTTGAGGCACCCCTTTGAATATGAGCTTCTTTTGAGCGTTGTTATCGAAGTGGACTTCCCTGCAGTACATCCAGTTGAATATGAATTTTAATATGTTTACTGGCATTCTTATGTTTGCTAGCTTTGTTAAGAGTATATCGCATTGCACGTTGTCAAATGCTGCACTTATGTCTAAAAATGCCGCTGCTGTTGTATGGTTGTTTATGAGTCCTGCTTTGGTGTATGATGTTAGGTTTGTTAAATTGTCTATGCATGACCTTCCTTTCCTGAAACCTGATTGGGTGGGCAGAATGACATTATGGTACTCGCACCACCATTGCATCCTGTTTTTGATCATCCTTTCCAATAATTTGCACATAGTTGACGATAAAGTGATAGGTCTGTAGTCCACACCGTTTGCCTTCTTAATCATCAGTATGTGTGCTTTGTACCATTCTATGGGCTGAATACCAGTATCTTCTACCAGTCCTTCTTTCTGTCAGCTTTTGGATCATTTGGTAGTCAATTCCATCCGGGTGTCACGAAATAATTCGTTGAATGATATAAAAAAAAACTTTATTTCTACTAGCCGTAACTAGTAGTCTCACAAGTTTATACAATTTATATCAAAATACAATGGTTATAATAATACAGTATAATATAGCGACGTTCTTCTTGTAGCGGTAAAATACGACTGACTACGCCTGGTTTTCGGGGTTCTTATATACTGGTCGGATTTCCTCATGTTGATGATCGTTTGACGTAGCGTCTGGAGATAAGGAATTTTGGCGTCACATTCCCCCCGGTTTAGATGGAACCTAGTCCCTGAGGTTCTCGGTCTCGTTTTAGGATGCTGCGTTTGAAGTGCACTCGTTGTGGTCTGAAAAGTACTTTGTCGTCTTCTTCTGGAAATGTTACAGATAGAGGGGTCCTTTCGTATAAATTTAGATTTGGTGTGCTTGGGGCTGTAGCAGGAAAAATTTCGTTGCGTATAGTTGGGCCTTTCTTGATTTTACAGCATAGTAGGTGGAAACACATTTTGCTTGGTATACATTTGCTTATGAGGTTTAGTACTCCTATTTTGTTAAGTACATATAATCCTAATATTCCAAATGTAGCCAAGGATTTGTAATGTTGACATACCATAACTTTTTAAGGAGGTTATTCTATGTTCAAAGTTGAGAGTTGATATTTGTTTATCTATTTGGTCAATTGAGGTTTTAAAAGAATCTAAATGGTCTACTATCTTTGGCGAATTTTCGAGCTTGGTTAACAAATTTATATAACTATCATTTGTTTTAAGGTCAAAAGGTTTAGCTTTAATTTCATATGTTATTTCTCTTTTGTTTTGTCCCATTCGCATATGTTCACCATTATAAATGAGATCACATTCGGTATCAGAGCTGATGATTACAGCTTGTTGAATTGTATGAGTTTCGTGATGGTCTTTACAAATCATGTTTACTTCTGTGGGTTGTTCTGGTATTATTAAGTATCTGTTACTATCGTCTAATAATACAAAGCTAAGATCAACAATCTTATAGACGGCTATTTGACAATGATTCATGTGGTTTTTGAAATTTACAATTTCACTTACGCAGTCGGTTCCTGAATGTCGATCATGGATAGGTTGTGTTTGTTTACAAATCATGACACTTTTCTCTCTACATTGTTTAGCTAGGTACTCGGTATCTGTGTTCATATAGGCTAAATTTGAAATAAAGAATACTGGGTGTTCAATTACTGGAGCCATGAATATATTGTTTCGTTTTGCAGGAATAGGGTATACTCGTACTATATCCCATTCTTGCGACGACAACAGAGGTACAATAATTTTAAGGAAAATTTTGTTATTAGCGGTAAATAGATGTAGTTCACTGATATCGAGTATGTATTGATAATTTTCTTCTTTGGCTGGAATGGCTATATCTATGCGATCTTTGATCATTTGACCATAATTTTCAATAAATTCTTTGGGAGGTATTAGCTGAGGGCTAATAATTCCTTGTTTACCTAAAATTATTGCATTTAACATTTCGTCAATTTGAAAGTGTAATGACTGTATGGCACTGTCTAATTCTATCATGAGTTTCGCTAAGACTTGAGTTTGGTCCATATGTCGTTGTTTTTCGCGTATTTCTGTGAATGCGCTTTCTACGTGTTTTAGATTTTCGTCGTTAATGATTTTCCGTATAAGAGAAGTTTGGTTGGCTAGAATAGTCTTAATTTGTTTGTTGCTTTCAAATAAGTTGTCCATGTTTTTGTTTATAAGGTCTAAATCATCGTTGTCTAGTGTTCCAAACAAACTTTTCTGCACAGATCCTATAATGTTCAATATTCCTCGTTTAAGACGTTTTTGGTGTGTAAGGATTCTAGCGTGTTCGGCTAAAGATTTTAGATTATTGATTTTCAAAGTAATAGATTTGATTTCTTCGCGGTATTCGTTGCTAATAGAGAACGCTTCTATTTTCCCTTTAAGTTTATCAATATCATTGATTTGGTTAAATATATCCTTAATTTCTATCCCTATAATAATTTTTGCATTACTGGAATACATATATCCTTTATTAATTTTCTCCATTAATATGTTACTTTGAGACGGTATTGTTTTGATTTCTATAGCATTCATGGCGCAAATGCATCCTAAGAGGATGTAGGCTTTCGACCTGGAAAATAAGGTTTTAATCTGTTACCATGTATTTTCTTTTCATTAATAATATAGTAAGGCGTCATGACTTTATCAATCGTGAATGGGCCTAGCCATTCAATATCTAATTTATGTTTTTTGTGATCATTATGGACTAATACCTGATCACCTTCTTTAAATACAGATTGAGGTTTAATAATTTTACGTCTTTGATCGCGTTGATATCGTTTCTTATTTTTCAATAACGTTTCTCGTGCTTTTTGCAATTTAGAATCCCATTCTTTTTTTCTAAGTGTTACTTCATCTTGATATGTTCTTTGAGAGTTTCGGGATATGGTGGATGGGAGGTTAGCTTGGTGTCCAAAAGTTAGTTCGAAAGGGGTGAAGCCGGTAGCTTCATGTACCATGGTGTTATATGCCAAACAAATGAAGTTGACTAATTCGTCCCATTCTTTGTCAGAGTCTTGCTGTAAGGCTTTTATCATGTCAGATACTACTGCATGCGTTCGTTCGAGGCTACCGTTTGACTGTGGATGAAAGGAGCTGGTTTTTATGTGTTGGATCTGGAATGCTTTTTCATATTGTTGCATTAAGTCTGAGATAAAATTTTGTCCTTGATCTGTTAAAATTTTCTTGGGTGCTGAGAATATGTAAATGTAATGATTCAGTAATCCTTGCCAAATGGATTCTGTCTGTTGAGTCTTGAGTGGAACTAATATAAGATATTTTGTAAGTTCGTCATGTATGGATAATATGTATTGATTTCCGTTTTTTGTTTTTTGTAGGGGGCCTAAAATGTCCATAGCTATTTTGTCATTCGGTCGAAGGGGAGTGTCAGTTAATTGTGGTTCTTCTCTCGGTCTGATTCTAGTTAACTTTGCTCTTTGACAAGTGTCGCACTGATTTATATATTCTTTGATTTTGTCCATTAAATGAGGTATACTAGTATTGTTTCTAATTCTGTCGTATGTTTTACCTATACCTGGATGTCCTACTAAATCGTGATTTTCTCGTATGGTTTCTAAGATTTCTTCATCAGTGAAGGTTTTTAAAGGTTCCCATGCGAATTCAAGCTCTTTTACAGTATCATTTAAGAATAAAAGTATACGTTTGATCATGGTTTTATCGAATTCTGTTAATCTTTCATCTCCTATTCCTAGTTGATGATGATTTTCTACAATATTCCTGAGTTTAATAAGCCAGGAATCTTGATCGAATTCTCCTAATTCTGTTTTGGTGAGTTGGTAAAAATTTCTTTTGTTAGCTGTAATTTTCATGTATTTGGGTGTACTGTCTGATTGTTCCCATTCAGTAAATTGTGCGTGTAGGTCTTCGGGTATAATGGCGTTTAGTCTGGATAAAGAGTCTGCTACTGTGTTGTCTTTACCTTTAATGTATTCTATATTGTAATCGTATTCTTCAAGTTTCAGTCTCCATCGTATGAGTCTAGAGGAAGGGTCTTTACAATTTTGTAACCATTTGAGAGCTTGGTGGTCTGTCCGTATAATAAATTTTCGTCCTAGGAGGTATTGTCGTAAGCGTTTAATTGCCCATACTACTGCTAAGAGTTCTTTTTCGGTTGTGGTGTAATTTTTCTCAGGTGGGTTTAAAGTTCTAGAGATATAGCAACAGGGATGATCGTCCTGGGATAATACGGCACCTAAACCTTCATTACTAGCGTCTGTGGTTAATACAAAGGTTTTGTTAAAGTCGGGAAATTTCAATACAGGGGATTCACAAAGTTTATTTTTAAGAGTATCAAAGCTTGCTTGTGTTTCTGGTGTCCAGTGAAAAGGAATATCTTTCTTAGTTAAATTGGTTAGAGGTTTTGCAATTTTACTAAAGTTTCTAATAAATTTTCTGTAGTAGCCAGATAATCCAAGGAATGATTTTACGTCGGTTGGTGTTTTGGGGATTTTAAAGTTTTTGACGGCTTCTGTCTTTTTAGGATTTGGTTTTACTCCGTCTTTAGTCACTATGTGCCCGAGATATTCGAGTTCAGGTTTTAGGAATTCACATTTGTCTGGTTGCAGTTTAAGCCCTAATTCTCTAAGTCTCTGAAGTACTATGGCAAGATTTTTGTTGTGTTCTTCTATTGATTTGCCGAAAATAATTATATCGTCAAGGTATACAAAACAATGTAAATTTAGAAGTCCACGTAGAGCTACATCCATCATTCTTTGAAATGTGGCTGGGGCGTTCTTTAGTCCAAAAGGCATTCGGTTGAAATGATAATGTCCTTGTGGGGTGGAGAAGGCTGTGTATTTCTTGGAATTGGGATCCATAGGTATTTGGTGAAATCCAGAGGATAAGTCTAAGGATGAAAAGAATTTGGCGTTGCCTAATTGAGATAGAATGTCGTCTATGTCTGGTAGTGGATATGCGTCTTGATCAGTAAGTTCGTTTAGTTTTCTAAAGTCGATTACAATTCTCCATTTCTGTTTGCCAGATGAATCTAATTTCTTTGGAACTACCCAAACTGGAGAGTTATAAGGAGAGTCACTAGGTTCGATGATATTTTTAGTTAACATTTCTTTCATTTGTCTGTTGATTTCTTCTTTATGGCATTCTGGAGGTCTATAGGATTTGGTATTTATGATTTTATTTTCTTTGAGAGTTATGGTATGTTTAGCTAAATCAGTACAAGGTAAAAGATCAGTTTCTAAGTTGAAAGTGTCAATGTAATATAAAAGCAATTTTTCAAGAGGTTCTTTGAAACAGGATTCTATATGCGAAAGTCTGAGTGATTGTTTGAATTTACAAGCTTGTTCATAAGTATTTGTATTTTCTACAATATTTGATATTCTGGCTTCGGACTCACCACAATTGATAAAGCATACTTTCGTCGGTTTCCCGTCGAGGTAGATAAGCTTATCTACTGTTTGGCTTGGTTTGATAATTTCGTTGGAGTTCTGAAAATAGAAATGTTTATCATTAAGTTGCAAATGATCATTGGTTATCTTGAATTTATATTTTTGCATGGCTGGTAAACCAAATATTCCGTCTTCTATAAGGGGAAAATCTTTTTCGACAACATGAAATTTTACGAGTTCGTTATGTATTTTAAAAGTTACTGATTCTTTAGTCGTGAATTTGTTATGTCCCATAGAAAACTTTTGCACTCGGTTTTCAATTGTAGTTTTTATTCCTCCGTCCCGTAATATGGATTCTCTTCGTAGTAGGTTGATTCCGGCACCAGAGTCGACGAGGAACTTGAACTCTCTTCCTCCCAATCTTCGTATGCTGATGGTTGGTAATTGTCTGCTGGTGGAGTCGATGCACATGATTCTTCGGTTTCTATGTTGAATGCTCTGGGTGGTGCTCTTTCCTGAGGCGTGCGTAACTGAAAATTTGTGCATTGGTTGGAGGTGTGTCCAATCTTTCCGCACTTGAAACATTTTATCTGTCGTCGAGTGTCGAGCGGCATATCTTCGTTCGGGATCGTCTGCGGTCTCATATCTCGGCGTGGTGGAGCGGTGGGGTTTGGCCTTCGTGCTTCCGTTGGTGGTGGGGCTGTGTATCTGCGTTGTTGTTGGACAGGCTTACTCATGTTTGGGTGCGGTCGGCGAGCTGCTTTGTGGCGTTCTTCTCGTAAATATCTTTCGATATTCATCGCTTCCTTTTCTGCTTCTAGTAGGCTGCGAGGTTTGTTGGAAAATAGCATGTGTCCAATGTCTCGTTTTAGTCCATTAAGATACACTCTCACCACACGTTTCATAGTAGCTTCCATCATTATTCGTCGGGTTATTGGTTGAGGATACTCGTTAGTAATGGCATATGTTAATTTATTTAATACGCGGCGGAATCTGATATTGAAACCTTGCACGTTTTCCATTGTTCCTTGTTTTAATTCACGTAGTTGCTCACTATATTCATCGGAAGAAGCTTGGATTGACACATTAGTACGTAAAGCGTCGTATAAACTGGCATAAGAATCTATGTTAATATTTCGAATGCTTTGCGCGGCTTTTCCAATTATTTTTTCGACTTTAATGGCTTTCAATAAAAGAGTTTGTTCTACGCACATACTTCTTAATGACCGTACTTCCTTAATAAAATCTTCTACTCCTACATCATCGTCCCCGTTAAGCGTTGGAATATATCGTATTGCTTCACTTGCTTTTAACGTAGGATTTTCGGATGGTATTGTTGGAGGGTTGACAATTGAGGATCTTCGAGGTGTTTGAACAGCGTCTTCGTCTTCCGTCATAAAGGATGTAAAATCGTCATCGTCTTCGAATTTAGTGGCTGCTAGATTCTTTCCTAACAACTCGATTTCCCTGGTTCGTTTTACATTCTCTTTATGAGCTAATTGTAAAGCGTCTTCTAATTTATTAATGCGTCGTTCGTAATGTTCTTGCTGTTTGCTGAACATTTCGTTCTGTCTCTGTACTGTATCCATTAAATTCTTCAATTGGGATTCCATTGAAGTGGATGGGTTTTTATTCATAATTATAGAAATTGAACTGTCGTCGCTGTTTGAGTCGTCACTACAGAAGCTCGGAGTTTTGTTCCGATATTGCACAAAAGAAGCCAGAGTTACTTACTCTTTTCTTTCTCGATGTCCGTAGACCAAGATCGTAACCTTGTTTACGAGGGTAGATGCTTCAAGTTCTTTTTGATCCTCCTGGTCAAGTGTTCCCGTGGGCCGAAAACGTATTTCCGTTTACACTGACTCTAGTGGATCCTGGCAGGATCGCCAAAATGTCACGAAATAATTCGTTGAATGATATAAAAAAAAACTTTATTTCTACTAGCCGTAACTAGTAGTCTCACAAGTTTATACAATTTATATCAAAATACAATGGTTATAATAATACAGTATAATATAGCGACGTTCTTCTTGTAGCGGTAAAATACGACTGACTGCGCCTGGTTTTCGGGGTTCTTATATACTGGTCGGATTTCATCATGTTGATGATCGTTTGACGTAGCGTCTGGAGATAAGGAATTTTGGCGTCACACCCACGTGGTTGTTCGGGTATAGGTTGATTTTCTTTATCTTTCCATTTTCTGTATTGGCTACTTTTTCTTTTTTTGTAGTTTCCAACAGTTCGTGCGACCCTTTCCTCTTTAGTTTATTATTTTCTTGTTGGAGTGAGCTCGTTCGTTTTGTGTTGGCCATATTGTCCACGTGGCTGTTGTCCGGCGGTGCTTTTCCCGCCATCTTGGCGTCCCCTCTGGTCCCGTCTGGTCCTGGAGCTGATTTTTTGTTGCTGCGTTGGATTGCTTCATTCAGTTCCAGTAAGTCGAAGTCCCTATCCAGGATTTCGTTGACGTGGTTTTTGTAGTCTATTGTCAGGTCGACAGGTACCCATGGAGGACTGATTTTTTCTATTGCTTCAGATGTGGCTTTCTTGTATTGGTGCGGATTTTTGTGACTGCTGGGTTGGTTGGTCCACTTCGATTTGAACGATTTTATTTTGTTCCACAGGCGGGTTTGATTCATGGTTGCATTGAGTGAGCTCTCGTTTTTTCCTGTTCAGCATCTTTTTGGTGGTTGCCCCTTGTTTTTTGTAAGCCATCCAGTCTTCCAGGGTTAGGAAGCGTTTCCATTTCCGGAGTGCATTTCTCCTTTGGAGGATAGAGTTGGTGCAGTCCTGATTCCACCTTGGTGCTGGGTTTGTCGGCCTCCTGAACGGCGGCTTTTTTGGCACTGGAGTGTTCGCTAATGTGGCTTATTTCATTTTGTCCACGAAGGCATTGTACCTGGCCTCCACATCTTTGGAGATGAACTCTGCCGAGATGAAGAAGTTAGAATAGCTGTCGAAATCCTTTTGATACCCTGCCCAGTCCGTTTTGATTGTGGAGGTTTTGTTGGTTGTACGTTTGGTGGTCTTTGTCCCTGTTTGAGGTTTTACTTCGATGGGGTAGTGATCGGAGTTTAGTGGGTCGTCGTGTTGGGTGGTGGATATTAGGTGGGCTATGTTAGTTGTGGAGAGGACGAGGTCTAGGTTGCTGTCGATGTGTCTTGGTCGAGCTATCCTTGACTTGTCTTCGGTGTTATGTATGAAGAGGTTGTTTCGATGAATTATACGGTGAAGGTTTTCACCGCTGTTGTCGCTCTTCTTGCAGTTCCAGGCCTGGTGCTTGGCATTGAAATCACCCAGTATTAGGGCTTTCTCCTGGCCGGTAACCTGACTGAATGCTTTCTGCCAGGGTTGTAGGTGGAGTGGTGAGGATGGTGATTTGTAGAAGACTGCTATTTTGATATTCTGTTCTAGATTTACTGTACTTATTGCTAGAAAGTCAGTGTTTGTGTCTGGGGGGTCTATGTCCAGTTTTTTATTTTTATGTGTTTTCTGGCCATAATGGCCACACCTCCTCCTTGTGATTGTATTCTGTCCGATCTTAGTGTTTGGAAGCCATTTAGTTCAAAGCGTTTGCCTGGTTTGAGCCAGATTTCAGTACAAACTATGATGTCTGAGTCAACGCTGAGTTGAGCTAGTTCAGGTTTTTTAGTATATATGCTCCTGCAGTTCCATAGGACTATGTTAAATTCTCTATTCATTGTTGGTTTTATTCTTGATTTTTGGTTTGTACTGTTTGATTTCCTTTCCTAATGAAGTGCTGGTTCGAATTGCTGTCAATGGCTTTGTGTGTGTTTGGGTTGGTTTGATTTGATTTTTTTTTCCATTTGTTGAGGCGGTTGAGTGTGTTTAATGATTATGGAGGGTTTTTGTGTCGATGTTTTGTCAGCGAGATTTCCTGGGCATGGGAGTAGGTTGGAGTTGTTTGCTTTCTGCGGTTGAGCGATTGCGTTCCAGGCTTTAGCATGTATGCTGCTTGTGGTTGGGGTGGAGGGTATTTCTTGGCCCCCGATCTGTTTCATTTTCAAGATTTTGTTTTGTGGCATTGGCTTGAGAGCAGGAAAGTTTTCTGCCGTTGGCTGGACTGCTTTGGCGTATGATAGGCTTAGTGAGCAGCTTGTGTTTTCAATTTCCCTCCTGGCTTCCCAGGCGTTTATGTTGCTGTATGCCATCAGTTTGTTGATCTCCTTGTTCATTTCGTATACTGAGCATTTGGGGTCACTTGCCTTGTGATCCCCTTTGCAATTTACGCAGGTGGGGTTGTTCATGTTTGGGCATTCATTTGGGTTGTGTGGCTCTTCGGTTGTGCAACTGCTGCATTTTTCCCTGCCTCTGCAGACCTTGGCTGTGTGACCGTATTTGTAGCATTTAAAGCATGCTTGACTGGCTCGACGTATACTTCCACACTTACCTGGTAAAGATTGTATAGCTTTATAGAGTCCGGGAGCACACTGCCCTCGAAGGTGAGGAGAACTGTTTGGCTCGGAACCCATTCTAATTTGTCTGTTTCATTATTTCTGATCTTTCGATTTAACCTCTCGGCTTCTAGGATCCTGCAAGGGGTTGTAGAGTATTCTAGAATGTCCTGTGTGTCTAGGTCTGTATTGAACCCTTTTAGGATTCCTCTCCTCTGCACCCTATACCAGGGGATGTAAGCCGTGAGGTTATATTTGCCCAGGGTGGGGTTGGTGGCGAAGGCGTTGGCTTCTTCCGCTGAGCTGAATTTGACCTCTGTCCTTCCTCTGCCGCAGGGTTTCAGCTCAGTGGCTCCTGACTTACTGTCAAAAAGGGCTCTAGCCATCCTTAGGTTGATTTGTGTCAGCTTTTCTCAGTCTGGTTAATTTGTCGCACTCGTTGTCCCACCAAGGAGCTGGGCGGGTTCGGTTTTTGGAGGTATTCCGGGATGTTCTTGGGGTGCAGTTCCGAACTGTTTCCTTAACTATGTTGGTGAAAACTGAGTATTGCTCTAGCGTAGATAGGCTTGTGTATTCTGGGGAGAGGAAGTACGGCCATGTGCTATCCATGGAGGACCGGAATTGTTCCCAGTTGGTTCTTTTTGAGGATAGTCCGTAGGTGAGTTTGCGTACGGGTTCACAGTTGAGTATTTGGGCTGATATAAGGTAGTGATCCGAGCCATGTGGGTCGTCTAGTTGATCCGCTGAGATCATGTGGGCCATATCCATCGTGGAGAGGATAAGTTCTAGGTTGCTATTTCGTTGGCCTGGTGAGCTGATTCTGGATTTTGTGTGACTATTGTGGATAAAAAGGTTGTTATCTAATATGACTTTGAGGAGAGAGGAGCCAGCATTGTCAACTTTTTCGGAGTTCTATGCCGTGTGGTTGACGTTGAAGT
Source organism: Anthidium xuezhongi (assembly GCA_022405125.1). Lineage (NCBI taxonomy): Eukaryota > Metazoa > Arthropoda > Insecta > Hymenoptera > Megachilidae > Anthidium > Anthidium xuezhongi. The sequence continues at coordinate 347,519 of CM039637.1, forward strand.
CGCCGGCAAATATTGTGAGGCCGGGCAGTCGAAAGTTCTCAACGAATTTTTTCCATTGTTGTTGTCTGAGTGGGGCGTCTGGTGGTCGGTAGATGGCAATGATGTTTATGGGTTTGGGAGATGTGTGGATTCTTATGGCTATAACTTGAGAGTGTTTGTCGACGGGGGTGGTTATAGGGATGTCCTGGAAGCTGAATTGTTTACTGATTAGGCAGGCAATTCCCCTCCCTTGGGCCTCTTTCCTATTATTTCTGACAGTGGAGAAGCCTTTTAGGTGTAGGGATCTGTTGCTTTGCAGCCATGTTTCAGTAAGGATGATTATGTCGTGGTTTTGGGTGAGTTTTGGGAGTTCTGCAAGTTTGGATTGTGTGCCTCTGCAATTCCATAGAAGCAGGTTTATCTTGGGAGCCATTTTTACTTCTTTTTAAGTGCTTTGTATTGTTTTGGGAGGATGTCTAGAGGGAGAGTTGTCGTTGGGAGAGGAGGCCAGAGGGGATAGCGTGTGGGAAAGTGACAGTGAAGGCATGTGAGCGAGTTGTGATTTGGTTGAGGTTGGGGTTTGAATGCCGGGTTGAGGGTGTGTGATAGTAGAAGGGTTAGTTGGAGGGGAAATGTCTTTGGAAGTGGAAGTTGAAGATGGAGTGGTTGGTTTGAGGGATGAAGATGTAGATATTGAAGGAATGGGAATGAGCGTTGAGGTAGCTTTTTGGGAGCGGTCTGAGTTTTGAATGAGGGGGTTGGGAGCAGCCCATACAGTGGAGGGAGAGGGTTTTTACTGTCCACCGAAGGCTTTCAGCTGCAGCACCTTCTCTTGGGGCACTGTTTTGAGGGGAGGGAAGTTTTCATCAGTTCTCGTTGGTGGTGGGGGTGTTAATGTGGTTGAGAGGGTGGGCTTAGTTATTAAGCTACGAGCCTCCCAGAAACTGATGTTCGAGTAGGCCATTAACTGGGAGATTTCTCTCTGCTCGAGTAGGGCCCTGCACTGTGGGGAAAAGGGTCGGTGGTCCCCCTTGTAATGAAGGCAAGTGGGGTTGTTTTTCTGGGAGCACTCCCCATTGAGGTGATCGGTGGCACCACAGTGCTTGCAGGTTCTGGGGCTTCTGCAGAATTTTGCAGAGTGCCCAAAGCGGTAGCAGTTTGTGCAGGTTTTTGGAGGTTCTACGTAGACTTCCACAGGGGAGATGATAAGGTTGTAAAGTTTTATATGGTCAGGTAGCACAGTACCTTCGAAGGTGAGAAGGACTGTTTCGGAGGGGGTCCACTTTATGGTGTTGGCTTCTGTGTACTCTACGATTTAGCCTTCTGGCGTGTATAATGGGGTAAGGAGAATAGGATAGCTTTAGGGTTTCTTCCAGATCATGGTCTATCCCTATGTTTTTGACTACGCCTCGTCTTTGCTGCCGGAATTTGGGGATGTACTTTTTAAGTGGCTTGAGACAGTCCTTGTCGCTTAGAACGAAATCGTTTGCTTGTTGAGCCGTTTTGAATCTAACTTCACAATTTCCGTAGCCTTGGAGTTTAATTTCTTCGGCTCCGGTGTTGGCGGTCGAAAGGAGTTTGGCAACCGTTAGTATGTTTTGGTTGTTTCTGAGTTTGCAATGGTCTCTCGCCAGCTGGATGGAGACAAAGGCGGGGCCTTTGTGCTCGGAGGGATAGAGGTCGGTAGTGTTGGTAGTGGAGAAGTTTTGTACCGGTTTTTGGTTGGAGTTTTTCTTAATGGTGTTGGAGATCTTCCTCTTTGTTTTGGTTGATAAATCCAGGTCTGCTGCGGTCTTCCTTTTCTGGGCTGAAGTTGTGGGCCTGCCGGTCCTGTTGAGCGTCCATGTATCTGGTGGGGACGCCATCATGGCGTCATCTTTGCCCTGGACCATGAGGCCCGCGGACTTTTCTGGCGTAAGTAACTCACTCACTCTATTTGATGATCGGTTCGCTATCGGCGAATGTAAGTAAACGCTTAAAATGAAGAGCCCGTGTGTTATACAGAAGAGAACTGAACGGTTGGGCGAACCCTATGTATCGTGAAAATTAGAACTACTATCGCGTCGATGTTTACATTTCAGTGGTCCAAGCCAAATTCGAACATGCAATCCATGGACATGTGGCGACGTCTACTTCCGGTCAGCCGTCCCGCCGAAAAGTTCAGATCCGGGAAAGCTCCAGGCGGGGAAAATGAGGAAAACTTAGCGACCTCTGCCGAGGGCGTTGGGGAAAGTTTCCTGTTGGACCCCGTTAGCGTCCCTAATCGCTGGACCTTCGGACCGAACGCATCGTGTTCTCAGAGTTGCCGACCAGTAGTCCGCGACAGTTATATTTTGCTTCATAAACTCTTGTATATAGATATAGTCATAATTTTCTAGTTTAATTAGTTTCAGTTTCTTCAGTTTATGTATATAAATTAGTTTAAGTGTACAAAGTGTAAATAAATTAGTTTAAGATCAAAGAGGACTTGATATTTCGCGCGGTGGTACTGCAGAGACCACCGTTATCGGCACCTGGGCGCTCCTTCCTTTTTTTTTTTATTTGAAACACCTGAGGTCCCTCTCGGGCCTATGTGTTATTTAATACATACAATATGTGAGTCTTACTGATTAACTGCGTGCCTATGCTAACTTACATCTAATACAAATGATATCGTGCTTAAAGTGCTTTCGCGGCGAATTTCGAGTCAGTTTGGAGGTTGCTGAGCTTATTAGAGTTTGATATTGTTCTTAATTATGAACTCGTCGATAATTTTTAGGGCTTTGGTATTGGGGTCTAGTAAGAACTTTTCTATTGTGTATGGGGGTTTCAGTCCTTTGTTTTTAAGTCTTCGAATCATCTCGTTCCTGTTAGTAGCGTAGTGTGAGCAGTACCACAATATGTGGACTATGTCTTCCACCGGGTGCCCACAGAGACATCTGGTGTCCTGAACAATATTAATTTTTTTGAGAGAGGCTTTGAGGCTATAGTGATTTGCTCTTGTTCTGTTTATCCAGACTGTGAGGTGTCTTGGCAGTTTTTTCTTGTGGAACCATGGGTGTACATTTGATGCTTTGTAGAATTTCCTGAAGTATGAGCCGCCTTTATGGCTAGCCTGCCTCATCAGCTCTTTTTGTGCATTGTCTGTTATTTTTTGTAAGAGAATGGGATGGAGATCTGTGTAAGGAATGGTCTGTGTGTGATTTTCTGCTGCTTGTGCTGCCTCCTTAGCCTCTCTGTCCACCTGTTCGTTTCCTGCTATTCCCTTATGTGCGGGTATCCACATGATGGTTACCTCCAAGTCCGGTGCTTCTTTGAATTTATCGTTTTAGCCATGTATATGAGGTTTTGCGCTTTAGACCGCTTTGTTGCGTGGTCCATCAGTTTTATTTCCACTTGAGCAGGGCCCACGTGGTTCTTCGGGTATAAGTTGATTTTCTTTTTGTTTTCATTATCTGTGTTGGCGACTTTTTCTTTTTCTGTTGTTTCCAACAATTCGTGTGACCCTTTCCTCTTTAATTTATTATTTTCTTGTTGGAATGAGCTAGTTCGCTTTGTGTTGGCCATATTATCCACGTGGATGTTGCCCGGCGGTGCTTTTCCCGCCATCTTGGCGTCCCCCTCGGTGCCCAGGCCCAGCGGGCTAGGGTCCGAGATGTTTTCTTTGGAGTAAAACCATTCCACCTTTTATCGCGTCTTATTAACTTATTTCAGAATCACCTTCTTGTGCACAAACCACCTTACTTCCTCATCTTGTAATTACTTTACGGCACGGGAAAGTGAAAAAGCGCTTGTGTTAAACAGAAATGCGTCCTCTCTCTCCAAGGTCTGTATGAAAAGTCCGCGCTCCCTCCTTCTTTTTTTTGTTGTTTTTGTTTATTTAAGAGCTTCGGACCATTCCTGGTCCATGTGCTCTATGTTTGTACAGCAGCGTGTTGTACTACAGTATTACATAATATGGTGCAGATTCTACAATAAAGCGTTGGTGTTAATAGGGTTTGTGTTCCGTGAGTGTCTTCGAGGCGAGATTTGTGTGGCTGTCCGTGTTGTTTGGTGCGTGTTAGATTTGTTTGTTGATTGAGGTTAGGAATTGTGTAATGATTTTGATGGCTGCCAAGTTTTGTCCTTGGATGATTGGTTCTATTCCTTGGGAGAATGAGCATCCTTTTCCTTCTAGTTTGTTGTACATGGTTGCTCTTGCTTGTGGATGGAGAGGGCAGGCCCAGAGGATGTGGTTGAGGTCCTGCTTTGCTTGTCCACACTCGCAGCTGCCGTCTGGAATCATGCCTAATTTTGCCAGCGACTATGCCAGGTTGTAGTGGTTCGATCTGTAGCGCCCTACCCAAGATGTTATTTGGCGCGGGAGGTTTTTGTTGTGGAACCACGGTTTTCTAGTGGGTTCGTAGAAGGTGTTGAAATATTTGTTTCCTTTGGTTTCTGCTTCTGCGTGCCAGCTTGCTATTGTCTTCTGCCACATGCTTTGCCTTAGCATAGCTCTGATATCTCCTTCCTTCATAGACTGAAACATTATAACCATCTAGCGGCAGCGCCCCCGAACTAATCAACCCCTAATGAACTGGATTTTGCATTGCAGCGCCATCAGTGGTTAAAATAAAAATTAAATATATTGATAATTATTCGTTACAAAAAGAAAAATAACGTTACTTCACAATTAATTACAAATAATACGAATTCTTAGGACGAATGAGAAGTCATTCGATTAACCGCATTAGCATTTCAAGATCTGAGAGTACACTGAAGCCACAATAAATCCCCCATATTTACTACTTGATCGACCTTGGTCGTTTTGCCTTTTGTAGTTGCTAAAATCACTGTTCTGAAACATAGAGTGCACTATAAAAAAAGCTGGAAAAAATAAGGTATTGGGTAATGTCGGTATTTCAGATCGTGTGATACAGAAGTTCATAAAATGATAGTCCATATGCTTCGTCTGTGGTTTAACCCGAGGTAGTTCCTAAAATCACCGTTCAGAATTATAAAGTAGACGACAAAATGGCTGGTAAAAGTGAGATTACGGGCAATGTCGGTATTTCAGAATCTGAAACACAAACTTCTATATGGTGATGATATGTTCCAATTATTGGCTGAATTTAGTTCTGTTTATTGTTAGTAAGTAATATTCTATTTTATAATCTGATAACTATTGTGATTTATCTCTAGGTCTTCTTGGCCTTTCCAACTGCAGCCAATAGACAACGTACATTTTCTTTTGTAAACACAACCGAATCATGGTATTTATTATTATTATAACTGGTCCGGAGACTGACAGTTCTAAAAACGGGCAATTAGCCTGAATCAATAGCATGCTACCATCTTCTAGCTATCGGTCTCTTTATTTTATTGCAGAGGCCGATTCGCAGCGATGTCGCACTCATACGTACATATAGTGAAGACAAAGAGCTGACGATTCTTCTTCGTTTTTCTGATTTATTCTCTGCCTCTTTCTTCATTCGATAAATTATAAAGACAAGCGGCGAGGTCTCGACTCCAAGGAATGCATACGTACATCGAGATTAGAACCGTGCTTGGAATTTTTCACACGAGCATTATATAGTACGCACCCAAAATGGATGTCATTCGTGTGACCTCAGCCTTATTGGCTGCTAAAGACGCCGAAGAGTGAGATACGTACGCGTGCAAACACGATGCGTTTCTATCCGAGTGATTATCCAGCAGGCATTTATCGGAAGTGTACTATAATGAGACTGAATTTTAAAAAAATAGTGACTTTAAAGTAGAGCGAACTAAAAATATTGTTAATATAAGCATAATAGAACAATCATAATAATTAAATAACAAAAAGAAGAGAAAGTGAAAGACGGGAGGATATTTGAAATTTTGAAAATTGCTTAAGTGTAAGAGTAGTTTCCCAATCAGTCGAAAAGCCAGCTGACAAGGAATAATATTGTAAACAAGATGTGTGAAAAGATAAACGAGCATATTGCGAAACATTCAGTAATCAACAGGTATCATGAAACTTTCTGCTCGCTGGATCTACTTACATATACTTGCGGCGTCCTGATCGTCATAGCAGCGCATGCGTGATGCATTAACATCTGTAGAAAGAACGAAAATTCGCTATTTAATCAGTTCATTCTTTCGTGAACTGAATCATACCTTTCCGTGTTTTATTTCTGTTCCAGTAAAAGCGCTAGTTTTACTGCCGTATAGTGGATCACAAATTACCGTTGATATAATTATTTGATATTTTATTTTTAATAACGTGTTTTAGACGATCTGGTATATTATAAATTTTTTCTTGCAAATAATCTGCAAATAATCTACACCAATTTCGTGGAATGTGTATACGGATGTAGGCAATGCGTATTAACAAGGGCTTTGCTATCGGCATTTTAAGTGGCGGCATAATATCTGTCGGTTAGCGGAATTATAACTGTGGGGTAGCGACTTTACCGACACATACCACTCATGTGGCGACGCCGCGATGGAATCCATAGACAGTAGTTTTATATTTGTACGATAGTATGAAAAAAGGTAATCGAATGGGAAGTATCGGTATCATTACAATAAAACTGTAAACAGTTGGTGCGAAGCGAAGTATGTTGACATGAAAAATATAAACCTTCATAAAGTTCCTACAACAATATCAATCACGAATATGACTAAATTCATAAGTAGCAAACAATGCACAGATATACATACTGAGATTGGATCATCGCGTACTAAATATGATTATGCAAACGAACAGATACACTTAGAGGCGTAAAATTAATAGAATAGTAACAAGAAAACAAACTTGACTGGAGACCAGATGACATTACATTAGATGTGACGCTGATTTGAAATATATGAGTTTGAAAGCCTACTACCGATTAATAAGTATCAGTATTTCATAGGAAATATAAAACTGACTGTACAAGTCATTTTTAAAAGAAATGGTTATTGTTGTTGTAAAAAAATAATTGAACAGTGTTTAAAATAAAGGTGTATTACTTTGATATTGTATTAAGTGAGGTTATGTTTGTTTTTTTAAGTTACTATTATGACTCTCAAAAGTACTTCTACAATAAAGACAAAGGAATTTTAATGAGACATGTACCACAAACAGGCTACAGACCAGAGCTCTTTTCAATATAAAGTTATTAATCTGACAGTAGATATTGTAACCACTCATTTTGCTGAAGCTTTGCAGTCATCATTTCTTTTAGCGAATTCCAACATTTTTTGTTTGATCTTAAAAAGTCGTAAAATGTTTCGAGCCCTATTAGAACCAACAATCGTAACATCACTGAAGCCAGTAATCTACTTTCTGGTTCTAAATTTCGTCGCCAGGGGAGATATCGTAGTTTAGCCGGTCCCAATAGCTAAGGGCCGTCATTACTGTACACAGTCTCGTACAGCACCACAATTCTTTCTATTTCGGACCACACAAACCTTCTGCAGCAGACTCGCGATAGATGCTTGCTGGATAATTACCCGTTAGGAACACCCCATGCTTGCACGTGTACGTACCCCACTCTCTGTCATATTTGTTACCCAATGAGGTCGGGGATAGACGTCGAACGTAGCTTCTCTATGCCCTCACTGTGTACGATAGCTAAGAGATGGTAGCGTGCTATTAGTTTGAGCTAAATCTTAATCTGCTAGTCCCTGGATCCCAACACCAGATAAATATCGCAGGTCTGCTGAACTTCCTTCTAGAAGATTTCTTATTTTCAGGACTTTCTATAGTTTGAAGAAGTTAAATCTAACGATTTTCTGTTCCACATTCTTCTTTTCCAATCATTATTTAGAAATTGTAATCGAGTTATAATTTCAGGATAAAAAAGGTAATTGTGGCAACTTAAAAATTGGAATATATGGCTTAATTCTTTATGATATTTACACGATACAGCTAATATTTATCGATTCCATGATTATAGCAGTTTTTTATTTTAAACATAACTGTCTAAAATTGATCAATTTTTAAACAACGTAAGTTAATATTTAAATAGACAAATATTATTAGTATTAATCGTATTATATAAAGAAATGTTTATATTTAACAAAGTTAAATTTGATTAATGTGATATGTACAATTCAATTCAATGTATTATATCAAGTTTCTAAATATGAGGCATATAAGATCCGCTAAAATTGTCCAATGAAAGGGTAACTTCTGCCAGTTTTTACCATTCTGTTTTTGGCTTACAAGAATATATAATAATCACTAAAATGGCAAAATGGAACCAAGAAAATTTATTAAATCTTTCAATATTGCTTTTTTTGCAAAGAATTTGAAGGAAGCAAGAGAGAAGAGTTTTTTGAATTTTCATTAGAGAATGAAACGCGCCATGTAGTTTCTGAAAAAAAAAACAAGAAAAGAAGTTGAAACTAATTTGTTTTTGTTGAGAAAAAGTATTTAGTCGCCAATAGATGGCTGGTTCGATCGATATTACTGATCGAAACTACGACATCTATGGACTAAGTACCGCATTGTTGTATTTTCATTGTCGGCAAATCCACACGAGTAAGAGGTTGTGTGTGCATACAATTATTTAGAATATACGTGTACTCTGTCATCAAAAACATCATTAAAACTACTATTAAAATTACTTTCACACCAGTATTGTGTGCACTCATTTAACCTAACAGTCCTATGTTGAACAATGTACAAATACCTTCCTTAATCTTTATTGTAACAATCTGCGACTGCCCGTTTAAATTCCAAAAATTGTGACAAGGATAATATTAAGTCCATAGTCGGTATCACTAAATAACAGAGTGATGTAGGAAAAAAATATGGTTGGCAAAAGAAAGAAACGATTCGAGCCACCAAAATTACAGGATCGAATAGAAGGATCCTGCAGCGATTCCAAGAGTCCTGTTTTTCGGCTGCGGCAAACTGAAATCACCCAACGGAAGCAGCTACGTCGGCAGTTGCACGACAATTGGCAATCGGTCGAAAATAATAGGCGGGCGGCCGCTCGGGGAGAGGGTGGCAGCAGGAGGATGGAAACGGCGTGAGGTCAGAAGAAAGAGGAACGGGCGTGCTTATCGTGCATCGTCTCCAACTACCTCGAAACGCTTCACCGCGGTAAGCTAAGCCCGAACCGTCTCCCTCCACCCTGCTGTACTTCTTAACATGCCCCGACCAAGAGTACCTCAGCTGACGTTCGCAAAAACATCATCGCGACACGTGTGCCGTCGTGTTATACCCTGCTTTTACCCGCAGGATCATCGTTTTCCCTAATCTCGTTTTTAGTCGTGCCACACTGGACAATCTGCTGATTTGTTTATCGACTTTGGACCTGCAAAGCTGTTGAAAGTCTAAAGTCCGTTTGATTTAACGGCTGCTTGAAACCGAAACATCGAAAGAACTCTGGCGCGGTAAAATTAATTTGAGCATGTCTGTATCCACGCAATAACACTGTTTAACGTATCAACATTTTCTAACCTCCAAAACCCGTTTCTTTTCAGAAACACAGTATTTGAAGAAATCAATTTGAAAGTAAATTGGAAATTTTCATATTTGGAGGTGTTTTTTGTTTCTGCCGTTTCAGTTATTTAATTGCTTTTGACAAAGAAAAAGTTATTGAACCTTCCCACATCAAATAGTGTAAATTGTTACTGCATTATAAATATTTATCTATGTTTAAATAATGATCGAAGTGCAAAAGGGTTCAGAAAAAAAATTTAATCAAAATACGCGATAGGGTGATCATTTTTATTAAAGAAAGTATAACCAGAAGTAGAAAATTATGATTTCGATTAGTTCGATTAAATATGTTGAGATGGCAGCGATACTCAATGCTACTAGTTGCCGTACACACGGTTTAGTTAGTGATGTGACTAATCTCAGTATCGATGATATCGATACCAATCTATAACTAAAGTAAAGGTACCAAAACGAATCGATACCTTTTGATACCTCCTCGAAAATATCGATACTCGTTCGGTACGTTTATAAAACTATCGATACCTCTTTGATATTTCTATAAACGTTTCGATTTTTATTTACTGCTTTATAACACCCGTTTGGTACTTTAAAGCTATCAATACTTTTATGAAACTGTTGATAGCTATTTTATACTCCTATGACTATGATCAAGTAAATATTTACATACAACTTTCATAATTTAGCATCTACAGATACTGATGCATTCGTAAAATATCAAAGGGAAATCGTAATATTTATAGAAATATCAAATGGGTATCGATACTTTCGTTAGGTACCAAACGGATTTCCATACCTCTGTAAAGAATCAGATGGATTTCAATACAGTACTGTACTGCCTTGAAATCTATGGTGTATGAAATAGTATCTGTAACTGTATCGGTAAGGCAGGTGGCAACGTTAACAGCCAATTGCTACACGCATAAGCCAGGTTAGTTGTTGCCACCTACCGCTTGCGAACAAAATGCGAAGAAGATGAATCAAATTATAATTTCCGTTTAATAGTTGTATTTGTATTTTGTTTTAATAAACTTGTTATTATTAAATCCAATACGTCACAGTAATAAATAAGGAAGAATCGGTATTGATGATTGATATCAAATGCCTAAAACGAATCGATATTTCCCACTGAGTGCTTTAGTATCGAATTGATTGAATATCATCGATAGTGTCAGCATCGATCCGATCACTACCTATGCTTTATGCATCGGTACGGCAGGCGTGAAAACCACCGACATTGACTGCAATCATCTTTTCTCGTATGCTTTGTCAAACTATTTCGCGTTTCTACTAAAAATCAATCATTTTTTAACTTTACTTGATGCATTCCTTAGCAGAAATGTCCGCTCTGTTAGTGATTAGATTTTTTAGATTCAGATTCGCGTTCAACTCATTAAACTGTATACGAATTACATATTGAAGGATACATAATGGAAAAAAAAAAGAAAACTTTGTTGTACATTGTAACTGGACAAAAATGGTATACAACGTATTACGCTTTGTTCTCGCCGCCAAAGGAGTACATGTTCATTACCTTGGAATATACTTGGAAGGTAAATACTTGAAGCACCACCTATCCCAGGTCGTAGACAAAGCACTTACAGCAGTAGGCGCGTTAGCTTGTATCAAGGTCCAAACTGAGAGAGGTAATTGTTATTACGTTTGTGAAAATGTCCACCATTAATTACTAAATATATAATATATTTTTAGTTATGTATTACAACTGCTATATTAATAACAATTGTATCTTAACAAATAAATCATGTAGCACTCTAACCTGTTTGCCACAACCTCTTTTTTTTACGTGGAGGAAATCTTTTAAAGACACCCACCAGCCTCCCAGGGGAAGGGTGGCGAATGGTCAGGCTACTGAAGTAGTGGCTGAACGTCGGATTCCAGGGCCCGGCCTAACCAAATGGGGAGGGGTTTTAGTGGGTAGAAGCCGTCCTGCACCCTTGACGGTCCCCGACAACGGAGTCACTTCCCCTTCAGAGGAAGTGGTGAGTCCCACACACCCCCAGGAATAGCACGTACACTCCTGGGGTAGGTGCGTAAATGTATTTCTCCCTCCGACGTATCGAAAAAAAGTTATAAACTTTGAAGGGAAATGATACGGGGTTGAATCTTTAGTTTGATTGTTTATCAATTATGGATGTTTATTCTTTAGGCCGGAGGTGGGTACAAATCGTTCGAGCGCAATCCCTTCAAAGGATCTGATCAATGCTGCAACTGTTTTTCCAAACAGCTTTTTCTCAACTTGCCCAACTTGCCCAATTCGATTATTTGGCATATACGAAATACAAATTAAAAAACAGTACCTAGACTTGTCGATGCCATGGTATTTTCCAGTCTCGGACCTTCGCAAACCTTAATATTGTCGCATCCATCACGAGAACGTACAGGAACTATCCCACTCCCCTCTCCGCCATAGTTCTTTGTCATAAAGAACGAGAAGACTCTCATTCTCACAACACTATACAACTGTTAGTGTAACAACACTGTAAATAATACTGTACAATACGAATTTTTACCTGCAATATTCATTACGCGCTTCTTGTAGAGTTTCTTATCCTAAAATCAAATCCGGAAGCAGAATTGTTCTACCATATACCGTTTCGTTAAAACATCATTTTGATAAAGATGTTTTTGAAATTTAAATTCTCACGGGTCAAAAATAGTAAATAAGATAATGTAGGGTGGCACGTAAAAGAGAAAGGAAATAATATAAAATGTGGGAAGAACGGAAAGAATAAGAAATTTACGAAGACAGTTTGTTTAAGTAATAAATAATAGAAATATACATTTACACAAGGATTACACTGTTGTCAATAAATATGCACAAGGTTCTTAACAATACTTCAACTATTCTCAAACTCCGAATACTCTAACTCTCCAAAACAACAATGACTCCAAACGCAATAATCTAACTCTCAAAAAAATGTAAAGGTTTAAAACTTTTTCTTAAAAATGTAAAGAATCTTACGAGCATTGGTATTTATATTTTTCTCAAGAGGTGTTTTTCACCTCCACCAATTAGAAATTAATCAAAATTAGACGTTCGAGGCCACCCCCTTGGCTAGAACTCGGTTGGGATGCGCTTCGAACGTCATCTACCTGCTCGGGTGACAGTGACCCGGGTTTACCATGCGTACTTTCCCAAAAAATTAAAGGACGATCGTATCTGCGTCATAAACCGCAGGTCACTGTCCTTAACGGCTCAACGTCGGCCAAGTAGGCCAAACTCCTTAAATTGTAAAATTTTACCTACAATAAGGAATCTTAAAATAAATATGTTGAGTGAGAACATAAAAATACCATTCACGAGGAGCACGCGATTCATTCGATGCCAAGAAGTGTCTTTGTGTATGTCTTTCGTGATTAACCAGTAAGCCATCGTCCACCATTATTTTCTGTATTATAAAACGCTATTGCAAAGGATCTAGTAGGGTCCTCGGGTTTCGAAAATAATTTTCTTTTAAATTAACAATGTCCGTAACAAAATAAGTTTTACAGTGCAAGCGTAAAAGGTATTAGATCTCTGTTAGCAGAAGAAGAACCCATGTACTTTCGAATAAAACGGCTTTCGGAACACGTTTAAACTAAATTCTTTAGATATTTTTCAATTTATATTAAAAAAGAAGGGTCTGGTGCAAAATCGAGTAGACTTTCATCTTGAAAAGTTTGATAAGATAAATTTAAAGATATATCAAAAACTTCTCGAAGTATAGGGAAATAACGATTTGCAGATTGCAGCCCGTTGAACGTTATAAAAAATAAGTAATGAGAGTTGAAACTCGTTAGACAATGCAATTAAAAAGAAGTAATACTTGGGACTTAAAATTCCACTCTTGAAAGCAGCGAGACATAACATAGAGTACAATTTTAATGAACTATGAACCGTTGTTGAACGTTGTTGTAATACGACAGTTATTCTGAGAAGAAAGAAATTCAAAAATATCAAGTTGTTGCTTTTGCAGCCAGAAAAAATCCAGGGACTTCAGGGATGCAGGAGGTTTACCATCGTATTTTAGACTACTGGTACTGAAGAGTGCCATTTTTACAGCAGTTCGATGTAACAAATTATCGTCAAAGTTAAGATTCCTCTTGTATCAAGTTTCTATTTTAAATACAGTATTCTACATACAACAAAACATTATTCAACTGTTGGAAAGATAACAGAACAGTAATGAAATCTAATGAACAGTATCTCAGCATAGCTACATTTTGTGATCTTTCAGCATTCGCCATCTCTGACGATAAACCGCCTCGCCCTCTGGTGTGATATACAGGTGTTCCGGTTTGCAAGTACCATATACATACGAATTTTAAGTGGCTTTTTCGTCAAAATTTCTGATTGATTCGTCCTTTTACGCTTCTTAAATGTCTTCTGTAAGAAATTTTTGTACTACTATGTATCTATCAAACACGTGAGAAGCGTCTACGTGTATGTTACACACGGACCGTTTATTTAAAACGACATGGATGTAATCAAATATACCTAATTAAAACTTATATAAATAATAATTTTGTTAGAATATGTTTGTTTAATTATTTTATTAATTATAATTTCAATTTCAGTAGCTTTTTTAATGTTATCGGAATTCAAATTTGAAAAAGACTTAATAAAATTATACAACCTTTTAGTGATACAATTAAATTATTTTCTGAAGAATTCTTTTTGAGAAAAATTAATGTAATATATTATTTAATTAGTTCAATATTAATAATTTTAATTATATTTTTATATTGATTTATATTTTAATATTATTAGGATTAAGAATTTATCCTTTTATACTTGAAAGATGATCTTCAAATTCAATTTATGCAATATTAGGATGTATTCGAATTATATTTTATTTCTTCTTATTATTTATAAAAAGGATTGGATTAATACAAGATATAATATTTTAAGTGATATTTAATTTTTCAAAATTGAAATTAAATGATTTTTACAATTGACTACTTAGTTAAACTATTTTAGTTAAACATTGTTAAGTTAAACTTAGTTAAACATTGCCAGACTTGACATAATCAGCTTATATTTTTAATTTCCTCGAAACAACAGAAAATAGACTCGCATCACTTTCAAAATGAACAGTTCATGTATCAATGGGAACATTAACGGAGACAAGCAAATGTGAATTTGAAAACTATAAGTAGCCTCGTTTAGAAGTAGGTAGCGAAACGGCTTATTTTCAAAAATATCGAACCTTGAAAAATCACAGGCTGTAGGGCTCATACTGTATGTCGGTTATACATACACGTACACGAATGTAATGAAACGTCGAAACGAGAAAACATAGGAAGCAGAGAAGACGGTGCGGCGTGGCGCGGCGTGGCGCGGCGTGGCGCGGCAGGGCGAAGAGGAAGAACGTCACCGATGTCGAGGGGCAAAGAAGAATCGGGGAGAAAGAGAAAGGATCGTGCAAGTCTCTTCTGTCGTTCTCTCGTCTCCCTTCTCGAGGGTGGCTCTTAGAAACGTTAACTACCGTGCTATTTGAAGACATCGTTGTCGACCGACGGGACACACCGGTCGATATATCGATCCTCGAAAATTGTGCCGCGAATAGAATGCTACGTGTTCGCGGCGCTCGTGCATCCTCGAGTGGCCGCTCTTCGAGAGGGTACACATATATACGTGCGTGAACCACTTACCGTGTGACGACGAAGAGAATGAGGGTCGGGTAAGAAACTGCAGTATGTTTCCATAATGATGCCGCCATTGGTAATTAGAAACGAGACTGCTAAATATGTTCGAGATCCGGAATGTTGTTGAATTTAACTGGCCGACTTTCCGACCTGAAGTAAAGAGGTATCGTTGACCACTTTTCGGGAAAAACACAAGGTTTTTTGAAACAGGTGCGAATGACAGATCCAGGCAGCTGCTGAGTGCAGGTCATAGTCGGATAAGCTGGTCAAAAATGACCTTGCAAGTTGTTTCATGCTAAATTTTCAGCTAGAAATACACATTTGTAGTGCACGTTAAATTAAGTTCAGCCTAAGTCACCATTATGGCGATTTCGAATTTGTTTCGAAAATACAGACCTCTGGGTTCTTCAATTCACCGCCGATTTCCATGAAAACGGACTATGGGCTCAACTCCTCTTTGTTTTAACCTAGAATTGCCCTACGACAATAATATTCTATTTACCTAAAAAAGTAATTTTATAACATCCAAAATTATGAACAAATTGTTTCTATACTTGTTGAAATTTTACCTACAAAACAAGTTCTTTTGCAGGATAATGGAAATGGGTTTACTATTTTAAATAAAATTAGGGGTTAGTGGAAAATGGTAATTTATATACCTACATTTCAGAAAAAAACTTGATACAAGAGGAATCTTAGCTTTGACAATAAGATGCCAAAACTGTTGAAAAATGGCAGACTTCAGTACCTGTAATCAAAAATACTGAAATTGGTCAACTTCTTCAGGTACGTTTGATCATAAATAGGACCTAAACGTAGAAATTAAACGCTGCATCCCCGAAGTTCCTGGATTTTACCTGGCTTCAAGGGTGGAATTTTAAGCCCCGGAGTATTACTTCTTTTTAATTGCATTGTCTAACGAGTTCCAACTTTTTTTCTTTTTCAATTACCACTACTTATTTCTTATCGCGTTCAATGGGCTGATTACGAATCTGCAAATCGTTTCTCTCCTACACTCTGAGAAGTTTGATGTGGGAAGACAAGATATCTTTGAAATTTAAACAAATTCTGCGGCGTAATTGTAAAAGGCGTTGGGTCTCTGTTAACAGAAGCAGATTCTGTGGATCTCCTCGTATAGTATGAATGTTTAAACATGTTTAAACAATCCTTAAACACGAAGCGACACCAAGTTTTTGATATGTCTTTAAATTTATCTTTTCAAGATGAAAATCTACTCTATAACGTGATGTAGTTCGATTCTGCACCAGACCCTTATTTTTTAACACGTTCCATGCCACGTGGGGCGTATACGACCCCGCTGAAGTGTCAGGCCGCTTGGAATTCTTATTGAAGAACAAAGAATTCTTTAAAAATTTATTGTACAGTCAAATATAGGCATTTTAACGTCTATTGTGCTATTGAAAAATTGTAAGGGGTACGTCAAAAACTAGTTTGTTTAATCGCGAAACGGAAGTCTTCAAAAATCGGTCTGGCACGGAACGTGTTAATATGAATTGAAAAGTATCTACAATATTTAGTGTCTATTCATCTTTACAAAATTGGTATACAACATTGGTATCGTTTTATCCGAGAAAGTACACGGATTCTTCTTCTGCTAACAGAGATCCAATATCTTTGATGGTTGTACCGTAGAGAACATCTTCTTGATCAAAATTACGTTTTAAAGAAACGGTACGTGGTAGAGCAGTTCTGCTTTCAGATTTGATTTTCAGTTAATTTGATTGCAGATAAGAATTCGTGTCGTGCGGTGACATTTATTACGAGATGAACCGGATTAGGTGACGGGTGTTGTAAAAATAAGAGGGAGGGAGTGGGGATGGTCGTTCTTCGTCAAAAGACGAATACAAGATTATACTAATATTAATTATTTGTGTAGACCCTTAGCGGTACTTCCCCGGTCTACGAAGATTTGAAGCCGAGAAAAGTCCCAGCCGGCCGTGGTATGGACTTATCCAAGTCCTCTGTTCTTTGATTTGTGTTCTGTGCATGGCGAATAACTGAGTTTCACTGGCCGTGACGGAGCAAGGTCAAAACGTACGAGCAGTTTGGAATAAACAGTTGCAGTCTTGACTCGTCCGGGGGCGACCAGTCTAAATGCAAGGATTTGGTAAGTTACTAAAAGAAAACCGTTTAATACGCAAAATTTGAAATTTAATGACGTTTCAACAACGTTCCAGGCTTTAAATTCCGCTACTCATAAAGTGCGTGGGTGTTCATGGAGAGGATGTCGCTCCTGGCTTCTCTGTCGGTGGTCCCCGAACATTGAAATTTGGTGTGAACCTTCGGATTACATGTCCTAATGCGACCTATCGCGCTCTTACGGTTTGTACTCACGCTGGTCTAAAGAATAAACGTCTATAGTTGATAGACAGTAATTCCGTTTCATTTCTCTCCAAAGTCTACACTTGTAACCAGCCACCTTTGCGGACCCTGATATTAACACATTATCTACTGCCCTAAAGCGACAAAGTAAGCACCATCACTTTACAATTGAAAAGTTATTCGAATTTGAAAGAGTAACAGTGTTATAGACAAAAAAGTAATAATCAAAGGTTTATTAACCGGTTATCGATCAACAACTCGTAGCATTGAAAAGTCTAGGCTTCCAGTAGATAAAGTGTTAATCCTTTGAGGATAGAGCACTTTTAATCTTGGCACCGTGAACGCACGGAATGTTACTTATTTCGAATAAAACGTGCTATATATCTTTGTTGTCTACACATAGTTATTTTTCGTGTCAGAAACGTAAGCCAATAGAATATATGTAGGAATTTGTAAGTTACTATGGCGATTCAGTTTGGATGCATATAGGTACACTACCGCTCATAAGTGTTTAGGCAACAAAGCGACAATCCGGCCAAGCTCAGGTAAAGGGTAGTAAAATTAATCCGATATAATGGGTGTCTAGATAATATATAAAAATATATATTTAGACATGGGTGTGTTTTAGAATTGCGTTTTAGATAAGTATTTCATTATGTTTTTTAGTAAATATAATTTTGTATCAATAATACATGAAAAGAGGAGTGCCTAAACACTTACGAGCGGTAGTGTATGTATGTGTTATTCGTTCGTTAAGGCGAAACCTTTATATTATTGCATTTAAGTACTAACTAAATACCAATAACTGTCTTACTTCAGCAAAGATTAGAATATTAGCGCACTCTGCCGTTAGGGTTTTTCGGTTTATATATGAATAAAAAACAAACTCTAATTAGTAATTTATTTGTCACCACAAGAAGCTTCAAATGAAACTGTTTGTGATCGGTAATATATTTAATCGATTAGAACGTGAACCCTTAAATATCTGAATATTTAGGAAAATGGACTATCAAAATTATTGAGTTCCTTTTGATAAAAAAATAGACCATGAATTACATAGAATTATAAATCAATTGGATAAATTGTATCGTTTTGCGATTAACGAATAACGCTTATTGGAAATGGATGTTTATACCTTGACCTCATGACATTAGCTGGAGAATATAGGAATTTCTTTTCCCTTTACTGATTCTAAGTCGTAGCATCGACCAGCTAGCTGGTTTGAAAAGCGCGTTCCCACAATGCCTTGCTAATTGTTGAGTGCTAGATGCAATATGACACAATATAATTAAATGCATTGATATATTCGTTGTTTTCCAAGAATTCCATCACTAAAAATAGCTTGAAGGAAAACTGAAACTCTAAGCGCATCTATTTACCACTTTTAATTCAACACACTGATTACTGAATCTCTCAAAGTTTTTAAACATTTTAATTTCAACAATTTATGGCGCTAAGTCTGGAAAGTATATTTTCTTTAAAGCTTAAAAGATACAATTCAGAGCGCATTAAACAGTAGAATAACTGAATAGTATGGCTTAGAACTTTGATGTAATTAGTTATAGCAGTAGATTCTCGAGTATTATTAGTTTCCCTAGCGAAAATGGTGCTGTAGACTGTAGAAGAAGCAAATTCTACCACTTATTTTGTACTCGAACAGTGGCTGAACTAGCCCATCGTCGATTATTAAATTAGTGATTACTAAATTAACAGATATTAAATTACTAATTTATAAATTGCTATATCATTAAGTTACTAAGTTACTGAATAAATAGGTTAATAAATTACTAAGTTACTAAATTTCTAATTACCAAATTACTACATTATTAAGTTACTAAGTTACTAAATATTAAATTATTAGATAACTAAATACTAAATTTCCTGGTACCAAATTACTAAACTATTAAACTAAGAATTTGCTAAACTACGGATTATCAAATTACTAATGACTATTTTGCTAAATTATTAAACTACGAAATTACCGTTGATTATCTTGATAAACTACTAAACTACTGATTACCAAAATACCAATAACTAAATTTCCAAATTACTAAACTTCTAAATGAAATAAATCCCTAATATAACTATCAAATTATCATTTCTATAAAACCAACAAAGTAACTTTGAAATAAATGAATAACTATACTGAATGTTTACCACTACACCTAACTGAAATTTAATACCTAGTAATTTTCGAATATTAATAATATTAATAACAATATCAACTCTTAGCAATGTTAGTAATACCATTAAGAATCAGTAGTACAACTATCGAGAATATCAATATTACGTAAAATAATACGGTACGAAAGGGAAAGGCAGGGGGTGGATATTTTGTCCTATGGCGGCATTTTTCCCTAGGGAAGCCTGTCGTGCTCGACACTGTATGTATATTTCGATGCATCTTGTGACGTCATTTGTCGTAGTAGCAACGTCGATACTGCGGCTGACTGCCGTTAGAAAGGAAAGAGCCGAGAAATAGATTGCTGAAGGAGCGATTCAAGTGGTCCACGGCATTCTACTATTCCCAGTGGTGTTGCAGGCCCAATGACCTGATTGTGGAAGTAAAAAGAAGCTGCTCTCGATGGTTCGTTACCACGAGCTCCGACGGGAGGATAATGTCTATCGTATTTTCAGAAAGCATTCTTATCGCGTCTCCTCCGCTATAATTCATTCTTCTATTTATCCAACAACGAACTCTGGGAAATCGGTATTGGTTATCCATCGATTTGAACAATTTCGACTTCAGATACATTTTTTCTTTTCTTTATTAAAGGAGAAAAAGTGTGTATGTCGACGCTTGTCTATGGGGGAAGGGAGGTATAGGCTTGTTTCAGTTACATTCCAAAGTTACTAGAAATGACGACTATGTATGATAATTAATCTAACCCGTCATCTCTTACTAAATTATTGAATCATTGAATTAGTATATTACTTACATACTAGTTATTAAGCTGCTAAATTATCAAATTAATAGGTTACTAAGTTACTGAATTTTTGAACTCCTAAATTACCAGATTATTAAGTTTCTAAATTGCCAAAAGGTTAAATTACTAGACTCCTAAGTTACTAGATTACTATGTCAATAGCTTGTTACTTCTAGATTGCCAAATCACTAAAACTAAATTCCTAGATTGCTAGATTACTATATACTAAAACACTAAATTCTTAAACTACTAAATTACTAGGTTATTAGATTACCACATTATTACTTTATTAAGATACTACATATTATGTTACTAGTTACTATTACTAAGTTAATCAGTTCGCTTTAAAATAGTTACTACACTAAATATTCGTTATATTAATTTCGAGTATTATATTACTAATCATTAACAATTGGTAAGAATTTGTAAACAAACTAACACGAAGTGAGTTTCCTGCAGAAAATGGTGCCGTAGGAGAAGACACGTCCATTATTCGCCATAATACTTAGGTTAGGTCTCGATTAACTCAAATATGACTAGAATAGGTATATATTAGTAATTATTTCAAAATGAGTTGGTTAATTTGTAGTTAGTAACTAGGCCAGGTTAATTGTCCTGATTAGGCATAGACATCTAGTAACTTCCGAGTACAAAGCACACAGTAGACCTTTTTCCTCCTACATTACTATTTCTCCTAGGGAAAGTTGTACCTAGTGCCAATTGTCCCAGCACTTAAGAATTACTTCAAAGATAACGAAAGAATTTCATTTAAATGGAAAACGTGATCAGATGTATAACTGTGATTTGACTTTCTTCGGTTATAACTCATCAAAAGGCTGAGGTAATCGTAACTGTTGCTGTGAAAAGTAAACGCAATGCAGTAGACTGGTGATAGATACCTGCTGGATAATCACTCGACAGTAACGCCCCGTGTTTGCAGACGCACGTATCTCATTCTCTGTCATCTTTGGTAGCCAATAAGGCTGGGGCCACACGAGTACGGTTTTAGTCTCGATGTACGTATGCATTCCTCGGAGTCGAGGCCTCGCGACTCGTCTTCGTAATTTACCGAACGAAGGAAGGGACGGGGAACAAAACGGAAGAATGAAAGAGAGTCGTTGTCGAACGATGCCACCGCTCTCTCCGCCATCGCTATACACTTACGTACATTGTCGCTCAAAAGCATGTGGGCAATTTGTGATATATAATATATATTTTTATTATTAAACAGTATTTACTACTAAATTCTATTATGAATACGTATGTAATGTACTCTAATAGTACTAAATTCACAATTCAGTTCAGTTGGAAAGCTGCGTATATTGCGTTGGTGCGTAGTTTGTAAGGCTTTTTTCTAGCAGTTTACGGTGACTGCATCGCGTGAGCGAGGTCTGTTGCCTTCTTAAGAGTGATATAAACATTTAGAAACGTGGTTCCAAGCGAAGAAACCTTAAGTAAGAGCATACCGATCACTCTGGTGCTCTGCTGAGATTAGTTCGGTTTAAATACTTGTGAGAGCACGATGGGCACAAAAGAATCGAGTTAAGTGTAGGAATACGTTTGTAAATAATTACTGTATCGAAAGAAGGATATTCTATAAGGAATATTGCAGAAAAAGTAAGAGTTTCAGAATCTTGCGTGAGTTACAGTATTAAAAAATACGGTGCTGCAGGAATTTGTTTCTCCGTGAGAAGACCTGGGAGCAGAAGGTCGCCATATTACAAGTAGAATAAATAGGAGAGACACAGCCTTCGAAACAGCTGCAGAAATGAATAAATCTAGGGAGTATTTGGGAGTATTTATGTTAGGGAAGATGGGAAGAGAGGGTATGGAAGGATCTAAGGAAGGGAAGGACAGAGGTTGTAGGTGACTAATTCGGAAAGCGGCAACAGGATGAATCTGCGGATGACTTATTGTTTAGGGAAGATATCGGGGATAGGGAATAGACGGGATGACGTATTGTTTATGGAAGATGACTGGTTTAGTTTGATTAGGTGAGAGTATCCAACATAATTGTACCTTGTGCAAGTGCGATATCGCTGATAAAATAGAAACCGGTAGCTAGAGGATGGTAGCGTGCTATTGGCTCGGGTTAATTGCCCGTTCCGGGGACTGCCAGGCTCCAGACCGCCCACATCGGGTAAATATCACGAGGCTACCGTATTCACTTTTTATTTTAATTGGTTTAACTTGTTGGATGACCAATGAAGGTCAGGTTTTCCCCTTTAACACTAGATCTACCAGACCAGTCAAAATGACTGGTTATAAGTTTTTTATTTTAAATGACAAAATTTATTGAGATATTTCAATCTATCGAATCGAGTTTTCATTTACTTTCATTTATTTTTCTACTTTATTCTTAACTTAAAAGTAAAGGTATATAAAACTTCGGTAGGTCTAGTGTTAAAACCTAGGTATAAGAACACCCAGAACACACTCCTCCTGTCAATCTGTACAAAACTCTGTCAACGTAAAGTACGGACTTCCGTTGTAATCTAAGTGTTAAAGAATTAGTACAGATTTTGTGGATGTTAGAAACAACTAAACAACTGTTACGGTAAAAGTAAAAAGTAGCTCCAAAGTGAAAAGTTTGCAATTTTTCTATGAAATTAAGTTTATCGATTCAAAATTGATAAATAAGTCTGCTTTACCCCCACCTCTTCGCCAAGTGATTTTAAGTGTATTCTCTACGTATTCCAGGAGTTTTATAATGTTTTAAATTTCTTGATTGGGGATCTTCCCTTAGTAGTTTCAAACGAAGGAACACCCTCGTGAATCCCCTTTCATGAGATTGCAGGGCGTGCGATTCATCATTAAAAATATTAAATGTTCGATGAAAGTAAGGAAATTCTGGATGTTCAACGTGGAACAGTGAGACTTCAGCTCTCGCTCAATGACGTCACACGATCTTTGACGTAAATGCTTCATTGCCGGTGATCGAAGCGAAGCTGACAACACTCCGGCCACTCGAAACAAATTCGATTTTCTAAACGTCCCCTCCGGCACCCTCTATCAAGAGCGACAAACACACTCACTGACAAAAGTTCAGAAACATAATGAACGTTCGAAAATTCTTGCATATTCTTTTTTTTTTCGTTTTGTTATAGATACAGTTATATTTTTAATAAAAATTAAGTTACCTACATAAGTTTTTGGAACGCATTCCCCTATTTTTGTACTGACTCTGGATCTCGTATAACGTGGTTTCGCACAAAACGGCATTTTCTAGGAACTTGTTTACCGTGTTATAGGAGGGTTACGTGTACATACACCTGTAACTGGTGGTTCAACCGGTAAGGAGGCGATTCTACACGAAAAAATAATTAAAAAATATAAAGCAACATTTTTTTATATGCAACCTCATTTTTAAGAAAATTTCTTGAAAAATATTGACATCAAAGTTTTTTCACGGAAATTAAAACAATAATATAATAATTTTTTTAACAGAAAAACTGTTAAAATATTAATGTACCTGTAACGTGATGGGTCTAGTCGGAAATATGATACATGTACACTACCGCTCATAAGTGTTTAGGCACTCCTCTTTTCATGTATTATTGATACAGAATTATATTTACTAAAAAACATAATGAAATACTTATCTAAAACGCAATTCTAAAACACACCCATTCAATTAGACACCCATGTCTAAATATATATTTTTATATATTATCTAGACACCCATTATATCGGATTAATTTTACTACCCTTTACCTGAGCTCGGCCGGATTGTCGCTTTGTTGCCTAAACACTTATGAGCGGTAGTGTAACGAACGACACTAACTGACAATTGCGTTCATTAACTTACAGCATCAATCGACAGTTAAATTAATGAAATTGTCATCTACCATGCCGTAAACGAAACTTTTGTTACAAATATTTCAAAGAATTTTCAAATTCAATTTTCTCCGAAACACAGCCGTATATAAAAAATATTGTTCTACATTTTCAGGACACTCCGTATATCGGTTTAATTAAAAAACGATTTAAAGATAAACACATAATAAGTTTGTTTGACTGTTGTACATACATACAGGGTGTCCGCGCCAAAGTGTTACAGTCCTGTGGCTCCATAGTTCCTGATCACACAAACAATTGTTTACATGGAAAGTGCATAGCAAAATGGAAGGCGTATTTTGATGATTTTAGGACATATGATAGCCAAGTGTCGTTTTCTAAATGAAATTGTACCTTTTTAGACCATCTGATAATGTCTTTCGAAACAGATTTATTAACCTTTAACGTATTTTAGCTTTCATACCAAGACATAACGGTTACAAATTGGCTAATTTGCGGAAGGATCGATTCGATTCGTAGAGCGGCCTTGTTGATATGGCAAGGGCCAAGTGCCAAATGGAAATACAGGTCAGATTAACGTTGCTCGACGAGGACTTCAACTCGATCTCACTAAATAGCAATTAAATAGTTGCTATTTCATGATTGTACCCGATGTGATCGACGCTAAATGAACTTTGGTACTGCCTCCAAGCGTTGGTACGAAGAGGTTTATACACTGATTCGAAAGGGGTAATCTGGTTACTGTTCAGATAATCGCGTTGGACTCTGTTTTCCCAAACGTTGTAGAATGTTCGCGGCTGGCGTGTAATTATGGTGGATCTACCCAAAACATCCTTGTTTTGTTATCACAATGGGCCTTCTGTTTATTTCAGAAGGAAAGGGGCCTGTTCGTTTGCGAGTTTTCCTTTTCCAGATTTTAGACAGTTTTTCTAGAAAAGATCTTAACGCGATGAAACAAGACAACAATAATTCCATTTCTTCCAATGCAAGTAATCCGAAAATGAAAAATATAAATAGTTTGAATATAATTGTGACTAGATTTCTTTTCCAGTGAAGCCTGCAAAATACAAAATGACAATTTTGAAAGGAAAGAATTGTATTTATTTCTATTTCTTTGCCGCTCAAGTGCAAAGGGTTAATTTATAATTCAATTTAATTTGGAACAGAGAGCTTGAAACTGGATTCAAAATATAGAGGGCAGGAATGTTCAAAATGTGTAAGGAACCGACAAATTAAGAACACTAATTCTTGTTAATAATAATAACCCTGTTCAACAGATTCTGACCTTCTCTTCGATTCTATGACCTTCAATAAGTATCTCTTGTAAGGTTCCGCGATCTAAATACGAGTCTGAAACCAGTATCTCTTCAGCACCCATAGTTTCAGAAAAGTTGAACTTAAAAGACTTTGGAGCTGTATTGTACTTCTGCAGTTATAGCTGTTTAGTTGCTTTTGACAACAACGAAATCTGGTTACCGAACTAAACCACTTCACCTTGAAGTGAATATAGTAGACTCGCGATATTTAGCAAGTGGCGGGGTTCGGAGGTTGACAGCTCCCGGAACGAGTAATTAGCTCGGGCCAGTAACACGCTGCCATCTCCTAACTACCAGTCTTCATTTTATCGCAATGATGTCGTGAGTGATAGTGGAGAGGAGCAGCGGCATCGTTCGGCAACCACTCTCCATTCGCGAGATCTCGAATTCAAACTGAGGAACGCATACGTACATCGAGACTAAAGCCCCAGCCTTATTGGCTATCAAAGGTGACAGAGAATGAGATACGTTCGTATGCAAACACGGGACGTTACTATCGAGTGATTATCCAGCAGGTATCTATCACCAGTCTACT
Organism: Anthidium xuezhongi; assembly: GCA_022405125.1. Lineage (NCBI taxonomy): Eukaryota > Metazoa > Arthropoda > Insecta > Hymenoptera > Megachilidae > Anthidium > Anthidium xuezhongi. Next base: position 373,463 of record CM039637.1, read on the forward strand.
GCATTGTGTATACTTTTCACAGCAAGTTACGATTACCTCAGCCTTTTGATGAGTTATAACCGAAGAAAGTCAAATCACAGTTATACATCTGATCACGTTTTCCATTTAAATGAAATTCTTTCGTTATCTTTGAAGTAATTCTTAAGTGCTGGGACAATTGGCACTAGGGACAGCCTTCCCTAGGAGAAATAGTAACGTAGGAGGAAAAAGGTCTACTGTGTGCTTTGTACTCGGAAGTTACTAGATGTCTATGCCTAATCAGGACAATTAACCTGGCCTAGTTACTAACTACGAATTAACCAACTTATTTTGAAATAATTACTAATATATACTCATACTAGTCATACTTGAGTTAATCGAGACCTAACCTAAGTATTATGGCGAATAATGGACGTGTCTTCTCCTACGGCACCATTTTCTGCAGGAAACTCACTTCGTGTTACTTTGTTTACAAATTCTTACCAATTGTTAATGATTAGTAATATAATACTCGAAATTAATATAACGAATATTTAGTGTAGTAACTAACTTAGTAATAGCAACTAGTAACTTAAAAAGCGGACGAACATGGAAATACATTTCTCCGTGCACTGAACGTGTAGAGAACATTGAACGCCATGTAATACTTACTGAAAAATCTGAATCAAAAGGCGCAGGGATTTTATAACCGTCCAAACTTGCAATCAAGTAAAAAATGGAAGCCTGTTGATCGTACAGAAATAAATGCATTTATTGGGTTGTTATTACTGATTGGACGTTTTAGGGAGTCAAGAGAGAATAAATACGATTTACGGAGGAAAAACTTATCGTTTTCCAGACAAATTTACCAAACTTTGATGATTTCAGCACAAGTGAAGAAAGAAAATCTACAGATAAATTGGCACCTATCCGGACTATCACTGATATTTTTGCATCGAATTGTAGAAATAATTATTCTGCATCAAACGCAGACACTGTGGATGCACAACTAGTTACTTGTAGAGGAAGATGTCCTTTCAAAGTCTACATGCCGAGTAAACCGGGGAAGTATGGATTGAAATTATGGGCATTATGTGATACAGCTACATTTTATTGTTGTAATTTTCAGGCTTATTTGGGGAAAACTGGAAATACCGCAGAGAAGGGCCAAGGACAGCGTATTGTTCGAGAACTTTCAGAGTTCTGGAAAAATTCCAATCGAATTGTTACTACTGATCATTTTTTTACCGATATAAGTCTTGCTGAAGAGTTGCTTCTTAACCCCGAAAAGATTGACCAAAATCTCTTTCTACAGTAAATTCAAGACATTTATTCTCTTCCGAATTTTTATTTACAATAATTTGACACTGGTATCACATATCCCTAAACCGCGAAAATGTGTTACATTACTTTCCAGTCTTCGTCGAGAACATAGCATTTCAGAAGAAGTTCACAATTACAAACCGGGAATTATTAGATATTATAATTGTACAAAAATTGGTGTAGACATCTTCGATAAATTACTCAGAGAATATTCGTGTAAAAGATGACTCGCACTGTTTATGAACTATATTGACATGGCTGCAGATAATTCATTTGTTACATGGCAGATAAAAAATGCATGGAAAACGGAAGTTATTTCTTGAAACGTCAGGAAAAGAACTAGTTTCGGAAAATATAAATCAAAGAGCCGAAGATTTTGAAAATAAAAAAGTATTTCTTTCAACGGATCAGACTTCTTTCAGCTATTCAGCTATTTTCTCTAAGAGAGTTTGGTTTTACCTCACAATGTACAGTGCCGAACGTTTAAGGCTTCCCTATGGGACATCGTGATATAGGGAAAAAGCCACACCAGTGTCTAGTAGTATTGAAAATTTAGAGTTTTTTAATTTTGAAACTCTTAAACTTTAAAATTTTTAAATTCTCGAATTTTGTAATTTCGAGGTTTTGAAAATGTAGAGTTCTTTAATTTTCAACTTTCCAAATTAGGAAATTATTAAATCGCATACTTGTGACATCTAACCTACCTCTAATTTAGCCCAGTTTTAATTAATCTAAATATTAATCAGAAATCCTGGGACGAGAGACGGGATTACCTTCCCCTATATCATAATTTTCCCCTAGGGGACCCTATCATGCTCCGTGATATACTGGCGGATCCGAAGAATGAAACCGGAAACACGATTCGCGTTGCTTCCATTCATTCTCACGTTATTCATCTGCTTAGCATTGATCGTCGCAATTAACGCGTTTGATAGCATTACGTCCGTCGATGATAGCACGTTAGAGGTGCCGCATTGAGGTAGATTCGTGTCGTGGAAACGTCGCGTCGGTACGCGACGAACCCACAGGGATTACCACCACTTCTTTTTCCCGTCGGTCCTCCGCGATACTCTCGACCCTTCGCTAACCTGTCTTCGTGTATCGCGTCACGAACGCGAGTTACCCCTTCTTCCTTTTCTTCGTCCCTCGGCGTCGAGTTAAGAGGAAAAAGCGGGGTGGCGACGCGGCCGCCGCCTCTATCGCCACCACTACCGACGACCGCCCACCTCCACCGGTGCCTCTCTATAGCCGATGATGAGGATTCTGCAGCTTCGGCAAAGTCGTTTGAAGAAGTCAGTCGACGGTTGCACGTCCTCGCGATTCGGGAACTAACGATCAGAAAAGAAAGGCGAAGACAATTGGCCAGCGAGGAGATAGCCCGAAATTCCCTTGTTCGCTTCGTCTTCTCCGTTCGCTTCCGTAACCAGCCGTCCAACTTCTTCGCCGCGTTAACCCCCGCGCTCTTGGTTCTCTCTGCTTCCGGTGCGAAGAAGATGCGTTGAGGAGACGTCGACGAAAGATGCCGATGGACGAGGCGCACGGGGGCGGCATGGTTTCCGCAATCCTCTCCTCGGTCGTACTTCTCCTCCTGCTCGGACGCGCCGCGGACGCTCAGTAAGAATCACCTTAGCGTCGCCATTTTAACACGTCCACTCTTCCTCGAGGTCGCATCGGGATATCGAATTACCGACCCCTTTCTTCTAGTCCCCTCGTCCATGCCTCATTCCCCGGAGAACCCCGCGAATAATTTATGCTTAACAATCGAACCGTCGCGTCGTTTTTGTCCCCGTATTCGTAAGTATTCTCATTGCAGGATGAATCATTTTCAAAAGAAAACGAAAGTAACGTCTCGATTCGAAATGAAACTGGTTCTGAATCGACAGTGGAACTCGCTAAGTGCAGTGTGTTTGGGTCCAATCACGTGTGCAAATGGTGGCTGTGATATTTCGAGCACCAAGTGCGACGGAACCGTGTGTGTCGGACCCTGTGAAAACCGCGGGAAAATTCGAAAGTGTAGTTGAAGCTCTCGAACGTCTAACGCCGATCATTTCGATAGAATTTGAGATTTCAGGATGGAAATTGTGAAATGCCATTTGTTGAACCTGTGAATCGACGTTGCAGGCGGAGTTTGGAGTTCTTCGATCTGTTACCGGAAGATCCTAAACTCTACGACAAAATGCGACCGCCCAAGAAAGACGGACAGGCGACCGTCGTCTACTTCCACGTAACCGTCATGGGACTCGATTCCATAGACGAGAACTCGATGGTACTTTCATTTCATTCAACTTCTTAATGTTACTTTTCTCATGGTTCAATTTTTAGAATATATATGCGTATCGTTGATACTGCGGTATAAATTGTGGCTTCGGATACTTTCAGACCTACGCCGCCGACATTTTCTTCGCCCAAACCTGGAAGGACAACAGGCTGCGGTTGCCAGAAAATATGACGTCCGAATATAGGTACGTCAATTTCTGTTTCTTTGTCACATCTATCGATATCCATTAACAGTGGGGACAAAAATATTAACGTATTAGAAATTTTGAGGAATGAGAGTTGAGGAGTTTGACAATTTCATTGCCATGCTGAAGCTATTTCTATTAAGTTTTATTTATTATTTTATTAGTACTTCATTGTTTCTTGAAAAACATTTCTAATTAGACGATTTAAAAAAAAATGGTTTCCTTTAACGAGCTCGGCTCGTGACAACTGGATTTTAAGCGTAACTTCAACTACAGTTAATTATCTACTGCTCTAGAATGACACTTTACAAGTTAAAAATGATTAAAATTTTTACTTGCTTTCAATTTCTTTTTCGTCGCGGCACATCTAACTTTAAATATTTCAACAATGTTGTAAACGAAAAAACAACATAGGCTTTGAGAAATATTCGACAAGAAATATTCTTATTTGCGTTATAAATCTCTGTTGTCTACAGTTAGTTATTCTTCGTGTCAGAAACATTTGTAGAATATATAATAAAAATTCGTAAGTTGCGTTGTCGCAGAGAGTTAAATACTTGAATATCCTGGTCGAAGAACTCAGTTTACAGAGTGGGTTGGTTACCGCTTGGTTGATCTACAACAAAACATCCAATTTTTTAAACTGGTAGTGAGTGTGCATAAAAAGGTCGCAACCCCCCAGATATCCAACGTCGGTTGCTAAGCATAGTGCGTGTAATACCGACAAGGGAAGACCCCCACACCGGAAATTCAAAAAATGGTCAAACTCCTGGGAATGTAGAGGATATATAAACATGTATTACGGAATTTTTTGTTGTTGCTTTGGATGTGCTCTAACTTGCTAATTGTAAGCGACAAAAAAAGTTTTCAAACAAAGGGTTAATAATAATAATGACGGTGAAAGCGGCAATAAGATACATCACTCAAATGCTGTAACGTTAGTCGAAAGTAAACTCATTACAAAAATACGATATTTAAAATAATTTTTTCTTGAAACTGGAGAACTTTAACGGATCATTGAGTCGAATACAAAATTTTTCTAAAGACGATCAACAAAAGATGGCGATTAAACTACCGACGTGCAATCTACACTTTCTTTTAAATTGGAAATAAAGAAGAAAACAAAAGAAATAGGAGATCAAATACGAGTTAGAATACAAATGGTAAACTTGAAATGGTTTATTTGAAATCACCATCTTGATTTTTGTCGGTATTGAAGAATTTAAGATATAGATACCAGTAGTTGACCACTTTTTAAAAAAAGGTAAGGTTCCTAAAAGTAATATGGATTGTTTAGTGGTACAAGTCTATTTTCTATTATTTCGAGAAAATTAAAAGTTAGCATATTTGTCAATTAAAAAATAAAGCTTAAGTATGTCAAGTTTGACAATGTTTCTACTAATTTATCAATTTAATTTAATTTAACTAAAATAATGTATATTTACGAGCTACGAATCGACTTACACCCCTTTTATGATTAGTCAATTGTAAAAATCATTTAAATTTAATTTTGAAAAATTAAATATTACTTAAAATATATTTCGTATTAATCCAATTTTGTTTATAAATAACAAGAAATGAAATGTAATTCGAATACATCCTAATATTGCATGAATTGAATTTGAAAATCGTCTTCCAAATATAAAAGGATAAATTCTTAATCCTAATAGGGATAAAAAAAGGGCAAATAAATCAATATAAAAATATAATTAAAAGTATTAATATTGGATTAATTAAATTACATTACATTAATTCTTCTCAAAAAATTCTTCAGAAAATAATTTAATTGCATTACTAAAAAGTTGTATAATTTCTTTAAATCTAATTTTATTAGGTCCTTTTCGAGTTGAATGTATCCTAAAACTTTTCGTTTCGATAATACTAAAACAGCTACTGAAATTAAAATTATAATTAATTGCAGTAATTAAATAAACATAATCTAATAAAACTATTATTCATATAAATTTTAATTGTATTTTATTAAACTCATGTCTGTGGGAAATAAAACTTACACCACTTTCATAGTCAATGGCTACGCAATTTCTTTTATCTACCAATTGTAAATTGAACAAGGCATTGGAATTTTTTAAGATGTTAAATACTAACTAGTTATAAATATAAAGTTTACACTAAATTAAGCATAAATTACATCATATCTCTTTTTTTTTTAATAGACTTACACCACTTTCAAAATAAATGGTCCATATCTTGCAGCAGCTGCAATTAAGAGACTTAGGTATTTACCGATTAAATAAAAAGATTTGATCGTATGAAATGTATCATCGTAGAAAATATAAATGAAATACATCGATACAATAAAATTATCTCAATCACAGTTCGCACAAATCGACGCGGCACAGCTATCCGCACCCTTTAGACCTGTTCGGATTTGTTTGAGTCGCACGTCGTCCGATCGCTTTTCTTTTCTTTTTGTTACGCCCCCTGTATTCTACCGAAGCAAACGAAGCTTCCCCTGACGCACACACACGCGCGCATACGTAATTCACGAACAGCAATTAGTAGCGAAAACTATCCTACATTATAAACAGCAATAGTGAAAGTTTCATTTGGTCAAAATGAGTGGTATATTCGTGTACCGCTGTTTCCTTGATAAGTTCATTAAGAGAGTTCGTTAAGTTCAGATAAAAATATTTTCAGATCATAAACTCTTTTTAAATTCTCTTGGAATTTTATATTTAGTGAATATAATATTATCTTTCATAAACGCTCGACTTCCAAAACAGTTACTTCATTTTTTATAATAGTTCTACAATTTTAATAACATAATTTTTTAATAAAGTTTAGTTGCTTGGATAATGTAGAAAGTTTAAGGACTTATCGACTGCCACTATTTAATCACAGAGCTAGTAATTATTATTGTTCAAGCAGAAGATTTTTTGGACTGGTCAACTACTGGTAGTAATCGGGTCAATACCAATACTATTGATGAAATTTGATCAATTCGATACTAAAGTAGTCGATGGAAAGTACTGATTTGAAATTTTAGGTACTTGATATCAATCATCAATACCGATTCCTCCTTATTTATTAATGTGATATATTGGATTTAATCATAACAAATTTATTGAAACAGAATACAAATACAACTATTAAACGGAAATTATAATTTGACGCATGTTTTTTGCGTATTGTTTGCAAGAGGTAACGCGATTCGTGCATGCAGTAATTGGCTGTTAACGTTGCCGCCTGCCTTACCGATTCAGTTGCCTACTTCATACACCATAGATTCCAAGGCAATACTGTACTGAGTCGAAATCCGTCTGATTCTTTACAGAGGTATGGAAATCTGTTTGATACCTAACGAAAGTATTGATACCCATTTTTCTTTGATATTTTACGAGTGCATCAATATCTGTAGATGTTAAATTATGAAAGTTGTATGTAAATGTTTACTTGATCGATTAAAAGACTTGCAAATTGTCATAGGAATATAAAATAGGTATCGATGCTTTCATAAAAGAATCGAACGAATATCGATGGCTTCAATGAGGTATCAAAAGAGTATCATATCAATGTATTCATATTATATCAAACGAAAATCGAAACATTTGTAAAAATATCAAATAGGTATTTATATTTTCGAGTAGGTACCAAAAGGTTAGGATTAGGTTCTGGGATTCAGTCTTTAGGTTAGGGTTGAAATGTGCAAACTAGTATCAATACCATCAATTACATCTTGAGTTTTAATAACTTTGGAAGATTAGAAAAGTACACGTTTCGTCAAATTTAATTCTTTAAACAACCACATGTAAAAAGTGTCGAACCATTTATGAGGAAAATTTATTATGTATCAACAACGTTTTACTAATTTCAGGATATATTATAAATTGCCTTTACATGGAATTCTTTTTTGTAAACAAAGTTGACATTGGTCGGAGAGTAATGATTTCTTGGCAATATTCGACTTCGATAACTAAAAGATGACCGATAAAACAGCGAATGGCATCAGAACATGTACCTTATAAAGTCATTTATGTTTTATTTAAATATTTCTCTCTGAGACGGATAATTGTGAGGAAAATTAATTTTGAAACTTTTTTTGTGTCGAGTGATAGCTTTTGTGATATTACGACACGAATTGGTACAAATTTTCAAGTTAAATCAACAATTAGTTTCTGAGATGTTGGAAGCTGAAATTCGGTAATGAATCGACTTAAAACATTCGAGTAACTTTAATATCTTTTTTTAGTTTTTGGGTATTGTTATGGACGTATCATATGTATCCATGTTTAGTACTTGTATCCCATGATACCCACATATTCAAGATACCACACAATTGTCATAACATGACTGCAGCAGCCAACCATTCGAGCATCATTTTCACACGTGCAATAATATTCTGTGATTGCTTCTTGCCCGATTTCACCTTCAGCAACAAGTATCAAAATATGATGGTGTTTTTCCGCCATGGCATTGGATCTCTACACTTTCGCTAATAATGGACCTGCAATTAAAATACCGTATTCGCTGTAACTCAAAGGTGTTGTACCGTGGTTAGAATTTCGACTAAAGTTGATTAGAAAAATTCTCTCTTTATGGTGATCTGCATAATATGAAATTGCATTTGTTATTTGATAAGGTACGACGCTCGGATATTATAAATCATTTATTGCAAGCTTAGGGACCTTGAGTTCTCGATTATTTTCTTCATTATCTGGTGCTGTGTATCGAATCTCAAGATGCAGCGATTTTAGTTGCGAAAAATTCAGTTGTTCGACTTCAGCTTCCAAGCAGTTTGGTACGTTTACTCGAGATCTCATTATTTCAGCAATGTTAATTAAAATATCGGCCCTTGTGAATTTTCAAAGTCCTCGTTTAAATTCGTTATTAGAAACTGGGAAAACCTGTAAACAGTTTCTGAAGTCGTTAGAATCTAATCATCGATTCAATTTAAAAATTTGCAACAATTCGTGCCTCGACATAAATTATAATTTGGCATAAAAACGAATGGTAAATTCGGGGGATCCTAACGGGGTGAATAATCTCCTCGTTTCGCCTCGTTTGAATTTTTTAAAAATTCAAGTGTCCAATGAGATTTCAAAGTCCCTTCAATTTATCAAATGAAATAACCGTTTGTAGAATCAAATTTTAAGTAAAAGTGTGTTCATGTGTCTGAAATAAAACTAGTGTTAGGTGTATATACAAGGTTTTCTTATTACTATTTAATATGAAATGTGTCCTCCCTTCCCTTTAATGACTGCCTGAACTATTCTCGGCATGGAATCAATTTTTGCAATTACCCTTGACTGTTTCGTCTGGAAACCACACCTGAATTACTGTGTCTACCATTTTGGTTAACGTGGTACAGTCCATTTTTTGTAATCTGACCTTGCAGATGGACCACAGATTTTCAATTGGACTCAGATCTGGTGAATTTCCAGACCATTTCAGAATAGTAATCTTCTTGTCCTTGAAGTATCACCATAGTCTTGAAAACATGGCATGGGGCTGAAAAATTGCATCGTCGTTGACGTAGACTTTCTTCAGCTCTCGAGTTAAATGTCCTTCCACCATTGCTTTATATTTTTCACTGTTCATCATGCCTTCTACTGGAACAAGAGTGCCCGTCTTCATCAGAGAACTGATTTTTGCTCTGTGTTCACATTAACTCGCATAGTACTGTATGATTAAAGCCACACAGTAAATCGTGCTATTTATTCGTCGGGGTATTAATTCTATGATTTCGTTTGGATTTTGTAAATATCTTGACGCGAAGCTTCTAATGCAAAATACCGTAGGTGAATACAGTTTGGAATACTTCTCGTATCGTATCACGTGTCGCGACGCATTTATTTCTTCATGGGTACAGCGCTTCTGGTACGAAATATGGCTGCCACGGCCAAGTTCGATATGTGGCCAACACTCCCGCGGTTGAACCTTCATTATTTTTTCGTGAATAATTCAGAAATGGCGCTTAGTAAACATTTTGATAAAGAAAAGAGTTGATTTGTGCGAGTAACCCGTATAATATCATTGTGTACATGTTTCTAATAAAAGTGAATCAAATTAAAAGAAAAACATTTTATATTAAATTAATTAAATAATAACGAATCCAAGTGATAAATTAAATTTTTAATATTGTAATCCGCGTTTCCCACTTTTGGCCCATTGCGAGCCAAAGATTGCTTTTCACTGGCTTCAAATTCTTCCAGCAAAAACAATGTAATTAAACATTGATTTTGTTAAAACTTTTTTCACTGTTTCAAGGTTGCTCGAGGTCGACTGGTTGAAGAACATGTGGCGACCCGATTCCTTCTTCAAGAACGCGAAGTCGGTCACCTTCCAAACGATGACCATACCGAATCATTACTTGTGGCTGTACAAGGACAAGACTATTCTATACATGGTCAAGTAAGGGCAAAACTTTTCAATCAACGATAGATTTGTGGTAGTGACACTATTTTGAATAAATAATCTTTCGATTGCGGAGCTATTCAAATTTTAACGCTGCATACAGAATGTTAAAAAATCACCTAAAGAGCACTACACCTTTCAAAACGAAAAGTTCTGTATCATTTCTCGATGAAATCAGTAGTTTAGTCACAATCCATTATTAAAAATTGAAGAATTGACCAATCCGCGCACAGCTGAAGTAGGAAGACGTCGTTGTTTCTCGGTGCAAGAACGCCTGCGCGCTCTACAGTATACCGTATCTCGGCATAATTAGACTCTGTGATCTTTCAGCATTCGCCATCTCTGACGATAAACTACTTCGCCCCTTGACTCATTATACAGATACTAAGGCACTGTTCGGTTCCTTCCTGAAACCTATCATTCAAGTTTCTTTAGAAATATTAAAAATTATGTATATATTGGGGAAGGGGGGGGGGGGGGGGGCATAAGAATTTTAGAAAGGCTTAGATGGGGCACAGCATAAAATAGGTTAAGAAACACTGTACTAAGGTGTTCCGGTTACAAGTGCTATGGTATATACGTATTTTTATGACTTTTTCGTCGAAATTTTTCATTGATTTGTACGTTTACGCCTCCTATCTTCTATAAGAAATTTTTCTGTTCAATATATCAATGGGAACATTAACGGAGACACGCAAATATACATACGTCTGAATTTGAAGAATATTAGTACCCGTATTTCGAGCTAGAACTGTATCCAGTTATATGTATGTATCAATATAGTTTCCTACTTCGCGTATTTTGTCACTCAGGCTACCCGAAGATTAGTCAGTTCTTTAATTTTCAACAACACATTGCAACTAAGCTACTGGTACCACCGAAAAATGCTGCCGAACTTTTCCTGTGGCGTAGAGCTCTTCAGGTCATTTTTTGACACCCTGTATATTATCTTGATAGCAGTGTTTCTTTGTTATACCCCGTGGTTAGATTTTCTCTCAGACCTTCAGTTTTTGGAAAAAAACCAATAAATCTGACAACTTTGATGCTACCAGTTTCTGAAAATTTTGCTAAAAAATAGTCTTTTACGAGAAATGCACCAAAAATTGTTTGTGAGACCTAGCCATTTAAGTATTAATAATATTAATTTTATTATACAAAAGTAAACGTTGTGGTATCGTGTTTCAGACTGACGCTAAAACTCTCTTGCGCCATGAACTTCCTGATCTATCCTCACGATACGCAGGAGTGCAAACTACAAATGGAAAGCCGTGAGTAACGCTTTCCTCAAACCGATCTCGGACTCCAAAATAGTATTTTGCGCTTAATGAAACAAACCCACTCTCATTTTGCAAATTTATTTATAATTATAATACACTCCAAGGATAAACACAGCGTGATGTGTGCTAACAATAATTCTGCATCATCTGTTTACTTAGAAAAACTAAAAAGGGGTCAACCTGTAGATTATCTACTCCTTGTTAGATTTAGTTCATTTTTAAGTATGTTATAGAATTTGTCTTTCTGAACAACTTTTTCCTTCTGCGAAAAGGTCGGACTCCCTTAGTTTTCAAAACGTTTACGAAAAAAATCCTTACCGTATGTTTGCGTGCATCCATGGCAGTGTATGCGTCAACATGGCGCGACCACTCATCTGCTATTTCTAAAAATACTTCACGGCAACCAGCAAACAGTCTGTATAATGGGTGAACTGTTTGGAAAGTATCTTATAAGGACAAACTAGAAATATGAAAACATTGATCGAAGTACGAGGCTGTCAAACAGGATAACACGTTTTTGCTTTGTCTTTAGTAAGCTAAAGCATTCTGTGGATTATTTGGATAAACTCTTTGCCGACTGTCGCGACATATTTGTAGAAACAGTGGATGAGTGAAGGTCACACGTAACGCATGTACAGTCATAGATGTGTGCGTATGTGTGGAATTCTGTATAGTAGTAAGCATCCTTTTTCTAGAAACTAAGAGAGTCCGACCTTCTTGCAAGAGGAAAATATTACTTAAAATAATGAATTTTATAACATATTTAAAAATCATCGAAATTTAAGAGGGAGTAGCTCATCTACAAATATACCACGAAATAAACTATGGAAGAAATATTTTTATTAAATTTTTTGTATATAAGTATTTCACAATTATTATAAAATTATTTGAAGTATTCTTCCTATCTTGGTCCTCCAATTACTTCACTAAATGAAACTGATGGCTTTAATCTCCTTCGAATATTTTTATCTCATCGAACGCGGAGTCCCGCCGACACCACGATGGAGCTTCCGAAGGTGTCCAAAGCTTCGAATAGAAAGCGTTCGAAACAATTAGGAAATCAAGCACCGTTGTGAATTTACTTGTCTATTGAGAAAATCGAATTGTAGAGAACGACCCTTTTAGTTTTTACACGGTGAATACCGGTACGATTTCACAAGGACAAAACAACTCGGTCAACAGTGTCGCACACGACGGATGAAATGATCTTCCAGTGGGATCCCGATGTACCACTCGTCGTCGATGAGAACATCGAGCTGCCGCAGCTACAACTGGTTAAGAATTATACGGCCGATTGCACGCAGGTCTATTCGACCGGTAAGCGTTTTATAAAAAGAAACAGCCTTTTGTTTTCTCTTAATTAACCTTCGATTGAAATGCGTTGAATATTCGGAGGCACACGAATAAAGGATACACTGAATTTTGCGCAAATCGTGTCGCCGTAATAATGGTACCGTACGGAGGTCGAAAGACGTCACTTGAAAGGAACGCATGCCTGATTGGTCAGAGTGGAACGGTCCCACCACCGACGAACTATAGGACAAACCAATCCTGCAGTGCTTTGTTTTGTCACACGCTTTCGGGGTTCTAAAACCGTTACCATATTTATGTCACATCCTACCATATCGATTAGGACTAAATTTTGCATTGCAGCGCCGTCAGTGATTAAAATTAAAATTAAAAATACTGATAATTATTCGTTTACCGATTCAGTTGTAATCAAAATGGCTCAGTTACCTATGCACCACCTCAAGTGACATCTTTTCAACTCTGTACGGTAAATATTTCATAAATACTGGTTAATGGATTGTGAAAGTAAATTCGATAAATATCGATAACCGATCCTCCTCACTGATTTTGTTCATTTTTTAATATCTTGTTGGAATAATGATTCTAAGCAATCTATTTCCTATACATGTATAAAAAAATCACAGTCGTGGATGTGATTCTGTGATCACGTAATAAATCACCGTTAGTGATTTCGCACTTTATCCCTAGTGCGGGCGCATGCGCTGTCACAGACATGTAGGTACACACGTAGAATTCATTGCAATAGCAGCAATCTTTTTTTACAAATATCTCAGAGACTAAGGCCGAATGCAATCATATATATGGGGAAAAATTGGCGAAATCAGTGAGCAATACCGGCTACCGATACTTACCATAAATTCAAATATTGAATAAAATATCAAAGCTATAGAAAACGATGTTCCCGCAATTCTAAATGCAATCAGGTTAGGTTTTGCAGATGAAATGGTCGATTAATCTACCGTTGGATTATTGCTATAAATAAATGTAAAGGCAAAAATGTCTCACAGAAGTGCTTTTATAAACATCCATAATAGAAAGAACCAAATGAGTGTTTCTTAGCTATAAAAACCTGCGTAGTTGACTTCAGATGTTCCTTTAGGTTCTTAACGCTTTGACTGTGAAAGGCGTATACATATGTCTAGTAAATCCAGATGGAAGTTCCAGAACTTTTTAATTTTGAAATTTCTTGATTTTTTAACTTAAAAATTTTGAAATTATGAAATTTTCTAATTTAAAAGTTCTGAAATTTGGGAATTTTAGAATTTTTCAACTTTGGAATTTCAAAAGTTCAAGTAACAATCAACTTAACTATAACTATAAATTTTCTTTCATTGACTTAAAAAAAAAATCTTTTCATGTCGATTTTTGTCAAAACACTGACAGACGGCTTTTTGGCAAAAGGTTATCCCCCTACAGTTCGAATTTTCTACGTTTACAAAAAGAAACAACGAAGTACCTTTAAAGGCACTTAGATTTCTATACTTTGATATGATTCTAAGGCACGGTATTTATTCCAGTGGGCTATATTTTATTTCTTATAACATATACAAGTCGTAACGCTACGTAGAGTAAAAGATAAGAGAGATGGTTTTGAATCTACTGTAGAAATTTCAAAGTTTCACGATTTTAGAGAGAGGCTAAAAATGACATTTGATGTAGCGATTGTGCTACCACAGACAAGATACATGCATGGACCAAACATGGTTCGTTGCAATACGATCTGAAATACCGACATTGTCCAAAATCTTATTTCTATCAGCTTTTATTATTGAACACTTCACGTTTCAGAACGATAATTTTAGGAACTGCACGAGGCAGAACACTCAAGGTCGATTAAATAGTAAATATAAGACATTTGTCTCAAAATGCGAATGCGTGACTGAGTGACTTCTTGCTCATCCTAGAAATTCGTCTTATTTGAAATTAAATGTGAAATTACATCATTTTTCTTTTTGTAATGAATAATTACCAGTATTTTTAATTTTAATTTTAACCACTGACGGCGCTGCAATACAAAAACTAGTCTTAATCGATATGGTAGAATGTGACATAAAAAGATAACTTTTAAACTATTTTATCGATGTACTGAAGGAAGAATGTGGTGGAACGGTTTCTAAAGAAATATCTTATTATAATCTATTTAACCCTTTAACTGCACTGTATTTTGCGAAAACTCCTAAAAAATGTTCCTTAATTTAAAGAAAAAAAAAAAAAAATACTGTTAAAATTACGGTAATTCTTACTTGAAATCTTAAAGTTTGAAAATTCAAAACTTCAAAACTTTCAAATCAGAAAATTTGTAAATGGTTCTGGTGAGCGTATATATACACCTGTGGTAAAAAAAGTTAAATGCAGTACTGTCTATTTACACTGAACGATACTAATTTATTTATTAGTTACACTCAACGTTTATTGTTTATGAACTATTTATCATCCTTTAAATTTAACCTCTTGTGCTCCAATTTCGTTCGGCCAACATTTTTTCTCCTTTCTGGAAAAATAGAAATCTAGAAAAGAATCAGTTTTCCCGCTTTCTGTGAAAAACGAGAAATTTAAAAATTCACGCGCCGAAAGTAGGGTCGCCATATTCAAATTGATTTCAGAGCCCTCATTCGGTGAAACTCAGAATCTCCGAATAAGGATTTTTCTACAGTACCATGAGAGAAATGGAAATACTTTGTTTTTCAATTATTAGGAAAAAAACTGACCGATCGGGGCCTACGCAAGCTCGTTAGATATTAATATACGTAGGCTTGAGAAACATAAAATTAATTAGGAACTGCAAGACTGATTATAAACTTAATTACGAACGTACGACTCTTCGGTTCGACGTATACTAATTGATGTCACAGGTTGAACTTCTGACAGGAACACTTGCTTGTTTCCTTGACCTTGTTTACTTCTCCCAGGGGTTGTGGGTGGGCAGGGAGGATCTCCACATTAGAGTAATTGATCTTGAACGGGTTGTTACGTAAGTAGTCCTTGCTCTAATTTTGGGAATGCCTGTAGATTTTGCTTTGGACATGTTTTCATCAGCCAGAATAGTGCTCCCAGGTACTGGTTCCTCTGATAATCTTCTTTTGTTCTGCTGCATGGTTATGCGGCTCGACGTCGGTCGAGGTCACATCCTAGGAATTATTTTTCACTCGAATAAAATAGAGAAGATACGCTCGTCGAAATGTTCTCTGGAACTGCGGACCACAATACCTTCCCCGACTTGCGTGCTGTGCTGAATCACTTTACTGAACTGGCATGGTCCAGAGATGGGCTGGTGAAGTATGTACCTTCTTTTGTCGAAGGAGATCCAAAGTCCTGCATGGGGACACATGGACGTAGTTGATGCGTCAGTAAGCGAGGAAGCCAACTGACGAGGAATGTTTGTTCGACGTCGAGGGCAATACTGTCGTCTAATCACTTGAAACGAAGTAGTTTTGATCAAACTTCTATTATGCATTTCTTAAACTTCACAAAATTTGTTTACAGCGATTGAACGCATGTACCAAACCGGCTGTTTAAGATACAAGGCGGCGATTCATGGCACAGTCGAGCTTGCAACACTTTCCCAGGCTTCTCCGCGACCTTGCTTATAGGTCTATTTGCAACCGGCGTGTGCAGGCTGTAAATATTAGTCGGTATTCGGGGGAGGAGGGAGGGAGGGGAGGGGTATTGTTCAGCGTAGCCTTCCACTCGAGCCTAAAAATCTATAATGTGTCATGAAGTTGTAGTCGGAAATATCTCGCCGAGCTTTAAACTCGCAGCGATGTCTGGTTATCGTACAGGCGAGTCTTACACAGAGTAATTTCACTATCTTGTCTGAGAACGCGTCGCACTGTGCTACGAGCGCACTGAAAGGAATGAAACAACCTCTAGTCGCTGATCAGTTAGAGGTAGAAATACAGGAAACGCCCTTAAGCCCTCCACCTTGTAAGTGAGTGAGGGGCGTATAACACAAGAGTGGAAATAACTGACAGAAATCAGTTGATTTAGATCGGCAGTGCGGTTCAATCAAGTTCAGAATTCAGATACACAATTCATCCACGATTGAGAATTAGCTCAACCAAATCAAACAAATCAGATACCAATTAGTGTATCAGACGATTGCCAATCAGGGCATTTAACTCAGCGCTCAGCAGGGCAATGTCAGAAATACATAGCGGACAACTCAACGTCCGGTGTATATTATTTCTCACAACAGTGGATAATTCTTCGAGGATCAGACAACTCCAAGTGCAATATTTATAAGGTCATTTGAAGGTACCTCGCACACGGTGTGTTTAACAGGGTCACAGACAAACAGAGAGACAACAGTCCTTTTTTTATAAGATTTTTTTCTGGATTCCGAATACAGGTAACCTTCCTATGACACGGTAGATAGGTTCTTAGAAAATGCCGTGTTGTATATATACTGTATGAGACCCAGAACCAGTACAAAAAGGGGGGGTTACGTTTCGAAATCTTATTAGAAACAAAATTTTTTTTCAATTCCATATAAGCAACTTGATTTTTATTAAAAATATAAATGTATATATAACATAAACGAATTCTCATTTAATGTAATCTTAATTTAATAAATTACTTCCGGAATTTCTTTCGGATTAGAGTTATAAATGAGTAAATTATAATTTATTTACATAGTTTTATATAAAGACACTATAAGTAGTTCATTACTCTTTCCTGCCATTATTTTAAGGTAATTTAGTTTTTCAATACGTTAAGCAAAAATCATGTTATCCAGTGCTGTAGAAGTACAGTGTTGTACAAAGGTTTTCGCAATTTTCTTGTCGTGTTAGAGCGAAACCGTATTATAGGATGCCGTGTTGTAAGAGGGCTATCTGTTGGGTGGTATTTAATAATTACACTGCTGAATTTTATAGTTTAAGCACATATATATATATATATGGTAACGAGAATAATAACTGGTATACATAAACTAAATATTAATCGTCGAGCTATATCTGTTAACAATCGCTTAAGGATCTACAATGGCAATGATAATGAGTAATGAGCGGTTCACTATCGGGTGATTGCTAATTGCGTATGGTGGCGCTTCTTTCTAATGGCGGGAAGAGCAAACTCCTTCACTATCCATTAATATAAATATTTTGAAGGGCCCTTTAAGGAGCGATCATAATCGATCAGGGGTGGAAAAATAATATTATGTTAGAGTTCATAAATATTAATGTCAGGCAAAGTATAGGCGCTCGTACAGACCAGGCCAGCGGACAATTTCTGAATTTCTGATCTTGCTTATACCGGGTCCATTATCAAAAAAAGAAAATGGTTTCTTCCTTTTTTACCAAATACGTGGATAAAATCATACTTCTAAAATTGTGTTAAAAAATATTTTAACACAAGATATTTTGCATTTTTTGCAAGAACTAAACTCATACTTTATGATGGAGGGGGGAGGGGACCCCTTTCCTCAGTCGAAAGATATTCTTCGATTAAATTTTAGAACGAGATAAAACAAAAAAGCGAAATATTATATAATGGAAATTGTCAATAATTAAACTACAAAATTGGATTTTTCCATTTTGTTTTTAATACATTTGCCATAAACCTAAAACTTTACTTTATTTAATTTTTAAAAATGATATTTTTATGTCATATTGATACAATATAAGTGCTATTTAAAAGTAATTTTAGATTATTAAACTGTCCTAAATGTTTTTCATTTAGAAATCGACCATTTGATATGCAAGTACCTAATATTGTGTTACTTTCAGTTATAAAATGTATAAAATGTGTTTAGTTATACTGAGCACCAATTATATTGAAACAAATTAATAGAAAGTTTTTTCTTGTTTAGGTAATTTCACATGCCTCGAGGTAGTCTTCGTCTTAAAGCGTAGGCTTGGCTACTACTTATTTCACACTTACATTCCTACTTGCTTGATCGTCATCATGTCGGTAAGTTTCTGAACGTTACACGTCGATAAAATAATGAGGAGAAAGTAAAAAACTGTTAATTTGATTTATGGTCTAAAATTATAGAAGCATACAAACTATAATGGTATGAAATATTAGTGAGGGAGAATGAAAGTGGAGATTAATGATATTAACATTTGAAAATATTGAAATCCTGAAATTTGAAAAACAAACTTGAAAAATTGAAAATAAAAAAACTTCCAAATTTCAGTATTCTAAAATTCCAAACTCTCAAATCTCAAAATTTCGAAATTCTACGATTTTTCTATTTTATTAATTTTACTAACGTAATCTTACCACTTTCCCCCTCACTATATGCTAACCAATGTTAACCCTTAACCACTAATTTTAAAAATCACACCTCAATTTTGAGCGTATTGTTTTATTTTTTTCACAAGTTTGAAATAAAATAATAAATACAATACAATAATGTAATAAGTATAGTAGGTGATTTGGTCGGCCGCGCCTCTATACTTACGAAACTGAACTTCGGTACTTGAAGGTTAACATGAATCGAAGTCACATAAATCACTTTAATCGACCATTTTTTCTATTCCCGTCCTACGAATATGTTGGTAAAACAATTTTCTGTGTTCAACACAGTGGGTCTCCTTCTGGATAAAACCGGAAGCAGCACCAGCCAGAGTGACACTGGGCGTAACATCCTTGCTCACCCTCTCGACACAGCACGCGAAGAGTCAAGCATCCCTACCTCCTGTATCATATTTAAAGGCCGTGGATGCATTTATGTCCGTTTGTACGGTCTTTGTGTTCATGGCATTGATGGAGTATTGTCTGGTGAATATCGTTCTCGGCGATTCAGATCCACCGGCGGCAAAACCTGCGCCCCCGCCTCAACCGCCATCTGCCAGCGGCACGGATTCCGCGAAGCTTGATAAAATCTTCGACATTGCTACTAAGGTAACGCCTGGATGAAAATCCGACTGTCCCAGACAGCTTCTGTGCCTCGGAAAATGAAAACGGGAGCGATAATGATAATCGAAAATTCTTCTCTGTTGAAGTCATTTTAAGAAATTTTTGTTCGTTACGAGAATTTGGGGGAATACAATCATATAATTCAAGGTATTCATTTCTATGTTAACGGACGATAAGATGAAAACAGTTTAAGTTGAAATTGTTTAATTACCGCTGGTCTCTTTGTTCAGTTATTTCGTTCCAAAGTCATAGGTCTTTTTTCTTGGATTGTTTATTTGATGACTTACTTAATTGTAGGCATTTGAATTTCGCGGCAAATTCGTGTAAGGGGTTTCGCGATTGGAGTGCCGCTATTTTTGTATTTATACGCCGGTTCGCGGCTATTATGCGAATAATAGATGATTTGAAGCAGTGAGAGAGAAAGCATAGATAGCGTGTACAGACAAAGGCATTGTAGAATCAACCGGGCTCAGCCACGAGAGTGTTGGTTACGCACAGGACTTGACTAAGGTCACAAACAAACAAATATAAAAATGTTATTTCTGATTTGCGTCTTATCGTGATTCATAGAATTAGTTTCATTCATAAAATGGTTACTTATATTCGAGAATTTTTGTCTGATGTTTACTACGTTGTCAACAGGACGCGACACCGATTTGTTTGTTCGTGACCACGATCAAGTTTGGTGTATAGCCAACACTCCCGTGGTTGAGCCGCGCGCTAGACATTTTTCATTAATAGAGGTAGCTCTCCTACAACATGGCATCCTATAACACGATTTCGCTATAACACAATTCATAAATTGCGAAAACTTTTGTACAACACCATACAGGTAGCCCTTCTACAACACGGTATCCTACAATACGGTTTCGTTCTAACACGATAAGATAAATTGCGCGAGCTTTCGTATAACACTGCAATATACATGTAACATTGTTTCGCTCTAATACGATAAGAAAATTGAAAAAACCTTTGTACATCTCTGTACTTCCACAGTAATGAATAACAAGGTTTTTTATTTAACATTAATTTGGTAAATTAAATGAAAATAATATTTTTTGTTTTTTTTTTCGTTTTGTGTTATACATACATTTATATTTTTAATCAAAATTAAGTTGCTTATATGGAACTAAAAAAATGTTTGTTTCTAATAAGTTTTCAGAACATAACCCCTCTTTTTGTACTGGCTGAGTCTCATATAACACGGTTTCATACAATACGGCATTTTCTGGGAACTTATCCACCGTGTTATGGGACGGTTACCTTTAAAGAACATTTTCATGAAGGAAAAAAGTTGTTTAACCCTTATCGGTCGCTAGCTTTTCATACGTGATTCTCACTAGGTTGTAGCTGGTTTCGGTCAATATACGAAGTTGTCACCTCCCGCGTGACGTGCGACCGCAGAGACAAAGTACTGTTGTCACGTGAGAGGTGACCTACGACCGGTAAGGGTTAAAATCACCTCAGCTACCACCCTCTGAAGTTATACCCACCTGTAGTTGAACATCCTGCATAATAGAGAAATGATTAAAAAATCAAAGCATTATTGGTCACGTATCTATTTATCTCTCCAAAACTTCCGAGGCACAGAAGCACTGTCTGATCAGCGGCGGTTCAAGTTGTGATCGTTCTCACGCAGGAGAATGCAATGTTGTTATCCGACCGATCGCAGAAATCGTCAGCCGGACCACCGCCAGGCCCTACACCTGCCCAGAGGGCGCGGATGCGCGCCCTGAACATCGATCGAGTTTCGCGGGTCTTCTTCCCTTTCCTATTCGCTGTATTGAACGTCACCTACTGGATTATGTTTGCCGAATACATTTAAACGTTCTTGGGAAATCTGATCGTGTCCCATTTCGACGAACTTCATCGAAAAAAGCTGATGTCACTAGAAGAGGACAATGAAAAGATAAAAATAAAAAACACAACTAAACGTTATTGAAAGAAGATAAACTTTATCGCTCTGATTACAAAACGTTTTTTAAGGACATTGCCTAAGGGTATGAATGGAAAGAACATATTGACTATTAAGGTGTTTTTTGTTGTTAAGATTGTTGAGAAGGTTGTTGAGATTGATCCACGTCTTTGATGTAAAAAGTTGGAAGAATGTTGAGAATAAAGCGCTTCGATTAAAGGTTCTGTAGAGTATATGGGGAGTATTTGGTGGAATTAGAGACGGAATGATTATTGTTGTTGAGTTAAGTAGAGTGTTAATTGATCAACTTTTCTGAAATGCACGGTTTCGATGATCAAATGAGCACGCAAACAAATATGCGCAATACGATGAAGCAATAATTAGAAATATTTGTTTTTAATAAGGTAGGAAAAGGGTATTGCTCAAAAATATTAATGAAGAAATTTAAGCATTGATTCATGCTAATATATTAGTGCTTTCAATTCAATAATGTGTAATTAAAAACTAGATAATTAAGAAAAATTGATATAAATTAAGAAATACCAAAGATAGTGTGATGAACAAAATTTGAATTGAACGTTATTTACTAATAAAAAATGTAGATAAATCTCAAATAAATCAAATATTATTATTAAAAAGGGAAAAGAACGAACAAAATTAAGTTAATCAAGCTTAATTAAAAGCATAGCATTATACAAGCGTGCTCGACCGAATTTTAAAATATATTTTTCAACATATTATTTTCACAATATTCATTTTCTTTGCGATTGTATCATTATTTTCAAAGAGCACTTATCGCAAAGAGTATGTAATACTTTATGCATTTAAAATTGGCTTCGACTTATTAGCTTAGTCAGTGTTATGAGAAGCGAATACTTCAATTATTTATAAATTATAAACTTGTTTATTAAATCAATGAGAAGAGTTTATTAATTATAATCACTGACAAAGTCAGATACGAGCGAAAGCAATAGAACGGGAGAAAGATAAGCTTGTGCAGTTTAATGAATGCCATAAGTTGAGGTAATTTTAGCCCTAATTTATTTGTTAACAGATAAAAATATATCCTACAGCTAATATTGATCCAAAGTCAGTAGTTTATAATAAAAAGAAAAAATTACTGATTTTCAAAAATCTTTTATTTATGTAATTTATACGAATGTATATAGGCTTTCTTTAAAATAAAATGATAGTAATACAAATTAGAAATTTTTTTGAAATAATTGTATAGGTAATTAAAAAACAGAACATCACACGTTAAATCAAACTGTCAATTTGAGGAGTAGACAATTGATTTCATTTTAAAATTATTCACAGAGGATTTATTTAGCAAAGAACAATTATGATAGAGAAATCAGGAAACCAAGAAAACATTGAATCAACATTACCTTAAATCTTGGGACAAAGTTATTCCGTAATATCCAAGGGTCAATAAAACAATAGTATAAAACAAATTTAATTTATAACATTAAATTAGTCCTTTTGCTATAAAATTATAAACAAACATTTTCCGTCTGTCGGCCAGAGTTACCCCAACTTATGGAACTAAAAGTTTGTATAAATATAAAAAATTTGCACTAGTATCAAAGCAGGATAAATGGAATTATTAAACTGTGGTTTTAACTCCCTTTGTATTCAACAAAGAGGACAATGAAAATGCATATTAAGGTACTTGAAGTTTTACTATTAATTTATATTAAATTTATATCAATTAAACTACTACTAAGAAACACTGTTGCAACTACTAAAATGAACACCGGCGATAATCTTCGTCGAATATAATTATTGGATATAATTACCATTAATGTTAACTCATTAATTAGATTTTATGAGTAAGTACATAAAGTTTGCTATATACAAGCAGCTTTACACTTTCAATTTTTCAAATCTCCTTTGAAAGGAAAGTTATTTGCAAAATGTTATATTTTAAAATTAAATTCAACATCATGGTATTAGGAATTTCAAAATTCTATTATATTCGAAATCGTTTGCACGACACAGGTTAACGAGAAGTCTAAATGCTTTTTGAGTGAAAATAATTTTTGACTACTTTTAACACTAAAAAGACCAAACTTTGTCACTACATAGAAGGACTTGGTACATCAATTGATACGTACATCTTTTCTTATTTTTCATCTGGTTAAAAATTGCCGGATACAAAATATATTTTAAGTGTAAGTATACATTATTTATTTATCTACTGTTACATACTCTACATATTGTTGACAAACATTTACCGCATGCTAGTTTTATATGACCATAAACTCCATCTTTGTATTGAGGTAAGATGCCCCTCTGCATTTGCTATATAAGTTTTTGCAAATAATGCTGCAAATTCAGTTAACTTAAGGTCAATTTCTGTCACTGTAATAGCCATCACAAGCAAAAAGTTAGAAAACTATCTGTATTACTGTTTCCATCATCTGAGCTTCTAAGTATTATCATTGCTTCTTTCTTCATACATTATTTTTCATACCTCAGTTTCTAATGTAAGTTCAGACTTTTACTACTAATACACATTCTTTACTGAATTTAGCAATTTTTAATGTGTACTATGGCATCTTACTCTGATTTGTCGAGGAAGGTGCCCTATCATTTATTGCGAAAGTTGGAGTAAATTAGACACATGCTTGCGTTCTTTCTAACAGTCTGTAAGCTAACAATCAGTTGCTATCGATAACATCTTTTTTTATTACAACATAAAATATCAACATACAGCAAAAATTCTTTTATGTTACAGTATAACTTTCTTCAAAACGCACCTGCATTGTACATTACAACAAATTCCAAGCAACATTTTAGTAATGGAAATTGTAAATACTATTTTCCTATCATATATAGAGTAAATTCTAAGTTATTTGGCATCTTTCGTTAAATTATTTTGTAATATCCATTTTCTTTCCCAACAAACAGAAGAAATTGTACTCGCGTTTGTATATATCTAACCACTAAACATATTATTAACTCTTTAACACTTTAACGCTGAAAGTAACACTTTTCCCATCCAATTTTTTGGAAATTTATAAGTTCTGATTAATCACATTTGAATGTGCTTATAAACCTGTACAAGAAATTCTTTAGGTTTCAAAAAATATTACACAATCATTTGTTACTTTTAAACACTGATAAAACAATCTTTGAGCAGGGTAATGAAGTAAATTAGTTTCTTTGGTAGGGAAATAACTGAGTAAGTTTAGTAGCAAAGCTGGATGAAATAGCATTTAGAAAATAATAAATAATTTTCTTTATTTTGAAATATATATATATTTAGAGTAAAATATTTGATTTGATATGCGTTCAATATGTTTACAAGTATAAGTAATTCCCAGGATAAAAAAAAATTAGTAGCAGCAATCAGGAGATTATAGTTAGATGTGAAGTATTTACATTAGAAAAGTCTGGTTACAAAGTTACGTATGTAGTATACAAATATAATTCAAAGTATAAAAGAAAGCTTGGAAAATTTATAGTAAATTTCTACAACTGCTGACAGTACTTTAAACTAGATTCAAGTATTTCATTTTATGTCAAATTATTAAGATAAAATATTTTGTTTCGTGTTTTATATTAATTTAGGTTGTTAAACTGAAAATAGTTTATTTTTTAAATTATTTATTCTAGTGGAAATACTATTTTATTTAAATTAAACATTCTAAAATATTAAACAGTATTTAAAATATTTATTTCATCAAATATTACCCACCTCTGGTTTAATATTAAGTTATTACTTCAACCAGTATTAAGTCTTGATCTATGGGGTGCTTTTGTAAAAAAAAGTTTACAATAAGAAAAAGTTTACAAAAAGAAAACATTAATTCATAGTGTTTCTAAATGACTACGACGACTGATAAAAAATAGAGGAAGATACATTAAATACTAAATTCTAAAGAAATAATTTTTTCCCAGAAAAAAGTGTCAAGGTGTTAAAGAGTTAATAAGATATTGGCAAATGTGTGGAGAAGAATAAATAGTAAGCTGTTAAGAAGATTACAAAGAAAAAATATTGTATGATAGTTGTAAATACCAAATGCCAGCAAATGCAAGATACTACAGATGCTTCAATTGATGCTCGTCGTCCTTTAAGTTAGTGAAACCTTATTTCAATTTCTCGTATTAGATAAAATGTTAATATTTGGAACAAATAAAATGAAAATGCGTTAATTGACACAATCGGTCCTTTCAGTGTTAAAAAACAAAAAACAGATTAATGTGTATAATATGGAGTATTATATGTCAAATAGTTAAGTAAGGATGTTAATAAATCTTGAACCCACAATACCTTGTGGGAACGATTCCTGACACGAAATTCTGTCAAAGCCATGAATCTTTCTAAGAAGTAAAATAGAAATGTATTTAGTGAGATACAAAGATTTTTATTTATCATTGACTTATTAGAGAACAATTACAATACTTTTGTTTATTTTATAATATTTGTTTACATTTTAGGAAATTCTTCATTTCTGTCTCTTTAGAATAAATCAGCGACAAAACAATATACATTAGCATTGATTATTTAATGTGTTTCATTTAATCCTTTAAATACATTACACTAAATCTACATGCTTGAGACACAGCAACTATTTGCATGTACATTTACTTAAATATGGTCTATCATCGACGTAAGTAGATAAGACTTAAGAGAGGCCGTCCTTCTTAGGATACAACTGGCTCCTTTAGAAAAATATTTATCAGTTCATAAAATCTTAAAAGAAATTAAACTAGGGGACCCGGCTCTCTTAAACAAAAGTTCTAGTTACTATAAATTTATATAAAAGAAGAAATAATGTTATAAAACAAGATTGTTTATCTTCTATCCTATATCAATTATGGCCATATCATACGACAATTTTGATTATTAATCAAAATACAATAACTATTTAATTTCTAGGGCATTTATAAATGATAGTAAATTATAAAGAAGAATAATTTAATAAACTAAAACATTATGCGAGTTTTATTTTGATTTTTTTTTAATAATAAGCCATTCTTCAAGTTTTCTGACACATGCATCGTATTCTATGTTCCAAATATGATTAGATATGATATGATGAAAAAAGTATTAATTTTTAAAATTGAAGAAGCACTCGACGCAGATACCGAAACGCTATAGCCATCTAACAGCGGTGCTCTTAAACTAATGAAATTAAATTTCATATATCATTTTCACAATAATTGAATTTCTTTACATATCAGAACTCATTAAATATAATGCAACAATAATATATTATAAATAAAACCACTTTAGTCAGATAAAAATAATAAAAGTAGAAAAGAATAAATATTAAAGGTCCTGAAATATAATTGTCAGTAAATGTTCTGAAACCTAACAAATTTAAACTTATTTTTTGCTTTTAGTTCTATAGAGAAAAATTATAATCATGCATATCGTCTTCGCATATGTATAATTAAACTTAAAAGGTAGAAATTTGTTAAAAAATCCTTATTCAAAAATTTAATAAAACGCACTTTGAAAAAGACTACCATTCATTTAATGGCAAAGGATTAAACTAAACATAGCGCGATGTAAGTAACATACCGATAGCGGTAACATATCATTGTTGGTAACTTATCGATGTTAGTAACAAACACATGTTCTCAAACTTATTCTCACGTCAGTTTTTATTATTTTCGGTACAATATGTTTAATAAATCTTGGTTTGTAAAAAAATTTAACCATTTCGAAAAGACATATAACATTTAATTCCATTAATTTAACAGCATTACCACTGGAAGGTCCCTACAAAGCATATTTTTGTTTAATTTTGAGAATTAAGACTTTTTGGGATCCTCGATGCAGATATTATTATAGAATTTTGAGTATAGAGCACTTATACGTGCTGGAAAAACCAAAAAGTGGCTGTTTTTCGAAAAGAAACATTCAATATACGTGTTTGTTCTATTCGAGACTTTAACAGAGAATAATTGAAATATTTCGTTAATAAACAAAGTTGAATAGATTTGAAAAAACAAACATTCAATTATCATCAGGTTGACAATTTAAAAACAATTTGAATGAAGAAAAATGCAATCTTTTAAGTCGACAGCGATACAAAAATGGTAACAGGAAATGTTATTTTATCGACGACTTTAATAGTCACCACATTTCCTAAATACGCCATAAATAAAATTGAAAAATAATTAAAAATGAAGTTTTCACTGAATTACATTGATTATTTTATGATAATGTAATGTTTTTTCGTGCTATTTTTCAAATTAAGTGACTATAACGTAACAAAATATACACACATCCAAACCAGAAAACCTTAATATCACTGACAGTAGCCAGAGGGCGAAGCAGTTTGTTTTTAAAGATCGTGATTTTGAAAAATTACATGCCGAGACACCGTACACAGTATCCAGTGGTTTTTCTGAGGAAAAATACCTATATTTTAAACTGGTTTTGGTTGTTATCAATTATTTCAGTCCTAGATCATAATTAGTACAATGCGTAATATTGAAATAAAAGCGAAAATCAAGAATCTGGCGGATGCAGTTTCTCGAATTAAACAGTTAACTGATGCTGATTGTGTCATTATAAAGCAGCATGATACGTTTTTCAAAGCAGCAGAAGGAAGATTAAAATTACGAAAATTCGAAGTAAAAAAACGCATGCAATTTTTTTTTATTTCATATTTTAAGTTATTTATAAAATTTTATAAAGAAACACGTTTATTTTAAATTGCTTTTAATATAAAAGTAATTTTTATAAATGTGTAAAAATTAATTTTTAATTTTTCTATCTGTACTCTTTCTTTGTACAATTCTTCTAAAAATTAAATTTAAACATGGTATATTTATTTATTCTGAAAAAAAAGAAGATTTAAATACTATTAGTGGTATAACTATAATAATTGTTATCAGTATCCTGTAATAGTGTAATAGAAAAAGTAGTTTTTTATTATAGGATGGTTCAGGGGAATTAATTTATTATAAAAGATCTGATACATTGGGTCCAAAACTTTCTAATTATGAAAAAGTGGCATTAAATGCCAATACTTGCATTGAACTTGCAAATATTCTGAGCGTATCTAATGGTTGTATAGGTATTGTGGAAAAAATTAGACAATTGTACATGATTGGGCAAACTCGTGTACATGTTGATGATGTTAAAGGTTTAGGAAACTTTTTAGAATTAGAGGTACGTAATGACATCAGAAGAATAATAATGTGTAGTTAGAATTGTTTCGTTATTTTCAATGAATATAAACAGGTAAATTTATATATTATTTGTTCATAAATTATGCATTGTTATTATTATTTTAGGTTGTTCTAACTAAGGAACAAGATTTACATGATGGAGAGAAAATTGCTCAAGATTTGATGACTAACATAGGCATAGAAACCAGTGATTTGATAGCAGAAGCTTATATAGATTTACTAAGTAAATCTACTGCTTAATTACAGTAAAATATATATGTATATATTTTTTATAACTTAATCTTAACACTGAATTTTGTAATACAAAATTATTAAAACTATCATACAAGCTTTTTTATAAAATAAGAACCTTCATATTTATTTTAGTCATAGTAATATCAAATAAGTAGACTATTGGTATCTATGTAAATATGTTTTTATGAAACATTTTTTCTTTTCTGAACTCATATTTTACATAATCTGAATAAATTATTTGATTTTCTTTTAAATATCGTGTAATTTATACATATTTTTTAATTTCTTTTAATAGAAGTTCAAATTTATTTTAATAATTTATGTGTTTATATATAAAAAAAAGTAGTGATACGTTTAAATTTTATGTTCAAAATATTTCGCCAAAACTCACGTAATTTACCGAATTATGTATATTGGTTATAAATTTCATGTTACTTCATGGGTGAAAAGAACAGAGAAGGAAAGAAAGATGTAGATACACAAAAAGATGATAGTGAAAAGGCAATGATACTTTATTATCATAACCGGGATATGTTTCAGTGATAAGACCTCCCACACTTCTCTTCCTTCCTTTTTGATGATCGTGTTTTCTTCTTACATTCCGCGCGTATATATTCTAATTCATTATTGCTTTTCTATACCACCTACAAATAGCAAACGTTATATAATACTACAATTTTACACTTAATTGTCTACATTAAAAATTCCAAATAAACCAAAATCAATAATCCAAATCGTCCATTATTTTTTAAAATTTCTTCTTTTCGAATACGAAAATTAAATTTCAGTGTGTTAGAAAAATCAGATAATTGTTTCAATTTTTGCAAAGAAACGTTTAATTTAAAACAATTTTTTTAACATTACATTTGAAGAGTTAAACGTATTTCTCCAAACGTTTTTATTAAATTACCATTATAGATGTGACGTTCAATTATTATAGTTGATAATCGAAATGTTGGTTACTCTTAACAGTTTAACATGATGGTTGTACACTGTGTTTATAGGAAAATAAAAAACCTGAATACACGTGTGGCGCACGTGTGAATTCAAACCAACTGGTTGATACAGTAGACATTACAATGCGTTATGAATACTTTCTTAACTAAATTAGGTATACAGACAAAAATAAATAAAATATACCTATAAAATGTATTCTGTTACTGTGAAAAGCGTACATACACGCTCTTTAGATGCTATGAATATATGCATACGAAAGTCATACATATACGTCTATTACAATTAAAAATTTCAAACAACTTTAACTTTGCCTTACTTTTAATTTTTATTTTTTAATTTTACCAAAAACATTTGTTTGGTTTTTGGTCAAAGCATGCGACAGTCAAAGAGTCAAATTATTACTATCAATTTTTTAACTATTATATTTCTATTTCTTTTTAATTCCTTCTTTTATTTGTTAATTTTTTTTATTAAAATTCATTAATATTCAAATTAATGAAATTTGAAAAAACAAATTTATATCAATAAATGTTCAATACATATTTTGTGTTTAAAATGATAAAAGTGAGATAAAGAAGATATAGTTAAATGAATTTATTGTTTATATGAACCCGAATTTGCGGTTTATTCGCATTATTCAAACATGATATTTATCACACCGCATAGGAATAAAAACTTGATATCCGCGGGCAAGAATTTTTTATTAATTGATTAATATATTATATTACTAATTGGTTAATGTATCTAATTATTTCTGTTGTCTATATATGGTTTTACATCCTATTCTCACTTACTTAATTACTGTAAAAGTGTACAAGATGTATAATAAATAAAATTTAAAAAATCCGTATTTCCGATCATCATAAGTGCTTTTTATCATTGCGTAAAGTCTTAAAAGGAATATGAAGAACAATATACGTGAAATTATGAATTAAAATTATACAACTTTAGACAATAATACAGCTAAAACTCTTGCGAAAAAACTGTGCGAAAACTAAAGGGCTCGGCCCCCTAGACAAAAGTTGTAGTTACGCCAGTGACCCTGTACCTAGGCGGCTGCTCTAACACCCTCATTTCACTGGAAAAGCACGAGTAAGAAAGGGATCTACGTACGGCACTGGCCGCTGTCGGAGGTTCTCCTTACGAAAAAGACTGTGCCACACTCTGGCAGCCAGAGTCGCGTCACCAGACGTCCGCAGCGGTGCTTCTTGTTCGTTTCTCGTCTTGTGATATTTTTACTCTATTTGTGTGATTAAGCATCGTGGAACGATTGATAGATCATATTTTCTGTGCCAATCCTGTGTTAGGTGTGCTCTTTGAAGCGGTGGCAGAGTTTCAAAAACAGGACATTTCACGAAAGATACATCGATTTAGGTAAGATATTCCTCGCTGCTTTTTTTTCTCCTTTTTCTTCTCGACGCTTATTTCAAGCTCGAAACTCGGGCTCTGGACCAGCTTTCGCCGAATTTGTACTTTTCCTGTGAAATGGAAAAACGATCGATGCGCAAGAAAGTTTGTACTTCACATTTGGCGCGGTTTTATAAGCAGCATCAGAGAAGAGGTGTTTTAATTCACACCACTATGTATGTGTTCTTGTCACCGACTTAGAAATATAAGGACGAGACATAGCTGCGCGGGGTATGAAGCTAAAGGGGGAAAGCATCCGTCATACTGCATTGCTCTCAGTTACTTTGTAGCAAGCAGATTGGTAATAGTGACTTTAGATGCAATTAAAATGCCTACATGTTCTGTAAAAAATTATCTTACTAAGCATATAAAAAAAGGTTGTAACATTAAAAAAAATACCTAATATTTCCCAGGTAAGTGATTAAAATGATCCACATTTATTGCAATTATGCATATCCTAACCTCATTAGTGAAAAACAGTTGAGTGGTAAAGAAGTATTATTTATCTATTTGTAACTAATAATGAATAAAATAAATGTTAGTTTTAACATTCCTTAGTTAGAGTATAAGAAATTTGTATAACGAAGTTGTACATTTTAAGAATCAATAAAATTAAATTAAGTTCTTATGCCAGTGTCTTATGTTTTTTTATATCTATCCTAGAAAATAAAAGAATACAATTAATTCTGCTACAATTCTCAAACTTTTATATTTTAATGTTATATTAATATCAACAATCGATAAAGATATATAATAATTTAAGAAGGTATTTAATACAAAATTCGAACATCATTAAAACATTAAAATAACATTTTAACATACTTATTCAATTTTCAGTATTATTATAATACTTTGAAAATGTTTTCAACTTTAATTTTGTTTGAATTTCCCGCCATGAAAGGGCAATGTAAGATGGCCAACGAACTTTCTCCTTTTGCTTCATATCGCACCTCATCCCTTATCTAATATTTTGGTCTGAATATTCGAATAATTGGAATATGTTCAAATTCTACTGCTATCCGAATATTTGAAGTACCATTACCGCCTTATTTTTATTTGAAAATGTTGTTCCATAATCGATAACCTAAGCTCAGATTCACTTTTTAAACAAAATTATGAGAATTGATCCAGTCACTGATAAATATTATGTAGGTTCTGAGATAAAATACAATAAATATTTGAGTTACCTAGTGTGAGATACCTTACATGTTTCTAAATTAAACAATAAACGTTGAAATTAATATGGTGTTAAAAGAAAAAAATTTAATACAGAACAAATAAAACAGAAATTTTATTTTAGCGAGGATTTTAATACAGAACTATTTTAAAATGACGAGCTTTAATTTTCCTATTTATTAAATCGTCTTTATCGAAATATATGTTGGTTTTTATTTATGTTAATTGTGTATGTTACTTTACATTTTATTATTTATTTATTTATATAATAACATATTTTGCAAAATTAATTCGTCATATTTATTTGTTATTCTAAGTTATTTTTCATTTAAAAGTATACTACTGTTAATAAACTGAATATACACTTTGTCAGATTTTAAATATTTTGACATTTTTTAGCTTAAAATGAAAAACAAGTTTGTCATTTGTTACATTTCCTTTTTTCAGGCGAAGCATAACGCTCATGGCTTGGAATTGAAAACTTAAACAGCAGAGGGGCGGAGAGAAAATGGCTCGAATTTATTCCCGTCGGACAATCTTTGCAATATTATTATTTGCAACGATCATCGTGTCGTGTAAGCGGCATTTCATTAATGTGCTCTATTTTTCAGGCGTTTGTACGGTTATCAAACATTTCTTCACAATTATCAACCGTTATATCATTCATTTGCATAATGTTAATGAACTTTTACTTTACACGAGAATAAAGTTGTATGAGATTTAGTAATTACTGTTTTTGTAGGTATTTTGGAAGATCAAAATCAATAAAGAAATATATTTCTTCAATTCTGATCGCTTGTATTATGATGGAATAGCCAGAATTTATCTATTCATGATCGCAACGTGCTTTTCATTCATCGTTCTTACGAGAAGACATTTTATCCATTCCGATTAGATAATGATTTGACCCTTCGACCTGCTTTCCCTCCTAAATTCTTCAAGTCCATTTTAGTCTAAAAAATTGAAACTTAGAAATATAAAACATAAAAATCGGAAGATATTCAGTTAATTTTTAATTTCTTCATTTCAATATGTTTTCTTACTATTTTGAAGAAACAGTAAAAGAGGATATTAAAGAAGGGACGTTAAATATGATATTAATTTGCAAGAAAAATTTCTTCAAAATGTTTAATAACAATAAATAATGAAATAATAAAAAATATAAACGATTACGAATTGGTAAGTTCTTCTAATTTTCGTTCGTAATTTCCAGAGAAGATACATCATAAACATCCGGCGGTGCGTTGCGATAGGCCTCACCAGTTAGTAGAACGTTTGATAACCGTACATCCCAGCTTCGTTTAGAATTTCCTCAGAGAAATTATTTTTCAATTTTGTTTTTCTGAAGATTTTATCAAAACTGGATTTACTCAATATTCTGAAAGTAATTTCAATGCCCTACATGATTTGCTACGTTCTTATTAGAATAATTTACTCTACCACCATTATACATACATATATAAAAATATATAAAAATTGAATCTCTTCTCATTGAAATTTATGAATCTTCCAGGTGTTGCAGATCCTCAATATACCAGAGACAGGTTACCAGTCAGAGGTAAGTTCAGTTTTTCTTGCCATTAAAAACAGGATGAATTTTTTAAATTTATAAAGGCTACAGTTAGTTGTTATCCAATTTTATTAATAAGAACTTTTTAATGTAGAAAGATAATACAGTGTGTTATCATCTTTTTAAATATCCTGCTAATAAACATACTATTTGCAAAAATCCCAAGTTTAATGTATCAAAGGTATTTAAGCCAGAGGTAGGTAGTGAAAGAGGAACTAGATGTAATTGAAAATCTAAGTACATATACTATATAGTCTGGTGTACACACAGTAGCTGGTATTGAACGACAATTTTTGTATCTCTAAGATTATTTATATTTCTAATAAAATTTAATTCAAACTATTCCTGAAAATCATGCTGATTAATAAATGAAATATTTTGTGATTTTAGCAAATGTTTTCTGCTGATTCATATTCAACAGAAGTCTACCAATTTTAATCTGTACTGGTGTGATGGGATATACTAAAAATAAATTCTTAAAAATTTAATTTAGATACAACAATAAGTATAATCTATACTATTGTTTTTATTTATCTTTTTTAATTACTTTTAAATTCTTTAATATTTCTGTAAGATTCTGTAGGCTCTATCATACCAGTTATGGGTTAAACACCTATAAATTAAGCAATTTTACCAATTTTGCTAGAATGCCTTGCAAGCACATTTTTAGTAACAATTTTAGTAATGTATAAAGTTATAAATTGGGCCCCCAAAGTGTAGGGCCTTATGTAAGAAAAGATAGAATTAAATATTCACATGCAATCCAAGGTACAAATAGGGGTGTTATAGGATCAGTCCAGAGAGGAGATATGTCACCCATGGAGGTGACTGAAGAACGCCATTATTGGCCACGGCTGACTATTCCTAGTTCAAGAGGTAGCCATTTTAGCTGCTCCCATAAATCCTCTTTGTACAGTACTGCTGAACAGTTTAAACCAGCATGAATTGTTCTATCATAAATTAATCCTTTTACTGAAAACAATGCATGTATACATGCTGTTAACAGTCCGTTACTGTTTCATTAACACATTGACTGTCACAGTAGAAATGATTATATGAATTATTAATTGTGTTAAGGTATAATCTTTTAATTTAATAACTTCAATTTACATTTTTGAATTACCTATTAGTAAGTATAATTTTGATGGTGTTTAGTACTTTCATTCGTGTTTCATTTTTTTAATTGTTTAATTAAATTAAATTTGTAGAACTAGTCCATCACTGGTCTCTTTGTTATCAAAATTGGGCTCGTAACATTAATTTTAGAAATTCAGACTTACAGTTTTGTAAATACAGGTTCAATGTTATTAGTTTTATAAATTGTAGAAAAAAGGATTAATTTTATTTTATTTACATATCTAAAAGAAAAGTTAAAGAAACTTGTTCTCAACATTGAACTGTCAGTATAGAATAATAAATAAAATTGGAATTAAAAGAATTGAAGCTCTTATAATATTCCAAATAATCATTTATTACTGTATGACATACCAGACATGGTCAATGTCAACACATTTTCTACATAATTTATTTTGTGGAGAGATTAATCTATTTTATTCTTGATACATAATTTGACAAATTTATCAAGAACATTAATAACATTGTTATTAATGATTATTTCTAACCATCTTATAATTTTCTCCTTAACATATGTATGTTTTGAAGGCAATTATGTTCCACTTTTAAACTTCGCACAAATGTTCATATTCAAAATGAACAATGATAATATCGAACTTTTACCCTCACCTTACTTTATAATGTGGTTGAGGTGATATTTGGACACGGATGTACTCTCTGGGAATTTTGTTAATATTATTGTAAATAACAAGCTATAAGATCGTAGATGATCTTAACTGTATCTTTTAAGGGATGGAGTTAATCAAAATTGCTCTTTACTGTACTTATTTACTGTTATTACTTCTAGGTTCTCAGGTGAAAAGAAAGCATCCTTGCGAGCAGAGTTCGTGTTATCCTGCCACAGGAAATTTACTGATTGGGAGGAAAAGTCGACTGAATGCATCTTCAACATGTGGCCTCAACGGACCAGAAAGATACTGTATTGTTTCCCATTTGAAAGACAGAAAGAAGTGTTTCTTCTGTGATGCGTCTTTGCCAAAACAGCAACATAATATCGAAAATATTGTTACCGAGTAAGTAATAATTAAAAATTACCTTGCTAAAACAAGGTAAATATATAGCGTATAGTTTATGGACCAAAATGTATAGCTAAATCTGATTCGCAAAGAAATGATCAATTTGGTGAGGATTGTCTGAATGTATCTGCTCTATTAGATGTTTTTTTATATTTATAATTCATGATTTAAGTTTCATAAGATGTATTATTCGAAAGAATCAATGAATTGTACCCATAGAATGATGCAGGCACACGAAATGTTGATGCTGTGTCCATTCATCTGTATAGTGTTTATATACTGGAAATGCGTTCATACAATGAGATACTGTTCAATGTCACGAATATTATTATCGATTACGGAGAATGCATGCACACGAGTACGGACGGATCAACACATCTAATATTTCACGTATACTTAATATGAGGTCATCCATGATATGAATCCACCCAGTCTGCAAGAGTGCAAGCCACAATGGCAATAATGTCTCAAGCATAGGGTACTTCATTTAAACTCTTGTCTTACAAGAGGCATTTGCCCTTCTCTCTGTGTATTTTATCAGACACGATAGACCATGTAGTTATATGTAGTTATATGTAGTTTAGAATTAGAATAGCGAATTCCTAAAGGGAAGAAACCCCATTACCAGCTTCAATATTGGAAAATTACTATATTGTTAAATCTAGACTAGATTTGATTTAATAATTATTTTAATTATTTTGGTTTAATAATTCATTTAAAGACAGTTAATTTAGTAATAGTACTGCTTAATTATTAAATTATTTAGTAATTATTAAATTAATGAATTAAAAATTATTATTGTTGAATTATCTAATTTACTTTTAGTAAATCGGTAATTAAACATTTAGTAATTAGTAACTAAATAATTAGTCATTATTAAATTAGTAATTTATTAATTTCGTAATGGCCGATGGTCTGGATCAGTTATCGTGCCTGGGTGTAAAAAATGAAACTACATGGATGGAGTTTCCCTTATATTTTCTTCAGGAAAGTCTATGATCCTCGACAGTGTATGAGACCAGGGCTGAACCCAAAACTTTATTTTTATACCTTGAATTAAATTTTTTAATTTCTTGTACATTTAACAAGATACTTTTGAACCTATGTTTATATAATAATCAAAATAATATTTCGATACATTTTTCTTCATTTGTCTTAGAAATTTCTAATTTTGTAATGTTAGAATATTTATTAAATTATATATTATTTTTCATTGGTGACCATCCTAGCGCTTATTATATTACAACTTACCTCTATCCAACTTTCTTTGATATGTCTTCCTTTATTTTTCTATAAGACGAATTACTAATTAACCTTTATAATTTAAAATTGGTGCAAAGTAGCATCAATCTTTTTCGTTAGTAAATGACAACACGGTTCAGGGACGCGTTTGCTGTTGGGGCACTACTGTGGTTAAAATTAGGGTGTTACCCTTGGGTATCTTTCATTACGAATCAGATTTTAGCTATAGTGAAATTAATTATTATATTAATGCTTGATTCACCAATCGGTCAAAATGACTGGTTTCAATTTGTAGAAATTGTGCTAAGGAGAATTAAAAATTAAATTTCTATTACTACAAGTTAAATTACAAATTTTCTTGGTTTAATTACCAACTGTAAATTTAGTAATTTAGTAATAAATAATTACTAAAAATGAAATTATCAAGGTAGAATAGTATATATCTATTATTAGTATATCTAGTGTAAAAGCAAACAAAATTTTAAGGTGATAATGTCATTATATAATTTGAATTTCAAAATAAAATTTAGTAACAAAATTCATGTTAAAACAAATCTATGATTCAAAAGGTAACACTACATTCTACATAAAGAAAAGCGCCAATTATCCAAACCAATTAGGATGTTACATGGTCGTTATCCTCACCAGTTTTTGGAATCAGTTTCGTGATACAGTAAATCTTCTCTATTTGGCACTACCACGGTACCGCTGAATATCAATTATAACATTCTTTTGAATTCACGCCCAAATGTTTTATCGAGATCAACACATTGACTGCCACAGTGAAAACAGATGTGTGTGGTAAGACACACTTTAATTCCAATTATTTAGACTTCGGTCAATTAATTTTCAACTATACCATTCAAATTACTAGTTTGCACTGTTTGTTTAATACTAACAATATCCACGGTTTATTTTATCTTTTTTTAAATTAATTATTTAATTATATAAAATTTGAAGCGCCGGTCATCAGTGACCATCATGGTAGTCATTGTGTTAATGTCAAACGCTGAGGGGGACAGAAAACACACCTATGCAAGTGAGGACAGTAGCTGTAAATCATAAAATAATCACGTGATTGTAAAGTAGAAAAGATTTACTGTATTCACATTTTTTGAAGAATGAATTACTATTTTGCGTAATATATACCATATTTCAAACTATAACAGTAATATTCTTATATTCAACAAATGATCTTGGACTTAATTTCTATAGTTTGATATTGAATCCTCCTAACCGATTTCGTTAACTTCTTAATATGTTGTTAGAATGAAGATTCTAAGCAACTTCTTGATTACTATGGATTCTATATCCCGTAAATTTTAATATAAAGAAAATAAGATTGCATTAATTAAGACACACTGTCGGAAGCCATAAACTTCTCTAGGAAAAACGACGCTGTAAGGGAATATCACCATTCATTGTAATATTAAAAGGTTACCACGCATTATATTTAAATTAGAACATATACATTATTTTATAAAAATGCTGGAAAATTGTTTTATTTTTTTAATTATTGTATACTTTTTATATATTGTTAATGTTACAAAAAGGGGTAAACTTGTAAATTAGTTACTCCCTTTTAAATTTGGGTTATTTTTAAATATGTTATAGAATTCATCATTCTGAACAATTTTTTTCTTTTACAAAAAGGTCGGACTCTCTCAGTTTTCGAGATATTCGCGAAAAAAATCCTTATCGTTACAAAGGATTCTACGTATGCGCACGCGTTAATAATAGTAGCAGGTAAACATGGCGGGTAAACTGTTTGAAAAGTATTTCACAAGGATAAACTACAGATATGTTATAAAGGGTAATGATCGAAGTGCGAAGCTGTCAAATGAATAACATGCTTTTACTTTGTCTATAGCAGTGATGGCGAATCTATGACCCGCGGGTCAGATCCACGCGTTGATTTTTATAAACTTATTTTTTATATCATAAAAGAGAGAATAGGAAATCAAACGTATTCAAAAAATAAAATATATATATCTAATGTCGAATTTATAAAAAAACTTTTTAAAGGATTTTAAAAGTGAGAACCAAACAAAATAGTTTTTAACCATCCTCTCATCCCCCTTTCCAACTGACACCACTGACTTAGTAACCCACGAGCTAGTACTAAAAAAAAAATGAACAAATTTGATCCACTTATCAAAAAGGTTCGCCATTACTGGCTTATAGCGAACTTGGGCATTCTGCGAATTCTTCAGATAGACACTTTGTCGGTAACCACGACGTATTTATAGAAGCAGTGAATGAGCGAAGGTCATATGGTGACACATACCCGTGCGTATAGGCGCAATTCTATGTACTGATAAGTATCTTTTCTCTGCTAATATCTCGGAAATTAAGAGAGTCCGACCTTTTTGCAAGAGAAAAATGTTACTTAAAATGTCGAGTTTTATAACATATTTAAAAATCATCGGGATCTAAGGGGGAGTAACTAATCTACATGTGCACCCAAAAGGCTTAATAATATTATAATGATTACTACTATTTTTATTATTCTTAGTGTTAAGACACCAGAATGATTAATTAACTTAGTTTAGTAAAATATAAAGCTTCTTTTATACATGTTCTATATATGTTAAACATAACAAGCTTAACAATTATTTCAAAGCGAATTAATTTAATAACTAGGTAACATGGGTGACGGACTAGTAACTTGTGAATATAAGACGAATGGTGGAATTTTCTTTCCTAACATTGTCAGTTAATTAGTTAATTAAAGGATTCGAGCTAGGTTTGATTAGATTTATATTTTGGCCGCTGCGAGCCAAAATTCGAAGTTATTAAAATCAGTTGTTTTTCTGAATACCTCGAAAACTAAAGTCTAGCGGTGGTTACATGTAACAATAAAGTTTTATGATCATTATCCCATCAATATGTTAAAATATAAGCGAAATCGATGAAGAGGAACAAAATAGCAGTAATTATCGGATAATTGACGCTCTACCATATTAAATATATACGTCCTTATTACACAAAATAGTATATAAAGTGTTTGTAACATTACACAGTATATTGCCATTTAAATTAATAAAAATATAAGAAATTTATGCTAAAATATATTTTTTAAATTGTCATTAAAAATTCTATTTGATAGTAAAAACTGGTGGCAAGCAGAGAACGGTGTAGAAAATGTAACGATACGTTTCGATTTAGAAGCGGAATTTCATTTCACCCACATCATCATACGTTTCAAAACCTTTCGACCAGCAGCGATGTTGATTGAAAGATCCTATGATTTTGGAAAAACCTGGAAAGTGTATCGATACTTTGCTCACAACTGTGAACAGTACTTCCCAGGAATATCTACAGAACCACCGCAGAAGTTAACCGATGTCATTTGTGAAACGAGATATTCTGGCGTAGCACCATCAACAGGAGGCGACGTTATCTTCAGGTATGTAAATAGTGATAAAGAATCATTACTTAATTACTGAACACTAGTACTAATTTTTGTTGCCTACAATGAGGAAACTACTCTTTTTTATTTTAAATTCTAAATATTTATCTGACCCATCACCACCTCTAAAACTGTAGGAAGCAAACTAAATTAGTTAATGCAAACTACAAAGCCTAATTTCTCCTTAATCTATTTTTATTGTTACAATATGTACCATTATTAATTATAAAATGTGAAATATTGATAATAAACAATCTGAAAATTATTTAATGTTTTTTATAAAACTCTATCAGTTCTTCATTTTCAATAACGAAAGTCTTATATTACACATCCTGTAGAACTTAATTCTACCTCTAACTATTGGACTGGAAAGCTAAAATAGCAAATGTAAAGCTTAAGTTTAAAAATTAACTAACTTTCTTTAATAATTAGTATCATGTCCCTTTTTATTGCAATACTTAACATAATAAAAATACAGTGAGTTGTATATTTACCCTTTAATTCAATGGAGTTTGCCTTAAGATAAGTCTTGAGATAGTGATGAGAACAATGTTAACATAAACTGTGGAAGATGTCTATGTTTACTATAATGAATTTTCTTTTAAGAACTACAACAAAAACAATTGTTTCAATCATAACATATTTAATCCTTAACGTACATATACATATACATTGTTGTTTAATACTTTGTTGTTTATAATGTTCATTCATTAAAATACATTAAACTAAAAGATATCACATATTTGCTTACATTACACTTATATTTGTTGATATTATGTTCTTATTAAATATTATCATCATTATTTTCAGAGTGTTACCTCGGAATCTAGAGATCGATAATCCTTACTCGAAAGAAGTGCAAGATCTTTTAAAAATCACGAACCTCCGCATAAATATGACCAGATTGCATACCCTGGGAGACGATCTGCTGGACGATCGTGCTGAAATTCGGGAAAAATATTATTACGCTATTCAGAATATGGTGATTCGTGGTTCTTGTTCCTGCTACGGTCATGCTTCGAGGTGTCTTCCTCTTCCGGGTGTCGCCGACGAAGAGAACATGGTGCACGGTAGATGCGAATGTACTCATAACACCACAGGCTTGAACTGCGAGAAATGTCAGGACTTCTACAACGATCTGCCATGGAAGCCGGCCGTTGGAAAACAAACGAACGCGTGCAGACCATGTAATTGTAACAATCACTCGAACTCCTGTCGTTTCGATGAAGCAGTTTACGAGAAATCTGGACGCGTGTCCGGTGGCGTTTGCATCGACTGCCAACATAATACCAAAGGGCAAAACTGCGAATTGTGTGAAGTGTATTACTACCATGACGTTACCAAGGACATATCTCATCCTGAAGCTTGTTTACGTACGTTTAGATTTATTCCATTTAAACTTAAATTTCAAGACTTTTTACTACTTCCTTTAACACGTTAGCTGCCACGTTACAGCTACTATGAATTCCATTTAATGGTAATTTTATTTTTCACTTTATATTTTATTATTTCTATTGTCTCTAATTTCTAATATCTAATGGAAACATTTTGAACTAAATAAATCAAAGAATTCCTAATAATATGGGTGATGGTTTCTAATAGAAATTCAAGTATGACTCATACATGGGTGACATGGCAGCCAAGGTGTTAATATCTGATATCGATGCTTATCTATTATAATTATTGTTTTGATGAATTTTTCGTTTTTGCTTTCATTGTGATTCGTTTATGCACAATAATTATACATACAGCGAATCTTTCCTTTAGTAATTCATTAACTTTGAACAAATTATTTATTTACTTCTTGAACATTGAACCAAAATATAATTTTTCATTCAAAATCTTCATTGTTTTACATTATACATATTTGTACTTGTTGTACAAATCCGACTACTTCATGATTTGGTCCATAATCTCTGATATGGTATTAGAAGATCTGTTTTTTCTTAAATTTTAAATACATCACAAAGTAGTGAGAATCTGGTACATTTACTTGAATATAATTACATAAGTGTGTTTATTGAATTGAATTAGATTCTTTTGAAACAAAGTTAATAATTTATATATTTAAAATGTATGTTACAGCCTGCAACTGCAATCTTGGTGGTTCTTTGAATAATGGTGTGTGTGATTCAAGATCTGACCCGCTCAGCGGAGACGAATCTGGTCGTTGTCGTTGTAAAGCAAATGTGGAAGGTCGCCGTTGCGATCGCTGCAAGAATGGATATTGGAATTTCGATCCTGAAAATCCTGAAGGATGTCAAGGTACAGTTGCAAATATTTCAATATTATTTATATTGCAAAATGAAAATAATCAAGTAATTATAAATTGTAAGGGAGATAATGTCAGAAATGTATATATTAATAAAGATTATGTATAATGCAAAACTAGAAAATTGACAAAAAGGGTAGCACAAAGGTATAGTCCCCACAATCATATATGTTTTATTCAAAATAATAGTGGTCTACTTTCAATTTTATTCAAAACAAAACTATACTACATACGTATTCCAGACAATTTTAAATTTCACAGAAGCTTGTATCTCTAGAAAAATATTATTCTGAAAGTAAACATTATTTGACAGAAATAAGTTTTGTTTTACAATGGGTTCAAATGTTTTACTTACTTGTTTTAAAAGTTAGCTAAATAGTATGATTGTGGATTGATAAAACCAATTGGACAGGTCACTATACGTGTTTTGTAGCTAGTATTCTTCATGTATTTGGACTAAATTATAGATATTCTTCAAACCATAACTATCAATATGTTTTTTAATATCAATTACAAACTCATCAGCATTTTTCTATAGATGTATAAAGTTTTCTTGGTCATTAATTGATTAATTTATTAACTTTATAATGTGGTGTATCTTTTCAAATCTGCACAACCACCAATCAGATGCAGATCTAAGATTATTATTAATCCTGCACTAGTTACTTGTTTTAAATAATTTGAATTACTGGTAACTGATAGATTGCCGTACGAAATTTACATATAAAATGTAACGTTTGTATTCTTGCATAGCTTGCACATGCAACATCTTGGGCACCATCGACAATCGAGGTTGCAACATGCTTACCGGCGAGTGTACTTGCAAGCGGTTCGTCACTGCTCGTGATTGTAATCAATGTCTTCCTGAATATTGGGGCTTGTCGGAGGATCCGGATGGTTGCAAGCCTTGTGACTGTGACCCTGGTGGTTCTTACGAGAATTCTTGCGACGTTATAACTGGCCAGTGTCGTTGTAGGCCTCATATTAGTGGCAGAACTTGCAATCAGCCTGAACAGAGCTATTATACTGGATCACTGGACTTCCTGATTT
Organism: Anthidium xuezhongi; assembly: GCA_022405125.1. Classification (NCBI taxonomy): domain Eukaryota; kingdom Metazoa; phylum Arthropoda; class Insecta; order Hymenoptera; family Megachilidae; genus Anthidium; species Anthidium xuezhongi. Next base: position 417,576 of record CM039637.1, read on the forward strand.
ATGAGGGAGAACTAGCTAGAGCCTCTGATGTAATTATATTTTCTTTTTATTTCCATCTCAATCGTAATCACAGACATGAAGATATTGTCATCTCACCTGGATGACATGTTTACAAATTTTTCATAAACACTTCATAAACATTTTATGTTTACAAATTTATTCATACACTTGCAACACTTAACCCCTTGCCATACCATTTTTCCACAGATGCATCAGATAAAGCTAAATATTTATTGTTACAATATTAAAAAAACAAAGAAAAATCCAATGTTATACAAAATTTACATTTAACGATAGTATAGCATACCAACTGTGGTTGGAATTACACTTAAAATTGAATTGTAATAAGAATAAAAGTCAGGTTTGTAGCATTTGAAGAGTAAGGTGTGTTACGAGCCTGATTCGCCAAAGTATGGCAAGGGGTTAATTGTTACCGTTATACTTTAAGATGATTTGAAACACATACAATAAATATCACAAACAGTACATATGGATTAATAAATATAATCTAGATATGTTATAAATTACTTTACTTTTAAAGTGGAGAATCTCAAAATCCACTGGATGAAATATTTTTATCAAAATATACAGTCAAATTAATGATTTGTATTTAATTTTCTTTTACTACTTTCACAGAATTGTCAAGTTGTTATCAGAGAACCGTATCGTGACGAAAGAAACAGTACTTGGACCGGAACCGGATTTATGAAGGCGTTGGAGGGTTCAGTGTTGAACTTCACGATTGATGATATCCGCAAAACTTTGTGGTACGATATAATCGTACGTTACGAGCCTGTCCAGCAAGGAGTCTGGGAGAATGTCCAAATAATCATCGAAAGAGACGGTCCAGTGGATCCAAATGGTACCTGTGCTGACTGGAGACCAGAGTATGATCAACTATGGGCGCAGCTACCTTTACGATCTAGGAGTATCGTTGCGCAACCTTCGGTTTGCTTGGAAGCAGGGAAACGATATAATTTAATACTGCAATTCCGCAAATTCAACAGCCATGTGGACACACCTTCGGCATCTATTCTAGTAGATTCGGTAAGGAATGATTGATTCAGTTTGTTATTTTTCTATAGATTTTAAAATTACCTAGAAATATATATATTTAAAAGACGACCTTTCATTTAAAAAAAATTTATTATTCTTATTAAGTCTCTCATGTCAAATAAGAACATTTAGTATCAAATATGGAACCTCTTCAAGTCAAAAATCCTAAGAAATTAAGTTCCATAGAAATTTTATTGTTTTCCATATTTTCAGTTGCCATACTGGATTCGTTACTTTTATAATTTTAATTTGTGACGTCAACTTTTGATTCGTCATACTAGTTTGAATTTTGAAATTTTGACATCTGATTCACCACCTCCAGAGATTTTTTATACAAATTTAAAATTTAAGTTGTAATTAAATAAAACAGTGGTTATACCGTTATGTATAAAAAAAATTGTTTAGAATATTTAGTTTCTTGAAAAATTCTGAAATTTTTATCACATTATTTTTTAAGATCACTGAATTGTAGAATTGACACATTGATTAGAATTTAATTTTTGTTTAGATCGTTCTGCGACCGAAAATAGATGCGATACCGTTCTTCAAAACACCAGGAGTCGGCGAATTACGCCGCCAGGAGTACGAAAGGAATCACTGCAATGAATTCTTTAATGATATCAATGCTGTGTGGACTAACGTACCGGAAGTTTGCAAGAAGTATCAAAATAGCATCGGTTATTATGTTTATGACGGTGCACATTGTGAGTAATAATAATAGTTATTAACAATTTACAATTTTTAACTTTTCTATTTTATATTTACTAGTTACTGATAACATTAAACCTATATATAATTACAGTTAAGTTTTCTTAACCCCTTAACTTATGATTTTTCTAACGAGTGCGTCAGTTAGAGCTAAATATGTATCGCCTCGATGTTAAAACAAATGAAGAAAATCGACACATTATATTTATTTCACAACTGACCCGCCTTGACCATATAAACTGTAATTAGAATTTTTCAAATTAAATTTTAATCAAAATATAAAGGGTAAAGATTACATCTGAAACTCGAGGTGCGTCACGAGTGTGACACGACATTGTAGGGCAAGGGGTTAACTAAACTCAGCTTAACTTTTTAAAAATGTTGTAAATGAACAATAGCTCAATTTAATTATTTTGTAAATAGTACGGATATATGCTTATCTTATACAGTGTTATCAATTGTTTATTCTAGCTTGCGAGTGTAATCCAACGGGATCCCGCAGTTTGTTCTGTGAAAATTACGGCGGCACTTGTCCCTGCAAACCAAATGTCGTTGGAAGAAGGTGTGATCGTTGCGCACCTGGTACCTATAACTTTGGTCCGGAAGGTTGTATTCCATGCGATTGCGACGGTGTGGGTGCTCTGGATAATTTCTGCGACGTGGAAACTGGTCGTTGCAAGTGTCGACCAAATACCTACGGCAGAACCTGCGGCCAATGCGAGCCTGGATTTTGGAACTTCCCGCATTGCCAACGATGCGAGTGTAACGGACACGCAGAGAGTTGTGACTCGAAAACTGGGGCTTGCATAAATTGTCGTGATTCCACGACTGGACACAATTGCGATAGATGTATCGAGACTTACTATGGTGATCCTAGAATTGGCGTAGATATTCCTTGCAGAGCTTGCCCATGTCCAGGTGGGTTAACAGAATTTACTATAGTAGTTTGTTTGTTAACGTGCGCGCACCTGTCTCTTCGGCTTATCATGCACAGCCCCAAATGGCGTGGGATTGAGATACGTTTAATCAGCGCGCCCGCGGGTAGCTGGCTATCCTGTGCGTTGAACGTCGACCTTCGTGGTACCAGTTTCCGAGTTACTGGTGGAGCTCATAGCCAGCTCTCCCCGCAGTTCTACCTTCCGGAGGTAGGCATTGAAAGCCTACCCCGTGTGGGCAATATCCGCGAATGCAATTATCACCTCTGCCATTAGCCATACATTCTCTTGCAATATCTTCATGTTGACAATCAGAGCCCTGGGCAGAAGTCACACCGCGTCATCCTCTGTGGGGGCTTATTAATTACTATTGTAGAGAATTAATATGTGGAAAGAATAATGACTCGAGACGAACTTCATTAAAAAACTATGCAAAAAAGTTTTAAAAAACTTTAATACAATATTAATTAAAGGTCGCAATTATTATACGCTAAATATTATTCGTTCAAATGCTGGATTCACTCTGCCTTTGCTTTATTCCATTCACCCTAATATTGTTTTACATCCAAATGGACACGCTTTTCCGAAAAGAAACACACACATTCCTTGCGTTATTACTAAAACTGAACATCCTGTCTTGGCTTGGCACACAATTCCTTTCCCTTTTCACACAGACAATCGTTCGACCACTCCCAAAGTATTTATTAATTAAAAAAACATTGATTTTAAAGGAACTTAAAACTCTTGCTTTTACCTTTATCAAAATTAAATTGATAATTGCTTCTAGTACTGTTTGGGGATGGACTCGAACAAGGTCCGACTGATTCATTAGATTCAGATTTTGTATTGTCTATATTCACAAAAAAAGACTTATATAAAAGATATATCAATGTCGAGATTTTTGGTTGCGTTTAAATCGATGTGAAACGATAGAAGTACTGTATGTATATAACATAAACATTACTAATTTACAGGAACTTTGGACTCTGGTCATTCTTACGCCGATAGTTGTTCCTTGGATTCACTCACTCACGACGTGATTTGTGAATGCTACGATGGCTACACGGGTCCCCGCTGTGAAAGTTGTGCCGAAAATTATTTTGGTAATCCCGAGATTCCAGGAGGTGGTTGCGAGCTTTGTAACTGCAACAACAATACGGATCTACGACGATCTGGAAATTGCGATCCTGAAACTGGACGTTGCTTGCAATGTCTCTATAATACCGACGGAACAAATTGTCAGATTTGTAAAGCAGGATTCTATGGTAACGCCCTTAAGCAGGACTGTCAGGATTGTCAATGTGACTTTTTGGGAACCGATAAGAATGCAGGACCGTGTGATCATCGAACTGGACAGTGTCCTTGTCTGCCTAACGTTATTGGACAGCATTGCGATTCCTGCGAAGAGAACCATTGGAGGATTGCCAGCGGTCAAGGATGCGATCCTTGCGAATGTGATGCAGTTGGAAGTATTTCTGACAGGTTTGTACGAGCTTTTTGAATAGTTTTTTTAACATTCTATGTTTACATCTAAAAGCATGTAACATGATTTTTCATGGTATTAACAAAAGTTTAATTTTTCAAAAATTACCACAATATAAGAAAGAGTATGCGTAATAATGTTATCAACCATTGATGTGGCAAACTGTGCAATTCTGTATGAAATTGAACTTCGCACAAATTTTCACATTTGTTTTTCCAATATAGTAAATTTAAACTCACAATATAGTAAACTAAGTTTTTTGTTTACAATATTCATGAAAGTGACTTTTCATAATTGTTCATACTCCTAGCACCTGCTAGTTCAGATGAAAGTAAACACTAAACATTAATAATAATCTTATCTATTATGTTATGATGCTTTGTTTTCATAATTTTACTTATTCAAAGCATTTTTAAAACAGAAAAGTTGCACTTTTTGCAAAATTAACCCTTTACACTCAAAGCATTTTTGGATATAATTCAGTCTTGACTTTTTTTTTAATGAAGCTTTGAAAATTTGAAAGCCTTATTTTAGAAGGAAAGGGTTACAAATGCTTATGACCTATTTACTTTTATTTCTTTCGTTAACTTGCTATTTTCCAATATAAATAACGCTTAAATTTCACATTTTAAAATATTCCAGTTATTTGCACGTGTTGACCCAGAGGCACTACTCGAGTGCAAAAGGTTAAATCTGTATGAAATATGGTTTACTGATTCAAATTGAAAAAAAATGTTACTTCTTTTTACAGCTGCAATCCATACGATGGCACCTGTGAGTGTAAGCCAGGTTTTGGAGGAAGACGTTGCAATGAGTGTCAAATGAATCACTGGGGCAATCCGAACGTCGAGTGTTACCCGTGTGAATGCGATTTAAATGGTTCAGCTAGCCAAAAGTGCGACACAGAATCGGGAATGTGCATCTGTCACAAAGGAATCGGCGGAGAAAAGTGCGACCAATGCTATCGCGGTTATTACGGAAACGCGCCTCAATGTAATCCTTGCGGAGAATGTTTCGATAATTGGGATCTAACGCTAACTGGCTTGAGGAACAAAACGAATCTTGTCATCGAGGAAGCGTCGAGAATCCAAAAGGTTGGAACAACCGGCGTGTACAGCCAGGAATTCGACAACATGGTCGACTCTTTGGATCAGGTCAAAGCATTGATCAGCAACGCCTCCATCAGAAGCCAAGATTTGGACGAACTAAATGATTTAGCCATCGATTTAAATAATAACGTTTCGATGTCCACCAAACAGTTGGAGGAGGTGAATAATCTTTTAGAGAACGTGAATCACAGGGTCAATCTGGGAGATGCTGCACTGAAAAACCTTAAAAACAGAACGAACAATCTGCACCAGGCTGCGTTGGACCTTAAAGGTAATGCGACTAAGCTACAAGAGGAGAACATACAAGGCGCTTTGAACGTTACACAGCAAATGGCCGAACAGTCGGAGCAAGCGGAGAAAACGGCGAACGACACCAGCAACGTTCTAGCCGACGCGGAGAGATTCCGCAAGCACACGGAGAGTTTGCTGGCCAAGAATCGTGCTTTCGTGGAGGAGGCACAGAATAGGAACAAGGAGTCTCTGGACAAAATAAACGAAACATTGAACGCGTTCGACAGAATCATGCCAGGATTGAATTTGGAAATGTGTGGAGATAACGTAACGGATTGCAGCAGCGTGTGCGGCGGTGCCGGTTGCGGTTTCTGCGGCGGCTTGTCTTGTGATGCGGGTGCAGTGACGAAGGCCAATCAAGCTTTGGATGTCGCTAAAAAACAGTCTGTTAAGATCAAGAGTTACAAGGATGAGGCCGAACAATTGTTTCGTAATGTACGTTTTGTAATAAAATTTCCATTGTTTGAATTCTTATTAAGTTGTGCCATTATATTAACTGTTATTGGATACTTTGTTATTTTTATACATTCAATCACTTGAGTATTATTTGCTATTCATGATGCTCATATAATGCTTTTACACATTCTACCATTTAAATTTGTAATCTAATAATGCTTTATCATCAAAATATTTTACCATTGCGTCAACTATTCTTTCTTTTTAGATGATTCAAATGAAACGTGACGCCACCTCGGCAAGATCGAACGCCCAGGACGCCTTCAATTATACCTGGAAAGCTCGCAATTTATCCGACAACGTGACAAGGGATCTTTCCGACATAAATAAACGAATTCGTAGCACTCTGGACGAGGAACAGCCTACACCGGCTATGGTCAGGGATCTGGCGAATGAGGTGCTGGCTAAGAACATACAACTGAAACCCGATGAGATCAAAATGTTGGCTGACCGCATAGAAAGTATCGTCGGTTCTTTGACCGATTCAGAGAAAATTCTCGCAGACACCAAGGACGATCTTGAACGCGCAGAACAACTGAAGCAACATGCTAACAGAGCCAAGGAAGACGCGATAGAAAAACAGGCTCTGGCTAATAAAGTGGTCGTTTTGCTGAGTGACGCCCAACAGGCTCAAGATTTGGCGCAGCTTGCGATCGATCAAGCTGAACGGGACGTGGACAGATCCGAGATGGATCTAGAAGAGATCGCATCGGTGACCAGAGGGGCTCAGATGCAGGTGAACAGTACTTCGCAGACCGTGAACGCTCTGGATGCACGTTTAAAGCTACTGCAGACTCAGTCTGTAAGAAACAACTTCGTTTTGAATCAAGAGATCGGCGTCGAGGCTCGAAAAGTAGCCGACGTAGCGCAGAATGTCGATGCAAAGACGAGAAAACTGTCCGAGGAGTACAAACGAGCCGATGAGTCGCTGGGTCTTAGAGTAAATAAGAGCAAAGATAATATTCAGAGAGCAAAGAAGCTCCTGCAGAGGGCTTCAGAGTTGACCGCGGATACATCGACTAAATTTAAAGATCTCGATGGAATGGAAGTCGTTTACAGAGAAAACGAGAGGATGTTATTCGAACTAAAGTCTGAGGTCGATTCGTTGACTGGAGAAATGGAGAAACATTTGGCGGAGATCGAGCAGAAAGCACAACAGTATAGGCAATGTACTTCTTGAATATCTAAAGAGACTGTAGATAGAAACTCATTTTCACTTTGATAAAACAAAACTTGATGACATTTTTTTTTTAAATAATCATTTTGATAAAATCATTTTTCTAGGTATTTTATATCCCTTTATAAAATGATCACGAATTCTATTACAATTTGTTTTCTCAACTTTAAGACTTTTTCTAGTCTTCCCTATTCACGCTGCAATATTGATTTGGCATTGCAAACTTGATAAAAATTCTCTTTGGAATTTTCAAAAGTTCACTTATTGAAATTGGGGAATTAATAATTAGGTAACGAATAGAGGCAGTTTATTATTGCTATTGTATAGTAGTAGGTTATGTACATATAAGATTGACTCAAAAGAGAATCATGAATATTTTAGATACTTTTAAAATTCCGAAGAGATTAAATTTTTAGTGCCATAATCGCAATAGAAAGGGCTATTTATTCGTTTGCGCTATACATATTATAAAATATAAATTACATATACATTGGTAACTTTTTATAAGTCTATCTTAAAACTGTTTTCCTATCATGAGAAGTGCCAAATACACCATTTTTTTCATCACTTTTATTCTTGATGGACCAATTTTTTTAAAAGCAAAGGACGTACAAGGTGACCATTACATTCACATCATTTCTGATATACAATTATTTTTATACAAATGTCTAATTGTAATATTTGTACTACTGATATATAGTGTCACAGTTACAAATAAATGCATATCATGAAGTTTAAACTTTGAAAATATATAAAGATATGTTAAAAATGCAAGGATAAAAATATAAATGCTTTTCCACTTCGAAATTCACAATATTGTTGAATACAGACGATATTGTAAATAATTTGTTGTTTAAAATATAAAAAATATACACAGTAGAATGGAATGAAAGAAGACAAATCGCATGACTGTTTTTTAATAATGAAGAAAACTTTCATCTTCTAGATTAAGCTTGTAAGAATTCATTTTTGAAGCGCTGTAACAGCCTTGAATTTCTTTTTTGGGATTTCTCAATATATATGTTTAAAATTTCACATCTATACATTTTTTTACAGGTTTAAAATCTTGCAAAATAACAGTGTTTGAAAGACATTTATCAGATCAATTGAAACAGTCATTTTTTAATGCATCACATACAATACATTGTCATGCAAGAGTTCACTGTAAAAATAACCTATTAATTATTGTGAATATTAATTAATACTAATTGTGAAATACTAATATTTTGAATGTTTTTTAATCACATTTTAGTACTTACTTTAGGAAGTTGGAAAAGTATTTTGTGTTCTTTACAACACATCTATGCTGTAATTAAATTAATAATAAAATTGAAAGGATTCAATAAATATTGTATTCGCCAAATATTATTATTTAGTAAAAATGACTGAAATAATTGCATACTTACAGTACCAGAATAAGACGTCAATTTCAAAGTTAATCTTACAACAGATTTGATTTTACACTCTACGGATCAAATTTTTGTATCCATATGTTTTACTCATAAATAAGATTTTATTAGACATGATCTAATAAATAGATAGAATTTTTACTAATAGTTTGTAAATATACCATCATATCTTTTTATCAAACTATACATATTTCTTTTAATACATGTTCTGAATAATCAATTTTTGTACAATATATTCGTATAATATATCTAATAAAACTGATAATTAATTAAAACTGTTAATAAATTCAAGAATTTATTACGAATTTATATGCTTTTAATGTATGAAAATTAAGAATTTTTAATAAATATAAAAAATATGTTGTTAAATAAAATTGTACTTTATGTTCAACCTCATATTTTTTTAATTGTATAGTATTATTATAAAATAATTTAATGCAATACAAGCTTCCTTTATAAATTATTTTTTTCAATTTCGCATGTAGCGCGCTTCGAAAATGAACTGATGGTGCCATCTAACGCCACAAAGCGGAACTGACAGACGTAGCACCGACGAGATACTATTAACATTAACCAGTCGTGGTGGGTAAGGCAGACTACAAATTTTTCTCAGAAAACAAACAATAAAAAAGAAGTGAATATTGAAAAATGTATTATAAGTATATTTTAAGAAAAGTCATGAAGTTTAAAGGCGATTCGATTACGCTGTATATAGAAAATTCTGATCAAAATTTAAAAAATGGTCATTTAACCAGTCGTGGTAGGAATCGTGTTAAAAGCTGCTAGCCCTTTGTAAACTGCCGTACCAGGAAATGAACCTGGTAGGCCTGGACTCCGTCAGTAAATGTGATTAGCAGGGTACGTTTTTTGAAAGATAAGCCACATTTCGGTTTTGTCGGTCCTGTACTGTGTTCTACGTCAAAAATTCAGTGGATATAGGTCTAAGCTTATGGTCAGCTTAAAAAAATTTGAAATTAATTGTTTGAGGTCAGTGATGACATTACTTTCGCCATGTGTCACTAGATAGCACCGCTTGTATCATTTTTTCGAAGAGTATCATACATAAAATCGAAACAAAGCTTGCAGAATGATTTTAATTTACTAAATTATTTTTTTATCATTCTATTTACTTTATAAATGATAGATATTAAACAATTGTGTTTTGATTAATAATGTAAAAGACGGTGGTAGTATGTGACCGAGGTTGATACAGGATAGAATATAAATAATCTTTTATAACATTAATTCTTTTTTTATATAAATTCACAACTATCTATGAATTGTACTGTTTTAGTTTTATATAATAAAATCTTTAACCATATAAGATCTTTGCTTACTTTCCAATCCTCTTCCCTAAAAGAGGGAAAGAAAACGATTTTATATTATACGGACTTTAATATACAGCATATAAAGTAAATAATAGGAATTTAACAAGTTAGAGAACAGAATGAAACTAGTGTTAATCGTCAGTGAAGGTAACTATAAGAATGTAACCACCCTTCCAGCATTGGAACATCGAAGGTCATGTTCTAACCTAAACATAACAATTAGCATAACAAAAGAAATGGGCAGTTCGTGAAATGAGAGATACGGTAAATTATTGAAACTATGAAAGAGAAAGAATTCTTTGAGGATTACGGTTATTTATAGACTGATATTTTTAAGTAACGATAAATTCGTTGATATCGTCAGCGCTGGTCATTATTAAATCTTTTGTTCTCGTTCGTACGAGAAACCTGACAACCTTTTGAATGAACCAAAACACTTTCATTGTGTTTAATATATAAATAATTGGATAAAGATGTTATATCACAAATTAACAGCTTCTCTGTCAACGTTCAATTGTAAATTCGTCCATTATATATCACTTCTTTTTCTTCGTCTATTTTAAAGCATATAAAACAACACATTAAGATCTTAAATTAGAATCGGAAGTGACATGTACGCACGTATACATTTTAGTTCCGGTTTAAGTATATGTTTATACATGATTATTTTCTTAAGTATTAAAAATACAAAACACAATGTTTCAAATGAATCAATAACTTAATTTTATTACATTCTTTTTCTTGATAAAATAAGTTATTTAATCACATATATTGTAAATAACTTATATGAACTTCATTATTTGACTTGTCAGATAAAAATGTTGAGAAATAAGTTGGAATAAATTTTAAACACTTATAACGGTTTTTCATTACAAAATTTCTGAATCTACCCTCTCCCCACTCCCATCAAATTTTATGTTAATTGGCTTCACAGGACCCTTCAAGGCCATTACAATATCAGATAATTGTCAACATTATCTGTTCCTTTTAATATCCCACAACTTTTGCTTAAGATATTTTTCCATTTCCTATCTCTTTGGGAATATTTTTGGAAAATTAAAGCGAAATACCCAGTATATCAATTTTCATTGAGTGTAGCAGTAATGTTTATTTTATGGCTTAAAAACAGCAATCAAATATTTAAGGTACAAAACTTTGTCCTATATTGAAAATAATTAGTTATGTTATTTAGTAGTATCATTTTGTGAGAGATGTTAGTTTTTGAAAAACTTTATCGATTTAAAGACGATAACAATATTTTAATATGTGGTTTTATTATCAGCAAAAAGACGGAAGCACTCTCCGGAAGTGTGAAACTAAAATTGATAAAATATTCTTGAGTTCTTTAAGACAAAGTTCTTCTAATACAATTAAATTACTTAATTAAAAACTTAATAATAATTGTTAGTGATAATTGTTTATTGACAATTTACTGAAATACTTCAATAATTAAGAAATAGAAAGAATAAACTGAAGTATTTATTTAAAAACTTTTCCTACAATCCAATAATTTAAACAAATCTTACTTAAAACGCAAAGATTGGGGTAGATATAAAATAAAAATTCTAAGAAACTTCAAATAAGTTTGTGCCACCTCCTCGCAACTTATATTCTCCTGATACAAATTTTTAATTTCGAATAACTAAGTTTCGCAAAAGCAGGTCCCGGCAATTCCTGGAATTTGACGTCACTAAAATTCCAAGAAGTGACACGAAGGAAGGTTTTGCCATGCAATTTTTGCTGTACTTCATTTGCAGTTTTTAAAAATAAGTGATCTAAAAATCTATTCGTTACATTAATATAATATAGGAAACGTCAAAAAGTACTGTAATTGACAAGATGCATGATAACAGAGACGACTGTAAATTTATTTATGTAGATTACAGGTTAAAGTATGTAAAAAATATTTGTAAGCAGTTATTAATCATTATTATGATATAGTAAGAAATCACAAAATACAAAATAATTAATGTAAAAAAATATTGAACCCAAGTGGGACTCGAACCTAGGAAGAAAGATTACAGCGGTATAGTAGTTTTCTGTATTACCGCTGGATCATCGGCGCTGTCGCAAACGTCTTCAATATTTTAATTATTACATTGCGTGTATAATCTAATTTTGATTTGCTTCATTTATTTCATTTTCTTAATTTCAATTCTGCTTAGACCTATGTGGAAACATTAAACATTGCATAAAATACTTATTTAATAAAAATTGTACGAAAATTCGCCGTATAGGTTACGTATAGAAAACGATCGAAAAAATAATTGTTGATCTTCTTAACTACGGCGCAGTTGATAAAAAAATTCCCCAGAAGATCTAGAATCATAGTAACAATATGAGTATTTACTCGTAAAATACATAGAAATTGGCATTTTTCTGATTTTGTTTAGCTTGGATTTTTAATGGAAAAATCTAACAAAATTCTATTATATATGTCTCCGATCTTTTTCAGAACTTTTCATGCACTGCAGTGAGAGAAACTGGCCAAAACCGTGATTTTTACTTTTGCTCTTTACTACCCTCCTCGAAGGAATAAGCTTGGCACGAATTATTTTTTCTTGATAAGCTACCGTATAACTTGTTGCAAATCGAATGTGGTTTAAGAGCACTTTCGACCTTCTTTTTAAATTAAATTTTTCAAAAACTTGAGGCGTTAGAAAGAAAGTAAACCACTGACTAGTATTCAGTATAGAAAAATGTATAAATGTTTGTAATGCATTTAATAACTGGCATTTTATTTGTGAACATTCGTGGAACAGTTTGGTCCAGATAATAACATTGTGATGGTAAAATAATTTATCAATATTGATATATATTATGTTAGTTGGCACATCTGTGACAGGGTTCCTTTATAAAAATAGTATTTGTAGTTTATTAACGTGGTCTAATCCCTACATGTGCTTCCTAATCCCTGCTTTAGGTATTCATTATTGATTTAAGGCAAATTATAATTTAATGAAATTTATAAGCAGAAATCATTATTGAAACAGAACAGAAATTCGAAAATTTCTTTCGAAGTAATGACAAGATGTTTATTTAATTTTTAACGATATTGCTTCAAATAATTTCAAATGGCGCTTAATTTGAATTATTCAATTTTTTACAAAAACTGTTGCTGTTATTTAGCATAGAGAATGTAATTGTAAAAAGTTTATGCGATAATTACGGAATATTAGCATAAACAGAAAGGAATTGATAAGAAAATGAAAAATTTAGCCTTTCAGCAATGGTAGAAAAACTAATTGTTCTGTAAAAACGGTCAGGCTGAAGCAAGCGTCTGTTCCCTACAAACGGAACCTTTTTATTTATTATTTCGACGCACCTCGCCCTTAGGCCTCCCTTTTGGCTTTTAGAATCGAGTTCAGACGCTGTTGTAGTCCATGAATAGACACCATTGTTGAACTGAACTGAAATGAAACGGTGTGTACGGGCTTGTGGGACTATACATAATGAGTTCATTCAGAACACCCAACAGTGCTTGTCCAATGCCCCGCTTTGCTTATTAGAATAATAACAAATATGTCAAAAGTTGAGTTTGCTGATGGAATAAACACGAAATATGTTTCCGTTGAAAATAGTTCTACATTTTTTTCTTCTAAAAATATATTTTATTTCTATTGCTTCAAAATTAATTTCTCCCGTTTGCTTAATTTTCATTAGTTAATAAAGTTTCAGTGTGTCAGTAACTAAGAGTTCTTAAAAGTCCTATAATAAATTTCAATTTAGGTATTTAGCTAGAACGCATAAAAACATATCCCATCCCTCTGTGTGTTCATTATCAACAAAGTTTTTTTAATGTATAATCTACAGACTTCTTACAGTTGCTTGTGCTATCTTCTGAGATTTATTGCTACTGATCATTTTTATTGCTCAAAGATTATTAGTATTCGTTGACGTGCATCAGGCTGTTTACCGTGTTCAAATTTTCAGTCTTTCCAATTGTTATACAAAGTTTTAATTTTAAGCTTCGTTAAGTACAGTGATATTTATAGTATTATTTATAGTAACAAATAATACAAATTTGTAACTTATATTATTTCTAATTAGTTATGTTTTATTAAATACCGACAAATGACTAAAAAATGTGAAATTTCATGGGACAGCTGTTGATTGAATGGAAAAAATTAATCAGTATGATTTTCTTGAGGCGGGGTGTATTTTTGGACATTTTATGCCGTGTAGATAACTTATCGGTAATAAATATAGCCGGAAGGGCCCGCCCTTTTTGCGTGGGTACTATCTGTATCTTTTACTTAACTATTTAGGTACACCTAGTTTCTATTGACAACAACGGAAATGAACAAAACGTTTCCGCCAACCTAATATAATCGTTTCTCGAAATATTACAATTTCTTTAAATTATCTATAGAAATTTTAACAAAAAACGATTAATATTACTTTTATCTATCATAGCTGCACTCTAATATCCATTTAGTGAAAGTATTACAATAGTATTCTTTGAAACCAACACCAAAGAATTGATTAAACAGCGACAAACAGCCTACTCGACCCATGGGCCCAATAATTTTCTAGACGCGAAAAGCGGCAAACTGTATAAATTTAAAATTATTTTCGAAGGGACAGACCAAACAACGAATTGGATATTTCTTGGTAAAGATAAAAAATATCGTCGCAACGATAGCGAAGGTTTCAGGCAAAAGGGAGCCCTGTATGCATAGTCTGATTACGCGGGCCCATCGTCCCAGGAAACATTTGGCCTCTTTATCCTGAGAACAGGTAACGAAAGAATACTATTCTTCTCACGGAGCGCTCCTTTTATAAGCAAGCTACTTGAACCGGTCTAATCTGGGTTGGTTATTCAAAATATTCCGTTCGAAGGGTTTTCAAACTCTGCTTATAAATTATGTTTAAATTTTCATCAAATCCTAAATACTTCCAAGGATAAAAGAGTTAAAGAAGATTCGAGGAACGACCAGCTGAGATATCGTGGAGGAAAAAGAAGTGTAGTAGTTAACAATCTTTGAATTGTAAATTCTGAACTAAAATAAAAATAAAGTAATAATAAGTGATACGAAATAAGTAGCTGCTTATAGGAATAAAATTACGAGTAAAATGGTTGATAAGAAATCTGTAAGAGAAATGTAAAATGAGTTTTCAGCTGAAACATCTTATTGCCTTTCAACTTTCTGATTTATAATGCACAAACGAAATGTTGTAAGATTTGTTTATTCCGGGGACTAGATGTGGTAAGTATACAATTTTCTAAGACTAGTTTTAATCGCAAAGCAGAGGGCCATGTGGAACGAAATGTGACGACGGGGATGTAAGAGCAGGGGGATCGGTTTTGTTTGTTGAATCGTTCCTTTCGATTGTCAGACTTCGGCTTTGTGTTGGCAGCTGGCCTGCGTGGCAGTAAGTCGCATTTACGGTTATCTTTAACGTTAATAAAATGCTAACTTCGATCGAAATTGCTCGTGAAAATTTGTCGCGCAATTATTTTAAATAGTTCAGAAGAATAAAAGTGAGAGTCAATGCAAAATATGTATATCGTTTGTGATTTTTTTACCTCAGCATGACATTTTTGAACACATTGAATACAACTGGATGTAATTAAAAGATAACTTGTTATTTATTTATTTTGGCATGGATAGCAATAAAATTGTTATTAATAAACATAACATATTTTGAATTCGAAACAGGGGATGAAAACATGAAAACGTATTAGTTGATTAATAATTCCATTAAGTCAATATTTATAGCAAAAGGGGGTTATATGTTTTTATATGTTAATGTGTGATTAAATGGGTTTAAAGATTACAGATTATAGATAAGAATTTAATTATATCTAATTTATTCTGTTTCCTCTTTTTCTTCTAACCATACACATCCTTAAATATTTCTTTCCTTAGCACTCCTGTTTCTGGGTAAATCGACATTTATATTTAAGACCCTATTTATTATATTAATATAAATATTACATATAAACTCTCCTTAAATCAAATTAGTTTATTTAATCATTCAACTTCCTTTCAATGTATTCACTTTTATTTATATTACATTCTAACAAATAACCAATATTTTACGTTTAGATCGTAAGAAATAATTGAAAATAAGTGTTAAAAAAAAAGCAATGTTTATAACCTCAATTAGTCCTGCTTCACGGAGTTGATCAATTCGTTAATGAAAGAAATAAAAAAGCAATTCATCAGGCAAGAAACCGTTCAATTGACAGCACCTTGTTAATCTAAGAATTAATAGCTCGTAGTAGCGGGAAAACACGAACGTGCCGTTATTTTTCTGCCACCCCTTGCACCCTGTTGACTACGATAATTTCAACGTGTGCCAATCGCGTTCCGTCCATCGTCCCTTCGACCATTCTCACCACCGCCTCGATCTCACGATGAAGAACGGACCGGCAGCAGTACATGAAACGTGTGCTGTGCGAGCGAATGGAGCGGAAACACGGGCGACGAGTTTTTGACAGAAACGTTTAGCAAAGAATAATTATAGAAAATAATGTAGAGTTAACCGTGTTCGATCAAGTTTTTCCAATCTAGTGACACGTAATTAACTTTTATCTAATTGGATTGTTATTGAAGTTGAGTGAACGTGAGAAAAAAATTTTTCAAATACCGGTTGAAGAATTTGTGTGTAGTAATATGAATCGTCATTCCAAGTGCACAACGTTGTATTTTCTTTTTTTGATATGCAAAACTCATCAAAATATAGAAAGATACCTCGTTTAATTATATTTTGATTCCGTTTTTATTGAGAAGCTTTCATTAAGACGCAGCATAACTGTGAGTATTATTGTGCTATTTATCTTTGTAGATAATAATGTAAAAATTTGTTAATTTAACGTTGAAGTGTGAATGAATTTCATTCGCGATTACATGAAGTTTCTATGAACGGTGGATCAGTAAATTAGATTTTTAATAAAAACATTGAGAAAGAAATGTATTTGTTACATTTAAACTGAAGTCTTCAGTTTTGAAATTTATGAAGTTTGAATAAAGAATATAAATCCAATTTTTAAATAATACAGATTAAATTATTTTAACCGAAAGTATTCAATTTTATTCTAACGCTTCAGTGCACACTTTTGAAATAAGATTTTTCGCGGGTTTATACGTGTACAGTTTGTGGTCACTTTACAAGTAACGTTACGACTAAACAAATCGAAATATACTTTATTTCTTGTATGGAAGTTATAAAGTTACGCGAATAATAAATATAGTGATCTTTCGTTTGAAAAATCATATAAATTTGATTACCTTTTTAAAAGATTATTATGGGAATTTGTTTCGTAGCCTCAAACCGTATTTATTCAGTGGCTCGGTGCGCACTCTACGTCTACAACCGGTGACTTTAGAAACTATATTAAGCATAATGATGCAGGTTAAATAATAAATATGGGAAATTAGCATTTTTTTTTATTTTTGCAAAAGATTCATTTATATATTATTTTACCATGGGTGTATGTAATCGCATTTGAAAATATATTTCAAATAATATCATTGTGAAGATGAAGAGATTATGGCAGCACTTTCAAAGTTGTCAACAAAAGCCAAAGATCAAAAGAAAGTTTCCAGTGGCTATAATCATATACATTCGCATTCTTGCATTAGACATTTATCACAATAATTTTCTAGAAAACTTTCATTTTTTCCTTTTAACTGCTTCCAGTTCTAATTATAAATAAATTTATGTGAAATTTAAAATGTTACTGTCAGCCATCTATAAGCATAGTTTTGAATTATGTTCAAAACGCCGAATTATCATTAGAAATTCATCAGTATTTCTCAGCACAAATTCACCATACCACAAAGGAGATACCATTATCTCATAAATGGTATTATGTACTAAACAAAATTTAAAGTTGGATTATACCATAATGAAATAATGAACCCATTTTAGGTTATATATTTATTATTACAAACGATAATATAGAACTTAACTTAAACTTAAGAATTATTTTACACTTAAAAGTATGTATTTAGTTATTATTAATTAGTTATTCACTATGTCCTGCAGCTCGACGTAACAAAGCATATATTTTTTCTTTTATCCAGTCTGTATTGTACGGAGCATATGTATTTGTAGATTTTTGATAAACAAGACATGATAAATCTGTAAGTTGATCAATAAAATCAAACAGCTGGCTGATATCATACGTTATAGTTGGTGTATTTGGATTTCGCATTTTCAAATGTTTCTCATAAATTTTACACACTCCTGTAATAAAAGAAAAATAAAAAAATAAAAAAAATTTGTATAGTTCTTTTTTAGTTAATATGTTAATAACATACATGGTGCTTATACAGGGTGTCCTGCAGTTCATTGTGCAAATGTTGCTAGTGTGTTTTATAAATAAAAATTAAATTAAAGTATCATGTAGCCACAAGTCTATAAATGCTTTATTAACATGTTATAA
Organism: Anthidium xuezhongi; assembly: GCA_022405125.1. Taxonomy (NCBI): domain Eukaryota; kingdom Metazoa; phylum Arthropoda; class Insecta; order Hymenoptera; family Megachilidae; genus Anthidium; species Anthidium xuezhongi. The sequence goes on from CM039637.1 coordinate 435,926, forward strand.
CAGAAATATGAAATAAGACAAATATATACATCTATATCTACTCTTTGACTTATAAAAAACGGTTTTTAAATATCTACTTTGGATTGTTTTTGTTTTAGAAAACTAAAAAAAAGATTTATGTTTTTTTTTATTTCGATCTGTTTTCATGTTTAAAAGATGAAATTACCTTTTAAAATTTATAAGACAACGAAAATTGTTGATGCTATTTTATAAAAGTTTATAACATTTTAACATAAATTTTATCTTTATCATAACTTCTTGTATAAATAATGTTTTTTTTCATCAGTCATCCTTATCAACAGATAAACTATTTTTAATCCTGTAAATAATTTAAATAATTTCTAATTATATAAAACTCTAAAAGCAACAATTTATGATATGAAAGCTTTTACATGAAATAAATTAATTAAAAGCGACAAAACTAAACAAAATTAACGAAAATTGAGATGAAATTTAATTCACTATAAATTTAATATATATAGTATATGCATATCAATTTTCCATTGATAGCAATGAACAATGTTTGGAAAAGTAATACGATTTGAAAAAGTATGTTTTTTAATAGAAACAAAAATTTATTTCTAAATATAATTAAACATTGTTACATATATATACAAAAAATAATGCAATTCAATATGTTAATCTTTTTACTTCATTAATATTTACTAGTTCACAATGGGACTTAAAACATTATATATAATAAACCATATTTATGTTACTGTTATTACCAACCAAATTACAAAAGCAGATAATTAAGATTTTCACAATTGATTCAGTACTAGTTGCTTAACATTCTGATACTGATAATTTGAAAATCATGTTCTTTTGTATTGTGTTAAAAAGGTGCAATACAATGTTACTAAAATAGTACAATATAAAATATTCTTACCTTCCATACATTCGTTGACACTTTCATAATCGGAGTAGGTTCTTGTTTCAGGTCTGTTGCCTGGTTGTACAAGTAATATTGTATGAGACTAGAAAAGAAAACAAAACATATTATAATTTGTCTCTTTTTTGTATGTACTTATGTAATTCTGTTTAAAATATTTATTTATTCATTTTAAACTATATAATAATTGCAGAAGCAATTTTTCATCTACAAGAAATCGTATTGGTTGTATATATATTTTGAGAATAAAAAAGCTGTATAAAAGAATATAGTAATAAAGATTTTCTTTTTATAATAATATTAATAATATAATAATGCAATATTTTAATAATGAATGTATTAGTTTCTGTGATCGTTGGTACAAAAATACCACAAAACTTAAGATCATATATATTTCCATAAATTTAAACTTAATAAAACGTAATCTACTCACTGTTACTATAAAAGATAAATAATAAAAGCAGAAATAGATTTCAAGTAAACAAATTATACTGTAAAAGAAATCAAAACAAGAAGTTGATTACCATTTCTTATTTATGTTTTGAGAATAATCCACTAGATTAGTGGATTTCACTTCTTTTCGCAAGTTTTGTTACTTGGTCTACACTAGCATCACGTAATAATAGATTACAACATTAACATTATTTTGTAAGGCAAAAATTCAGAAAAACTAAAGTTTTTGATGATATCACTTAACGGCTTGAAATTGTTTGGTATTGTACTGTATATATTTACAAGCGAAGGTGTTCCATCTAGTGGCAAAGTTTAGACCTACTGTAAATTTCGTATAAAAACAAATGCTCTTAACTTTAGATTGAAATAAATTAAAAAATTGATCGTTTGTTTATAAAGAAAAGGTAATTGTTGCATTAAATATTAACAAAGTGAAGGTTTCGTGGGGGAAAAAAATGTGTACAGCAAAACGATGTATATGCTGAATTAAACTTGCCGGCATTGCAAGTACATACTTCCCTCCATTCATCTCGAGACATTAGTATAATTAGCGACAATAGTATCTGTTAATAAACCTGTGAAGGTTTAAATTCGTATCATCTTTTCTTCATTCTACGTAAGAAATTATTATAAAGTTCTAATTTTTAATTCAGTTTTCTTCATTTTTATCTCTAATACCTGTGACCTTATTATTTCATCCAAACTCATAGACAAAAATAACTTAAAAGAACAAATGTGAAATCTTCTATAAAATTAAATTTTTTAAAGTAATATATTTTGTTCGAGCTAATTCTAACCTTTGTTTTTCAAATATAATTTATAAACTATAATAAACGTCTCAGACATTTAATTTCAGTATTTATTTATTCCAAATATTGTTTGGCAATACAGAGATAGTTCGATCAATGGAACATAGTCGAATAATTTAAAAAAATAAAACGTTTAATATACGTACAAAGAATAAATATTAATTTTTAAATTGTATTAACTTTACGGATTATTTTTAAAATCCATCCTCCAATATTTAATTACTTTTCCCATTCTTAATGATCTGCTCAAAATTTAAATAAACAAATACGTGAGATGGAGTTAAGTATCTATTATATTATTTAAATATTTTAAATATCTCTCGAGATGAAAAATGAAATATTAAAAGCTGAAACTACATAAAGTGATTCTGTAAGTAGAATAAGAAACATTCGTGATCCATTTGTTTCTTTCAAATTTGGCGCCGGTTTCAAAAAGTTGATATTAGTAGTTTAAACGAAGATTCCAATTAACGCAACGATAATTCTGCTTTAATTTTATTCTTTTTATTTTTATTTTAATAGGTTTTTTAAACTTATTTTGCAATTCCTAAGTCTACTATTTTAAACGACCCTGTTTGTTTTTATTCTTTTCCATAAATAATCAGATACAGTAAAATTATTATATTCAAAGTTTAGAAATAGGTTATTCCTTTCAGATTAAAATAAAAAAAAATAGTAAAATCTATCGAACTAATAGCTTCGGTTAGAAAAATGATTGCAATGTAACAAAAGGCTCGATCTCTTAAGTGAGTACCATTTTATTCGACTGCACTTGAATGACGCGGTGCAGCCTAACAACGATTCACAAAGAGATTTATTAATTACACGATTCCTCGTTGATAGCGATGGCCAAGACGGATCGAGCACTGATGCAGGCGCGGTTGAATACGAAATGAAAGCAGAAAAAAGGCAACGAGCGGGTCAGATCGAGAAGTACTAGATAAGGAGAGCCCGGTATAGTCGACGTACGTAAAAGGGGAGTTAAAGATCGACGGATTCCGTCAGTACTCCTTCTGTCGAATGGATAACAGAGTGTTTGCGACTCTTTCTTCTTCTTCTGTTCAAGCGAACCGTGTACGATTATAATACAAATAATTGACTAAAAATCCGTGCTAAATGTATTTGTGGCAAAGTATTGTGAAGAGTATACCAAAAATTAAGGGAAAACTCAGCGTTTTGTAACGAATAATGAACAACATTTTGTAAAATACTTACATTTAAAATATCGCGGGCAACGTGCAATTTACACGAATTGAATACGTTAAACGGACAGGCAAATGTTGAAAACAAAGTACTTTCACAAACAGAATTGTTCGTGATGAACTACTATTGTGCATACAAAAGCTTTGATGTTCGAAAAGCCGTGGGAATGGAACACTGATCACCAGTCTTGGCGAACCGATATTACCGACGATTCAACGTAGGTGGAGACAGACTGGGAATCAAAATGGGGCAGCAGCACGTGCTGAAGCATTAGAAACGAACAATTATTAATGACAGTTTGGTGAAAGTACGTTGAACATCGATACAATAAATTAACAACGACGTAGCAATTTACAGGTTTTCTTGTTAAAAAGATGAAAAGAGTTTCTCTTATAACAGAGAACCCGTAACGTAAAGATGAAATGTTCTCAAGAAAAGAGTGAAAATCAACCGTTTTCAATTGAATAGGACCAAAGTTCAGCGGAACCTCATAATTCTCGGAGATTGCTGTCGCAAGAAGATCGAAAGCCTGTTTCTTGAACACGAAAGAACAGGGAAAAGAAAACGTCCTCGAGAACGACGAATACCGGGGTTTTATCTTGTTTCTTTGTTGAACGGGCAAAAAGAATTAGGAAAGCTGCAAGAAAAAGATCAGAGAGACCTCGGACGTAAGAAGATGAAATAAAGGGAGAATGAATTCAAGTGGCTGCGGGGATACGAAGGTTTCGTGTATATAAATAATCCAGACACGCTTACGTTATGGACCCAATGATTAATCGGACATTGTAAATATACTTATTAAACTAGACGGATCTTAGTAAGCAATTTGATTTAAAAGGAAAAACTGCACTTTCTTTAGAAACAATTACAATATTGTATAGGCTGTTTCATTCGATAGTGCATGTGCGCATGTAAATCAACGCAAAATATTCAATGAGTGGAGTTGGGGGGAGGGGAGGGGGCATGTTACTATAGTCGCGTTACATTTTTAATAACGAAATAGTAAACATAATAATAAATCTAAACATTAAACAGTTTACGTATATACAGGGTGTTCCAGATCGAAATCGATACACTTCGCCAGCATGCTCAGGAGGTAATTCTGAGCAAAAAATGTTGTATACACCATAGGTCGATTCGTTTTTGCGTTCGAACTATGCCTGGGAATACTAATAATTTGTCGAAACTGTACGTTTCTCTGATGTTTATGTTTCGTATTGGTCTCCCGATCTAACCTCTCCGATTTTTTTCTATGGGGTTCCACGAAGCCGAAGGTGTATTTCAATCAAAAACCTAATACACGCGACGAATTGATAGGAGAAATCGAAAATGCAGCCTTTGCTTTGACAGCAATTTTTTAAACTCTTCGGGAGTTTTGAACAATATCTGTAAATTACTTTATAAACCGTAAATAACTGTAAAACATAGTTGCGAATAAATGATTATGTTCTTAAAAGTTATGTATCTGTGATTCATACTAGTTTTCTTTCATAATATAGAAAACGAAGACGAATCGACCTATGGTGTATACATTTTTTGCTCAGAATGAGCATGCTGGCGAAGTGTGTCGGTTTCGATCTGGAACACCCTGTATATATGTTTCCTTGTTATCTATTAATATGAGGATTTCTATAACTTTAAAAAACAGCAGTGAACGGTATTTGGCTTAGCAGGTAAAATAGCTATCTACAAGTCCGTGGATTTCTATAATTAAATGCAATTAGCGTTGATGGATGTAAATGAAAAATTGTTTTATGTTTATTGAAAAATAGAGATTTGTTTGTCTAATTCCTTATTATTTCTTAATTAATAAGGGGAGGGTCCAATATCTGCCACCCTAGGTTTTCGTAATACCTTAACTTGGACTACCCTATAGAAAAATCAAATTTAATTGAGATAATTTATATCACAAATGGTATTCAATAAAAAAGCATAAATCGGTATTGTTTAATTCTTTTAATTTACAAAAATAAAAAAATGACAAAACTACTTGTTCTGCGAATGATTTCAAAACAGTTTGATTTAAAGTGCGATGTACCGATTTTAATTATCTATATAATTATTTGAAAGAAATTCTTTAATTAGGGTTAATCATCTTTAGTCTGTACCATTATTATTTTTTATTTTAAACTAGTTATAAAAAGTGTTTAAGGAAAATGTATGTAATAACCGTACAAATTACTACTTAATTCAGACAAAAATTTGGTAAAATCAGTATTTTATTCTTATTTTTTTATTCTTTTTATTCTGTTAATATTATACATAGATGCTATTATGTTATTTGTAAAATGAAATTATTGATCTTTTAATAAAAATAAACGAACAATAATAAATTAATTAATAAATTAAATGAATTTTAATAAAATTCCAAATAACAAATAAATTTCTTGTTACGATATTGATAAACGTACAAATATTTATTATCGAGAATTATTTAAATTGCGTTGTTTTCATATTTTCTGTTTCAGACGCCGATGAAGTGCTTTTAATCCTTTGGATCTACCAAAAACACGAAAGGATATAATTCCAGAAGCAATTATATTGTTAACGTTAAGCTTCCTGCTGAAAAATCGTAATTGAAAAGCTGCAACCATGCGACCTCGTTCGAGAAAAGACAAATAATATTGCCGAGCGTAAGTATTACTTTACAAATGAACATTCTTTAACTTGGACTGGAAATTTATTTTCCAGTAATTTTTAAATTTCAAACTTGTTGGAATTTTTTGGTAACAATAATCAGAAAACAAAATAAATAGTGAAAAAAACACTTTTTTGCTTAATTTTTTAAAAAATTTCAAGATCACTAAGGTTTATTTTTAACAAATCGATATATTTTATTATGGGTCCCATAATAAATAGGTGTCACTATAGGGCATGATAGGTTTTCCTAGGGAAAATAGCAGTTTAGGAAAAGAAAGTTTCACTGTTCGCCTTATATTCGAAAATTACTAGGCATTATACATGTATAGATATTTTATAACTAACTAAATTACCAAATTACTAATTTAGTAATAACTAAAATCCAGTCGGCTAATCTAGTAATTACTATTAAATAGGCACTATAATTTAGTGATTAGCCATTACTAGATTAATTTGGTAATTCATTGTTTGTTCATACGCACGCATAATGTCTAGTAACTTTCGAAAACGAGTCGAATAGTAAAATTATCTAAATTGCTATTTTCCCAAGAAGCTTATGGTGCTTAACAATGTGGAGTGGCGCCCTTGCAACCGTTCAAAAACAGCCTACGGTACATACAGGATGCTCCAGGTTTTAGTAAACAGAAAATTGTCTAAATATAGAGCGTTTAAAGTTTTGTTAAAAAGTTAGAATAAAAGAATAAAACAACTGTATTTGCTATCCGATATCTTCAGAACAAAGACTTCAAATACTTCTAGCACTTTTGGAAGAACTAAAACATATCACAATGTTCATAACACAAGATTGAGATTAATTGATAATGAAGTGAAAGAAGAAAATAGAGGTGTATTTGATGACCACTTTTCTTCCTTTACAGTGCGTATTTACTGTTTGCTGTATTTCAAATTTTGAAAACATTTTACAACCGAGGACTGCATAAGTACGGTCAAAAAATGGATAATATTGCAATGAACGGCACAATGTTTAGCCTCGATTCCGAAGTGGTTTTGAGCCATTTCCCCCGACCGGTCACCATTGCAGCCGCTATTTGCGCGATAATTTTCAGCATCGTTGGAGTTGCAGGTAAAACGTTATTTTATTTTATTTCACTGCGTTATGTCGCTTAGTTAGAAAATTAACCCTTGTTCCGTAAACGGGAGTTACCAACAATGTTATCTGCTGGATAAAAGCAAGTATAATGTATTTATACTTTTATGTACATTTAATACGTATAAACAGTAATGAGCGAACAAATAACAGTGAGATAAGTATAGATAAGTACAATGTCGAGCATCTTAGTATTAATTCAAAGGGGGAATAAGATTTGCTGTAAGGGGAGAATAATATATATCGGGTAATTTCGTTTTTCTTCGGTACCGTTCGGTGATATTTGTTGCCAATGTATGATTATTGGATATAACGGCAAGGTTTCGATAAGAGTCTGAATCGCACTGCTCTGCCCCTAAAGAAGATCCACCACTCGTCTAGTACCGAATGCAATTTTTTCATTTTGTAATTTTGTAATTTTATAATTTTGATATTTCGAACTATTGAAATTTTTTATCTTTTGAAATATTGAAATTGTCAATACTTTAAATTTTTTATAATAATAAAATTTTAGATTTAAAAAATGTTCAAATACTCGATTTTGTAATTTTGAAATATTGAAATTTTTTAATTTTCAGATTATAAAATTGCTTAATAGAATACTCATGTCTAACTTATCCCTAACTTAATCTAGATTCAATACTTGGTAATTCTCAAATATTGAGATAAATGGTAAAGATTTATTCTTCTATATCGCAATTTTCCTTCGCCTAGCCTGCGATGTTGAACACTGTACGCGATTAAAATCGAATATGGAATCGATTATGATCAATGAGCGGGAAATTTGAATGTACTGGATTAGATATTCGCAACACCGTCTCCTTAAACTAACATCCTCTAAGCCTATCTAATTTTTGAAATGCAAAAAGTTACCTCATGATAGACTTTTAATCATGGCATATGTTTTCTGTCGCTGTAAGTTTGACCTGAATTTTTCCATCTAGAACCCTTTCCTTTATGAAATATTAATATTTTCAGGAAATTCTATAACATGTTTAAATGTAAACTTTGTAAAGAAACAGGTTTTAGCAAAGGTTACCTTGTACTTTTCAATTGCCCCATTTCCTAATTTTTTTTTCAAATTGGGAACCAATGTGTATTACCTGCTGGTTTTCTAGCAAGTCATATTTTTCAAATTTACTGGGGTACTAAATATTTTGGTTTATAAAGCTAAAGTTAATTTTTTATAACGTTAATTTTATTATTAATATTCTTTTATATTAATAATTAATATAATAAAATAATCAAATTTGTAGAATTCATAATATAATAGTTGAAAAGTCTTATTTCTTATAAAAGCTGAATTAAAGTTATAATTTTACTCATGTACAAATTTAAAATGGTTTAATTCATATTGAAAGTCAAAACTAAAATGCTAAAATACAATTTAAATAAAAATTACATGAAATTTCAAAATTATTTGAAGAATTATTATAAAACTCTAAGGGTTACCAATGTTCTTAATTTATTTGAAAAGGTGTCTATAATTAGAATAGTTGTTTTTTTTTTAATGACTTAGTTTTTCCTCTGCTTCCTTTATGAAAACAAATAATGCTTTATTAACAAATGCAAGTATTTCTCTTACACAGAATTTTCTTTTTATCTTTCAACAGTCTATCATTAAATTCTAATATTTTTAACAAAACATTCAATGTAGACGTAAGAAAAATTCTTTTGTAAATTTTTTAATTAATTCTGAATTAGATGTATAATACTAATTAAATTCTTAAATACAATCTCTTTATATAATTTATGATAATTTGTGTTAAAATTAAATATTCCAGTTGCAACGATTTTTTAACGGTAATACTGTGACTTTAACTGCAATAAAGATAATATGTATTCAAGAAAAGTATGATTCACAATTTTTATATTTTTCTAAATTACAGGTAATTTAATCACAGTGATTGCATTGTTAAAATATGCAAGATTAAGGCGACATGCTACAACTGCATTCGTAATAAGTCTCAGCATCTCAGACTTAATTTTCTCTGCTGTCAACTTGCCATTAACTGCAAGTAGATATTTAAATGAGGCATGGGTGCTTGGTGAAACTTTATGCAAAATATTCCCACTGTTCTTTTATGGAAATGTGGCGGTATCTTTACTCAGTATGGTGGCAATTACAATAAATCGGTTTGTAATTTATAATACATTCTTCTGCAAATTTAGTTTTTTAAATTTTAGGAATCTTATCATTTTTTTCTTGGAGTCTAATGATGAGCACATCGTCCAGTAAACTAATTCTTTCAACTTTTTACAAAAAAATTCAAGTCATTTGGTCTAATTTTAGAAAAGATACTTTGTTTCAAAGGGTGTTTCTATCTTTCTGCACAAAAATGTATTTACAATGTTAGTTTCTGTTACTTTTGACTTTGGTTTCTCCTGCAATCTTTCTTTTTAAATCATCTTATAATATCCTACAAAAGAAAATAAGAATTTTATTATTTTATACTAAAAAAATGAATATTTCTAGTAGCAGAATATATATTGAATAATTATAATAAAAAAAGTGAAGCAGTTAGAAAATTGTATTTGAGTCAATGTTACTCTAAATTTTGAAGAAAAAGAAACTATTCTAAAACAAAAATGTCAACAGAAAAAGTAATATAAAATGAATTATTAATTACTCCTTCTGTACATTGTATATACACGTTATCAAATGTATTTATTAAAAATTACAAACTTTGAAATTTAGTTGCATATACAAAAGTTAAAAGAAGTACTTATTTTCTACTTAAAACAGCTGCTTTATTAAAAAATTTAATTTAACAACTTGCAGATCTATAAAATTAAAAATTAATATTTTTTGGCTTTGGTACAAAGTTATTTTAATTTATGGCATTACATATTTGAATAGTATCAAATGTAGATAAAAATATCAATAATTTCTGTATACTTTCTATTAATGCTTTTTATTCAAAGCTTAAAAAAGCTATATGACTAATATAACAGACCTGTTAAATTCAAACAAATTTATTTGACATTAACAAACAGAAAAAGTAGATTTAATTTTAACTTTCTTTTTATACACTTTTAACATGTTGACTGCCATAGGGTAAATAATCATGACTAGAATAGTCTGTTATATTAAAGATGTTGAAAAGATGCAGATGTTTAATTTTTTCACTTCATTTTTCTCAAGACTAAGAGTACTTAACAGTGTTTTTTTATTTTTATTTTCGTCTGTTAGATATTTAATTAAATTCAATTTATAGTCCCAGCAATAATCAATCTCCATGGCAGACAACAAGTTAAAGAATAATGACATCATCCTTAAAATTACAAGGTGTAGGATTAACATTTTTCTAACTAAATAAAAAGGAAATAGTTTCTAGTGGCTCATATCTATTTTACAGAATGTTACAATCTACTAATAATCATTTTGAAAATATCTTATTACTTAATATTACTAATAATAAAAAGAAAAAGTTTGTAATCCTATACATTAATCAAGATCCAAATTTCAGGTACATACTGATATCAAGATCAGAAATGTATGCGCAGTTGTACACTACACAAAGAATCATCTTGATGCTGATTACCATATGGACGCTTAGTTTCTCCTTGCTTTTGCCACCATTACTTGGTTTCTGGGGAACTTTGGGCTTAGAACCGACTACTTTTTCCTGTACCATCCTCCAGAAGAATGGCACCAGCCCAAAAAAGTTCCTCTTTGTTTTAGGATTCATTGTGCCTTGCGTGGTGATAAGTGTTTCCTATTTATGCATTTATTGGCGTGTGAGAAAAAGCAGGAAAAACTTGAAAGCACATACAGGTGTACTGAGAAGAAAATCTGCAGGATTTCAACGAAGAGAAGACTCACGAGTAACTAGACTAATGTTAACAATATTTCTGTGCTTCCTGTTGTGCTTCATGCCACTGATGTTGGTCAACGTAATTGATGACAAAATAAAAAACCCCATTTTACACGTGATTGCTTCTGTGCTAGCATGGGCTTCATCTGTAATCAATCCTTTCATTTATGCTGGCACTAACAAACTCTATCGAGAAGCCTATAAGCAGATCTTGTGTTCAGTTTCTGGAAAGTCATCAAGCATGGGTCCAAAACCGACTCATTCACATTCGAGCAAGTTCTCGACACCTCAAGCGACTTAAAAGTGTACGAACATTTTAATAAACTACTTTTATATTAAGGAAATTTTCTATTGTAAAAGATAAAAATAGAATAAAATATTTAATAATGGTAATAAATTATAGAGAAACTATCATACCCTAAAATAAAAAACATGTATATAACAATTTGTTTTTTAAAACTATAGCTTTTCTCTTAAGTGGAGTTGAATTTTAATTAAAAAGAGTAAAAGCAATTTATACCAATTTATGCAATTAAACAAAATTCATTGGTCCCCCATTTTGAATAGTAGCAAGAGAAGACATTATATCATTATAAAATAATGTATTTAGTACAGTACAATCTCAATTTAAAATTATTTTTTCGAATTTATATATGACGCAATTTAAAAACGATATCGGTGGCACCATTTAGTAGTGCGTATCAGAACTAATGACATAAGAAACCGCGTTTCTTAAAAAAATAAACCAATTTTTGTTTCTTCCGATGCGCGCATCGTGTTCTGTGTTCAAAATTTTATAAGAATATTATTACTATCGATGATTTCAAAAAGCATTAATTTCCAAAATTGGAAACACATAATTCGCACTGACATTGTAGTGGAATGTAATGAATTCGAATAATAATGGCTAATAATTAAAAGATTTGGTTATCTAATTGTTGTCATGATTTTTTTATAATCGCCTGTCACTACTGTATTGTATAAAACTTAACTTAGAGGAACTAGGTTTTTTTAAAATACTGCCTAAACTTATTGTTTATCTATCTGTAATGAGTTCTTGGAGGGCGTAGGCAATGTGTAGATAAAATCAGTTTCTATTGTATTAAAGTCGTGATTAATAGATAAAGTCAATTTCTATTGCTAATTGTTGCTTAATTTCACGTTTCAAAATTCTTTCGTTGTTATCTGTGATATCTTTTCGTAAATAGTTAGAAACAACCTGTCATAGAAACTAGATTATTACGTTTTATTACATTTATTACATTTATTAAACGTGTCTGTTTTATTTAAAACTTTAAAAGAGAATGATTTAAATGTTTTGTTGATAATCAAAATTGAATTGATATCAAAACACAAACGTTAGATTAACATCAAATTTACAATTTAAAAAAAATTTGAATGCAAGAAAACCTAATTCTGTGTTGATACTACACCACTGTTGGTAACATACCGGTGGAAGTAACATTCCACTGTGGGTATTCCCATGGTGGCGGTAACATATCACTGACAGTAATACAGGGTGGCCCGCGTAACTTCCACATCTCTACAGGGTGTCTCAGAACTCCTGTAGGAGCCGGAAATAGGGGGTAGCTGAGACTATTCTGAACAACAATTTCCTTTGCAAAAATATCGAATTGGGCTTCGTTTTTGAATTATTAAGCAAAAACACTGACCAATCAGAGCGCGTCTCGGGCGCGCGCTCAGTACCGTCAGTGTAGCGTCGAGCCTAGTCGCCCCGGGACAAGCGCCTCGGTAGAACAGGAAGCGTTAAACACAAGTAATATTGAACATAAAAGTAAAAAACAAATGGTAGAATGTTATGAGAGTAATCGTACCTTAGAATAAAGGGAATGACTGAATGGCTGGATATCCCAACAGAAGGAATAAGTAAAAATTGCAGAATATTTTCAAATACATTTTCGGTAATTCCTAGAATTTCAGTGACGTCAAATTCCAGGAATTGGAACTGGATAATGGAAGTTAGGTTTATAAATGAACAAACAATTGTTTTAGTTTCATTTGATGTTTATTGAAAATTCTTTCAATTATGTATGTTACATAAAGGTTACATTCTTAATTCTAACGCACTTAATTCTAACTACTAACTGTAAAAGCTGCATTTATTCAATAAACTACATGATTTATACATTCAGCTTTACAATAGTTATTATATTATTTATAACTAACGTTTACAATTGTAACTTTGCGAGATTGCTGCGGAGGGAGTGAGAGGTCCGATCGGCGGACTAGTGTTCACTCTCTCGCACATTGGTGTTGTGCGCAGGCGCGAGTTTGGCGTAGAGAGAGTGAGAGACTAGATGCTCGGTGCTCTCACTCACACATTGAGGGAGTGAGAGGTGAGATTGGCGGACTAGTGTTCTCTCTCTCGCACATTGTGGGAGTGAGAGGTCCGAGCATCTAGTCTCTCACTCTCTCTACACCAAACTCGCGCCTGCGCACAACACCAATGTGCGAGAGAGTGAACACTAGTCCGCCAATCTCACCTCTCACTCTCTCAATGTGCGATTTAATCTTTAATATTTCAATATTTCGGGCTTCTAGGATTAATCGGACAATTGGAATCGATAATTAGTGTAAAATAGAAGCGATTAGATGCTTCAAACACGCGAAAACAGCAAAAAATTATTTTCTTAAAAAATAATTATTGTAGGTACGGCAGATTCCTGTCAATTTTTGAGCAGTTTCAGCACTTTTCGAAGAGATGGCGCTAGAGGTAAAAAATATAATTATTTTAAAAATTGTAAAAATAATAAAAAATAGAGCTTGTACGGTGACAAATTGATACTTTTATGATAATATAAAGTTTCCCCTTCCTTTAGTTCAAATTTGGTGATCCTAGAACATCATTTAAGTATATAAATCGATATAAACCTGCGCTTGATTACGAGACTCGAAGACTACATTTCAGAGCCTTTATTTATTATTTTCTTGCTTTATCGCGATTGTTAATTAATTAGAAACGTTCATGGTACTAAAAAGCTGCATTTATTCAATAAACTACATGATTCATACATTCAGCTTTACAATAGTTATTATATTATTTATAACTAACGTTTACAATTGTAATTTTGCGAGATTGCTGTGGAGGGAGTGGGAGGTCCGATCGGCGGCCGAGTATTGCTCTCTCGCTCGTACAGTGACGCGGAGAAAGTGAAAGGTAAGATGCTCGTTGCACTCTTCTCTCTCGCTCTTACACTGACGCGGAGGAAGTGAGAGGTCCGATAGGCGGACTAGTGTTCACTCTCTCGCACATTGGTGTTGTGCGCAGGCGCGAGTTTGGCGTAGAGGGAGTGAGAGACTAGATCCTCGGTGCTCTCACTCGCACATTGAGAGAGTGAGAGGTGAGATTGGCGGACTAGTGTTCTCTCTCTCGCACATTGAGAGAGTGAGAGGTGAGATTGGCGGACTAGTGTTCTCTCTCTCGCACATTGAGAGAGTGAGAGGTGAGATCGGCGGACGAGTGTTCTCTCCCTCTTACGCATTAGCGTACTGCGTAGGCTTGGTGCAAATGAGAGAGGTGACGCTCTCGCGGAGTCTTTCCTCTCGCTGGTGCATCGGCGTACCTGACGCGGGCTGTGATGTATAATTTTTAATTGTTGCGTTACAATAATTAATAGTATGAGTTATTCGAGGTTCAGACTATTGTAGATCGGTTTTTCGTGTTCGAAAATGTAAAATTTGATACCAAATTAGCCAGTGCTTCTACGTTTTCTATTATTCATTAATGGTCGGGTAGTTACGTTCATCCCTTTTGTGTGAGGTTATGACTAAGCCCCTGTAATTTTATGTACAAGCTGCCTTAGTTTAATGATACATGACTAGAGAAATACAATTTTGCAAACTCGAGATCATTGGTTTCTGAGTCTAGTTTCATGTTACCAATAAACAATGGGAAGGATTTATCTACTGAGAGTAAACATAATCCATCAAATTCAAACCTGATTGAAAATGATCAATTTTGTTATATCGTATGTAAGTATAAAGTATTATAATTTTATTCAAGTAGTTAATAATAACGTATTTTGCTGTGTTGCAGATTAGAAGATGTATTTGTTATACATTTCTATGCCACATAACCTGCACATTAACATCATCAAATCAACGGGAAACTTTCTGGCAGTTTCTCAGATATCAGTATTCGGTAATGTTTGAAATTGGACACTACTAAAATTTCAAGAAATGGCACAAAGAATACTTCCTGTCACATCATGTTCTCCTAATACAAATCTGCAAACTTGAGATCCTTGGTTTCTGAGTCCAATTTCATTTTACCAATAAACAATGGAAAGGATTTATCTATGGAGAGTAAACTGTTCTTCAATAGTTATACTGAATATATAAGTACATATTTAATTGTAGAATGTCTTTATTTCATAAGAATATTTTACTGCGCTTAAGCTATATGTTAAATAATTATAAAAATATGTTGTATGTAAAAATACTGATATGTAAGTTTTACAATTTGTAATTATAAGTGCGTTAAAGTTAAGAATCTAATATTTAAGTAAGTTTTACAGTTAGTAGGTATAAGTGCGTTAGAACTGTGAATGTAATATTTAAGTAAGTTTTACAGTTAGTAGTTATAAGTGCGTTAGAATTGTGAATGTAATATTTAAGTAAGTTTTACAGTTAGTAGTTATAAGTGCATTAGAATTGTGTATGTAATATTTAAGTAAATTTTACAATTTGTAATTATAAGTGCATGGAAGTTATGAATGTAATATTTAAGTAAGTTTTACAGTTAGTAGTTAGAAGTGCGTTAGAATTGTGAATGTAATATTTAAGTAAATTTTATAATTTGTAATTATAAGTGCATTGAAGTTATGAATGTAATATTTAAGTAAGTTTTACAGTTAGTAGTTATAAGTGCGTTAGAATTAACAATGTAACATTTATGTAACATGTATAATTGAAACAATTTTCAATAAACATAGAGTTAAACTAAAGCAATTGTTTATTCATTTATAAACCTAACTCCCTTATCCAACCCTAACAAAATTTCACTTAAAAAGCAAGAAATAATGTAGAAAAACATTGCACAGAAGTTTCGAAATACAAAAGTAGAAAAAGAAACGAAAAATATCGGTTTGATACAGAGAAGAACAAAATTCGGTACAAACGGTTTCCAGGAATTCCTGGAATTCGACGTCACTAAAATTCTGGGAAGTGGCACGAAGAATACCTCCTTGCACATCATATTCTCCTGATACAAAGTTCTTATGTCAAGATTCTGATTTTAGGAGTGCGAAATTTTTGGAAACCATTTTGGAAGGTATGTTAAATAAATACATTTATATCACACTTTATTTGTTTATTTTTATCTTTCTTTCTACATTATTTTAATACTTAATATATAATTTGTATAATTTATACTATTTACAAACTACGTACTATCTCTACAGACACTGACTAATAAAAGTAAAAATTATTAACTATTATAGCAAAATTCTATATAGAGAAATACGGCGGTACTATTGTTCTTCTGATACATTTTTAAAAATCCTGGAACTTGGTTTCGCAAAAGGGGATCCCGGAAATTCCTGGAATTCGACGTCACTAAAATTCTGGGAAGTGGCACGAAGAATACCTCCTGGCACATCATATTCTCCTGATACAATTTCTCAAAATCTGGATTTTGATTCCGCAAAAGGGGCTCCCGAAAATTCTGATACAAAATTCTTATTTCACGATGCTGTTTTTAGGTTTTTTACATACATTCACCTTTATCCAAATCAGAATACCAACATGTAGCACATCGTTGAATTCGTCTCGGTGCCTGCTGTTACATTCTGAAGAGAAAATTATAGCATCCCATTTAAAAAAGTTACATTGACCTTCAGATCTCCTCTACTGCTCCACCCAGAAGAAAATAATTATTACCACACGATGCACCCCATTTTGCCAAGCAACTTTTGTACGAACACATTTTTAATAACTACAACCCCTTCCGAAATATCTTAGAATATTGCTATAATAGTTTATTATAGAAGATTACCTCCTGGCACATCATATTCTCCTGATACAATTTCTCAAAATCTGGATTTTGATTCCGCAAAAGGGGCTCCCGAAAATTCTGATACAAAATTCTTATTTCACGATGCTGTTTTTAGGTTTTTTACATACATTCACCTTTATCCAAATCAGAATACCAACATGTAGCACATCGTTGAATTCATCTCGGTGCCTGCTGTTACATTCTGAAGAGAAAATTATAGCATCCCATTTAAAAAAGTTACATTGACCTTCAGATCTCCTCTACTGCTTCACCCAGAAGAAAATAATTATTACCACACGATGCACCCCATTTTGCCAAGCAACTTTTGTACGAACACATTTTTAATAACTACAACCCCTTCCGAAATATCTTAGAATATTGCTATAATAGTTTATTATAGAAGATTACCTCCTGGCACATCATATTCTCCTGATACAATTTCTCAAAATCTGGATTTTGATTCCGCAAAAGGGGCTCCCGAAAATTCTGATACAAAATTCTTATTTCACGATGCTGTTTTTAGGTTTTTTACATACATTCACCTTTATCCAAATCAGAATACCAACATGTAGCACATGGTTGAATTCATCTCGGTGCCTGCTGTTACATTCTGAAGAGAAAATTATAGCATCCCATTTAAAAAAGTTACATTGACCTTCAGATCTCCTCTACTGCTCCACCCAGAAGAAAATAATTATTACCACACGATGCACCCCATTTTGCCAAGCAACTTTTGTTCGAACACACTTTTAATAACTGCAACCCCTTCCGAAATATCTTAGAATATTGCTGTAATAGTTTATTATAGAAGATTACCTCCTGGCACATCATATTCTCCTGATACAATTTCTCAAAATCTGGATTTTGATTCCGCAAAAGGGGCTCCCGAAAATTCTGATACAAAATTCTTATTTCACGATGCTGTTTTTAGGTTTTTTACATACATTCACCTTTATCCAAATCAGAATACCAACATGTAGCACATCGTTGAATTCATCTCGGTGCCTGCTGTTACATTCTGAAGAGAAAATTATAGCATCCCATTTAAAAAAGTTACATTGACCTTCAGATCTCCTCTACTGCTCCACCCAGAAGAAAATAATTATTACCACACGATGCACCCCATTTTGCCAAGCAACTTTTGTTCGAACACATTTTTAATAACTACAACCCCTTCCGAAATATCTTAGAATATTGCTATAATAGTTTATTATAGAAGATTACCTCCTGGCACATCATATTCTCCTGATACAATTTCTCAAAATCTGGATTTTGGTTCCGCAAAAGGGGCTCCCGAAAATTCTGATACAAAATTCTTATTTCACGATGCTGTTTTTAGGTTTTTTACATACATTCACCTTTATCCAAATCAGAATACCAACATGTAGCACATCGTTGAATTCATCTCGGTGCCTGCTGTTACATTCTGAAGAGAAAATTATAGCATCCCATTTAAAAAAGTTACATTGACCTTCAGATCTCCTCTACTGCTCCACCCAGAAGAAAATAATTATTACCACACGATGCACCCCATTTTGCCAAGCAACTTTTGTACGAACACACTTTTAATAACTACAACCCCTTCCGAAATATCTTAGAATATTGCTATAATAGTTTATTATAGAAGATTACCTCCTGGCACATCATATTCTCCTGATACAATTTCTCAAAATCTGGATTTTGATTCCGCAAAAGGGGCTCCCGAAAATTCTGATACAAAATTCTTATTTCACGATGCTGTTTTTAGGTTTTTTACATACATTCACCTTTATCCAAATCAGAATACCAACATGTAGCACATCGTTGAATTCATCTCGGTGCCTGCTGTTACATTCTGAAGAGAAAATTATAGCATCCCATTTAAAAAAGTTACATTGACCTTCAGATCTCCTCTACTGCTTCACCCAGAAGAAAATAATTATTACCACACGATGCACCCCATTTTGCCAAGCAACTTTTGTACGAACACACTTTTAATAACTACAACCCCTTCCGAAATATCTTAGAATATTGCTATAATAGTTTATTATAGAAGATTACCTCCTGGCACATCATATTCTCCTGATACAATTTCTCAAAATCTGGATTTTGATTCCGCAAAAGGGGCTCCCGAAAATTCTGATACAAAATTCTTATTTCACGATGCTGTTTTTAGGTTTTTTACATACATTCACCTTTATCCAAATCAGAATACCAACATGTAGCACATGGTTGAATTCGTCTCGGTGCCTGCTGTTACATTCTGAAGAGAAAATTATAGCATCCCATTTAAAAAAGTTACATTGACCTTCAGATCTCCTCTACTGCTCCACCCAGAAGAAAATAATTATTACCACACGATGCACCCCATTTTGCCAAGCAACTTTTGTACGAACACATTTTTAATAACTACAACCCCTTCCGAAATATCTTAGAATATTGCTATAATAGTTTATTATAGAAGATTACCTCCTGGCACATCATATTCTCCTGATACAATTTCTCAAAATCTGGATTTTGATTCCGCAAAAGGGGCTCCCGAAAATTCTGATACAAAATTCTTATTTCACGATGCTGTTTTTAGGTTTTTTACATACATTCACCTTTATCCAAATCAGAATACCAACATGTAGCACATCGTTGAATTCGTCTCGGTGCCTGCTGTTACATTCTGAAGAGAAAATTATAGCATCCCATTTAAAAAAGTTACATTGACCTTCAGATCTCCTCTACTGCTCCACCCAGAAGAAAATAATTATTACCACACGATGCACCCCATTTTGCCAAGCAACTTTTGTACGAACACACTTTTAATAACTACAACCCCTTCCGAAATATCTTAGAATATTGCTATAATAGTTTATTATAGAAGATTACCTCCTGGCACATCATATTCTCCTGATACAATTTCTCAAAATCTGGATTTTGATTCCGCAAAAGGGGCTCCCGAAAATTCTGATACAAAATTCTTATTTCACGATGCTGTTTTTAGGTTTTTTACATACATTCACCTTTATCCAAATCAGAATACCAACATGTAGCACATCGTTGAATTCGTCTCGGTGCCTGCTGTTACATTCTGAAGAGAAAATTATAGCATCCCATTTAAAAAAGTTACATTGACCTTCAGATCTCCTCTACTGCTCCACCCAGAAGAAAATAATTATTACCACACGATGCACCCCATTTTGCCAAGCAACTTTTGTACGAACACATTTTTAATAACTACAACCCCTTCCGAAATATCTTAGAATATTGCTATAATAGTTTATTATAGAAGATTACCTCCTGGCACATCATATTCTCCTGATACAATTTCTCAAAATCTGGATTTTGATTCCGCAAAAGGGGCTCCCGAAAATTCTGATACAAAATTCTTATTTCACGATGCTGTTTTTAGGTTTTTTACATACATTCACCTTTATCCAAATCAGAATACCAACATGTAGCACATCGTTGAATTCGTCTCGGTGCCTGCTGTTACATTCTGAAGAGAAAATTATAGCATCCCATTTAAAAAAGTTACATTGACCTTCAGATCTCCTCTACTGCTCCACCCAGAAGAAAATAATTATTACCACACGATGCACCCCATTTTGCCAAGCAACTTTTGTACGAACACATTTTTAATAACTACAACCCCTTCCGAAATATCTTAGAATATTGCTATAATAGTTTATTATAGAAGATTACCTCCTGGCACATCATATTCTCCTGATACAATTTCTCAAAATCTGGATTTTGATTCCGCAAAAGGGGCTCCCGAAAATTCTGATACAAAATTCTTATTTCACGATGCTGTTTTTAGGTTTTTTACATACATTCACCTTTATCCAAATCAGAATACCAACATGTAGCACATCGTTGAATTCGTCTCGGTGCCTGCTGTTACATTCTGAAGAGAAAATTATAGCATCCCATTTAAAAAAGTTACATTGACCTTCAGATCTCCTCTACTGCTCCACCCAGAAGAAAATAATTATTACCACACGATGCACCCCATTTTGCCAAGCAACTTTTGTACGAACACATTTTTAATAACTACAACCCCTTCCGAAATATCTTAGAATATTGCTATAATAGTTTATTATAGAAGATTACCTCCTGGCACATCATATTCTCCTGATACAATTTCTCAAAATCTGGATTTTGATTCCGCAAAAGGGGCTCCCGAAAATTCTGATACAAAATTCTTATTTCACGATGCTGTTTTTAGGTTTTTTACATACATTCACCTTTATCCAAATCAGAATACCAACATGTAGCACATCGTTGAATTCGTCTCGGTGCCTGCTGTTACATTCTGAAGAGAAAATTATAGCATCCCATTTAAAAAAGTTACATTGACCTTCAGATCTCCTCTACTGCTCCACCCAGAAGAAAATAATTATTACCACACGATGCACCCCATTTTGCCAAGCAACTTTTGTACGAACACATTTTTAATAACTACAACCCCTTCCGAAATATCTTAGAATATTGCTATAATAGTTTATTATAGAAGATTACCTCCTGGCACATCATATTCTCCTGATACAATTTCTCAAAATCTGGATTTTGATTCCGCAAAAGGGGCTCCCGAAAATTCTGATACAAAATTCTTATTTCACGATGCTGTTTTTAGGTTTTTTACATACATTCACCTTTATCCAAATCAGAATACCAACATGTAGCACATCGTTGAATTCGTCTCGGTGCCTGCTGTTACATTCTGAAGAGAAAATTATAGCATCCCATTTAAAAAAGTTACATTGACCTTCAGATCTCCTCTACTGCTCCACCCAGAAGAAAATAATTATTACCACACGATGCACCCCATTTTGCCAAGCAACTTTTGTACGAACACACTTTTAATAACTACAACCCCTTCCGAAATATCTTAGAATATTGCTATAATAGTTTATTATAGAAGATTACCTCCTGGCACATCATATTCTCCTGATACAATTTCTCAAAATCTGGATTTTGATTCCGCAAAAGGGGCTCCCGAAAATTCTGATACAAAATTCTTATTTCACGATGCTGTTTTTAGGTTTTTTACATACATTCACCTTTATCCAAATCAGAATACCAACATGTAGCACATCGTTGAATTCGTCTCGGTGCCTGCTGTTACATTCTGAAGAGAAAATTATAGCATCCCATTTAAAAAAGTTACATTGACCTTCAGATCTCCTCTACTGCTCCACCCAGAAGAAAATAATTATTACCACACGATGCACCCCATTTTGCCAAGCAACTTTTGTACGAACACATTTTTAATAACTACAACCCCTTCCGAAATATCTTAGAATATTGCTATAATAGTTTATTATAGAAGATTACCTCCTGGCACATCATATTCTCCTGATACAATTTCTCAAAATCTGGATTTTGATTCCGCAAAAGGGGCTCCCGAAAATTCTGATACAAAATTCTTATTTCACGATGCTGTTTTTAGGTTTTTTACATACATTCACCTTTATCCAAATCAGAATACCAACATGTAGCACATCGTTGAATTCGTCTCGGTGCCTGCTGTTACATTCTGAAGAGAAAATTATAGCATCCCATTTAAAAAAGTTACATTGACCTTCAGATCTCCTCTACTGCTCCACCCAGAAGAAAATAATTATTACCACACGATGCACCCCATTTTGCCAAGCAACTTTTGTACGAACACATTTTTAATAACTACAACCCCTTCCGAAATATCTTAGAATATTGCTATAATAGTTTATTATAGAAGATTACCTCCTGGCACATCATATTCTCCTGATACAATTTCTCAAAATCTGGATTTTGATTCCGCAAAAGGGGCTCCCGAAAATTCTGATACAAAATTCTTATTTCACGATGCTGTTTTTAGGTTTTTTACATACATCCACCTTTATCCAAATCAGAATACCAACATGTAGCACATCGTTGAATTCATCTCGGTGCCTGCTGTTACATTCTGAAGAGAAAATTATAGCATCCCATTTAAAAAAGTTACATTGACCTTCAGATCTCCTCTACTGCTCCACCCAGAAGAAAATAATTATTACCACACGATGCACCCCATTTTGCCAAGCAACTTTTGTACGAACACACTTTTAATAACTACAACCCCTTCCGAAACATCTTAGAATATTGCTATAATAGTTTATTATAGAAGATTACCTCCTGGCACATCATATTCTCCTGATACGATTTCTCAAAATCTGGATTTTGATTCCGCAAAAGGGGCTCCCGAAAATTCTGATACAAAATTCTTATTTCACGATGCTGTTTTTAGGTTTTTTACATACATTCACCTTTATCCAAATCAGAATACCAACATGTAGCACATCGTTGAATTCATCTCGGTGCCTGCTGTTACATTCTGAAGAGAAAATTATAGCATCCCATTTAAAAAAGTTACATTGACCTTCAGATCTCCTCTACTGCTTCACCCAGAAGAAAATAATTATTACCACACGATGCACCCCATTTTGCCAAGCAACTTTTGTACGAACACATTTTTAATAACTACAACCCCTTCCGAAATATCTTAGAATATTGCTATAATAGTTTATTATAGAAGATTACCTCCTGGCACATCATATTCTCCTGATACAATTTCTCAAAATCTGGATTTTGATTCCGCAAAAGGGGCTCCCGAAAATTCTGATACCAAATTCTTATTTCACGATGCTGTTTTTAGGTTTTTTACATACATTCACCTTTATCCAAATCAGAATACCAACATGTAGCACATCGTTGAATTCATCTCGGTGCCTGCTGTTACATTCTGAAGAGAAAATTATAGCATCCCATTTAAAAAAGTTACATTGACCTTCAGATCTCCTCTACTGCTCCACCCAGAAGAAAATAATTATTACCACACGATGCACCCCATTTTGCCAAGCAACTTTTGTACGAACACATTTTTAATAACTACAACCCCTTCCGAAATATCTTAGAATATTGCTATAATAGTTTATTATAGAAGATTACCTCCTGGCACATCATATTCTCCTGATACAATTTCTCAAAATCTGGATTTTGATTCCGCAAAAGGGGCTCCCGAAAATTCTGATACAAAATTCTTATTTCACGATGCTGTTTTTAGGTTTTTTACATACATTCACCTTTATCCAAATCAGAATACCAACATGTAGCACATCGTTGAATTCTTCTCGGTGCCTGCTGTTACATTCTGAAGAGAAAATTATAGCATCCCATTTAAAAAAGTTACATTGACCTTCAGATCTCCTCTACTGCTCCACCCAGAAGAAAATAATTATTACCACACGATGCACCCCATTTTGCCAAGCAACTTTTGTACGAACACATTTTTAATAACTACAACCCCTTCCGAAATATCTTAGAATATTGCTATAATAGTTTATTATAGAAGATTACCTCCTGGCACATCATATTCTCCTGATACAATTTCTCAAAATCTGGATTTTGATTCCGCAAAAGGGGCTCCCGAAAATTCTGATACAAAATTCTTATTTCACGATGCTGTTTTTAGGTTTTTTACATACATTCACCTTTATCCAAATCAGAATACCAACATGTAGCACATCGTTGAATTCTTCTCGGTGCCTGCTGTTACATTCTGAAGAGAAAATTATAGCATCCCATTTAAAAAAGTTACATTGACCTTCAGATCTCCTCTACTGCTCCACCCAGAAGAAAATAATTATTACCACACGATGCACCCCATTTTGCCAAGCAACTTTTGTACGAACACACTTTTAATAACTACAACCCCTTCCGAAATATCTTAGAATATTGCTATAATAGTTTATTATAGAAGATTACCTCCTGGCACATCATATTCTCCTGATACAATTTCTCAAAATCTGGATTTTGATTCCGCAAAAGGGGCTCCCGAAAATTCTGATACAAAATTCTTATTTCACGATGCTGTTTTTAGGTTTTTTACATACATTCACCTTTATCCAAATCAGGATACCAACATGTAGCATATCGTTGAATTCTTCTCGGTGCCTGCTGTTACATTCTGAAGAGAAAATTATAGCATCCCATTTAAAAAAGTTACATTGACCTTCAGATCTCCTCTACTGCTCCACCCAGAAGAAAATAATTATTACCACACGATGCACCCCATTTTGCCAAGCAACTTTTGTTCGAACACACTTTTAATAACTACAACCCCTTCCGAAATATCTTAGAATATTGCTGTAATAGTTTATTATAGAAGATTACCTCCTGGCACATCATATTCTCCTGATACAATTTCTCAAAATCTGGATTTTGATTCCGCAAAAGGGGCTCCCGAAAATTCTGATACAAAATTCTTATTTCACGATGCTGTTTTTAGGTTTTTTACATACATTCAATTTACATACATTCTTCATAAAATAATGTAGAAAGAAAGATAAAAATAAACAAATAAAGTGTGATATAAATGTATTTATTTAACATACCTTCCAAAATGGTTTCCAAAAATTTCGCACTCCTAAAATCAGAATCTTGACATAAGAACTTTGTATCAGGAGAATATGATGTGCCAGGAGGTATTCTTCGTGCCACTTCCCAGAATTTTAGTGACGTCGAATTCCAGGAATATCCGGGATCCCCTTTTGCGAAACCAAGTTCCAGGATTTTTAAAAATGTATCAGAAGAACAATAGTACCGCCGTATTTCTCTATACAGAATTTTGCTATAATAGTTAATAATTTTTACTTTTATTAGTCAGTGTCTGTAGAGATAGTACGTACTTTGCAAATAGTATAAATTATACAAATTATATATTAAGTATTAAAATAATGTAGAAAGAAAGATAAAAGTAACCAAATAAAGTGTGATATAAATGTATTTATTTAACATACCTTCCAAAATGATTTCCAAAAATTTCGCACTCCTAAAATCTGAATCTTGACATAAGAACTTTGTATCAGGAGAATATGATGTGCAAGGAGGTATTCTTCGTGCCACTTCCCAGAATTTTAGTGACGTCGAATTCCAGGAATTCCTGGAAACCGTTTGTACCGAATTTTGTTCTTCTCTGTATCAAACCGATATTTTTCGTTTCTTTTTCTACTTTTGTATTTCGAAACTTCTGTGCAATGTTTTTCTACATTATTTCTTGCTTTTTAAGTGAAATTTTGTAAGGGCTGGCTAAGGGAGTTAGGTTTATAAATGAATAAACAATTGCTTTAGTTTAACTCTATGTTTATTGAAAATTCTTTCAATTATACATGTTACATAAATGTTACATTGTTAATTCTAATGCACTTATAACTACTAACTGTAAAACTTACTTAAATATTAGATTCTTAATTCTAACGCACTTATAATTACAAATTGTAAAACTTACATATCAGTATTTTTTCATACAACATATTTTTATATTTATTTAACATATAGCTTAAGCGCAGTACAATATTCTTATGAAATAAAGACATTCTACAATTACATATGTACTTATATATTCAGTATAACTATTGAAGAACAGTTTACTCTCCGTAGATAAATCCTTTCCATTGTTTATTGGTAAAATGAAATTAGACTCAGAAACCAAGGATCTCAAGTTTGCAGATTTGTATTAGGAGAACATGATGTGACAGGAAGTATTCTTCGTGACATTTCTTGAAATTTTAGTAGTGTCCAATTCCAAAAATTACCGAACACTGATATCTGAGAAACTGCCAGAAAGTTTCCTGTTGATTTGATGATGTTAATGTGCAGCTTTTGTGGCGTAGAAATGTATAACAAATACATCTTCTAATCTGCAACACAGCAAAATACGTTATTATTAACTACTTGAATAAAATTATAATACTTTATACTTACATACGATATAACAAAATTGATCATTTTCAATCAGGTTTGAATTTGATGGATTATGTTTACTCTCAGTAGATAAATCCTTCCCATTGTTTATTGGTAACATAAAACTAGACTCAGAAACCAATGATCTCGAGTTTGCAAAATTGTATTTCTCTAGTCATGTATCATTAAACTAAGGCAGCTTGTACATAAAATTACAGGGGCTTAGTCATAACCTCACACAAAAGGGATGAACGTAACTACCCGACAATTAATGCGTACCGAGACGCGCTCTGATTGGTCAGTGTTTTTGCTTAATAATTCAAAAACGAAGCCCCATTCGATATTTTTGCAAAGGAAATTGTTGTTCAGAATAGTCTCAGCTACCCCCTATTTCCGGCTCCTACAGGAGTTCTGGGACACCCTGTATAATAACACACCACTGTCGGTAATAAGCTTCTTTCCATAATTTTGATTTGTTGTTAATATTCTGCCAATCCCAATATTCTATTAATTACTTTGAAAGCACACTTCATTAAATTTATGAATAAGAATTATTTATTGAATTTTTGCTTTTTCCGCTTAATTATAAATACCCGAAGATGATATGCATGATCATAAGTTCCCTGTTTAAGATTATTAATAAGAAATAAGTTTGAATTTGTTCGTTTTTTTTTTATTTTATTCGGTTTTTGAGAACAGTAAATGAAATTTACTTTCATTAACTTGGGAGCGTTACTGCTAGATGACTGTAGCATTTTAATTTTCTTGCAGAGAATATTTTCTCAATTTTGTAATTTAAAGTGTTTTGGAACCACTGATAACATTACTTTCATAAAATTTTGAACATAGAACAGGATGACGCGTTGAACGGTTTAAAACATAGCTTATTTTTCAAAACAATTGCATGTTAGGTATTTAAGCAATGATATTATCACTCGTCATGTACATTAGCTCATTTTTTATTTTAGTCCTAATTTAAATATCAATACATAGTATTTCGTATATCAATTGTTGAATTTTACTTCAAGGGATATAAAACTATGACCTAGGCATACAAAATATTCATAAATATATATAGTATATTTCGAATATATTCGAATATTACAAAATTACACAAAGAGCAATAATTTCATGCCTTTAATGTAAAGTTTAGTCATTATATTTTAAGAATAGAATTTTTTGCACACAACAATCAAGTTTTTTTATTTCAATATAAGGTTAAGAGCATTTGTGTTTACATAATGTACAACAGTTCCAAACTCTGCCACTAGGTGGGACATCTTCACTTGAACGTGTGAATACAATACAACCCCATGCAGAACCAAGCCATCGAGTGGTGTCATCGAAAACTCTAGAGTCTTTCTGAATTTTCACGTTGCTTTTATAAGAAAAATTTCAACGCTGTAATCTGTTAATAAACTAAGTAATAAAACTTGTGAAGAAAAGTGAACTCCACTAATCTAGTGGATTGTTCTTAAAACAGGAATAAGAAATGGTAATCAACTTCTTGTTTTGATTTCTTATACAATATGATTTGTTTATTTAAAGTCTATTTTCATTTTTGAGTTATTATTTTTCGTTTATAGTACCAGTAAGTAGTTTGCTTTTGACTAAGTTTAAACCTATGAATATAT
The DNA here is from genome assembly GCA_022405125.1 of Anthidium xuezhongi. NCBI lineage: Eukaryota > Metazoa > Arthropoda > Insecta > Hymenoptera > Megachilidae > Anthidium > Anthidium xuezhongi. Next base: position 464,228 of record CM039637.1, read on the forward strand.
GTGTGATTTTAAATTTTATGGTATTTTTGTATCAAAGATTACAAACAGTATAAACATTTACTGTTAAAATATTGTATTGTTATTATTATTATGGAAATTTGTATTATTATTATGAAATTATTATGGAAATGTTTGTTACTATTTTCTTTTTTACAGTCGTTTTTATTTTCAAAATATATATAACCTATATGCTTTTTTGTAGATGAAAACTTATTTCTCCTGTTATTCATTAATATAATATAATTGTATAGTTTTGAAGTAGTAAATGAATGAATATACTGAATAGAATTATATTACAAGTTATAACAGGTTTTGTTTTTTTTTTTTTTTAGTCTCACACAATATTACTTGTACAACCAGGCAATAGACCTGAAACAAGAACCTATTCCGATTATGAAAGTGTCAACGAATGTATGGAAGGTAATATTTTACATTATATTATTTTGATAATATTATATTACATCCTTTTAACACAACTCAAAAAACATGGTTTTAAAAATATTAGTATAGGAATGTTGTGCAAACAGTGCTCAATCAATGATGAGAGTCTTATTTATTTATCTTTGTAATTTGGTTGGTAGGAAGCAGTTATATTGTTGTTCCTGATTCATATGATACTGCACTGTATTGTACAGGTATATTGTATTGTGTATTATGTTTTAAGTGTCATTATGAAAGTAGATAGTGTCATTATTAAGTAATCTGTATAAGTAACAATGTTTAATTATGTTAAGAAACAGATTTTTGTTTCTATAGAAAAACAAACTTGAGTTATTACTTTTGTCATAAGGATGTAATATAAGCACTAGAAATAGATTAATTATTTAACTTTTACATTCAAATATAATAAAATAGTAGTTTGATTCTGTATTGCATTATGTATAAGGTGCCTTGCAATTTGGTGTACAAACTGTATCAGTATTTTTTACAGATAAAAATGAAGTTAAAGAACTATGTAGCAAAAGGTGCATAAATGTTTCAATAAAAAGTTAAAAAAAATATGAAACTTAAAAGTATATATATTTATATGTATTTATACCTATAAACTTTTCTGTATCTTGTATTGTTACTTTTAGAATTTCATGCAATTGGAAATTATTTAAGTTATGTACAGGATTAAAAATAGTTTATCTGCTGATAAGGATGACTGATCAAAAAAACATTATCCATTCAAGAAGTTATGATGAAAATTAATCTTATTACAGTGTTATATTATTTTATAGAACAGCATTAACAATTTTTGTTATATCTTACAAATTTTGAAAAGTAATTTCAGTTTTTAAACATGAAAGCAGATCGAAATAAAGAATAACATATATTTATTATTTTTTTAGTTTTCTAAAACAAAAACAATCCAAAATATTTAAAAACCCTTATAAGTCAAGGAGTAGATATTAATGTATATACTTGTCTTATTTCGTGTTCCTGTTATAACATCTTATCAAAGCATTTATGGACTTCTGGTTGCGTAATACCTTAATCTTGTTTTTATCTATAAACTGCACTAGCAACATTTGCACAATGAACTGCAGGACACCCTATATAAGTATTGTGTATGATATTAATGTATTAATTCATAAAAAAATTATACAAATTTTTTTATTTTTTATTTTTCTTTTATTACAGGAGTGTGTAAAATTTATGAGGAACATTTAAAAAGGCGAAATCCAAATACACCAACTATAACATATGATATCAGCCAACTGTTTGATTTTGTTGATCAACTTACAGATTTATCATGTCTTGTGTATCAAAAATCTACAAACACATATGCTCCATATAATAAAGATTGGATCAAAGAAAAAATATATGCTTTGTTACGTCGAGCTGCAGGACATAGCGAATAACTAATGGATAAAAACTAGATGTATACTTCTATGTGTAAGATAACTCTTAAGTTTAAATAAAGTTCTATATTATCGTTTGTAATAATAAATAAATAATCTAAAATGGGTTCGTTATTACATCATGGTATAATCCAACTTCAAACTTTCTCTACTACGTACGGCAATTGACGATATAATAGTAATCATAGATAAGAGCGAAAGCGAATGCAAGCGAATGGTATAAGTATCGTAACTTTGTTTGCGGTTCAGTTCTGGGGCGCAACCGCTAAATGGCTATAGTTCAGTGCTTGTGAGGAGCATGTTTTTTCGGATTTGGAAATTAATACTTTTTGGATTATCGTTGACGTTTCTTTCATAGAATTTCGAATGTAGAATATGATGTATATGCCAAAAAAGCCAAGCTGGAGCGTATTTTTTGAAAGAATGCGATTTTTTGTTTTGTCAATTCTGCCGCGCGCTATTAAACGGCGCTGCCGGTACTGTTTTCTACGTGTGCCATCTATCAATGGTAACTGTTAAGCTATGTTCACATTATAATATTACTACAACTTAAGCTACGTTCATGCGATAACGTAGTAGAACTATATTATTTTCCCATAGCAGAGACTGTAAATGTACCATAATTGCATTGAAGTAAGCCAATCACTAACTTAAGCAACGAAAGGCTGATTCATGTTTAACAAATTTTGAAGATACTTGCTTCGGGTCTATGGACGGTTGTTATTCGACGGTTAATCCATATTACAATTTCACAAAGGTGTCGCGTTTTTGTGGTCACCGTCGCATATTTATGAGTTTAAAATAATTATATGACAATACTGATGTACATTTGAACGAATTTTTGGTTTAGTTTGTGCTATGAGATTTCGATTTATTTTTTTATCCGTAATCATTTAAATAATTAAGAATAGCCTAGATGCGAATTGTCTGAACGGTTTGGTTGATGTTAAGGACAATGTCATTATTCAATAAACCGAAAAGAAATATTCGCCGTCGACCGTTCAACGACGATGATGAAGATAATGAAAATAGGATGGAAGTGGAAGATACTCAACCTGTAAAGTCTAAAACAAAGAAGAAGGATAAACCGAAGCAGACGCTCCTTAGTTTTGGAGAGGAGCTAGAAGAGGGTAATTTTGTAAAATATCTGTTTATACATACACCTACATTTCTTACTTAGAACAATAGTGATGTATTTCTAATTTTTTTAGAAACAAAATTTTTAATTTCACAAAAGTTTGTTTTTATTAAAAATTCATTGATGGAAGTTATACCACTATTATTCTGAACTACTTGTTGCAAAGCAAAAGTACAAAGTTAACTACTTAAATAGGTGTAGCTAAGTATCTCCGTTATTTATGAGTTTATACAAAAAATCTTCGAAACATAGAAATACAACTTCAATGGACACGTATAATGATAAGATTATTTTTTTCCAAGATCATTTTGTATAATAACGGATAAAATATTATTGTATATAATAGTAGAGATGTTTAGGTGTTTCTTTATTTAAATTATCTGTTCTGTATATTTAAATATTTTATATTTTAATTATAACAAGTTATAAAATAGGTAACAATTTTAAAGAAATCGAGTTAGATGTTTTCATATTAAGTTAAATATGAAGCTGTAATAGCAACTAAACTGCTGTTACATGCTTATTTTCAGAAATTTACAAAATTTTATTAATAAAAAGCAAAGATCATTTTGCTGATAACTACTCTATTGATAACTCAAAAACTGTAAATTTTTAATTGTGTCATAGTTGCAACAAATAGGCAATATATAACAATAAGCATTTCCCTTATCAGTGTCTTTATTTTCTTGAAATATATGTTTTTAAATATGAATAATTAGTTCTTAAGTAATATAATGGGAGGTTTAAAAATTTATTGTTTTACAGCGGATGATGGGGAAGTCTTTAAAGTGAAGAAATCTTCTAGGAGCAAAAAGTTGATGAAACAACTAGATCACGAACGGAAAAAAAAGAAAGGTGAAGAGAAAATGCCAGTGGACTCTGAGCAAGCGAACATGTCCATTAAACAGGAAAAAGATTTAGAAATAAAGACAGATGATCTAGTAGTAAGCTATCTCTATGATGTTTATTATTATTAGAATTTCTCTGATTTATGTCATTTGTTCTTAAATCCGGATTTCATTTCTTCATCAACATATAACGTCCATTAAAAAATGTGATAGAAAAAAATCTTTATCAATCCTTATAAGTGTTTGTTAGATTTATAATTTTTGTAAGTTACATTACATTTTTAAAGTTAGAAGTATTTTAATATATTAAATGCAGAATGTAATTCTTTTAATATAATGAATACAGTAAAAGTTTTGGATATACTATATATGAACAGTTACTGAAATATGAACAAATGTAGTAAGTTAATTCTTTTCATTAAAAAAGTTATGTGTATTTTGTGATTATGTACCATGATATAGTCATTTTTGTATCTTTATAGACTATCAAAATAACTAGAAATTTATATTACTATTTAGTATATCATTTTTTCAAAATAATTTAACATTAGCAAGCTATTAATGATTAGAAATTAATCACTGAAATTATTAACACTTTTCTTATGAACAATTTTGTTAAACAAGTATTATTTTTATTACTAGGTTAAAATAAAAAATACAGGACCTTTAATCCTAAATGGGCGAGCTGCACTAGCAGCTGGAAAGGATGACTATACATCTGACGAAGAGGATGACGAACCACGTGCTCATAAATTTAGAAGAAATACAGATAAGACTGACACAATGAAGATTCTTCTTGAAAGTATGTAATCTGTTTATTATAACAATTTTTAACAAATTCCTAATTCTTTCTTATGTATTTACTTTAACCCTTATGTAAAAATTGAGTTAATTTGATCCGAATTCAATTCACAGATTCTTTTTCGTTTGTTATTAAATACATCATTTGAATTCAAACTTTAATATCCACTTGATATTAATAATTAAAAAAAAAATAATTTTTAAAATAAAAATTAGTTATATTTTTCATTTCAGTATTTTTACAAATTCTCTACAAGGGTTAAATACAGCAATTTCTTTTACAGCATGAAACTTTTAGAATTGTTCTAATAAATATATCTGTATTTATATACATAGGTGGTTGTATACCTGATGCTGCAATGATCCATGCAGCTAGAAAATGCAGACAGAAGGCAAGAGAATTAGGAACCGATTATATTCCTATAGAAGAACAAAGGTAATATTTTTTTCGAGAAAGTACTGAACTAGAAACATTTTTATCCAGCTTGTAATTTGTTTTACAAAATATTTAATGAACGTGTTAACATTTACAGCGATGATAAGGGCAAGTCGAGACTTATTAGAGAGGAAGATCACGATAGAAGCGACGACGATGATTCTCAAGATCGAATCGATATGACCGTCAATACCGAGGCGCGCGATAAAGAAAAAAGAAGAGAAGCGTTTCTTGCTTCACAGGTTCCATTAAAACGTTGGTTTTGTTTAGTTTATTTCCATAGCTCCTTAAGCAAACGAGTATATTATACATTTGTTTTGTTTTAGTTTCTGACGATGAAAGTGAACACGAAAATGAAGAAGAAGAATGGGAAGCTCAACAAATTAGGAAAGGCGTGACAGGTGCCCAGGTAATCTCATTGTTTCGTATTCAATATTGGGTACTTAAATTTATTATAAAGATTTATTTATAATAATTTAGTTTTTATATTATTCTTATGATCAATAATATAACACGTTTTAATATTACATAATATTAGATCGCAGCAGTACAACAAGATTCAATGATGCAACAACAATATTCGATGGGTATGAATGTGAATCAAATGATGGGAAGCGGAATATCTTTAGAAATGGTTATGATGCCAGCTCCGCCGCCTCCTCCAGCGATTCAGCCGCCAGACCCAACAAAAATAGTGCCAATCACTCCTCAGGAAGTAGTGAATAAAATGCGTGCAAGGTTATATGTTTTGTTAAAATTTTCAAATAGTTTCCCTAATGCGAATTAGAAGTTTTATCTTAAAATAATTTCTTATTTAATAATTGCGTGAGATTAGAGTGAGAAATATGATTTATAGATTGAGCAGTTTAAAAGAGGTACATCGACGACATCAGCTAGATCAGGACCGTTTAGAACAAGAGTTAGGGCAAACAATGAAAGAACTGGACGTTGGCGAAATTCGTGCACCGCAGCTTGCACAGCGCTTCAGATATTACCAAGAGTTGCGTGGGTATGTCACTGACTTGGTAGAGTGTCTTGATGAGAAGGTGGGTTTATACGCTGTCACGTTTTTTTTTGTGCACTGGGGTTTTCCATGCAATTGTTGGCTGTACAAATTATTCAGCCGTATTAGAAACAATGCATTTTTCTTATTCAATAAATTTTGTAATAAAATCTGTGTAGCATTCTTTTTCTCTTAAACAATTTAAGTTCTGTATCGTATTTAATATGCTTCGAGAATTATTTTACTGTAAATATTTTATATTAGAGCACAGTACTGTTTCTTTTTTATAATTTTTTAAATAAGTACAAATTTCATTGTGATAGACTTTTATTCGGATAACAATTATAAATATTATTTTTTATAATTCTTTACAATTGTCAATTTTATTAAACGTTTTCGAGCTTTTAATTTTTATTTAACATATTTTTTGTATTTTCTATTGCACATAGCAGCCTTCCTTTTATAATACTTATTAATGGAAAGTTATTATTAAAAAAATAGTAGATTAAAATATTTTAGGGGTTAAATATTTTTTAAATTATTTAATATGAACTTAAACACCAAGACTTATTTATTCATGTTTTCATTATTTCACATAAAAATGTTTTCTTTAATATCTACAACTTATAAAAAAGAAGAAAAATGCATACTATGGATTAAAATGTGTAAAAAAAAAAGAAAAAGATTAAAAAGCATATATATTGTATATTTATATTGCCGGGGGTCTGTATCTTCTCTGTATGAAACGAATTATTTATTGTGTAGTAAAAATTACTTTTAAGTATTTATAATTATTGAAACGATATATTAATACGTGTGGTAAGTAAACCAATACTAATTTTTCATTTTCTTTTAAACAAAAGATATCCAATGGCTGTGGAATTATACATTGAGTTCCAGCAAATGAAACACATAAACGATATTTTATTGTTCATAAATCATTACACGTGCATATTTTATTCAAATACACGTTTATAATCATTTAAATCGCTATTAAGGTGTAACATAAATATTTTTTGGAACAAAAATAATTCCCAAAGTCATTGAATTAATTTACTGTGTGAATGTTAACACGTAACTTTTTTGTTAGCTGCCGCTGGTGGTTGGATTGGAGCAACGTTGGTTAGATCTTTATAGTGAACGTGCCACTGAACTAATGGAGAGAAGACGTCAAGACACGAGAGATCAAGCAGAAGAAATTACGACAGCTGCAAGTCAGTTATTTTAGCGCTACTTATACATATACTTATTTACATCTATACATCAAAATACAAATATTTAATTTTTGATATTGCACATCATTGTTTTCTCATTATTATAATTTTAACACAAATTATTTGTTAAACTGCAGGGGGACAGCCGATTCGAAAAGGACCTGAAGTCGAGGCTCGTATCCGTCGAGCTACGGAAAGAGAGGGGAGAAGAGCTCGTCGAAGAAGAGCCAGAGAATTAGCTCCTACAATGCCAAAACATATCGATGGAATGTCGAGTGACGATGAAGTTACTGAACAGCAGAATCTTGCGTTTAAACAAACAAAAGGTTGCGTTTTAGCAGATTTAATGTATACAAAGAACCTGGCGTATCCTATGTTTAATTGATATAGGTAAACGTTTTCGTTATTCATCTTCATTGAAATTATTTTATACCTTTGTTTCAGATGAGATTGATAATGATAGCAAAGAAATATTTGCCGATGTGATGGATGAATATTGCACAATAAGAGGAATACTTTCAAAATTAGAATCTTGGAGAGAAACGGATAGAGATGCTTACATGGAAGCTTACGTATCTTTATGTATACCTAAAATCATTTCTCCTATTATTAGATTACAATTGCTAACATGGAATCCCATTATGGTATTTTTTTTTTTATAATTTGTCATTTTTAAATAGTGTTACTTTAATGTGACTGTTTAATTATGTGTAGTTTGTATATTTTTATATGGCGAATAACATAAAATGATGTTTTGATTGTAGGAAAGTGCCGATATAGAAAGAACGAAGTGGTATAACACGTTGCTTTTGTACGCATTAGATAATAAAGAAACAGAAGAATCCCTTAAAAAAGATCCAGACGTTAGATTGGTACCATTTACAGTGGAAAAGGTCGTCGTACCCAAATTGACGTGTAAGATTATTTTATTAATTATAATTAAAATATTCTTCCATAAATAATTAAAGGTGTTGCAATAAACTATTAATTTATTTTTCATTTGTAGCCATAGTTGAAAGAATATGGGATCCAATGTCTACGTCGCAAACGTTGCGACTTGTTGGAACAGTAAACCGCCTTATTAGGGAGTATCCAAATTTAAACGACGGAAGTAAACCGTTAGAAACATTATTTAACGCTATATTAGAAAAAATTAAATCAGCAGTTGAAAATGATGTTTTTATACCAATCTTCCCAAAACAGTTAGTATATACCGTATACGTTGTCGAAATCATTAACAGTGATTTAATGATGTCAATAATAATTTCTAATTTTGTTTTCCAGAGTTTTGGATACAAAACATCAATTTTTTCAAAGACAGTTTTCAATGGCCGTAAAGCTTCTAAGAAATTTATTAAGCTGGCAAGGTCTTCTTGGTGATACGCAATTAAAAAATTTAGCCCTCGGTTCGTTATTAAATCGATACCTTTTAGCGGGTTTGAGAGTATCAGCTCCTACTGATGCTTTATTTAAAGCAAACATGGTATGTTAATAGTTTTTCATTTTCTTCCTTTTAAATTAAATATAACTTTTAAGAAATTGTAGCTTAAATGTATTTTTTGTTTTTGATACTAATTGTCATGCTTGATTTTTAGGTAATGAGCACACTTCCTCGTGCATGGTTGCAAGGTGAAACAATAGATCATCTGAGAATGTTTGCTACGCTCATTCAACAACTTAGTGAACAGTTAGATCAAGCAAATCCAGCTCATAAGTAAGTATATTAAATTATTTATTTAAAACAATTATTAGGAATAAATCTATCATTTCCAGATAGTAATATATCACAATCGATGTTCTAAATTCTTTTAAAATAAATTTAATTAGTCTCTTTTTTTAAAATTAAAAATATATCACGTTTGTAAATAAATTAAATGCTTTAGTTTACGCGTATTTTAATGAAATTATTAACTTTTACAGTGAAGCCTGGGAATATTCAAAATCCATCTTGAAAATAATTAAGCCTTTGTAATGTATTAATTATGTATGCATTTCGTAATAATATTTTATCGTATTTTTATTTCATAGTATTCATTAATATGCCTATCTATAGTTTTATACACATACTGAGAAATCTTGTACATGATGAATTTGCAGTACAGTTAGATGTGTAATATATAAAAATGTAATTTTGTATAGAAATAAATTAAATAAGTTTCTGATAACATAGCATACTTTCCAATAGTAAATGTAAATAAAAGGAAGATACGTGAAAATAAATATGTAAATATCGAGAATTGTGTTCAGCCTTCTTATGTTGCAGCTGAAAATAGAATCGATAATATTTTTACTGCGTGTAATGAATTTAATTTTTTAAATTATGTAATATATACGTATAAAATAAACTTGGTATTAAATTTTTTATAGTTGCATTAAGTAATTAGAAATCCTTTTTTCAATGATGCGGTAGATAAAGCTGACAATCATACGGTCAGAGGTCTTGTTATCTATATTTCTGTTTTCACCATAACATCTAACATACATAAATTATTATAATATATTGTTTTTTTAGAGAAGAAATATAGTTTGTTCCGTTTAGATATATTTACACAATAATATGTTACAGATTGTTATTATACTTTGGGGTGGATAAATTTATTAAAAATGTACATATTATTAAATAATGTAAATATAATTAAATTTTAATATTGTGTTATTTTAACTTAATTACTAAGAAACTTCAGTAATTCTTCAAAAAATACGTCTATAAACTCTATGTTGTATAAAAATACACAAAAGAAAGTGAAATAAGTTGATTTATTTGATTAAAGATAACTTAGACAGAAGATAAGTTTTACTTACATATATAGTGAGGACACGTTCATGGGTCAGAGAGATAGCAACAGTAGGGGTCATCTCATGACTTCTGTGAACTCAGTTCACTTTTGTTAATCCATCATTGCACACCATGAAAATCACAGGTATTGAATAAGCGTTGCTATTTATAATTAAGATTAAATTCTTAAATAAGGCATATTGATAAACACTAATATTTTTTTATGAATGTTTTAAATAAATTATTTTAATCTAAATGCATAGTATTTCATGTTGTAAAACAGGGGTCCCAAACTCGAGCGCAACAAAGGGCCAGTCAATTAGACGGGTCATATTCATTGCTATTCTGTAAATAAAAAAAGAACATAAAAACGGAAAGGCTTTAACCAAAAACCAGATCCGATGCTACGTCGTTAGCTTCCTGGATATTCGGCCCGCGGGCCATCAGTTTGCGACCCCTGTTGTGAGACGAGCGTTTATAATACCTGAAGTTTAGCATAATTTGAACATTATTTGAATGAAATAAATTGATTTAATGTCGTTGAAAACTTATTAAACAAACCTTTTTTACAGATATTAATTATGAATTGCAAATATTAATACACAAATTAGGAAGAACTATATTCGTGTTTCTTCTATTTTGTAATAATTATGTCACCTGTAGTATATTTCAATCTGGAAAGGAATACGTGTATTCCTATAGTGCACTTTCAAGTTCTGGAGTTTTGTTACCATCTACGGCATCATCTTCATGGGGATTTCATGGGAAACTTATAATTCAAACAGAAGAAAATGTTGCTACGATGCAGGTATATTTTATAATATTGTTTATATAATTAACGTTAAGGTGTTGAAATATTTCATAATGCACCAATATTTTTGTACAGTTGCAGTCATTGAAGATGGTTGTATGGAATGGTGATAAACAAAGGAAAGAAGAAGATCAAAATATTCCCAATGATGCGGATGAACTATTGAAACCATTTCAAGTCATGTATAAAAGTGGTCTTGTTGAAAATTTTAGCACAGAAGCAACATCTGCCTGGTCTACAAATATACAAAGAAGTATAGCAGGAATTTTACAATTAGATCTCTCGAGTTTGGAAAAGGAAACAGCATTTCATTCGACTGAAGTAAATGACCGTATAAACAATAAGTATTTTTCTATTACTAAAAGTATATTATTAAGTCATTGCATAAGTTTGGAGTAAAATTTCAATTATTAGGACTTTCCAAAGACATTTGCAATTGATTAATAATATATCGGCCATTATTGTTAATAATAAACAAATAAATTAGGAAAAGTTCTGCTTCAATTTGTTTAACAACAATTTTGAAAGAACAATAATAAAAGATACAACAGAAATTATGCAAAAACCTAATAGCTTCTTTAAAAAATACAAGTGCCATTGGCTTATTTTAGACACTTAATAGTATATATTTCTTAGAAAGAAATTTTTTGTTGCTAATAATGTTATAAATATTTCTGTCTTGTAGCAAAATCATTATGGTCAATGCAATATTGAATATGTTGCTAATCTCGAAAAAGAAAATAAATGGTTAATAAGGAAATTTTTGGACCCTCGTACTTGTATTGGGCATCCCCACTATACATGGTCAAATGTTCCCAAAATATTGTGTCCTAATAATGATCAGGTATGTACACTTGTCCTGTGATATAAAATTTAAATAATACGAATAAAGTAAAGATCACCATATGATATTGTATTAAATATAATAATCTTTATTCAGTAAAATGAATTTTATTTATACTTAGAATCCAGTTTTAAAATCCAGTGAAAGGTTGTACACAGCTAATGTAAACGGTTCCTTAAATGAGATTTTGTTTGTTAATGCATCCGGAGGTATATATGTTCAACCGTTTCAAAGTTTTGGAGAAGCACACTTTCATTTTACAAGGTATGTTGAAAGAAAAATACTTCTATTATAAAATACTATTATAATAGCGAAAGAAAATAATTTTATATCATTAATATTACACTTCCACTTTTTTATATTTACTTCTCGGTGTACAGACAAATCTTTAAATTAATTTCAATGAAAGATACCGTAAATAAAATTCCTATCAAAAACTTACATTTCAAAGTTCTACAACATGAACTTCCAGAATTAGATCTCACCCAAGGCAGAGGTACTCCTGATAAATATACTGTTCTCAAATCTGTAAGTTACATTTGAAGAAATTACATGATTTATAATGATGTTAATGAATATTTATGTTCTACATTAATATTTTCATGTTATAGATAGGAAGTTTACTAGATCGGTTAAGTCAGAGACTTGAAAATCCTGGCTTAGATACAGAGACTGATAATTTACATAATACAACAATAAGTGTATTGCTTTATTACCTTGGGATGTTAGATGTTGTCGATTTACGTAATGCGTATACAAAAATTTCAGGAACAAGTTACAAAGAAGAAACCATACGGTATTTAACAATTTTGATGATTTTAAAAATTTTAGTATTCTACTTACTATTTCATTTTCTCAACATTATTTTAGAAATATGTTCCTTGAAGCCCTTCCGCAAGTTGGAACAAAAGAATCTGTGTTGTTTATATTAGAATTAATTCAAGATAAAAAGGTTTCAGACATATGTGCAATCCAACTCCTCACTCAACTTCCATTTCACATACGAAAGCCTGATATTCAATTATTAGTAAATCTACAAACATTTTTAAATTTGCCAGAAAAAGTATCAATCGAGGTTCAAAATACTGCTATTCTTACATATGGAACATTAATTTATAAAACATGTTTATTATATTGTCCATATGAAATGTTGGACGATTATGTACGTTTGTATCTTGATAAATTTACAGGTACGTAATACATTTAATCATTAATTTTTTTATTGTATTTCAATTATTATTATAATAGTAAATAATTCGTAGAGACAAAGGAATATGAGAAGAAAATTATCTGGCTAGAAGGATTGGCAAATATACAATTGGGAAGAGTTGTTGAATTTTTAGAGCCTATTGCTAGTGGTAGCAATGCAGAATCACGTCATTTTCGTGTACTTGCTGCATGGGCGTCGCTTCCAACCGCTCCTCTAAGACCTGATGTTGTAGGTACTCTATTTAATGTTTAATATTTATCTCTGTTTAATATTCAATAGTTTATTAAACGCTACTTTCTTTCTTGCATTGCAGATATATCCAGTCTATTGGCCAATTTTAATAAATAGAACTGAACATCTAGAAATGAGGGTTGCAGCATTGACGTTACTCATTATTTCTAGTCCTACCCCAAACAGATTAATATCATTGTATTGGTATATGCAAAGTCAACCCGAAGAACATTTGTATAATTATTTTTATACTCTTTTAAAATCTGTGGAACATACTACGCATCCTTGTTATGTTCATATGTACGTAAAGTTATAATAATCTTTTTTCATTTTTTTTATAAAATTATAATTCTTTCCTTATTTGATTGTGATTATTAGTGGAATGATAGCTACACAATTTATACGAGTACTTCGGCCACCAAAAAATCGGTACATAATTACTGGAAATTATTTATTTGATTATCAAGATACGTATAGAAAATTTGGTGCTATGATACATGGTATTGTCATTGCTAATCCCCTGACAAACATTCCTGAGGTTTTATATGTAACATTGAATACTTATGGAAGTGGAATCAATATCAACCATGTGTCTGTAAGTTATTAATTTCAGAATTACTTATTCTTACTCATAAAAAGAAAATGGTTTTTAATACTGTAAATATTTACACGTATATAGTTGTATATTAAAGCTGAGGGTATTCTACAATCATTGTCAACTTATCTGGACAACAGTCCAACGCAAATAAGAGATATACTAAAACAATTTAAATTAGATCAAAGGCAAACTGGACCCGTACATTTGGAAGTAATTGCACGTATTCAAGAAAAAACAGTTTTATGTCTTCATCTGAATGAAACGAATATTATTAAAGGACTTAAATGTAAGTTATTAAATTGTATTATTTTAGAAATATAATTACTTTTATATCGATCCTATTTAACTGTTATACAATTTCATAAAATTCTATAGATATTTCTTCTTTACCTGATAATATATACAACATATATCAGAACATGGAGTTCCATGTTAATCAACAACGTATTAATATCCCGTTAACTATGGAATCTGTACAAGTCACAGATTTAGGAGCAAATATTAGACTTGCAATTACTACAACATCGTTACTTTCGATGAGAGGAAACTTTACACATGTTTCAAACGGTCGTAATAATCACGTTATATTACGGTATAAAATAATAACTTATTAATTTTATCCTTTCGTGTGTAATATTTTATTGTATGAATTTATTATTTTCAGAACTTCCATTCATAAATCAGAAATAATAGAGAATTATAACCCCTTAATTGATACGTGGCATAGCGCAGAAAGGGCACATTCTGTTCATGGATATCTTCCAGTTAACGTTACAATTGGATTCGACGATCGACCTTTTATTTCATATGACACCCCCAGAGGTATCGATCATTATTTATTGATGATTTTCTAAAATTTATTGTGTATACTGTTGTAACAATAATGTATTTTCTAGAACATCTTAAAATGGGTATTACAACTCATACTCGAACATCAACCAATATAAAAGGTAGAAATATTAAGTCAAAATTACGTCAAGTTTGTTCTACCTGTCCTGAATTGTATATCGTAACAAAATCACCAACGTATAAACCAAAGGTAAGCAATGATTGGAGATTTAGTAAAATTTTATTGAAATAACTATCCATATTTTCTTATAGACAAAAGATCTATTTCAAATGGAATTAGCAGAATTAGGAGGTCAAATATATGTGAAATTGTTTGACTGCGAAAATATAATATCTAGAGAGAAACTAGTACGGGATGTATTTTCTTCGCACCGTAACAACTATCAGTGAGTTAACTATGAGTATATCTTTATATTCTGTATTATAAAGGTTAATAGACAACAAGTATTAATAATTATACTTTAATTCTGAATTGTTTTAGTATTTGGCCATTTTTGCAATTTGCTTTAACAGCGCTACACTTCTTAGACTATTATACATACGTGCCACCCAAAGGTAGTTGCGGCTTAGCTGCTTATATTAGTACAATTGATACAACGCATACTCAAGTTAGTAAATAAACTATATATATTTTTAGTACATAAACTATAAGTAATATGTTAAGTATGTTTCATTAGGTAAAATTTGAATACGTCAAAAATTCTAATTACCACATGTTATCTTTGACACGTCGCAATGAGTTGTCACAGATACTGCAACAATGGAATTTAGCTGTGCTCTATGAGATTACCAGTTGGATGTCTGATATGATTAAAATTAAAGCAACTAAAATCGTACCAGGACAAAAGGTTTTAAAGGTGAATCCTATATAATAATTTACAAACGTGTTCTATAATTAAAAGAAATGTTCTAAAAGTAACATACTTTCACTGTTCAGTTTTGTTTAGAAGCGGAAAAAGAAATTCCTTGGGAATGGGATTTTCTAAGTACTAAACCAAGCGATCCTGCTAGAATCGCATTAAATATTGTTTGGGGATTATCTGATACAGCGAAAGGCAAATGTAGTGGATCTTCAATCACATTGAATTTAATTGGTGAAATTAGTAAGGAACAATTAGAAGATTCTAGAAAGGCAAAATGGCCATACGATGAATGTAGAAGACAGTTAAAAGGAAAACGTTATACACCGTATTCTGATGCCTGTTATGAGGTTTCTAGGGAATTATCTACCTTAAGAAAATATCAAATTATTGCACAGCAGGAAAATGTAAGTTCAGTAATTGCATTATTAATTAATTGTTTATATTTTACATACACTCAGTGAAAAAGTATACTTACTACTTTTAATTATTCAATTACAACCAGATACCAGAAAACTTAATGAGATTAGCTTGGAAATTTCGCGCTTTTTATGACTTAATTGGTGGAAATAGTAGTTCTAATTCTGGTTTTAAAGAATTTATTGTAACGGCAACGTTTCCAAAAGACTCAGACACTGGAGAATTATCTCTCAATAACGATAAAGTAATTATTGAATATAACTATAACTTTATAGATTATTTCTTAACTAGAACCAGAATTCATAAATATACGGATATGTCAATTTTAAAAACGTTCTTTGGTAAGTTGTTACAACGTTATTTTAATTAATTAGTTTTTGAAAAGATAGTTAATCGTTTGTACCTGCAGAATTCATTCTATTTGATTACAGTACCTTTACCTGTCTTAATCACTTCCAAATTTAGGCACGTGTATTGTGACACCAGATTTTGTAAGAACCGTACACAACATAAATTATCCATTCCGCAACAAACATGAAGTTTTGCTGCTTGGTCAATGTTATAATGAAGATCCAAAATACGCATTGACCGCACAGAATAATTTACATGGCATCAGTATCAACATATTTGATGAGGTAGATACTGTACGAATTATATCCACTGAAGTTGGAGCGACAGTATATAATAATACAATAAATATTCCATTACCGCAAAGTTTTATATTTCATTCGTTTGGTTCTAAAAAGTAAGTTTTCAGATGACTTTTATTCTTCGCTTTTATGCTAATGCGTGCTATAATATTTCAATTATTTAGTTGCACAATATTTTAAGATGTTATTATGTTACAGAGTAAGATTGGACAATAACACTATTGATGTGATAGTTCCTAATCTCTATTTATACATGCATTGGACACAAGAACAAATCCTTCTGTTCTTTCCTACGTATTTATTGGAGTTCAGTTGTGGCATATGTACGTTAGATACTCTTGACACCAATCATTTGTATGAAAAATTATGATATTTTAGTTGTAAACAGTTCTTGTATGACTAGCGTTGGTACATTTACAATTTAGGATTAGCATTAGGATATTTGAAATATATAAAGTGAGTCAATAAAAATTACCATTTAAAATAATTTGCTTACTTTTGACAATAGAAAATAACTAGAACCAAGTTTGTTTATTTCAGAAAAGAACATAACTTGATATTAATCGGTTTTTTGTAGGTTAAAGTGCAAAGAAAATATGAAGGTAAACTTTATTTTCTTATAGTATCTCTTTTTTATATGGATCAATTTTTCAAACTATTCTACATGCAAAATTATTAGAATATAATACCACAAGATCAACAAATTATAAAATATATTTTATACTTAAAAACAAAAAACAGTACAAAATATTGAAATATCTCATGAATTGTTGATTTTTAGCCACTGTACCATAATTTTTTTATGTAAAATGCTGCAAGAAATGAATCTATGTAAAAAAAAACATGTAGTTCCATTAAACAAAGAGAAATATAAATGCACTTGTTTTTTAAGTAGAATTACATATTTTCTTTTACATGGATTAATTCTTTATAAAATTTTGTATAAAAGAAGTATAGTAAAATGTCAAAAAATCAACAATGTGTGATACGCTTTGAATTTTTATATAAAATATCTCGTTTTTAAACTTAAAATATCTTATGAATTATTAATTTTGTTAACATTTTATTTTAATACTTTTTTGCTTAGAATATTCTGAAAGATTGATTTAGAATTTAAAGCTTGAAAAATTTTGACCTCCGTGTCTCCTCTGTACCTTCATTTATAAAAAAAATATTAACATCAGAGTATTTTAAATGTGAGCAAGTTATTTCAAATGGCAGTTCTTATCAACTAATTCTGTATTTAACTAATATGTGACTGTAAGAGAATTTATTGTAAAAATTGTAAAAAAAGGTGAATGTTAACGTTTATAAATATAATTGTTTAATACATATAAATTTACAATTATTTCTTGATTTATGTATGTTTCTTGCAATATGCAGTGTATAAAAAAAGATACTATACTAATTTGTTACATCACAAAATAAAAAGAAAGTCATTAACAACTCTATATTATGATACCTGTATATGTAAAACTTTATTAATACTAATATTACTGATAAGAAAACCGATTGTTTTATCGTGAAGAAGGGAGATAGTTAAGAATAACTTTATTCAACACCATATAACTCCCTTTTTGGATGCTTCAGTCATTCAGGATCGACATGAGGAGGCTGCTCGTGTGAAATTCACAAGAGTAAGGCTTGGGGGAGCCCACTGTGCTTGTGATTACGGTGTCGCGCTGTCTTTGGGGTGAAGTGAGGTGAAGTCAGGTGAAACACAATCAACGTGAGGTACCGATCGCGGCAGTACGCGTTCTTGCGGCTAATCGTCGCACCATCGATGGTCCAGACTTCATTCAACGTGTCAATTTAAATGTCTTAAAATATGAAAACACGTTCAAATATGTCTGTATGCCTAAACCTATACAAGATAACCCAGTTGAAGTTTTTAACCTAATTATTTTTCAAATTATAGTTTATTTCGGAAAAGTTTTATTTTAAACGAACTATAATTCAGGAAACAATTTGGCGCGTTTCAAACAGGTCACCCAACATATACGATATTTTCGGATTAGTGTAAGACTCGTAATAAGGTGATTGCTGAAATGATTCTTAACTTTTTCTTTTTGCAAAACTGTTAACAAAACTCACTAATTATTAATCAGAGAGCACGTAGAGCTTGGGCTCGAGCTTGTTTGAAACGAACACTCATGATTGAGCTGGCGCTTTTTGCAGTTTTTGAATGGTCAATATTTTCCGTTAATAATTAAAAAATGAAGTTTTTATCATAACTTATAAAGAATGTTATTACAAATAAATAAAAGAAATTTGTATCAAAATAAACCCATATTGAAAAATAAGGTATTCAAATTCAGATTTACAGATTTAATGTAGTTTGAAGGAACTGCGTAGTTGTAAATAAAAGTACGAACCACGCAGACCAGACGGCCTTCTTCCTCGAGCACCAAGCTACAACTGATACAATGAACCTTATATTTCTTATTTGGCTGCATCCTTTCCCGAGGAGTTATGTGTATGTACATATCTTTATCCGTTGGAGTATATACATAATTTTTTATAAAAATTCGCTGCCACCGCCTCGCTAGCGCCCCGTCAGTGGGTGTCTAGACGTCTGGTCACGTGGTCAATGTTTGTCTAGCTCATTACTATTTGTGTATATGCAATTCCTGGAAAAAATGTAGGTCACCAGGTAGAGGAGAGAGACGAGAACTCCTAACGGAATCCATTTACCAGTGTCCTCGTTGAAAGGGCGACTGACAGAAGTAGAGTCCTACCACAGACCCCGACCCCGATCGGGTAGTCTGAAACTACCAACGATCGAAGCCACAGATCAGCCCCGGTTACTAACCAGCACCCCCAAAACTCGGAATCACTCCAAGCCACCGCACGACCACCCCCCACTGGCCAACTCAGGTGAGATACCAGATGATGGAAGATGAGTTACGGTTACCAAGAATTACCGGATGGTCGACGACCCGCGTGCAGCTGGCATGCAACGCAAGCGAGTATGCCGAGTCTAACATCGAGAATACCGAAAGAAAGCTAATTGTTGGTAAAAATATACAAAATAAACGCTACAAGCTAAGTCGTGAAGTGAAAAGTTGGCCAATCTTCGAGTTAACAAGTATAGTTTAAAATAGAACTTGTGTCCCATGCCCTCCCTTCCTCCCACGCACCGTATATACACTTTATAATTTAATAAACTGTATAATTTTAAGTGTTTAATTTTATTTTTGTATAATATAAAAGGTATGTCAATGAAATGAATATGAAGGAACTTAAAACTAACTTAAAGTTAATGGATATAGGACTTAAGAAGAGGGATCTCAAGTATTTAAAGTGACAAATAATTTATTGCAATAAATGATTGACAAGCAAGCAGTAAATTAAGTTGTAAGTTCATGATTACTCTGGTAAGTTTAACTCTATATTAAAGATATTTACCTCATTCAGTTTTTTGGAACAGAGAATGTAAATATTAAACGAAAATCCAAGAAAATAGAGGTTCTAGTTCATTAAAAACAAAATCCTGGAAATAGCAAACATAATTGATGTTATAATCTCAGAAGAAGAGAATAAAGATCAAATAATAAAATCCTAAAGTCAAGAATATTGAAATTGTAGATCCTGAACAGTTTGAACAAAGTACAGTATTTAAAATATGATTAATATGAAAAGTCAATATGGAATGAAGTAAATTTAAAGTAATAAAATTAAGTGGGAAAATGAATAAATAAATTCAAAGAGTAAAGTAAAACCGCGATTCAATAATGAACGATATTAAACTCGCAAAATGTCGAGCTTAATATTTCACAGTACTATTCGTACTGTTTAAAATAAAATAAAAGGTAGTTTTAAAACATAAAACAAAAAAGAAACCAAAAATTAGCGAATATAGTGACAATATACTGCGCTGCTTTCCATCCTTTTCTAATATGAGTAGGATTATCGATACGCATTTTTATAACCTAAAAATAGAAGAATATGTTTATTAATAAATTGATAAAACATTGTAAATTTTTATCAAAAAATAAAATACCACAAAAAACGCCTGATGATTATGCACCAACCTAATACCGATCTCAGTCGATAAGGTAGAAGAAAACAAAAGAGTGACAAACTTTTTACCTTTTTTTTTAACGACATTTAAATTTCATGATGTACTAAAGTTACAAGAACATTTATAACAATGAAATATCTTACGCAGCGGCGTTATAAGGCAGATTTTTAATAAAATATTTTTTACCGACATTTATTTATTACATCTAGCGCCATCTGGGAGCAAAGTGCAGAAACTTATCAACAATTATCGACTGAGAAACACGAAACATAGTTATAGATGGCGGTCTTTTCAAAATGAGCAACGTATCGTTTTGGAACTTTCAATTAAATTCCTTAGAAAGGTTTATTTATTGAATTTCTGCTTAACTATGAGACTCGAAGAACTCGTATATAATTTTTGATTGTTTAATTAAAAGAAATACCTACACTGAAGTTCTCTTTCCATTAATAGAACCTTTAAAATTTCATAGTAAACGTTTCAAAGTCAATAAGATGGACATCGTTTTAATTTTATAATTTTTAATGCTTCTCACACCAATTTTCAACCCTTCTATGACCAATGCAAATTAAAATTTATTTTAAAATGCTAATTTAATAAAAATATTGAATAAAGTAAGAATATTGTCAACTACTAATGTATAATAAATTGATGTTTCTTTGTTAATAGAATATTAAGGAGCTAAAGGAAGGATAAGAACTTTATTCGTTCGTACAACTTCCAAATGTTCAGTCTTCGTTCAGTTTTCAAGGAGACGGGATGTCTCTTGAAGAGTTGTTTGCTTCTTACTTACAAAGTAAGTTACATTCTGTTCATTTTAAACAATTAGTTTACGAGTTTATTATTTCAGTAGTTCATAATTAATCTTTATACCTCATACTAATTTGTCCTCCATTGTAATTAGAAGTATTCACAAGGTTTTGGGATATTTTATAATTACATAGCTGTTTAAAAGGGTATTGTTAAATTAATTGGATAAGTTATTTACTACTACGGTAAGGAGTAGGTTGTAAATCAATAATTTAACAAATTACAGTTTGCAAGACTAGGGTTAGTTAATGCGAATATATTTTATCGTTAAATAAATAGTAAAAAAACACTATTTAAAGCTTTGTTTCTATCTTTTTGTTCTAGAATTGGAAACAGAGGCAACCAACGTACTTTACCATGGAATGCTACTGAAATATCAAGTGAATTAAATAATTGTAGAATGTAATTGATAAAAGTTATGTATAATAGTTGTACGTATTCAAAAAAATGCAATAAACATGAAATAAAAAGGAAAAATGAAGTATTTAATTAACAGTCCCTTCAACAGTTCATAATCCTACAAAATTTCCCCTTCAAAAAATAATAAAAAGCATAAAATAAGTTCCTGAAACTTTGTGCCACCATCTTTGCTATTATATTCTCCTGATACAAGATAAATCTTTAAATATTTCAAAATTTCGAAATTGTATCAGGAGAACATAGTAAGCGAGGAGGTATCCATGCCACTTCCTGGAATTTTGGAGACGTCAAATTCCAGGAATTACCGAATGCGTATTTCCGAATCCTGCCTGCTCGAAAATAAAGTTGTGTATCAGGACAACATGATATGCGAGGAGGTAATTAACAGAACTGATTGAAAAATTAAGAAAGGTATGCATTATTCAATATTTATGTATTTGTTAACCATATAGAACATAATTAAACCTGTAAATCTAATTTTTAATGTCTTACTTTTCAATATGGGTTAGATAATCTCATAGTTTATAATTTATAATTTATTTGTTAATAGTTAATAGTTAATAGTTGTAATGAACATAGTACGTTATTTGAACTTTGGACAATAATTAAATAAACCCCCTAAATGTAGATTTCTTTTCTTGCGTCGATAAAGAAGAGCACGCGTAAATAATAGAACGCTACATATCTGTAAAGTCCGTTTTTAAAAATTAACCCTTTTTGGGATAGCTGATGTCGTCGTTTATATAGAATTCTGAACATAGAATACGACGCACATACCAAAAAATTCGAAAAGTAACTTTTTATGGGAAATAAAATAGGACTTTTCATTTTGTTAATTTCACCGCACATTGCTAGATGGCGTAACAAGTACCGTTTCTGAAGCGCGTCAAATATAAGATTGAAATGAAACTTCAAGTTTTATAATATTGTTATATATTATAATATATTTTATAATATTTTCAGTTTATTAAATGACTTTTTTATTAAATAACTTTATTAATAATGTAAAAAACAATCGTAGTATGTAGCCAAGGTTGATATAAGATAGAATGTAAGAAATGTTTTATAAAATTAATCCTTTTTTAATATAAATTTACAATTACTTATAAGTGATGTCGATGTTACAGTTTATTTAATTATTAGTTAAACTTGTATTATTTTATATAACAAATGATTTATTTATAAAAGGTTTTTGCTTAGTTTTCAACCCTCCTCCCTAAAGGTATATTTTTTTTAAACTATGACTTATTTTAATGTTTAAAATGATTAAAACTTATACAACTAAATTACAATTCTATATTTATAATATTTGTTGGTACAAGTATACGTTGATCTCAATTTAAAATCTTAGAGTTTGGTTATTATTGTTAATTAATAAGTTAGGATTAAGTTAAATAGTAGGGTTCAGTTATAGATAGTTATATTATATTATATAGATAGTTATATATAAATCATCATAGTTAATTGTAGATTTTGACTAGGTTATTATAGTTAACTCATAAATTATGATTGGATTAAATATTTGGGTTAAGTCATCATAATTTACTCACGGCTTAAAGTTAAATTAAAAAGTTGTTTAGGTTTAGGTTTGTTAGTAAACTCATTAATTATAAGTATCTCTTTTTATACCATAATCTCTTTCTATAATATTTAAATAATCTGGAACCCTCCCTTTCTTATAAAATAAAGTAAACTTGATGCATGTTCAAAATATATATTTTAAAAGTTATTTATAAATTTTTCGAACATCAAAGTTAAAAACAGAAATTTTTAGTTTCTTAAATTCATTTAATAATTAAGAATCTTATCATTTTTTGGTAATTTCATACAATAATAATATCTTTCCAAATATTTTAATGTTTTATTATAAGTATCAATCTCATTCTTGTTTATACAAAGATCTCGGTTTTCAGTTGTGTATTCAGGGCCCGTAATGGCCTATTCGTGGCCCTGTACCATAGTAACTAGTCAGTGTCCAGTGGAGCCACCTATCAAAAATTAAACGCATAAGAAACATTTACCACTTCATAAAATCTTAAAAGAACTAGATATTCGATATAAAGTGCATGCAGTGAAATCGGATACTCAAAATGTAATAAAGTTTTGCATTACTTTAAATCATTAATTAAAGCTATGCGCGAATTAACTCATTCACTGCCAATCACGAAATATCTCATAGTATTTTTTTTAGTAACAACTAATAATAAATTTTATGAAATTTCATGTTTTCTTTGAAATGAAATCTCGGCACTCGGAACAAGTGAATGGGTTAAGCAACTTTATTCGAAAAACGTAGGCGAGGTTCTCGGGCGAAAAGCAGGGGGCTCGGTTCCCCTTAGACGAAATTTTCTAGTCACGCCACTGGTTTGAACGTATCAGAACATTTGCTCGTCACGGTAATAAATCACACGATGCAAATCATATTGGAGGGACTTAACAACCGAGAGGGATAAAACGTACGCGTACGATCTCCCCAGAGGGGGTCGGAGGGGTTGGAAAAGACAAGAATGATGACGTTTGCTGCAGTGATTCGGCAGTCCTTGAGGACTGCGGTACGAGTTTTTAAGGTGCCAAGCGGAGGCCACCGACAAATTGCCCCAGTAAGTTCGGAACCCGGTAAACTCTCGTCGCCGATTTTAAGAATTCAACAGTAGTGCCAGCAAACTGTCGTCGGAACATGCCCGTGAAAGATTCAATTTTCAGTTGTTGGCATAACCTAACCGAAATCTACGTAATTCCTTTTAATGATTTCAGAATTTTCAACGAACACCTTGGGAATGTCCGTTACAATTTTTTCTGACAACGTTTAAAATCATCCTAACCCTTTCCAGCCGTATTAAGAATCAACATTTTACAAAATTTACTTTCGAAAAGATCAATAACATATTGTTTATAACTTGGATTGGACAAGGTTAAATAATATGAAGTTTGTTTGAGTGGATTTCAGCCACGATTGTAATTCGAATAATTTGAGCATCGATAGTTAATTATAGGGGAAAATCTTAGTTTGACTAATATAATAATACTGTACAGTGTCGAGCACGATAAACTTCCCTAGGGAAAATAACCATACATTTTTTCAATATGAAAATTAATTTAGTGCAGTAATTTTTCAATTGTTACATTGTTCAACTTCATTAAATTTGATTCATTAAATTAATACGAATAAATAAATAAACATAAATTTTAAATGTATTATAATAGTTACTTATGATTAATTTAATAATTTTTGTTATGATAATTTTAATTAGTTTTGAATGATTAATTGATTAATTTGTTTTAAATCATTGCTTTAACAATTAATTTTGAACTGTAAATTTAATAGCTGACTGTGAGTGATTAGTTTAATAACAATTTTAAATTAACAGTTTAGTAATTGAGAACGAATTATTAATTTAAAATTAAATATTAGCTACTAATGATGTAATTAACTTTAAACTCGCTAATTTGGGAATTAATTTTGTTGTAATTATTTAATAATTAATTTTAAGTTATTAATGAATTAATTAATTTCGAATAATTAATTTAATAATTAATTTTGAATTATCATTTCAATACTTAATTTTGAATGATTAATTTAATAACTGACTCTGAATTATTAATTTATTAATTAATTTTGAACTATTAACTTAACAAACGATTTCGAGCTACTAATTTATTATTGTACATAAAATTGTTATATAATTTCATTAGAATTCATAAAAAAAATCTCATTCGAGTTTTATATTTTATTTGTCAAAACATATGTACACATTTTTGAAAACTTTTAATCAAACTGCAGTCAAAGAGGTATTACATTTGTCACTTTAATCGTCAAACGTTTTCTGTGTTAAGCTAATTTGCTTGATGCTTGATCCGTGTCGAAGTTATTTCGAAGCGGTAATTAGTAAAACATCAGCGTACCATTAGGCTTCACTTAATTGTAATCTGATTTAGAAGTCTACACCCAGAGATTCTACGGAAGGAAACCTGTTAATTTATGTTGTTTACTCACACGCAACAATTTGTATGTTTATGTGTCCTTATTTTTTAGTAAAATTCACACGAAATCTATTTAATTTAAAATGTTTAATTATATAAAACGATTTATATATTTGTACATCATCATTTGTTAATAAAAATTAAGTCATTACTATCATTATTTAAACTATTATTAAATAATTATTTAAATTATAATTAAACAGCAAGGTAAATTATTTGTTACACACTTTTAATTCATTCGGGGTTGAATTTTTTATGGATATTATAAATAATTGTTTTAATCAGTTATTATTGGTAAAAGTATATATAAAATGTATACAGAGTAAAATAAAATAAAACAATATAATTTAATCCATAAACTTAAAGAAAAGCAATTTTAAAGAAAATTAAACAAGTTCTTTAATTTTGTGAAATGTATTTTTTAGTACGTCAAATATGTAATATCTCCTTTTCTTTAATTAAAAATATCTGATTAAAGTCAAAAAATAAATTAATAAAAATGATCAATTAATGAGTTAATTACAAAATTAAATACTAAATATTTGATGTATCGAAAAATATATTTATCATTTCTTTTTTAATTTTATTTTTTGATCTTTATTTTTGTGAATTAAAATATGTTTTTCATTTCACGTGATATTGATCTTTAAACTTCTTGTGAGGAATTTAATGTATCAATTAAATTAATTTTTTGTATTTTCTATAAAGTTAATCCACAATTTTAATAAAAGAAAAATACTGTAATTTAATGCATTAATTACATAATTTACTATAAAGTAGCCATCGTGATGTTATGTTGACGCTACATTGTGATTTATTTCATAACAATTATCCATCAGCGATAATGGCCTCTTAATGCAATTATTTATTGCGTCACATTAGGGATTTTAACTTAATTATCGCTGATGTTCAGTTTTATAACCTGCTCCACTATGTTTTATAAAATACTCGTGGTTTCTGCAACTTTTTCATACGTTAATTATTTTATAATAAAGATATCCAAGAAATATTTTTTACATTTCAACTAATCTTTTAGAATTAAAAGAAAAAACGAATTGAATATTCTATCGATGCTTTAATATCAATTAAATATTATTAATATAGATTTTTTTTTTTAATTTATCGATAAATCAGAATTCTTTTTTATCACGGATGATATAAAATCGTTTTATTTGATTTTGTTCCAGAGTTATTTTTATTATTCATGACCTTTAAGAATGAAAAGAATTGGTATTTGAATTATCAAATTTCTTCAGAGATGACAGAATTTATAAACCTACTACTTATTTAAAAAATTGTTAATAAATGGAATTTGGAAATAGGCGTCCCAACAGCACAAATAAGAAAATAATAAAACTTAAAATTTACAACGTGTTGGCTTATTTTAAGAAACAAACCAATTGTTTTCTTAAAAATGAAGTTTTACTATTTTGTTTCAATTGTCGCAATTTAATAGATTGTAGAATTAATAATCTTACGTGATTTTAATTTTCATAAGCGTTCACACATAGCAACACGACGGCAAATGGCGCGCGCAAGCGCGGTAACTACTCCCAAACGTACGCGCGGCAACTACCCTCGGGTGCATGCGCAGTAACAGTTCTAAGGTGTTCTTAAAGCATAAATACAGGTGCATCAGCTAGCGGAACGCCAGATTCGGCCCTCGTTTGGTCGAGTCAACTCCTGCGCTGGGCAGGTGTCAGAGTTCTTAACCCCATGGTTTTCTCTAATAAGTTTAACATGTATACAATTACGTTTTAGTAGTACACATATACTTTTTAATACAGCAAAAATACGTAATAAATTGTATTGGATGAAGATAAATAAATAGGATTATTTTTCAGCAGTAAACGTTCTTATAAATGCTCAGTTCATAATTTATCTAATTTATGACTTGGAAAATTGAAATAATATAAAGGTGAAAATTGTTTTACTCGGCTCACAGAGCCATTAATTACACAATTTTGATTCCTTCGTTGCTTCTTGCCACAGAGTGCTCCATTGCAAATTTAATTACTGCTCACGAACAGTACTACCAGAGTGTAAGCACCAAACCGAGTATACTCCAGATTCTTAGAACACATTCGGTGAATTCCGTGCATAGAGGTCACGTTGTAGCGATGACAGAATTGCTGTGACCATTTTAGTGGTAATTTCATTAGCGTAGCACGTTCTTGATATCATTTTGGAGGAACCGAACAATAACGTTTGGTAACCGTAGTCTCGATTGATTTTGAACGCGTTACATTTAATTCTTGGACACCAGATCATACAGAAAGCCAATAATTTGAATTGAATTAAAATAAAAGTCTTGTATTAAAAAATTTCATTTTTTAAGAATTGAGGTCTGAGTCGTATTTGACCCGGCTTGGTCGTTCAAGAATGAATAAAATTAGGATTCTTGTTAAAATTGTCTCAAATTGAATATTATTTTTCACTTCAAACTGCCCTTACTTATCCTAATAAAGTTGAAAATTTGGTTTTTGTAAGTATTTTACTTTTTTGCCGATTTTGATAACTGCAAATCGATAAAATGATCGCACACTTTCGTTATTGGGTCATACAGTCGATATTGCTGATCCAAGAAGATTATTGGTAAGTTGCCAGGTCCTCCCCTTCAATATGGCGGTTCACATCAAATCCAGTGCTTTTATCAGTCCTTTCTATTCACCGGACCGTTTTGCACACAATGTATAATGCATACAATGCTGTCGCAGAAAAAAGATACTTGTTACCTTGTAAACGTCTGTTAACCTCTTCGGGGTTGGCCACAAATAGTCTCGCCTGAAATAACGAATTGCTTTCGTTTTATAGATTTTGTCTCGCGTTTCGTTCAAGCGTACAATTCGATATTAGAGGTTATTCCAATAAATTAACGATAACAGAAAATTTGAGGTTACGTTTAACGTAAAGCTTCAATAAATTCAATTAAATTGCTTTCGAAAATTATTGCGGCTTCGATAGAATTGACAATTTTCTTCGTAAAGGTCAACAATAATATTTACGGGCTGGGAACAGAAGAACGATTGCACGAAACCAAACAAGGTAGCCATTTGCAATCGGAGTCGACTGGATATTATTATTGCAGGACTCGGAGTCGTAGAGCAAATAAAATTTCCCTTTGAGAAAATTAACGTTGTCCTTTGACACGGCGTCTTCATCCAATTAACGGGTGAGAAAATGGAGGAAGTAAGTGGGTTACGAAGAAATAAATTCTATTATTGGTCATCGCACGGAACGGAGTCTAATTGTTCGAGGCCAATTAAAGGCCGCGAATTGATTTACGAAATCGTGGCACAATCGATGTCGGACGAATCGAAAGAACTTTAATACTTAACAAATAATTCGGCCCAACTTTGACCAAAGTCATTCTTCCCGTCCCCACTCTTCATTTTCTGCTTTACCCCAATTCTTCTCCTTTCTTTTTTTTCTATTTCTCGATTCAGTGAGAAGGAGATTGGCATCCGAGGTTCAATGATAAATGAGCTGCGCTGAATTGGAACGACCCTTCCTAGCTATTTTTCTTTCTCCACAGTTTTCCCTCGGTTGCCGAACTATCCCTGTTACGTCGCTTATTTCTCTGCCAACCACCTTTGATCCATCGATTTAACAGCACGTTGTACAGTGGCGAGTATGATGGGCTTCCCTAGGGAAAATGGCCGCGTAGGGGAGAGAAGTTATTATACTTGTGTAGCATTCGTAAGTTACTAAGTATTGTGCCTATCATGATATTTTTCAATTTTTTCATTTTGCAATTATCGAATTTCAAAATTTAGGAACTTTTAAATTATCGAATTTTAGGATTTGGGAATTGTGCAATTTAGAAATTTGGAGATTAAAAAATTCTCGAATTGCAGAATTTGGGAATTGTGCAGTTATTGAATCTTAGGATTTAGGGATATTTTAATTTAAGAATTTGGAATTCTGCAATTATTCAGGTTTAAAATTTGGAAATTTAGGAATTATCGAATTTTAGAATTTTGCAATTATCAGATTTTAGGATTTGGGAATTTTGAAATTTCGATAATTTGTAATTTTGCAATCACTTCTAGAGTTCTAGAATTTTGAAATTTGGAAATAATGAAGTACAATAATTTTTGAATACTGAAATTTTGAGATTTCCAAATTAATTAGTTATTAAATTGAATACTCGTGCTGCTTAACCCAACCCTAACCTACCCTGAGTTTTAATGCTTAGTAATTTTTAAATATTGGTACAAACCATAGGATTTTCTAATTTTCCCTAGGAAAGCTTATATTGTTAAGTTTTCCCTTAAGAAAAATGGCGTCGTAGGTGAAAATGTACTTGTCACTCGTATTGTATTATTTTATTTAACTGACTATTTTACTATTTTACCGACAATAAGTAATAGTAATGTTACTAATGTTATTAAGATTTGAAAATTACTAGGCATTTTTAGGTTAGGTCTGAATGAAGATGAATATAAAACGTGTTTGGTTTAGAAATTATTTCAAAGCAAGTTAGTAATTTGCTTGCAGTAACTGTTCAAATTATTATATTATTTGAAAGTAACTCATTAATCTGGCAATTCAGTAATTACTTAATTTGGTAATTTACTAATTAATTAATTGACTGATTTAATAATTTTGTAAGTTAAGAACTTATTATTAATAATTTAGTAATCTAGTAAGTTATTTAAATAATTTAGTAAATATTTAGTAATGTAATAATTTGATATTTCAGTAATTTAATAGTTTAATAATTTACTAATTTAGTAATTCAGTAGTGGGTTAGGTTGATCATTTCTAGTAACTTCGAATTACAAAGTATATTAAATATTTTCATTAAATATTAAATGTGCTAAGTGTCTGAACATAAACTTTGACCTAATTAATCTCATATACTTTGTGTTATCATGATCATAACTAATCGAATCGAATAAAAGGTGTATTGTATATGAAAATCATTAATAAAACGAAGGAAGATATGATAATAATGGTGAAAATTCAAAAAATACATTTTGATAAATACCTGAAAATTTTATTACAATAATTTAATGCTATAGATATTAAAAAATTGTTAAATGCTTATAATAATATACTATATTTATTTTATTTACTTACTGCATTATATTATCTTTACACCTGCACACAATAATCTCCAGCGTCAAATACTGTTTCCGGTCCCAAAATGCTCACCAACATCGGTAGCAATTTTTCGCGAAGGGTATCACCGCGAAGGGAGGGGGCGGAGCATCGACACCTTTTTTTTCGAGTTCGCACCTTGCGGACTACCGATGCTTCCCTTTCGTGTACACACGCAAAGGCATCGTCGTTTATGCGCGCGCAAGATTGGTCCAGATTCCTACCCCCCGAGTCTTCGGGGTAGTGCACCGCCCCCCTCCACCCTCCTCGCTCGCTCGCCCCCCCCCCTCCCCCACCCCCTACCACTAATTCTTCGTGCTTTCCTGTCACGCTTCCACGACTCTTCTGGCCGTGTGCGTGCCCGGTGGCGCCGCCGTCTGGGCGAAATCCGTCCCCCTCCCCCAACCCCCCTCTCCCCTCTCCCGTTTCCCGCCCCTGTCGTTCAGTCGTGGGTGCAGTGCGTGCGAGTGTGCAGTGCTTTCGGGAGCTGCTTCGAGACCGGCGTGGCCTGGAGCGCGCGGGGTTAGGTCAGTGTCAGCTTGTCAATCGGTCGTGTTCTCAGCCCCCTAAGCCGTGTGCGCCCCTCGACATGTGATACACAGGATATCCGGCCCATCGAGCGATACCCACCGTTTCGTGAGTTCAATTTCTCGTAAACGAGCCGCGTTTCGCGCGCGAGCAACCGTCCTCGCGACGGCTGCTCGCGCGATTCTTAACCCTCGACCGGACGCTTACCCTTAATTCTTTCACTTGGCGCTCGATACAACCACGAAGGCGATCGCACGTAGCGCGATAACGCGCGGTCAGACCCGCCTTCGGCGTCCTTTCGAAACGCGCACCGCCTTCGAGTTTTCGAAAAACCAGCTGTGCCGTGGACCGGAACACCGGGGTGTCAGCCCCTCTATCGGAATCGGCTCTCTTTTCTAAACGGCCCGCTGTATCGGAAAACGTGTTCGACGAAACTTGTACATCCGAATACGACGCGTTTTTTTATGTTTCGTCACCGTTTTTCGTACGACCAGCGGTTTTCGAGAAAATTAAACAAATTCACGAGATTCTTTCTTCGGTTTTAAAAACTATCATGTGCTGGTTTTTTATTTATCGATGCTGATTAATAAATTTCTTTTTAGTTTTGACACCGAAGTACTGCTTTTTGGGAATTAAACTTTTATGAGAAAATTGAACAATTTTGACAAACAATTGACGTTTAAGGAATAAGAAGATTCAAACATCACACGTTTACGAGGTGGACAGGGGTGGCAACCCTCGAACTGAAATTGCTTTCTTTTTTAAACGATTCGTTGTATCGCGAAACGTGTCGGGCGAAAGTTGTAGGTTTGAATAGGACGCATTTTTTACGTTCTATTACTTTTTTCGTACGAACAGTGGATTTCGGAAAAATTGAACGGAATTGAAAGAACTACTATATGTTCTTTTATAAGTGTATTTTTGATGCTAAAGCATTGCTTTTAGAAAATGAAATTCCTGTAAGAAGATTAACAAATTTGGGTAAATAATTACTGTTTAAAGAATAACAAGATTTAAAGATACTTCGATCAAAATAAAATAATTTTTTTGTTGAAATTAATTATTACATTAAAATACCGATTGTTATTCTGAGTTTCTCTTTTGTAACTTGGAAGGTTTCATTGATAACGTAATTTTCAATTTCTTTTTTAATATTTCTACATTAATTCAATTTTTCTGGTTGCTGTATTTTTATTATTTATTAATCCTGATGGCTCAATAAAATTTGTATACTCGGACCAACTTTAATTGGTTATCTACCTGAAATATTGCGAAGAATATTTTCGAAATTTTCAAATTTTGTGTCAAATGAAAACCGAACAACCTTTTTATTTAATAAATAAAATTTATAAAATTTCTTGAAAATGATTTAAAATTCCTGAAGTTCCAGATAAAACTATACATTTTTCAGCTTATGGTTCAAAACATATAAAAATTTAAAATTAAAGATAATAAATGTTCAAAGAAGTGTTTTAATTTGCGTTTTTGCGAAAATTGAATGTTTGAAAACTGATTAATAATACGTCTATTTTAAAATTATATATAACTTAGAAACCAAAAATTATAATAATTGTGCAATAAATCAAAATTCAAATGATTCTGTTTTTAAAACTTTCGTTAATTTTATTCATTTCTTACAAGTTTTGTTTATCACGTTTTGTGATTCAATCAATTATTTAAAAAATAATCGAAAAAATTAATATTATAAACATTTGATTAATTAAGAATTTGAAAAATCTATTCGTTTAATCAACTTTGTCAATTGGAATTATTCCAGGAAAGTGCTTCAGAAAAAAGGATTGCGAAGAAAATATTTGTATCGTTTATGGAAAATTAAATTAAAAATATCGATAAGTAATAACGTATCGTAATTCGTTAATTACCAGATCAATAAAAAGAATAATTGAACTCATCATTCCATACCATGAACAAATATTTCAGCAAATATGCGTTTATTTGAATGGGGTTTGAAACTTAATTCCGTCGAAAATGTATCAGGGTATGGAAGAGTTTGGTATATGTTTTTGAATTATTTGCCTCTCAATTGTATAGCAATTTCAGTATTTCGAGAGGTGAAAGGGTGGTAAAATTTTTCTAGAGTTTTTGCGGATTTACAATACTAGTATTTGTTATAAATAATATTGAAAACTTTGCATCAATGTTGACAAATTAATATGTGGTCGTGACGTAATACTATATACTACTATACTACTGTACTAGTCGCTATTATACCACTATAGTATTGTATTATTCACTGTTACACTACTATACTACCACACTACCGTACTATTTACTATTTGTCAATATTCTACTGACCTACCATAGTTTTCACTATTATACTACTTCAGTAGTATACTATTCATTATTACATTAGTACACTATTTACCACTATACTATCATATTATTTACTGTTATGCTACTATACTACTATACTATACCCTACTATATTAGTATACTGCACACTGGTAAGCTACTTTTGAGCTCAATGTAGTACAAAGACGTTTCTAAAAAGTTAAATTGCAAGAAAGGGAAGTTCTCCTTACAGTGTGTTACTATACCATAGCAGTGCATTATATAATAGTGTGTTGTACGTTACTATACTATTATACCACTACAACACATTATGTAAGGTGCTATACTATTATGTTACTATTCAGTACACTAGTATAATATATTGAGCGCTACTATACAACTGTACTATATACTAATATATCGTTAGTTACTATACTAGTATACCATACAGTAGCGTGTTGTACTCCACTCTATTATACTTTCAGGCTCAAGGTAGCACAAAGACGTTTCTAAAGACTTAAAGTACAAAAAGAATGAAAGTTCACCCCTTACATTTCGAGCTGGCTGTGATTATTCGAAAAAATAAGATATCATTGACCCAGTTGGCTGCGCGAAAAGTAATTAGACATCCGCGGGGTAGGTGACTGGCAGGGAGTGTTGATCGATCCTTGGTCGTTGCCGAGCGCATGTACACGATCCATCGTAAATTCGCGTTTCCACTTGTGTATCGGTGCGTGCGGTGACATCGGCTTGAAATACGGCACGCGGGCCGCCCATCGGCCACCCATCGGCCGCCCATCGAGTGCCTGCAGGTGCAGGAAATTTAGTCCCGCAAGGCTAATTCAAATCCCTGCACGGGCATACGTGAACGTATAGTTTCGTTTTACTCGTTAACAGTTTCTACGTTAACCTTTTTGTGGATCTACGCGTTTCAGAAACCATATAAATAATTGTGCAGAGGCTGACTTCTGGAATTATTCGTCTTGGAATATAAATTTCATTCTAAATTTATTTTTATAGCTAACAGTTTCTTTTAGATATTTTTTTTTCTGGTAGGCGTCTCATCGTGGGTAGTGCTATGCTACTGTATACTACTGTATGACGTATTACTGTATACTGGTATACTACTGTACACTACTGTATTACTGTAAGACACACTACTATATACTACTATACGGCATACTACTTTATACTACTATACGACGTACTATTGTATACTATTGTATACTATTGTACATATTACACTACAATACTACTACATTCCACTATACGACACACTACTGTATATTACTATATTACTGCATGACATATTATTTTGTATTACATTACTACTATAAGACACACTACTAAATACTACCACTATTAAAAAAAAGAATGAAAATTCTTTACATAAGGCATTTCAAATAAATAAACTAAATTATTTGTAAATTTCTATTAAACAGACATGACATCTTCTAAATACTATACTTCTATACTATACACTACTACACCATGCTCTTCTACTCTGCCATTTACTGTTGCACTCTACACTATTATACCGTTATGCATGGCACACTAGTGTACTACTATACCATACGGTAATGTATTGTACATTAAGATACTACTACATATGCTACTGCAGCATAGAGTAGTATATTATAAGTATTGTGCACTACTATACAATTATACTATGTAGAAATGTATAGTAAGTCACTATATTGCTACACGGCTACATCATAGAGTAGTATATTATAAGGTACTGTACTATATAATAGTCTATTGTGCAGTACTATACAACTATATTTTATAGTAATGTACTATGATTTACTATACTACCACTAGAACTATCAAATGGGTCAAAATGACTTGTTCCAGATTGTTTATTTTATATTACAAAATTTATCTAGACAACTTTTGTCAAAGTATAAGCTGATTTTTATTAACATAAAGTATATTTTATTTTTTACTTATTTAGTTTTCCATTTTATTTTTAATTTTCAAAAAAGTGTAGATTAAACGTCGATAGTTCTAGGGCTACTATACTATATGGTGGTGTATCATAATTTACTCTACTACCATAGTACCATACCATGTACATAGCAGCATATTTTGTTATTATACCACTTTACCACTATACTGCTATTCTATATCCTATACCATATATCATTACATGGGGTATTTCATTCTTATCTTGCGAAATGGTGTCATCATATTTTACGGTTATTAAAAACATGAAACCCAATGCCACATAAATACATAATACCAACGCCATTACATTAAAACGAAAGAATCTGTCTACTCTCTGTTCCCAAATATATCTATTGCGCCCCTTTGTAGTCTCAAAGTGTGACAAATTTAAATCGAACATCGGTGTTCGGTTAACGAACGTTTAACGGATCGATCGCCATAATAAAGTCTTCTGTTTCCGCGGCCGTTAAATCGCGGCGCAATTTGCGAACGAAAAAGCGTACGGGTTGCCAGCCTTGATATCCAAGTGGAAAATCCATCGAGATAATCCTAATCCGGGCACCGATGAGTGCTTCACCTGGACTGTTCGGGCTACCTGCATAACGATCAGGCTGAAAATCGGATTAAACGCTGTCAGGTATAGGCTTGAATTTACATGCGGTGGTTATCTCGTCGAATTGCAGCCCGACTTTCCCCTAATGGCCTTTCGCGGGGGGGTACGCGAATCAATCAGTCCCTCGTCGACTTTCAACCCCTTCTTCTCGTTGCCTTTTTCGAACCCTCTGAAAAGTCCTCGTACTCGTCAACGGGTCAATCGGACCCATTTGAAAAAATACAATGTAACGCACTTATAATTTTTACTTAAGTCATTTTATTGTAATTTAAATACGAAACCTGAATATTAATTTGAAAAAAAGGTTTTCCTACTTTTCTCTTTTGGAGGAACGAGTGTGCCATCGTGATTCTTTCTGTGATTTACTGTCAACATTATTTCGCATCGATTTCTCAGAAGAAATAAAATCAGAAGATTTTTTAAATTTTTCTTCAAGCCACGAAATTAAGAAGTAAATGTGACCTGCATAGGACAGGGGCAAATAAATGTTTATCAAATAAATGATTATCATTTTTGTTTTAAATTACTTTTTAAGTACGCTAAGCAGAGGATTAACGGATCAAAAATTAGTAGCTTGAAATTTTAGAGCTTGAAGTTTTCAGTTTTTCATTTTCGGTTCGTACAATCGATTGATAAGAGCCTGAAGAAAAATCCTCTATTTTCTTTTTACTTTATAGTGATTTTTTTATGGGATCAAATGGTAGATTCT
Source organism: Anthidium xuezhongi (assembly GCA_022405125.1). Lineage (NCBI taxonomy): Eukaryota > Metazoa > Arthropoda > Insecta > Hymenoptera > Megachilidae > Anthidium > Anthidium xuezhongi. The sequence continues at coordinate 501,194 of CM039637.1, forward strand.
CGTTGCCTGCGGTATTCTGAACGATTTGCTTCTTTTTCAACGCTATACAGTTATTTTTGGCGAAAATATTGGCTATCAAAGTGTAAATCATTTGGAAAACTATCTCAATAAAGCTACTTTATTTTTCAACGAAAATACTGGCATTTTATTTTGTTTTCTAAAAGGAAATGTCCTGTGTCTTCGGCGGCCTCATTACTACGTCTGTTGGCCACTAGAGGGACACGCCACTGACAAAGCCCTACTATCCAACAACCATCCCTGCATCTAAGGCCCGGGCCTGCTAAGACGAGTCCACAAGCAGGCCCCGGACGAGACGCCCTTCCTCCTCCTTCCTTTTCCATCTAACACCACCGCCAAAGTCTAAAAATAACGATAAACGAACAAGAAAATAACTGTCAAACAACACTTGTTTTGGGTCAATTAACTTGGTCCTGTAATTGTTTTACTCCTTAACAATGACGTTGATCATTAATCCTTTAACCTATAATTTATCTAATGGGTGCGTTAGTTGTAGCTAAATATTTATTGTCAAAATCGAAATTGTTTATACTTCAGACTTGGTAAGCCTTGACTGCATTAATTATAATTACAGTTAAAGTTAAAATTGAGTTGTAATCAAAATTTGAAGGGAAAAGGTCATGTCTGAACTGAAGAAACATTAAGAAAAAAAAAAATTACTGCGATTTGAAATTTACAACTTAAAAAAAGGTACAATCATTAACATTCCAAAAATTATTTGCAAATTATGGTACAATTATTAAAAACCGGAAAAAATGTAGTTTCTTACATTTTTAAAAAATAATTATTGCGCTGTAAAAAAAATTGTCTCTTAAGAAAGCAATGGAAATATCTTGTAGGAAATGCTTTGAATTTTTCAAAATACTTTTACGGATTTTTATACGATTATTGGTTTAGGAGTTACAGACTGTTAAAGCCAAAACTGTCATTTTTCCTTCGACGACCGATATCTTCACCGAAAGTGGCCGCATAATACTAAAAAAGGAAGAAAATTGTTCAGAATACTGCAGGTTCCAGGAACCCACCATTTTATCCCATTGGAAAGATTTATCGCAACCTATAACACCGTTCAAAGTAAGAAAAAGATTAAGGGATGTTTTTGTCAAGCATATATCAATGGACAACTCATCAACGGTTAGAGATAAAAATATTGTTAAGATCGAAGATGAAGATAACAAATTTCAGGCTCTAAAATACGTTTTCCCTGATTTTTCTGTGATTATTTTTCGCGAAGATCCAGAATTTTAGAAACGACCACGAATTAACGCCAATTTACTCGAATAGTATATTTTAAGGTATTTAGGCTGAGATACGAAAAATGACCACCCTGTACATCGATGGAAACTTTATCACCGGCCGTAATAAAAAAGTTTTGTTAGCAGTGCGAATGGACGACAGAATGGAAGTCTTGAAAGTTAAAGTAATCCGGCGCCGCTGTATTAATAGCTTTTTAATGCCTGGAGAAAATACGATTACGAACAACTCTCTTAATATACATTAACGTCGAACCGATGTGCGATAAATGAAGTTATTTAAATGAAATTTTCGAGCACGCCAGGCATCCAATTTTCCGCCTTTCAACGATAGGCCAGACGGAGGACGCGTTTTGTCTTTGCCCTGTAGGCTGCCTTAATCCGCATAAGTCATCCATTCTGCGCATTATTAACGCTCGTTATTCAACACCATACTTCATACCGTTCGTGAATAATTAATTGATAACAATCAAGTACGGCCGCTATAGTTATTGGTACAAAACTTGAAACGACGAGCGATTTTTATACAATTGAAAGATTATTTTATTTAAATGGCTATAGGTATCCATAGGCAACGTAATAATGCATTGAGAAGCGGTATAAAATAAAATGTACTAAAATAGAGGTAATATTACTTCGACACGGAGCCTATTTTTTTTTTTTACGTTTTTTTAAGGTCTATTTTTTGGATTCGGTTCGAGAGCGCGCACGAGAATGTGTGAGGTGTGGACGTTGCAATTTTACATAAAAATATTCAGAGTAGGAGATAGGACAGGAGTTGGGAACAGGGAAAAGGATAAAGATCGGATTCGAGAGGAAGTTGAAGAATAAAGGGATAGGTAAAAGGCGAGATATAGACAGGGGAAATACAAGGGAAGAAAGTGAGGTTAGGTTGATGGTAAAGAAAATAAAATGTAGGAAGTAGGGTTGAGAATATACGGGGTGTTCCAACCAAAATGTTACAGATCCATTAATCCATAACTATTAGTCATGTAAAAAATGATTAATGTAGAAATTGTATGGGAAAATGGAAAGCATATTTTAGTAGAAACGATTGTTTTTTAACACTGTTATTTTACGAGATATAGGTCAAGTTCTATATTTTAAATGAAACAACATATTTATTGTTAGATCATTTAAAAGTGCTTTTTAAATCGAACTTATTAATCTTTAACGTGTTTACTCGATTTTAACTAGTTTTTAAGAAACAGTGGTTAGAAATTGATTGATTTGCAGAGAAAAGTTAGTAGGATACAATCATTAATCTGGTTCATCGCACGTAACTGAATCATTGAATTACTAAATTACTAGATTACTACATTACTAAATTGCTAGATCACTAAATAACTAAATTACAAAAATGATATATCATTAGATTATTAAATTATTGGGTCATTAAATTACTAGATTACTAAATTACTAGAGTGATGAGTTACTAAAATACCAAAATACCAGAATACTATAAGTTATCAGATTTTTAAAATACTAAATTGTTAAGTTACCAGATTACTAAATTACAAAGATACTAAGGCACTGTATTATTAGATTATCATTTAAATACTGGGTTACTAAATTATTATGTTATTAAATCTAGTAATGATTGCTACTAAATAAACCAATTCAGTTTGCCATAATTACTAAACAAAACACTTATTATAGGTAATCTTAAGACCTTAACACATGTGTGTCAGTGTTCTCTTTTCCTACGTCACCATTTTCCCTAGAAAAGTCTATCTTACTCATCACTGTATGTAGGCATTCGTGTTTCAAAAATATACACCATATGTAAAGGTTTAAAAGGAGAATTTATCACAGTTTTAATAATCGAACGACACAAACAGTGTCCTTTCAATTATCCAGATTGTCACGATTCCAGGTTTGGCGTGCTATGATAGTGACCTATGATCGGTCTGTCCATGGAATGCATCGAAGTATCCTTGAAATTCGCGAATTTCATCTTTCAAATAGTACTCGAACCGCCATCGATTGTACAACATTCTCAGGTAGAGAAGCAAGACATTCCACGAACGTTTCCTTACGAGACAGCATCAGTACACATTATTTATTTTCGGTATATTTTATTTAGTATATTTTCCAGTACACGCTATATTTTCCTTTTCCAAAAAGAATTCAAGGACAAACAATATTACATGATAGTAAGTCCATTAAAAAATTGAAAGATTACTTTTATTCATTACTAATTAAATACCAAATTAAAGTAATTAAAGAATTACTAGTTCATAAGATTATTAGGTTACTAAATTACTAAATCATTAAGTTGCTAGATCACTAGATTATTAGATTACAAAATTACAAATGTACTGAATTACTAATTACTAAATCATAAAGTTAATAGATTTCTAAATTACTCAATTACTAAATAAAAAAATTGAAAAATTACGGAATTACTATATTACTAGCGACTAAATAAGAAAATTACTAGATTACTAAATCAAGATATTACTAAATTATTAAGCCGATAATTATCGTGCAACGCATGGCGCCTAGTAACTTTTGGCTATTGAAATGAGCGGTATAAGTGTATTCCAGTAACTTGTCACTTTCCCTAAGAAAATCTACAACACTCAGCATTGTACAAAGAATACTTTAATTATTGTAAACAGATTTTTCTTTTGAACCATCATAATTCTTTTCTCTATCATTTATTTCAACGATATAATCTATTTATCTAAATTAGCGCATTGAGAGACTATGTTTTAAAATTGTCAAAATACAACTTATAATCTATTCGAATTAATTATTTGAAAAATGATAATCAATGAGATAATAAATTATCTTATTTGACTACATGTTACTTAAGATAATAAGCTGTTAGTTTATTTTAAACAAACAAATGATTTGAATGGAAAAGAAAGGAGGAGGGAGGGCGTTTTCGTCCACGGCCTGCTAGTGAATTCGTCAGTAAGGCATCCAGCAAGACGCGGGGGCGATTGTTGGATAGACCGGAAGAATATTTCTAGAATGTAGTGGCGTAGAAGCGAGACCGTCACAATTTGAATATCAATGTTCATTTATAAATTTTGTATAATAGCTATTATAACTTGCTATTGTGGAGAGCCATGTAAAATAAATACGTCACTAGAATAAGGTTTCCGTCGAACGGTTGACTGACGAGGATTTGTTTAGTTTTAAGATAGTAGAGGGGAAAGGAGGCTAGGGTCCTTTTGGCCGAAGGGCCAAAAGAAAAGGCCAAGAGTGGATAGTCGTTGAAGAAGAGTCGGAAAAAACGGTCGGAAAAACAGCCGGAAAACAGTCGTTGTAAAACGGAGAAAACAGTCATTGTAAAGTCGTCAGTGAAAAACGGTCGTTATAAAACAGTCGTTGGAAAAGTCGAATGAAACCTCAGACGGAGGTTTTGTTTTATTATTAGATTAATAATTAATTTTCAGCGATTAATTAAATAAAGGTAATTTTAAGCAGAAGCACAATTTTACTGTCACATCCAATTGCACTTGACCTTTCCCACACCTGTCTCTGATTTCCTACACTATTATTACCGGTAATATCAAATAATTTGTTATTTTACTTAAACAAAGTGTTTGAAAATAATTCATTAATGCCAAATACAAAATAAAATTACTTTATTTTCTATTATTCTTAAAATAAATATTATTAATCAGAATTATAACAATATTATTGTGGATATAGGATCGTGTTTTTTGGCGGGGTACCGCTGGTTGATGGAGCGGTGACATAGCGGGATTTCCCAGGGCCCGGGCCCACAACTTGGTCTCGCTCTCCTTTTTTGGGGAAACCCAGCGATTTTCTATCGGGGCCGTTGATTAACTTTCGACGAAACATGCGTTGTATGAATTTATTTTAGCATAACGGCTTTCTCAAAAATAGCTTCGCTGTCCTTCGTGTCATAAACCGTGCTAGCTGTCTGGCACTTCTTTTACCTGTACGGCTATTCGCTACATTCTTCTTAATTTTACCGAATTTTAAACGTAGACATTTGATAGAGGTTCAATTATTCCAGCTATAATAATATTTAATAAACTTTAAGGAATTAGTGAGTTGTAAAAAATAAAAAGTCTAATACAATTTGATAATATAAAAATTCTAGTCTTCGAAAGCACCGTCTTTTTGATCTAAAAAAATTCTAAACAGAGACGCTTAATAGTGTTCAATTATTTAAATGTTTTAATCAATTTTTAGGAACTGACGTACTATAAACTATAAGATATCCAAGAAATCTAACAAAGTTGAACAGACAATAGCTCATAAAAATATCACTGAGAAATAAAAACCAAAAATCTCTCTATTTCATATTTAACGACTTTTCGCTATTGTTGCGTATGATTAATAAATATGTATGTTTTTTCATTTCCAGATTCGTGGTTGACGGTTAGTGACGGTCGAGCCGGGGGGTTCGTCGGGTGTTTTCGGGTGTGTTGTTCATAGTGGAGGAAACCGGGGACCATGATGGCCCCCATAATAGGGGAAACGCTGCGCGTATGGTTCCTCTCGGCGTTGGTGGTGCACGGCGCTGTCGCCGGCAATCCGGACGCGAAACGCCTTTACGACGACCTGCTCTCCAACTACAACAAGCTGGTGCGCCCTGTCGTCAACACGTCGGACGTGCTACGGGTGTGCATTAAGCTGAAGCTCTCGCAGCTGATCGATGTGGTGAGTAACAAACACGTGGCTGGATTTCCATCTAACATGGGACGGACAGCACATTCTGTAGCCTAACTCGAGTACATTTTACTTATCGGCTGAGTAAGCGGCACAAGTAGAAAGATCGGCGAGGGTTGGGGTTATTTTGATTTGGGTAACGTTATACTGTAATAGGTTTTATGGGCGACGTCAGAGCTTAATGGCAATGTTTGGTTGTTATAGGGCTGTTCAAATGGATATGGTTATATCCATTTGATGTTATATTATATACTCTAGTGTACATAATTATACTAACAGTATGTACTGTACTGTATACTGCGATACTATACTATCGTACTGTGTACCACCACGTTACTATACTATGTATTGTCACGGTACTGTATCGTGATCTACCATATCACTATGTACAGTACAATACTGAGGGCTACTATACTAATATTACTATACTGTGTGGTGCTAATGGGCACCGCTGTATTACCATACTACTACACTATACTGTGCACTATTATACCGCCATATTACTATACCGTGAATTAGCATAGCATAATAATATTATGTGGTGTACTATCATTCCATCATATTACTATACCGTGCACTATTACATCACTGTACTACTATATTACTAAACGATCTAGTTCCACATTACTATATCCTATGCTACTTATAAGGTACTGAATTAACAAAATACTATATTGTTAGATTATTGAATTATTGGGTTACCAAATTACTAAAGTACTGAAATACATAACACTAAAATATTATATTAGTAAATCATTGAATTACGAAAAATCTAAGTTACTAAATTACTAACTTACTAATTGTATGTGACTAGATTACTAAAATGCTAAAATGCTAAAATACAAAAATAGCAAATTACTAATTTGTTCAATTTATAAATTAATAATACATTAAAATACTACACTATTAATTATTAAAGTATTGGATTATTAAGTTACTAGATTATTAAAGTACAAAATTACTATATTATATATAGTGCACTATACACTATTAAACTACTGTACAATACTATATTGTTAAATTATTAATTTATTAAATCAATAATTTAATGAGTTCGTAATTTTGCAATTGGAAATTTAATCCTTTCATTGACAATATTAATTAATTTGTTTTTAAATGATTATTAAACTATATACTCAGACTTAACATGAGTTCAGTGCCTAGTAATTTTCATATGTTAATGATATTAGTAACATTGTCAGTACCGAAAATATGAATATCATTTGTAATTTGACTGAACAAATTAGTGATTTATATTCATCTTTATTAACCCTCTATATATTTCACTAAAATTTACAAAATGCATCTCAGAAAATTCTACATGAACATCTTACATATTACAATCTAATAAAATACGGATAGAATAGTAAAATCTAACTGCATCTAAAATGTTAAATTTTCTATCATTTTTTATATATTAACAAGCTAAATTCCACATCGTAATACATAGAAAAAATTGATATTATTATCAGATTTGCGATACAGAGTCAATTATTGATAAAGAAGTAAAAGACTGTATGTACATTTCATTCGACCGAAACATTCCTTTTTTTCTAACTTACACAAATATGAAAAGTTTCGGCACTATGTGCGTGCACTAATTGTAAGTGAGTGGCGAGCCCCCGCCATTTTGCCAGTGTCTCATTCCTGTAAGAGTAATCGATACGCGATGCCACATTGATTGTCAAATGTGCCTCCGCACACGAAGCGATTGGCCGTGAACGTTTTAGACTGATATTGATTTCTGCAAACAGAAAATAGTAATCCTGTGTTAAGATTGACGAAATTGAAGAAAAATATTTTGCCAAATCTTGAAACTTAAAATGGCGTGTATTTTCAAACTGAGAAATCTCAAAGAGTTTAATCCGCATTATGAAAGATTGCGCGGGACATTTATGGCCGTTGATACAATCCACGATAGCGAAATATTATAGAAACTTTAAGATGAAAACATCCTCTGCTTATTAAATTTGAACACTCCACGTCAAAGTGTGTCGTTCATCGAAAAGATGAATGGACTTTGCTCTTAAAGTCGAAGAGGGCCGCAAAGTTTCGTTGCTAAGAACGCTGTACGTGGCAGCATCCCTGTCAAGATCGGAGATACTTCAGGGAGTATGGCTACGTATGTATAGGTATTTATGATGACAACGTTGGTACTGCCAGTAGTGGTTTCAGACCGTGAGTCGTATGTTAAGGGTCAGACCTTTGTTAGAAATGGTTCTAAATGCAAAATAGCAGTGCCAGAAAATCGATAGTATTGTGTGTTATTTTTAATGTAATTTGTTAAAACTTAATTTGCAACGAAGTAAGCTGGCAAGAATAATAAGATGAACCATGTTGGAAACGTGAAAGTACTCGATTTGATGGGGATTATGTGTAGTGAGATGTATTTTATGAAATTTTAGTTAGAAAGTGTACTATAATACACTAGTATACTACTTATATATTATATTACAATAGTGTGCATTATTATACTACTATATCGCGTACTGCTACGCTACTATACTATTCCGTTTCATTATCCTATTATAGTACTATTCGATTGTGTTACTACAGTGTATAATACTATTCTACTATTTTACTATCCTACTATACTACTTCCGTACTATTATGTTACTACACTGTAGTAGTACTATCCTATTACAGTGTATAATACTATTCTACTATTTTACTATCCTATTACCCTACTACCTACAACTGCAGCATATTTCACTATTCTATTGTTTTAGTATTATACTATACTACTATACTAAAATGTTCTTACAGTGTATACTATTATCTTACCATCTTACCACCGTAGTACACTACTATATTACTACACTATTATAGTGTATATGACTATACTATTACTTTTCTGTGCTACTATACTATTATATTATTATGCTACTAGCGTATAATATAGTGTATTCTATTATCCTCTTATGCTGCTACAGTGTATACTGCTTAACCTATTACCTCATGGTACTACTACGCTACTATGTTACTATACTATTGTAGTACTATATTACTATGCTTGTACACTACCTTACTGTACACTGTTATACTACTTTAGCAGAGAAGCTAGATAGAAAAGGAAGGAGGAAAGAGAGGGCGCTTCGTCCGGGGCCTGCTAGTGTACTCGTCAGTAAAGCATCCTAGCAGGCCCGTGCCTTAGGATGGTTTGTAGGATAGACTGGAAGGATATTTATACAATGTAGGGCCGTGTCGATAGGCGTAGGAGCGAGGCCGCCACACTACTATACCACTACACTATACACTATTATAGTAAAATCCCTTGTCCTGGTATTCAATGTAATCCAAATGACATCGTGTTTGGTACTATTTTAATTAGAAAAATTCCAAAAATCTGCTAATAAAATCTTTATACCAAAAAAAAAAAATACCCCTCAGCGCTGAATCAAAACTTTTTGCTTATATCTCACAGATTTCGTTCGCTTCCATCGAATTTGCACTATATTTTAAACAATACAATTAAAATTTTCACTGTATTTGAAAAAATACAATTAAATACAGGGTTTTATTGTACCCCAGCAAGCAGCACGAATCCCTTTACGATAAATGTGTTTCGTATTGTTATCCCCTCCGAAAAAATGTATATGGGGCGCGGTGTCCAGGGAAATTTCGTCGAAACGAAGTTTATTTCACCCCGAATGATAATTAATCCAACTCGTACGCACGTTTTATCGACTGGATGCCCGATTGGCTGAAAAACTTCCGCACGGTTGGCTCGGTTCACCGTCGTTATGTAAGTTTTCTATTTATGCGGCATAAAGCGAAAAAGGTGCATTGGTAAAAGGGCCACGCGTTCGCGACGGACGCGATCAACCGTTGCATTTCCAACCTGGATAAATTCATTCCATTAAACTGTTATTCTAGTTAGCCGATTCATGCATAAATTCATATATTTCACTGATGTACGAATTCAATTTACATTTTCGAATGTATGACCGGTACGAGGGAATAATATTGATTGATTCGTTTAAATAAATCGCATCACGCATATAAATGTAAAATGGTAGGCTTAATTAGTCATTATTTCCTTTGAGTGCATTAAACGTTCATTGTTTCTTGTCAATTATGAAAATAGCATTTTGATTATAAACGGTGGCTGATTATAGATTTATCTGTGTGTACACGAGATTAGGTTAGGGTTAGGCGATTGTCGTTAATGCTTAAAATGAACATAGTAGTTTTAATTCAATTTCAAATTTTGGATATTTTAACAAATATTTTGTGTTTGTATATTATTTAACTTTATTTTAAAAATATACAGCATTAATAATACTTTTATGTTACTTATTTTATTTTCTTCTTACTTTTATTTACTTGTTCGTAGAAAAGGATGTTTAAACAATTCTTAAAAGCAAATTTAATCAAAGCTAAGAATAAAAGGTTTTTATTATCTTACAATGATTCGACATATATTAATTTTATAGCTTTGTAATATGAATTAGCTAAGTTTTGAAAATTGTATTTTTTTTTATAAATATTATTCTTCTACTGGTGATGATTTTCATTTGTATGCCAAGGGCCCAAGATGTTCTAGACACGGTCCTGGATCGAGTATTTAACAAGATTTTCTGAAAATACCAAAGTAACACTAAAAGTGATCAAAATTATATTAGAAATTACAAGTGACTGCATTTGGAATTTGAATTCTTGTTTTAATCGAATACCTAATTCAAATTTTACATTTTTGTATTTATACCAATTTATACCAATCATTTCTATGATTTAAAATAAGATGCAATACTTGTCCATTAGAACAAATTTTAAGCAATAAAAATTTGATTTTCTTGATCTATTTTATATGTTAAATCCAAAAAATTGACATTTAAAAAACAGTTAAGAAAGTTAGAGTTCTTGAAATGATGGACAGTAAGTTATTTTATATATTCAATAATGGCGATATTAGTGAATTGGTCAATAGTCGTTTAATATTAGTTAAAAGCGATTAATTAAAAATATATTGATGCCATAAAAGTGTTTTATGGCGGGCCCACGTGTAGCCCACTCCTGACTTACGATATAAATTTCATTTTAAATCTACTTTAATTTCCATTTCTAAAATTCCATATCATTTCTTTGGATATTATTTTTATAACAAATAAACGTTTCTTTCAAAATTTTAGTGCCTAACCCGCTCTTAAATAATAACTGTTAAAGAATATAATTTAATTAATTTTTAAATATGGTAATGAGTACAACCCATACCATTATCTTGATTTGTTTAGTTACATTTTTGAAATAAATTCCTTAATATTGTGGTTTTTTATATGTTTTTATTTAACGTTATAAATTTTTACAATATAACTAATTAGAGGAGATTAAATAAAACTATTGGTTAATGAAACTAATACTCTTTGTGATCAGGTCCTTGACTCTCTTTTTACAACTCTCTATCAACGACAACTGCGTACGCCTCTCCTTTAACAACTGTCCTTTCGTCACAAATTCCATCGTCACCCTCGCCTTCGCAACCCTCACCAGGCCCTTGGGCCTGATTTTCGTCTCCGTGACTTTCTCTTTCACGGCCCTATCTGAATTGCGTTACTACAATATTTCTGTGGAATACCGTGGATTTCACTATACTTTCTGTACAACCCTAACCTAATCCTAACCACAATGCCAGTTATGGGTCCATTAAAGCACTATTGTACATGTTTCGTGAGTCTGGGTCATAACTGACCGGGCCATCGTCGTTTGAGGTTAATAATCTGTCAATGTTACGTAGCAATACGTTTAGCACATCGATGGCCAGTTATAAAGGGAATGTTGGTACATTTACGACCGTCAGTAAAAGAATGTTGTACAATGATTGTATTAACTTGCCCCAAATTATAAACAATTCGTTATTAATTGCAAATAACTTGTCATAAATTGTAAACAATTTGCTATTAATTGTAAATAACTTGCTAAAAATTGTAGTAGCAAAAAGGGAGGTCAATAATTATATTGTTAATACAAAGACGATAACTGGTGATGGAGTGAATTGTCACTTTTAAATCACTCATGATTCGTTTGCGTACACACGTTCACAATCACTGTGATTTTTCACGATTTTTCACGATTTTTCACAGTAATTCGTAATATTAATATAATTGTATGATTAAGAAAAAGGAAAGAAAGTCGCAACGGTAAATTTAATTGGACATTTTTTTAAACTTCGTTATACCAACCATAAATATAATTTTAATATAAAATAATGTATTTTGGAATAAAAAGGAAGAGTTAATATTTTACTCATTAGAATATTAATATTCGTATTCTATTAATACCAGTAGATAAGCAACAAAAATTGTTAATATTAATATCAAACAACGTGAATTTACGTTGTATGCAGAGATCGCAATGTAATTTTAAACATGCATTATTTAACAGTTAAGATTAAGACCAACCTCAAGATACATAAGAAAATCACGATCGCGATTGTGATCTGTGAGATCACTGCGATAAATCACCGTTAGTGATTTCGCACGCCATCTATAACAACAACTCTTCTTGAAAAAGATGTCGATATGTGTACACACAGAGGGTATACGTTGGCGAGAAAAATCAGCGGACAGCAAAGAGGGTGAAGAGACGCACAAGGGAAAAGGATATGGAGGCGAGGGAACAGAGAGAAATGGCGATGGATTGTCCGGCGAAATATAAACAAAGAACGCTTTCCGTACGTGTCAGTTGGATGAACAATAGTTATGGCGAAAGTTCTCCAACGAGTGTCACCAATGCGCGTGCGCCCAGCCGCGGATTGCAGACGATTTGTCAGCAAAACTTTTCTCCAGACTCTGACTCGTATTCTCACAAGAGGGCCGAGCAACGAAAAGCATGTTCTCATACATGGAAAACATTTTCGTTGGATAACGATTCGTTATACAGGGTGTCCCGTGATTCTTGGTATAACCTATAACAAAGTGACTCCGCATGAAAAGATGAGTCGAAAAATATGCAACAGTATTTTTCAATACGCGGCTTCGTTTTTGAGAAAATTGTGTTTGAATATTCCTAAAGAATATCGATGTAAAAGTTTGTTCAGGGAAAGGCAACAGTGATTCAGTAATTTGTTCAATAATTAAGTTGGTAATGGATATTGTAAATTAATAAATGTGAGTATTAACATTGACAAAATATGTTACCCTTCGTTACATTAAAAAAAACTAATATAGAGTCTAGCATTCTAGGTTTTCCTAAGGAAAATGGCAGTATAAGGGAAGGAGACCTTACTATTTGTCTTAAATTCGAAAATTACTAAGTATTATGTCCAAAAAGGGCAATCAACCCAGCCCATCAAATTACTAATTAAATTTAGCGAGGAGTCCTTCTACTACCGCGCCATTTTCTCTCAAAAGGCATCTGATGCATCTTCGGTAGGATTAAGTTATTGAATTATTAGATTATCAAACTCTCAGATTACCAGATTGTTGGGTTACCAGTTTGTCAAATTGTCAACTTACTAAATTACTAAATTACTTGGTCCCTAGATTGCTAATATTATTAGATTTTCAAATTACTCAATTATTAAGTTACTAGATTTCTAGGTAAATACATTTTTAAATTACTAAATTACCAGACCGCTGGGTTATTGGAGTGCTAGGTTACTAGACTGCTAAATTACTAAATTACTAATTCAGCAAAGCAGCGGTAAATTACTAATTAAGTTACAAAATCACTAAGTTATTGATTTCATAGGTACTAATTATTAAATTATTTGATAAACTAGTAATTACTATTACTGAATTAACCAACTCCGTTTGCGGTGAATTTTTTATCCACCGCGGCGCCATTTTCCCTAGGGACAGCTACAATGCTCGGCACTGTAACTTACCTACATTAATCGTAACTCTTGGGTAGGATTAAATTACTGAATTATTAAATTATGAAACTCCCCGATTATTGGATTGCCAAACAGCTAATTTACTAAAGTACTAAGTTACTAAGCTACCAAACTACTAGGTTCGTGTATTGCTAGGTTACTAGATAGCTAAATTACTAAATTATTAAATTACCAGACTTTTAGGTTACTAGGTCGCTAGATTTTTAAATTATTAAGTTACTAAATTACTAAACCACCAAATTACTGCATTACTGAGTTACTAACTTATTAAATTACTGATATATCAATTTATCAAGTACCAAATTCTTAGTTTCATAATTTCAGTATCTATTATTGCTTAACTTTTCCGCTTGCTCTGAAATAATTATTAACTAAATACTCGTTCTATTTAATTTAACTAATACCATACATAGGTTTAATTCCTACTAATTTTTTAGTATTAATATTAGTAATTATTACTAATTACTATCAGCAATATTAAGTAAAATAATACAACGCGAATAAATGCAAAAAAAAAAACAATTAAAATGTTGAATAACTGTTATGATATCATTTTTAAACCTTTGAATTATATAATATTATTATTCTACTATAACCTAATAAATATTTCTTTTTAATTTAAATTAGAAAAAGACAATATATTCACTTTTTGATAGTCATACAATTTATAATTAAGTAAATATTACATACATTTTTTCCTTGGTTTAGAAAAGTAATTTCTTTTTCATTGTCTAACTTTATACAATTATTATTTTCCACCAAGGCCATTCAAAGAATACCGATTACAAGAATATTATATTGCAAATAAAGGGCGTAACAAAATTTCCTTAATTAAATCAGTATATTGAGTTTAATAAATGAATCGTTGGATAATGCTCTACGCTGGTAAATATTTGTATACTTCGCGTTTAATTAAAATAAGTTAACTCCAATTTCGGATTTATCTTCTGCACACAGTTACTCATCAACCCTGAAGCATACTCCTGGCTCCTTAATCCAAGTAATATCCAATAATTTCTATTGATCTTTCTCATCACCCCCATTACCTACCAAATCAAATTTCCTAGCCTTTAAAGGAAATAGCAAAACAGTTCTGACACAGTATTGTTTCCCAAAACCCGTACGAAATTATAATTTAAATACTTTTTTAAAATATCCGCGCACAAAGTTTAATAAGAATAAATTATTCCTAATCATTAAACATCGCAATCCAACAAAATAAAGAAACGTACAAAAGCGTTTGGCGGTTAAGGGTCAAACAGTCACGGTAGTGTTCGTTAATAAATGTTGCAATTTAAAAAATAAAAAAGTTGAAGCAAGTTAACTTTCACATTAGCAAACATTTGATGTTACATGAAATGTTTACATGGAAACGAACCGCGAGGGTGTTAAAACGATCCGGCTGTTTGCTCGAAAAGTAGAATCGTTCTTTAATTTTACGTGTAAAAAGCGAAGAAGGTGACACTGTCAACTTTTTCCTGTATGGAGTGTGTATTTATATTTGCCTGCCTTCCGTAAACCACGTTACTTCCGCTTGAATGAAAAGCAAATACGTTCAACCGTCGACGATTCGCCGCCAGAAACGTTAGCATCCCTTAAATTGTCGGATGTAGGCGTTCCACGGCCGACTCTGACGTTTCACAGCCGTTTATCAATGTTTTCAGATTGGCCTGAATCAAAGAGTAGGTATACCAAAAGGCGACACTTTCACAAAGAAACTGCTTTTAAAGAGAGACAAAGGACACAATGAATTTAAATGGCCGCTCGGTAAACGAAGAGCGAGGAAAATGGGGTTCCGGCAAGCAAGAATTCACGCCACCTTGGACCTGTTTTCAGTAATGTAATTTTCATGCGAAATTATATTCGAACCACTTCACGTAAAAGAAGATTAAAATTTCAATATACACTTAATATTTTATAATACGTGTATTGCAATATATTTCTGTTTATAGCACTTATTGTTAACTTATTTATAATAAATATTCGTAATACAAAACAGACTTTTTAGCCTTATCATTTTATTATATTTCTTCTTTTTCAACTTTTCAGTTTTATTCAATTGATATAAACGTTTCGAAAACTAATATACGTATACACAAACAATTTTCAACACAAATAGATTTGTGATTATTTATAGGGATTATTACGAAACGAAGATATTGAATCCAGTGGATTTGAATTTCCCGCGAGCGGTCGGTCGACTTCAAAGATTCCACTTAAAGTGACGTCTCTTATTATTCTTGCTCTTTGACGAAATATTAAAGCATTCACAGTCGGGAACTTTTCGTTCATACATTAATTAACACGTGTTCAATTAACTTTCACTATGAACAATTTGTCAAATTTATTTGACTCGAGAGTGTTTGTTCACTTTTGACACACCGCAAAGAGTTCAAACATTTCTAATATTTAATACAGGCTTAAAATGATAGGATAATTGAAATAATTTATAATTTTTTCATTCAATCTGATTATTTGAAATAATTTTCGTAGTACGTAATTCGACAAATTTACTTAAATATTTGAAAAAGATGTATTGTGGCGAGCATTATAGGCTTACCTAGGGAAAATGATGACGTGAGAGTCTATTGACAAATTACTAAATTGGTAAACTATTAATTACCACGTCACTAAATTAGAAGATCGCTAATTATAATATTAGTAAATGTGTAGGTTGCTATTTACTGTATTACTAAATTGATAAATTCTAAATATTAAATTACTAAATTAATAGATTATTAATTACTGTGGTATTCATTTTGCAGATTACCCACTAGCACGCAATTAAATTAGTAAATAATTAATCGCTATATTACCGACTTTTTTAAATTACTAATCGAATTTATAGATAATTAAATACTATAATACTAAATTGTTAAATTAGTCATTATTATATCACTAAATTACTAATTACCGTTATATTTCTATATCACTATACAAATCTGTCAAGAAACAAATTAGACTGAGATATTTTGTTTAATCGATCCAAAGCCAAAAGTCTACTCGATCAGATTGTTGGACTATTCTCGATCGGAGTCGAGCACTTCTGATCCTTATAAGTGAATTGATTTAATGCCGTTAAGCCGGCAACAGAGCATCTCGACACCGGTAACTTTCAATTAACTTGAACGCAAATCATTAAAAGGTAAATCTATTGGAGGGATCTACGAGCATTGGGTCCCCCACGGATACATCATTAACCGCATGGTAAATGAACTAGATACGCCAGCACCTGTTCCGTAGCTATCTACGATACTCCCAATGGATCGTGGAGGCTTCGTCCAGCGAATCAAATTAAATCATGCCGGGGCTCGATTAAATACTGGTGGGAACACCATTTACGCGTCCTGTGAAATATTCGGAAAGGGACCACCCGAATTTTATCACTTTATTTTACCATTGTTTCGTTTCGAACGTTGATAGAATAATTGATGTAACATCGAGCACGTAAATTTTGAGTTTTTATTCGTTTTAATTGGAAAGTTTTCGAGAGTGACGAGTTGGAAGCTTCAGGTTTTGATTTTACAATAAATTTGTATCGGATGCTAGATTCTGAACAAAAGATACTAGGTAATAAATACTAGATATTATGTACAAATCGTTATATGTAAGTACATAATAGTAAATATTTCAAATATTTGATAATAAATGTTCTTAACACTAAATTCTTAATACTATAAGTATCAAATATTAGATATTATAACTGTTTCAGTATTAAATACTGAAATACTCCAAATATTAGGTATTAAATATTAAAAGTATTTAATACTATATATTTCAAATGCTAAACACTAAATATTCCAAATACTAGATACTAAATTTTCCAGGTACAAAATATTAAATGCTAAGTACTAAATATTCCGGATATTGGGTACTAGATACTAACCATTCCAAATTCTAAACACTAAACTTCCCAAATGCTCAGTACTGAATATTCCAAACATTAAATATTAAATATGAAATGTTCCAAATGTTGAATACTAAATACCTCAAGCACCAAGTACTAAAGTACTAAATGTTCTAACAATTAAACACTGAATATTAAATTTTAGATATTCGATTATTAACAATAAATACAAAATATTAAATACTATGTATAAACACATATTTTTAGCATTAATGTTGCCAAAATTTTTAAAATTCTATCTGAAAATCTATTATTTATTTGTAAAATGTACAGATTTGAATAACTTCTATTTTAATTACCAACATTTACCCCAACAGAGAAGTTACATCATAAATCGTGTTCCCCATATGTAAATAAACTGCAGACTGTTAAAGTATCAACAGTCGCGATGAATACGTGCGATCACAGCATAATAAGATACGTTGAGGCTTTAATTAGCACGTATAAGAACAGTTAATGTATAGCATTCGTTAATTGAACGCTTCTGGTTCGCGAACGGGAAACCAGGCTCGACAAAAAGGTGTGCGCAACGCAAATGGAAACGTCGTTGAAGCGAATTAATTAAGTATTATAAAACGGGATCACGATTAATGTAGAGTTTCCCCGGTGCCGTGGCAATTCAAACGAAAGCACGGAAAGATATAAAAGAAGGGAAGCAAGAGGGAGGGTTGGAGGAAAAAAAAAAAAAAAATGTTCGATTGTGCCGCCTACGTGCACAAGGGGATAACCAGGAAACGAAAGAGGAAAAATAATCTGGGAGAACAATGACTGCTTGTACGTGGAACAAACGAGCAGCCGGCATGCAAACAGAAAAGTCGTCTACACAAATACAGTCGAGTGACCACTTAACCTCCTCCTCGCCGTCTGCCTCGCTTTTACGTTCTGCTGAGCTATTAAAATATCATTAAATATTAATCAAGTACACGTGATTTAAACTAGTGCCCGGCTGACAATTTTAACTGTGATTTTTGTAGGAAATCAGTCGTCCTTTGCTGCCCGATTCAAACGTGAAAAGATATAAAAGCTTAAAGTTTAGCGAAAGAAAAGAAATTTGAATAAAAATAAATTTAATCAAATTTAATTCGCAACAATTTAATTATATGTATAATATAAATTATAAGAGGCCAACAGGAAATTTTTTCCATGGTCAGAGGTTATAAAAATAATAACATTAAATTTGGTACTGTATTTTGTTACGCTCCGTTAAGGTGAACTTGTAGATTAGCTACTCACCTTGGATTTAAATAACTTTTAAACGTATTGTAGAATTCATCATTCTGAAAGAGTTTTTTTCTTGCGGAAAGGTCGGACTCGCACAAAAAGGCGCTCTTTCCTGTTTCTTGTGCGATGAAAATATTTATGTATTCAAGTCTGTTTTTCCATTTTCTTTTCTTCAAGTCCCTTTTTGTTTTCCTCTATCCAGACTGATCTACCAAAAATCCTCTTATAAAGAGGAGAACTCGAGCGATGCTAAAACAACAATCCGTTATTTTCCTGATAGCTTGGTCATCGCATTTGATCTAACCTGTACATTAGCTACTTCCTCTTAGATATGGATCATGTTTAAATATGTTGTAGAATTCGTCATACTGAACAACTTTTGTTTTTAGCGAAAAGGTCGGACTCCCTTAGTTTCTGAGATATTGGTGAAAGAAGGTTTTTACCACAGAGGATTCTGCAATAAGCACGCGTTCGCGACAGTAAGTGCGTCAGCGTGGTGCGACCGCTAGAAACACTTCACGGAGGCCGGCGAAAGATCTGTATAACGGGTGTACCGTTTGAAAAGTATCTTGCAAGAATAAAATAGAAATATGTTATAAAGGACAGTGATCGAAGTGCGAGGCTGTTAAATGGAATAGCGCGCGTTTGTTATAAACAAAGCAAAGATGTATTCGGTATTTACACTCTTTGCCGACGCCTGCGACTTGTTTATAGAAATAGAGGATGAGTGAAAGTCGAATGCTTAACTTACACACTGCCACGAACGCGTGAGTATCAGCGGAACTCTCTGTAGTAGTAAGCATCCTTTTTCTTTCAATATCTCGAAAACTAAGAGTGTCCGACCTTTTCACAGAAGAAAATATTATTTAAAATATCACGTTTTATAACATATTTAAAAATGAACCGAAACTATAAGTGAGCAGCTAATCTACAAGTGCACCCAAATTTTATAAAGTTTGATAAATATTTCTGCCAATATCTCGGCAATGAAGAAAGTCGGATCTTTTTGCAAAAGGAAATGTTACTTAAAATACCGTGCATTTTATGATATATTTAAAAACGGACCAAATCTATAAGTGAGTAGTTAATCTACAAGTTGACCCCTATTGATTAATCTTTCTGTGGCGACGCGTTCGAAGAAATAAAACGAATGTAAAACACCGTCTTTCACGTGATAAATTAACGCCCAACTCCGTTAAAATCGCGGCAGCACCAGGAATGCCTCTAACGGCGATCAAGCCCGCCGGCTACTTCCGCTTTAACGATCCGATCGAACCCGCGCTAATTAGTCGAGATTCGCATCGCATGCTCTGGCATTCGAGGACCCTTAAAGGAGCGATCGCTTGTCAACAACCGTTCTCGAAACTGTGGAACGCTTGTAATCAAACCTTTTACCGAATTACTCCGTCGTGACCCATCCTGTCGAACCGGATCATCGTCTTCTGCTTTGATGATTTTGTTTTTTTTTCAATTTGTTAGTGTAACAAGCTTTATTTGCATTAGTTATGCTTAACAACAAATATATGAGAACATATTTTAATCCTTTTGGTGCTGTAAACATGTAAACATATCTAAAGAATAAAATATCCCAAATGTGTTGATACAATTACTAAATTATATTTTCTGAATACAACTACGGTTAACAAATGAACATTTTTCAATTTCCAAATGAACTGAAAACCAACTCAGTGTAAAGTAATATTTACTAAGTGTATTTGTCGAAATGGGCAATTACATCGTGAATAAAAATTAAAAAAAAAAATAAACAAAGAATAAAGCAAAAAGTTGCTAAATGAATGAAATCAATGTGGAGCATGTTGAAAATGTATAAAGTATCTTGGCATGACTCTGAATAATTAGTTTTATGGATCAAAATATGTTACTTCGGCCATATTGGTTATAATATTGTAATTTAGCTGTATACCATTTTCCGCCCGTTTATTTATTTATTTATTTATTCCGTCGTATATGAGGCATTTATTTTGAAAGTGGAACGTCTATTTCTTTTGCATTTCAATCAATTAAAAAATATGGTAAGCGCTAATAGAAAACTATTCTGTATTTTCTGGTGTTAAACAATGTAAATTAATTATCCAATAATGTTCATCAGTGCTAGCTAAATGAAATAAGGGTTTCCTCACTTTCAAAATTTATAAACTATCTTAATCGTTAATTAAACGGGTAACGTTTTAGTCGAGTCAGTCTTCTTTTAATAATAAAAAACAAAATATTGTGCAATTTGCAAAATATTGTAATGCCAATTAAATTATACAAATTATACATTTCCGTCAATAATTTTCGTTACTGTATATGTATATTTTTGATTTAGGATTTAACATTTTAAAATACTATATTTGTCTGGAGTAATTTACCCAGTTTTTTCAGATACTACAGTAGACCATTGTTTTTCTAGAACGCGATTGCTTATACAACACTCAATATCGTAAAAGTTGTAAAATATTTTTTTTCATATTTTAGATTGTTGGAATAAAGATATCTTATTTTTTGGCTTAAATTTTATTTTTTAAATTACACGTATTAATTCTTCAAAATACTATTTGTAGCATTGAAAGGAAAAGAAATTTGGAATTTAAGGACAATCATTATTAATTTTTTTTTAAGTCTCACGAGGGTTTGTTAATTATTCACAATATCAAAACTTTCTGATCGGCTAGCTAGACAATTAATAGTACAGTAAAGTCTCGGGACCAGGAACGACGATATATCACAGAGCAGGACCGAAATGGAGACAGAGCTAGAAGCTACCGTTTTAAGTGTTGTAATGAAAGAAAGAAAGAGAAATCCAAGAGTGTACTGTGTCGGCAGAAATCAAAAGTACATAATCGGTGAGACACTACTAATGTAAAGGTAAAATTTTTTTTCTAGTTTTTGGGAAATGAAAATCATGTCACTGTATTTGTGGTATTTTTCTTGTTAAAATGACACCAAACACGGCAAAATTTGGTGCATATTTACAAACTTTATGATCCAAAGGAAACAAGCTACTATCATTTATAAAATATCAAATTATACCGTGTTTGGTGTCATTTTAACAAGAAATATACCACAAATACGGTGATATGATTTTCATTTCCCAAAAACTAGAAATACCAAAATTTTGCTTTTACATTAGTAGTGTCTCACTGATACGTCTCACATTATTGCTGTCCTTTTCTACATTTGGGAAAACAATCAAGTGTTCTAGACTCGCGCGAGCCTCGGTCGTTCTCAGATTACAGTTTCCTCTACGATATATGATTGCTATATAGCGTCGAGTTCCGGAATGTAATTTGATATCATGGCCAGTAGAGAGGCAAGGGAAATACGGTGGTGAGGATGGTTCCCAGCAATATATCGTAGAGGATGATTCAGCGATGTATCGAGACGACAGCGATGTATCGAAGGCGACAGCCGGCAGATCCAATCGTTCTCTCCTACGTCCCTAACGCGGTCGGAGAGCGCGCTCCCACTCACTCCCCCCCGTGTGGCGACCGGTGGTGATTCCGACCGTTCTCTCCATCCGAGCGGGAGAGAGCAGAAGGGTGCCAGCTGACCTTCTGAGCTCTCCTCTCCGATAGGCGATCGGCGCTAGATCCTGCCGTTCTCTCCTTCGGAAAGAGACTCAGGGGTAGTCCCCCTATTCTCCCGTACCCTCACTCTAACAGGCGACCATGTATCTATCTCGTTCCCTCCCAAAAGAGTACAGTATGGAATGTCGCGAGGCCGGTACTTATACGTGGGTGTTGCTAACGAAGCGCGGTCAATCAAGTTCGCGTTACAACGCGAGCCGGTCTCGCGCTTTTGTGAAGTTTCTATACTCTATACTCTTAGTGTCTAATTAAATCTACGACATTAAATAATATTTCAAATGTTTGCCAAATATTACCAACTGCGAGTAAAATGCAGTACAATCTTCTATAACGCGAATTAAACCGTGTTATAAGGAAGTCTAATGAATGAAAAAAATAGAGCAGATCAACAAATTATTCGCCAATTCTTAGTCACTTTTAAAGTTCTGTACTGTCGCGAAAAATGATCACAGAAAAACGAAGGAAAATACATTTTAGAGCCTGAAATTGTTACTTTTGATCTTCGGTCGGAACAATTTTTTATCCCTTATAAGCTTGGTACTCGTAAAAAATCCCTTAATGTCTTTTTACTTTAAAGGATGTCATGGGTTGCGATAAACCCTTTTGATGGGATAAAATGGTAGGTTCTTGTAGCCTGAAGTATTCTGAACAATTTTCTTCCTTTTTTCAGTATTATCCGTCCACTTCCGCTGATGGTATCGGCTGTCGAAGGAAAAATGACAGTTTTGACTTTGGCAGTCTGTAACTAATTATGTAAGAAATTACATTTTTTACGTACTTGTTTTTCAAGTTGGATATGCTGTAAAAAGATTTCGTAAGTTTCTAGTCGCTGCAAGTATTCTTTCTTAACGTTCTCAGTGATCAAAGCTAGTGTTGATGAATAAAACAATTAAAGGATCCAATTAATTGACTCAAAGACATTTTAGACATTTCTTTTCAGAAAACAGAATAAAAAAGTGTCAATGTCTTCGTTGAAGAATAAAGAAGCCTTACTGAGATCGTTTTCCATGACAGTCAATAGCTCCGCCAAAAATGGTCGAAGCAGATCGTTCAGAATCTACCATTTGATCCCATCAAGAAATTCACTATAACCCATAGCACCCTTAAACAAAATTCAGGGATCTTTCCTCAGGCTCTTATCGATGGATAACTCATCAACGTTTAAAGATAAAAAGAATTCAAGCTTTAAAATGTGTTTTTTTTTTCACTTCTCTGATTATTTTTCGCGAAAATACAGAACTTTAAATATGACTAAGAATTAATCTGCTCCGTAGAGTACTTAAAAAATAATTCAAAACAAAAATTGTCGATTGATAAGCATTTATTTGATCCTATCCCGTGCAGGTGACATTTATTTCATGGCTTTAAGAAAAATTCGAAAATCTTCGGATAAGTTTTTCATCCGCTCATTTTTTTTCGGTAACGTATTTACCACCCTAGAACGATACCCGACGAGAGCAACGATTCTTCCATCGCAAAAATTTCGTGTCGACAAATCCTTTTTTTGCACGAAAAAACTGCTTTGTATTCGTTTCGAGCATTTCGTCGATTTATTTGGAAAAAGGCGTTTCCATTCGACGTTGTTCGATAATCGCGAGGATGCAGCTGGCCTTTTATAACCGTGCAATTTATTTAACTCCCGGGCCGAGTTCTTAAGATGCAAATGAAGGAGGCACGCAGGGGTCGGGCAGAGGCGGGGGCGCGTCTTTTCCGTCGTATCGCGGGGGCTTAAAGACAAATTGAGTCGCGGAATATGCAGATTGCTTTTGCAACGAGGTTGCACTATCCTGTTTTCTTTCGTCAATCAAACGCTGAAAGTTTCCGCATCGAAAGTTACCTCCGTAACGAGTTTCGATCGACCGGAAACGCTTTCGAGAAAGTTACCCCCTTTCATCCGAAGCGTCCTGTTGGATCCATTCCGCTCGCTAAATCGATTATTTTTCCCAGCATGTCTTCCGATTTCGATTAAACTCTAATATTTTATACTCTATGCGAAATAATGTTGGGTTTGTGTCATTGTTTTTATAACTTCAAAATTGTTAACAAATTATAACATGTTAAAAATGGTGAAAAAGGGGATTTTCACTCAAACACGATTACATAAATGAATCAGTATCTTAGAAATTGTTACATTCACGGAAAAAACTTTCTTTTCATTCATATTGCAAGAGAATGAACTTTCGATATGAAAATTATAAAATGCATTATTATTTTGCAAAAACAAACCTTTACTCATGTTTCGAAAAATCTGAGAAAAATATGTTCCTTCAACGTTTATTAATTATCGTACAAAGTTTCATTGGTATCATTTTATAATTAAGGTTAGGATGCCACTGCGGGTAAGTTTGGAGGTTAGTTTTAATATTCAAATAGTTTTAGTAATCATTCATTAATAATCTTAATAATCGTTATACGAATAATCAATGTTTAAATAATTTAAAAAATTGTAACACGAATTATTAATATTTAAACAGATCAAGTAAATATTTATTAATATTCTATATAATTACGCTAAAAAATGCTAATTACATAGTTAGATATTAATAATTATTTGAATTGTTGGTAAATAACTGTTTGGATTGTGTCGATATTAATAATTTGTACCATAATTGTTTCTAAATATATTTAAAATAATCCTTCAGCAAAAATGAAAGCCGAATGCTTAACTTACACACTGCCACGAACGCGTACGTATCGGCGGAATTCTGTGTAGTAGTAAGCACCTTTTATCTGTCAATATCTCGGAAATTAAGAGTGTCCGACCTGTTTACAAAAGAAAATATTATTTAAAATATCACGTTTTATAACATATTTAAAAATGAACCGAATCTATAAGTGAGCAACTAATCTACAAGTGCACCCAAATTTGGTGATGTTTGAAAAATATTTCTGCCAATATTTCGGAAACTAAGAAAGTCGGATACCATAATTATTTCTAAATGTTCCTAAAATAATCCTCCAGCGAAAATGAATCCGGTGTTCAAAAACAAGTCTAAATAAATTCTTCCCGACGCCAATGGACGAAGGAGCAAGAACGAGCCATTTATTTTGATAGGGGTGTAAATCCGTTCCTGAAAAAATCAAGATTATGCATGCTTCCTATAAAATATTATAGCAAGCAAAAATAAAATTCATTATCATCGATGGAGTTGTAGTCTTTCTGTTTATCAGAATGAGCAAATATTTGTTTTGGTGGTGGTTTAAATTCACTTCATAATTTGTGATTGGATAGTTGTTGTTGCCTTCTCTGTTTTGCCAACTAGCATATTAGGCGTGGCTCATTAGTGAAAATATTATTACTGTTTCGTTCTAATTGATCAGTTATTACGTCGTTAGTGATAATAGCCATTTTTCAACCCACTTCTTTGACTGCCACATATACAGTGGCGGATATGTCCTCTACAGTCCACAATATTGAAGTCATACAATCCATGTAACGTAGTACAGTAACGTGTACCACAGACGTATGTACATGTGAGCGTAAATAAAATGAATTATAAATATTGTTGACATCATAATATACTTAATAAAAACTTCATTATACACGTGTTCGTAAGTATATGTCCGCCACTGTAGATGACTCTTGAACTTCCATTAAAAACCATCGCCTATATTATTAGGAATTCTTTCGTTTATTTGAATAGAAATAAAGTTAAAACTCGAAACTGACAATTTCTCGCTTATTTATGCCAACAATTTAGGTCCTGAATAACCCTTTCGAGGACGATCGATTTCGACCGCATGACTTCATTTCATTTTATTCTGTTATAGAAAAACAATTCAATTCTTGTTCGAAAAGTATAATCTCTAATTATTTATGTTTTAAAATGAGAATTTTTAAACGTATTTTCAGCATAATTTGATGCCAATATTGATCCAAATTATCGAAAGAATATTGTTTTTTATAATTTTCGAAATATCACTGGTAGATGGTAGACGGGAATTGGTTTCAAGGCAGATTCCTCTATATTTTTTATCCTTCAAAGGATAAAAGAGACGAACGGCAATCGTGGCGGTACACGTCGAACGATTGTAGCGAATGAAACCTAGTTGGATTACTTCTGGTCCTCTTCGACCCTCAAGGATTTTTCGTGATCGTTGATACGAGTACCCGGGGACCCTAGATTGGATTCTACCTCGATATACTCGCACCCGCACAGACGTGTCTTCCTCGAGAAAATATTTCCAGAATAACGTGCAACTATTCCACGTTCATAAGTGCATGAAAAATAATTTCTAATAAAAAGAAAAAAATCTTTCGTTAAAATGGATCAAAGAGATACACAGTGTGTCGGAAAAATAACGGAACTTTTTAAATGAAAAGAAGACAATTAGTTAGTTTGGCAAAATTATTTTTTTAAATTCAAAATACATCCCTTCTGCATCAATACACCGCTGGGCACGTTCTAATAATGTTAACATCGAGTTTTTTATGTCATTTTGAGGAATCGCCTCAATGACCCTCGTCACGACTTCTTGAACTTGATTAACGCTTTCGTAAAACGTTCCTTTCATGGCCAGCTTGAGTTTGGGGAATAGAAAATAGTCACACGGTGATAAGTCTGGTGGATAAAGAGGATGTTGAAGCACACAGACCTGTTTTTTTGCCAAAAATTCACGGAATATGTCTTTGGGATATTCGATGCGAGCAATCTGTTGGTCCTCGCTTAAAGCGCGAGGAACAAATCGAGCACAAACCTGTCGTTTTTTCAAATCCTGCGTTAAAATTTTATGAACCATGTCTTTGGTCGTATTTAATATTTCTGCTATCCACCTCACGTAGTGTGAGACCTTCAAAAAATCGATTTTTGTTTTAAACGATAGAGTTGCATTTGTAGAATGTTTTCTCAAAAGCAAAATTCGAAAAACTTAAAACATTACATCTCCGCGAACGCTGCGCCTCACCGCTCAGACTTGGAGGCGTCGAAACTTTAAACGCGTTTATCTGAAAACTACATCTTTCAACCTGACGTGCACAATAGCGTGAAAACTGGTGAACCCATCGACTTGAAACTTTGTACAAATATTAATAACATTATTAGCTTCGACATGCCGGAAACTGTTTTTGAAAAACCGGCTGATACTAAACATTTCGCCCTTGTTTATCTCTTACATTTCATTTCGTTTATTTATTAGTATTTTCATTTTAATCTACAGATACTTTTAAACAAATAACGTTACAGGAATGGACCCAGACTTGAAGCCGGTCGGTTCGTTAACGAATGAATAAATACTTGTAGTATTCTGCATACCAAGAGACGACACTTTCACAAAGAAACTACTTTAGATAGAGACAAAGGATGCAGAGAATTGAAATGGTAGCTCGGCGAACGAAGAGCGGACAAAACACCTTGGACCTGTTTTCAGAAATGTAATTTCATTTGAAATTGTATTCGTAAGAGAAGATTCAAATTTCAGTGTGCATCTAATATTTTATAATATGTGTATTGTAATACATTTCTATTTATAGTACTTGTTATTAATTTATTTACTATAATATTATAATAAATATTCGTAATGTAAAATAAATATTGTAGCTTTATCGTTTTATCATATTTCATGGAAACTAATATAAGTACACACAAACAATTTTCAACACAGATAGATTTTTAATTATTATTAACACTAGAACTACCAAATGGATCAAAATTACTTGTTCCAGATTTTGTATTTTATCAAAAAATTTACCAAGACGCTTTTGTCAAAATATAAGCTGATTTTTATTAACGTAAATCATCATTCTATAATCTAACTCATGTTTCATCCCTTATTTATTTAGCTTTTTATTTCATTTATGTTCGTATAATGATATTTAATTTATACAAAAATGAATCTTGATGTTGAGAATTACAGCTAAATAAAACTGCATAACGTCAGCCCACTTCATATTAAAAAAAAAAAACTGTTTCTTTATCTGTGTTCAAATCAAGTAAAGTGAAAACTTATTAATCAAGCGCCATGAAATAAAATTCATTAAATAGTTTACATTTATTTTTGTTATATATTCCATTAATTTTCAATTGAAAAGAAAGCGTAGATTGCACCTCGATAGTTCTAGTGTTAAAGATTGATAACAAATGAAGATATTACATCAAGTGGATTTGAATTTCCCGCTTGTCTGTACAATCAAAGGACGATTGAATCGGTCGACTTCAAAGATTCCGCTCTGAGTGTTGGCTGTTATTGTACTTACTCTTTGCTACTAGGACTATTAATATAGCCAGGACTATTAGGTGATTGCATAAATTCGTGCCCGATTTAAAAATGAAGTTCAATAGGTTAAATCTTAAAGAATACAGTTGTATTAATCGATTATACAGGGTGGGGCACTAGCTATTGCCACCTCGAATAACTGCGAAAGTACAGTAGCGGTAGAAAAATTTTGGAAACAAAAGTTGCAGGGGACAACAGGGGCCGTAGTATGGCATTAATCTTTTGCTGCTAGGTGGAGTCGCTTCGGAGATATGAAGGTCACCTTTGTTTTTTTAAATGGAAACCTATGTTTTGGTACTTGTTTTCTGATTGCGCCCGTTAAGACGAATCCAACGGTGTGCAACATTAAGGTCTATGGAGGTCAACAAAGGTCATTTATGACAAAACAGACGAAATAAACTTACATTTACAGAAGGTGTTCAAAGTGATTGCCATTAGTATCAATACAATTAGTATCAATGTAATCTTCAAAAATTTTTTCATTACTATCATACTTTCGCATTTAGTCGAGGTGGCAATAGTTAATGCCCCACCCTGTATAGCCCCCATTCTTCTCTACAATTGTTCTCCAACGATCTACAAGCTTGTCGATTCCAGTTTTGAAGAAGGATCTTGATTTTTCTTGAAAAAAGTCCACAGCTACTAAAACCATTCAAATTCAGACAAATATTTGCTTGTCTTCATTAATGTTCCCATTGATATACAGGGTGTGTCCAATAAGTATCGGGACTGAAGTCGTAAAAAGAAATGTATCGAAGATATTTTTATATTGAGTTAGTAATCTCGAAAATATGATCCTCCTGTGTCAATACACCGTCGCCAGTGCATCCTCCACTCTTAATACTCCCCCAGGAAGTCAACAATCGCAATGTTCTTTAGGCACTTCGTCCGCGCTGCTTGGATCGCCTCAATCGTCTCGAAACGATGTCCTTTCAAGTTCCTTTTAGTCCGAGGAAACAAAAGGAAGTCGGAGGGAGCCATATCTGGACTGTGTAGGGTGGTTGATACAACGTTGACACTGTGTTCTTTCTGTTCATCTGACAAAATCTTCGAGACCAATTTCGCCCGTATCTTCCGCATTTGTAAATGGTCGGTCAGAATTGCATGCACAGTGGATTTCGCTAAACTTAACTCGTGTTCTATCAAACGAACACTTAACCGACGATCACAGTTCAAAAGTTCTCGCACCTGGGTCATATTTTTATCAAATCGGCTCGATGCCACCCATCCAGCGCGTTGTTCGTCTTCGATGTCCTCCCGACCACTTTTGAATCTTTTATGCCACTCAAAAATACGAGTTCTGGACATTTATTGGTCCTTGTAAGCCTTACAGATTATATTAAGAGATTTGATGGCACAACGCTGCTCGATGGTTCGCTGCATCTTGACTCGCGACGCGAGCGCTAACCACTCTTCCATTTCAAGGGCAATTTACACACTCCAATGAGTGGGAAAAAATGAGGTGGGATTATTAGTTCACCTGACACCCCCCCTCCCAACCATCCAACCCAAAAACACCGATCTCCACCCTTCCCGTTAGCCAAAACACAAATCAGTCCCGATACTTATTGGACACACCTTGTATGTAACGTATACATATATGTATCTCATATATTTTGATAACACAACAATTTCTTATAGAACACAGAAGGCGTAAAAATACAAATCAAATTTTGACGAAAAAGCCGCTAAAAATTGTTATCATTAAATACAATAGCTGTAGCGTAATTTTAATAATAGATATGACAACAAGAAGAAACCACAGAAAGAAGTTATCGTCGAATCTGAATCTATGGACTTCTTGATTTTGAGGTTTAACCACGCAGCCAGTCATTTATACGAATGAATTTCTTCTCTTTTATAATTTAAAATTTAAAGAATAAAGAATAACTAACCTCAATTGTTAACCCTTTACGCTTCGTTGTCGCCGCAACAGCGACATCTGAAGGAAATTTTTTTAATATATTCACGTCTTTTTTTTAATGACAAAGCAAGATTTTCAATATTCCACAGTGTAAATAATCTAGAATAACTGGCAGCTCATAGTAGAAATGATTGGAAATTGCTGATAGGTCATATTAGAAACTGTTCGGAGTGCAAAGGGTTAATATCTACACAGTTAGGTCGTTTATCCGCGGAGTGTCGCGTCATAGACGCGTACGTGTAGCGTACAAAAACGACGAGATGCATACGCGTACACGATACGCTTATGTCCGTCCACGAAGCAAGCGTATAACTGCTTAGGAGCTATTGACGGAAAGCATTGTATCAGAATACAAGAATATCCAAATTTTGGCTAAACATAGGGAAGAGCGTAGACATGACGAAAGCGTGCTGCTGCAGCTTCGTGGACGGTCTTCCATTACTTTACATTGTCTGTTGTACGAAAGCGTACAGCAAGCAATAACGCGTCTAATACGCGTTTATGTTGCGACGTTCCGTGGTCAGAGGCCCTTAGTCGTCTATGTCCAGAAGGAGATACAGCAGCGTTCAGCTGGACAAACTCTACAAGGTTTCATAATAAGTGAGCGTAATACTCGTGGAGCTCTCCTTGTAAGTTATATTTATTAGTATCATTACCTTTATGTTTTCTTCGTAAATGATTTTACCGTACTTTTAACTTCAAACTCGGCTGAGTTTAATAAAGCATTTTTCAAGATCATAAAGTGCCTATAGTTTATTCGATTCCTTCGAAAGTGTCAACTTTTCCTCAAAACTCAGGTATGAATATAAATCTATACAGCACACTCCTCCAACAGTTCTTGATACCGAAGGCAGTAAAAAGCACCATGGACTTCGCATTGTCTATCCAGTAGCAGGAAGTATAAAGTGTTATTAGAAATAAAACAACTTATTTCCGCCTGGATCCGAACGCGTTTCATGCCCAAAACATCAGTCATAATACATTCAACGGACTTAAAAGATATGTCCACTCTTAACCAGTGAGTTGTGGCGACCTCTTTTCAGACCGAGCACATAGGTTATGTACGTGTGTCGCGAGAAGTCGCTGTTAAAATATTGGATATAATAAAACGGTTTTATTTTATAAACTGAACAATTTTATTACTACAATAATATTTACTCATTCACTTAACATAAACATATACCACATACGTAATAAACGAAATAAACGGAGAAAGTAAATTTTACGCATGACGGATACAGTCGTCATGGCACAAAATACCGCCGTTTCTCCGTGACGGGTACAGTCGTGAAGCACAGCTGACTGGTTAAAATAAACGGCTTGTGTACTCATAAATACACCACAAAGCTTTCGGCGCCGAATTCTCTTTGTTCGATCGTGGAAAAAAAAAAGGAATTCTCGAGAAAACGAGGACGGCATCTGTGTATTTCTATTTGCCACCCCGTCTGCCATCCGGGTCAAACTTCCGGGACAGTCGGATATCGAAAAATAACGAGAGGGTAAGAGGCGGACACTTGAAAAAGATTACGATACCGGGGCCGTTTGTTCGGAGAAATGGATATCGTGGCCCGGCGACGCTCAAGCTGGAAATTTCTATCGATTCTCAAGATTTCCGACCCTATCTTCGGCTACCCTCCCCCCTCCTCTCTCTCTCTCACTCTCTTTATTCTGCTCGTCGATATCCCCTTAAAAGGGCTACTCGCGTAACGACTCTTTTAACTCTTTCTTCGTGAACGTGCCAAGCCACTTTTCTACACGAGCCACCATTATATTCTAATGTTTATGTAAGATGAAGGGTTAATGTCGATTGTGAGCGTTTATAACTGCGAGTATTATTTATGAAAAATGTTCTTTATTGAATTTAGGTACGATGTATACGACATGAGGGTCGATACAGCAATGCCTTCTTCAGGCAAAACTAGCCGTGAGGACACCTACGTCACCATGGCCCTTGTTTTGTTTTCAAGGCACTTCCCCCCTTGGAAAAGCCCAAGTCCCAACGACCACGGCAACTATGTCGCCGAAAGCGCACATGGCCCGTGCCAGTGGCGCTCATTTCTTAGTTTTCCTACATTTAATAATTATAAATAATTTGTTCTCGTTAAGGGGACATATATGGTACAATTAGACACCACAAAATTAGTCAATCTTGGAGGATTTCTTTTAATAAGAAATAATTATTCTACATTCATGAAATTGTAGGTACATTGAAATAATGTATTCAGGTATACAATGTAGGCAAAATTTACGACGGCTCGAGTGTCCTCGCCTTCAACGGTCGAGGCGAGGGCCGATAGTTAGAGATCTGCCAGACCTGGCCCTTAGTTATTTTTTTTGACCTCGTGTAGCGTCGAGTTTTCTTTCCGGGTGGGCGCATCATAAATTCGTCAACAAGCGATGCGCCCATAGCCGGCACTCCTAGGGGCAAGTGTCGCCCCCGAAGTCACCGTGGAAGGGGCGACGGCGTAGGAAGGGCCTTTTTGGAGAATTGAAGAAACGCCTATCCCTAGCAGTGAAAATAAAAGACGCTGCACGAGGGAAAATCGGTTATTATGTTATTATGTTACGTTATGTGATTATTATGTTATGTTATAGTTTTCCGGGTTGTATTATGGACAATCCCGTGTTTTGAACTATTATGTGTTTCGGTGTTTTTTTTGTTTTATAATCTACTTTAACCAACCTGTAAATAAAATATATCCTGACAACAGTGTAAATATAAAGTGTGTTCAACATCAATAATCTCTCGTTCATTCAAATATCAAACTATCTCATCCTTTTCCCCCTTTATTATTTTTTTTTCCTACAACAAACAATTTTTTTTATTTAAATTAACTTCAAAATGGAGGAGCTGTTGCACAAAGTTACGCCGGCAGTTGCAACCTAGCTGCCTGTAGCCTTTTTGGAACAAAAAAAAACAATTTTTTTTTTTAATTAACCGAATCTAATCTAATCGCCACAGTAACTTACACATTCGTTCATATAATCCTGCAAACGTTGCGCTATATTTTTGACACGAAGAATAACTGTCCATAAACAACAGTGATTTATAATATATGCGTCGAAGAAGGGAATCATTACTTATCTTATTTAAAATAAATAATATTCAATGGGTATACTGAGCCAAGATTAAAACTGCTCCGTCCCCAAAGGGTTAATAAATTATTTACAATTTGTCTTCAGGACATTAGGTAAATCCTTCTATGCATATTGAATTTGACATCATGTAGATTCTGGGCTCTGTCCGTGTAACAAGTCTATTGGGTGCGTTCTGCGAAGCCTTCTTTCGATGTGGTTGTATATGTTGTTAGTAGTGGGGTTGATTTATTATTTCCTCTTGAATTGTGGCGATATTGAGGTCTTTTCTCGTTCGAATATGTCGACGGCGAAAATGAAAAAAATGGTATGCATTTAAAGGAAAAAGTCGATGCATCAGGCATATTGAAGCTAATAAGGTTAATATGTGCGCAAAGTTTTAAGTCGATCGGTTGAATAGCTTTCGCGCCATCGTGCACGCCAGTTTGGAAAATCTAGTTTTCAGACAAACGCGTTTAAAGTTTTCACACCTCCAAATCTGAGCGGTGAGGCGTTCACAGGGCTGTAATTTAAAAAACAGATCGATTTTTTGAAGGGCCTAATTAGGTCCTTCTTTTGTGCCTTATGGGTTTTGGGAAAAAGTGCTGTGTCTGAAATGTTCTGCTATTTCTTTTAATGGTTTGGAAATTCGATTTCGTATGCGGGGGAGAAGGATCGATAGAAATTGTTGGATATTACTCGGAGTAAGGAGTCAAGTGTGCAGAAGACAGAACAGAAATTGGAGTTGACTTATTTTCACTAAACGCCAAGCATACAAATATTTATTAGCGTAAAGCGATGTACAACAGTCATTTGATATATGGACCATTTATTTTGAAAGTGGTTTAAGTCTAATTTCCCATAGACATCCATTTAATAAAATGTAATTAAAATTGATGTAAATAATAATTTTATTAGAATGTGTTTATTTAATTATTTTATTAATTACAATTTTGAAAGTTTTAGGATACATTCAAATTTGAAAAGGACCCAATAAAATTAGATTTGAAAGAATTGTACAACCTTTTTTTGTGTGAAAAATTAATGTAATATATTATTTAATTAGTTCAATATTAATATTTTTAATTATATTTTTATACTGATTTATATGTCCTTTTTAGGATAATTTAATTAACTTAAGATATTAAATAATTTATATTTTAGTATTATTAGAATTAAGAATTTATCCTTTTATATTTGGAAGATGATGTATTCGAATTATATTTGATTTCTTCTTATCATTTATAAACAAAATCGGATTAATAAATATAAAATTTAAGTAATATTTAGTTTATCAAAATTGAAATCAAATGATTTTTACAATTGACTAATTATGAAAGTGGTGTAAGTAAATATACATGATTTTAGTTAAATTCGCCTAAAAGAAATTTAAATTAGTAGAAACATTGCCAGACTTGACATAATTAACTTATATTATTTTAATTGACTCTGCTAACGTTTAATTTTCTTGAAACAACAGAAAATGGACTTGCACCACTTTTTCTAAATAAACGGTCCATATGATGGTCTCAGATTGTAGCATATTTTTGTTTTAGCAAAACAATCTTACTTTCTCATCGTCTTGACAGCACAAGGTGACATCCTCCCTCTATTTTACTCGATAGCACGGTGTCGCAACGATAGCGTTATCAGCTCGCCTTGTATGGGACATTTCAGAGGCAATTTAATCGCGATAAGACTTTGGTGCTAACGCATTCAGCTTCGAACGCGAACGAACCGTGCTTATGATACAGTTTCCATATATTGCAGTAGTCATGAATGCATACGTACAGTGACGAGCGTTCTGGCCTTTCTTATGGAAAATGCTGATGGTAAACGGAAAAACAAAGTAACATCGCTCCTCTGATACTGAGATTGCGCATTTTTACAAAATTTTTGAAGTTTGAAATCTTGAAATGTTTGAGTTTAAGAACTTTCACGTTCGAAATTCTTAAGTGTTCGAAGTTCCTGATTTAAGAAATGTTGACATTGGAATTTTCAAATTCCTTAATATTTGTAACTTTCTTAATCTGTGTTTACTGAGTTTTGAAATGTAAAAAGACTTGACACTTTTTAATTTCTTGAGTTGCCAAATTTTTACTTTCCTGAATTTTCAAGTTTTCAAATTTTCGACTTTCCAGATTTCTGTATGTTGTTATTTTCAAATTAAATCTTGTAATTTTTAAGTTTTATTCTAAAAATTTCAAATTCGGAAGTTCTGAAAATGTCTAAATCAGGAAGTTACTAGAACTCGAGTACTAGAACAAATGACGCTATTTTTTCAGTTATATAAAAATTTCCCTAGGAAAGAAGACCCCACCACTTAACAGTTACTATATTGAATAGGTAGTTTGTACCAAATTATCATACGTAGGCATAATACCTAGTAACTTTTAAATTGATAACAAATGACGAGGCTTCCTTTCGCCATTGCGGTATTTTCTTTTAGGGAAAGCCGGCGTGCTTCTTATTATACCTTAGACACGAAACGATTCTAGTTGAATTTATCGCGTACGATATTTCAACGGTTTCTCTCCGTATCAGTGTTACCAATTTAAATATTTCATATCGAAATCTCGATGATTTGAATTACGTTTAGACCTTAAAAGATACTATTTGTATCTAGATTTAATTTTACATGATTTTTTAGAACCCTAGTCCTAGACGAAACTGTTTAAAATTTATGACTACACTTTATTAAATATTTGAGTGAACGAATAAAATGATTCTTTAATGAGCGAAGTGAATATTAAATATAATAATTAATACTGGCAATCAAGGTGTTCAAGTACTTCAACCTGAAATTTGATTTCGCCGGAAGTTCTCGCCAATGAAATCCTTACCCGGGGAATTACCAAGTACCTTCCGGTACGTTTCTTTGAATAATTCACTGTTTCGTAACCAGGGACGATTTAATTGATCGACGCGAACAAGAAAGACAACCGGCAAAGTCGATTCGACGAATGGTGCGATGAACGAGCACTTCCGGCACGGCGCGGTGGTTGTCTCCGTTCGCGAATGATTAATTTTGCAGATTAGCGGCAACCATTGGAAACGGGGCATTACGTCTGGAAATCGGATTTTAGGCGAGTCGACTGCAATCTCATTTAACCACCGTATTAATTGCAGACAGATACGCTCTTTAAAAGCGTTTACTCCTGTTTCAAATATAACCGGTGTACAAAGCGTGTTTCGTAACACACGTTTCAAGAATAACAAATTAAAAGGAAAGAAAAAAAGATGATTTCTATGTGAAACGTTTTAAGGGGACATATACAATTAGACGGCACAAAATTGGTCAATCCTGGAGGATTTTTTAAAAATAAGAAATAATTATTCTACTCCAATGAAATTGCAGGTACATTGAAATAATGAATTCAGGTGTACAAGAAAATGTTGTTTACGTAACTTAACTTCAAAATGGCGGAGTCGTCGCACAAAGTTGCAACAAAAAACAAAATGCAGGTACTTTGGTGTAAGACGCCAAACGGAAGAATTAAAATTTTCGTCAGCATTTTGCCACCGAGTGTATGTTCTTCTCTTTCGTTTCGGAGCCGGGTACTCATTCCTTTACTACGTACTAATGCGCTCACTTTTAATTACCGAAAACTTTTTGCCATTTGTATGTTTTATGTTTCTGGAATTTTGCTTTGAGATTTTGGGAAAAAATCGATTTTTTCAATGTTCTTATTGTATAGGCCCCCTTAATCCCTTATTATGTGGTGTGTCATGCACTTACAGTGTTGTCAATTGAATTTTTGGGGCTGAGGGTAGAAAATAAAAAGATGTTACCTTGTTCAGAAGATGGATAAAAGAGTCTAAATTATGTGTATTTATTATTTGCTATAAAATTTAGTAATAAATGTGGAGTTAGAAATGTTAGTCTTCTCAGGAAAATGAAAATGGTAATTATCTAGGTTAGGTATCGATAAGTCGATTGAGTATTTAATAAATTTACAAGATATTATTTGTTTATTTGTTTATTCAGTGTACTTTTTCAACTATGGGACATACAATTGTTGTTTGAAATAAAAGGTGTAATATGTATTATAATTATATTATAATTACAAATATACTATACTAAAATTATTCAAATTCGACCGTTCGCGCCTGCTGGTATTCACGAGCAGTGTGTTATACATATGTATACTGTACCTATCCCATAACTGTACTATACCTATACCATCACTATAGTAAAACTGTAGTCTAACAATAACTATAACTGTACCGATAAAATAATTTTTAATTTGTGTCTACACTTGCTATACCTATACCATCAATACATACATATACTATACAGGGTGTTCGGCAACAGGTGGGCACAATTTCAGGGTGATTCCGAACAGTTTTTTTCCTTTGTCAAAATGCTCGATAAGGCTTCATTTTCGAATTATTAATGAAAACCTCCGGCCAATCATTGCGCACAGAGTGCGAGCTCAGCAACGGGAGTGTTGGCTACGAACAACAGTTGACCGTGGTCACGAACAAACAAATCCGCACCGCGTCCTGTCCATAACGTAGTAAGCATAGTTGCTCGCTTCCGGCCCAATACAATAGTTACTTTTCACGATTGCTAAAAAGCATAAATTTATCAGCGGAAATGACTGTGAATAAGATCAAAATGAAGAATGACAATTTCACGTTTAAGGATTCGTTAATTAACACGTTAATTGCCACGCCGATTTTGCGAATTACAACCGTTTTATGTTTACCGTGTTTTAATGAAACTCATTAAAATTTTTTATTAAGAAATATTTAGGTACATTTCTTAATTGATTAATAAAGGTAATTTTTTAGTTTTATACGAGTATCTTATGCTGTCAGTCATTGTTGCGGTCTGGACAGAAAATTCAGTGTCAGTTACCGGTGACTGACGTGGCGCTTAACGTGTTAATAATAAATAATTTTCAATACCTCGTGAACGAATTTGTAGTGCTAACGATTTCGGTGATATTTATAAATTAACCCTTTGCACTCCGAATAATTTTTAATATGACCTATCAGCAACTCCAAGCTATTTTTACTATACTAGTTACTTCAATTATTGTTATTAAAAAGAACGTGAATACATTTTTAAAAATATGCTTTATGTAGGGTGGCCAAAAAGAAAAGGAATGAAATATAATGTGGATGAAAGGAAACGCAAAGAAATGATAAAATGGGTGTTTATGGGTTACGGAAATAGTTTGTTGTTAATTAATAAATAATGAGATATATATTTACACTAAGATTACAGTTCTATAACATACACAAGGTCCTTAATCAAACTAAAACTATTCACTCCCCAAACCAAGTCTTCTCCAAACCGTAACAAAGCCTCAAAACGTAACGAAATCTTATTAAAAAGACATATCAAAACACATCGAACATCGATATTTACACTTTTCTCAGTAGGAGGCGTTTCTCGCCTCCACCAGTTACAATTTTGTTTAAAATTACGACGTTCGTGGCCTCCCCTCGACTATAGCTCGGTGGGGATGTCCCCGAAAACTCGTCTTCCCTGCCCGGTGACAGTGACCGGGTTTACGATGCGTATTTTCCCCCAAAATTAAACGAAACTGACGTCTGCATCGTAAACCTCAAGTCACTGTTCCTAACGGCTCGATATCTGCCAGGCAGGCCCCAAAATCGGCTAATCCTAAAAGTTGTCTACATTTATTACAGTTTTTTTAGCGGTCGCTGCTTTCATTGTCGCCTCAGCGGTGTCAGTGGAGTGCAAAGTGGTAATTAATGTTCACGAAATTTGTTTACTCGTACCGTTAAATGGTATCGCGTCTGTTTACTTGTTAAAATTTACAAGAGCCTATCAACGCCCGCTCTATGTGATTATCAAGTAAAAAGGTTGAATGTCGCATTGAATAATAACTGTTTCGGATGAGGTACGTGCACCAAAGCACACAAGCACACGTGCAAACACACGTACCTCGACTGTCCCGTCCACAGGGTCTGTGACTCATCCACCGTGATTGACCCGTTCGCAGTGTCCATTAATCACGCAGCACATTTAAATGCCCACAGTAAATACAGCAGCACACACGCACTGCGATTGTCGGACAGTTCGGACAATAATTCCCAATGACTCAAAAATTCATGATCTTTGACTACATGACCTTTGGGTATGGTACCCCGAACTAGAGAAAGTGCTACTACAGAGAGGGGGGTTGATAATACGCACTCTGCATAACATACTTCGATTTTTCCAACATTTTCTTTTATTTCCTTAATTCGTAAAAACACTTTTTTAAGTGTGAGTGTGCGTGCGTGCGTGTGTGCTACTGTGTTCACTGTAGATATTTAATTGTACCGCGTAATTAATAGACAGAGCGAATTTATATTTGCGGTAGTGTGCTTCAGTGTGCGCACCTCATCTGGAATAGTTATTATTGAAAGTGGCATTCACCTTTTTTACTTGATAATCACATAGAGCGAGCGTTGACTTTTGGGTAGGCTTTTGCAGATTTGAACAAATAAACAGGTGCAATGTCAATTTAACAGTTTGATCAAAAGTTGTGGAATATTTATTAATTTATAAAGATTATCAAAATATTGATCTAACTTCGTGGTGTCGATTTGTTTGTTTGTGACCACGGTCAAGTTTATAGCCATCACTACCGTCGCTGAGCTCGCGCGTTTTGATTGGCCCGGGTTTTTCATTAATAATTTCAAAAATGAAGCCTTAACCACCATTTCAGCAAAGGAAAGGTTGTCCACCTGTTGCCGAACACTTTATATAATAGCTATACTTTGTATAATAACTATATTATAACCATACGACAACAATTTTACAACTACATTATTGTAGAACTATACGGTAACTATACCACTTTTATACTGTAACTATAAATAGAACTATATTAGGTTATAACCATAATCATATTATAACTATAACTATAACTATAACTATATTGAATTTTAACCATAACTAAACTAAAACTATAATTATATCAAGTCATAATCATAACTATACTGTCATTATAACTATAATTATACTATACTTATATTTTAATCATGCTACTCCTATAATGCAACTATAATATGATTGTACTTTATAATTATAACTATAGTATAGCTGTAACAATACCATAATTACAACTATAACCACATCTTATTAAATACCAATTTAATAGCCAGACAATTATGTATCTTTTTATAAACATTGTTTGTTAATATCCTTTTAATAAACAGCAATAGATACTTATAACCTCTCTAACCCTATCTGAAATAACACAACTTTAACAACAACACAAAAAAGTCACTAAAATCACAACTGAATCCTTTTTTTAAACATTTATCTTAATCTTTTGTTCAATATTATTTTATAATTTTGTAATAATCCTAGGGAATGTATATTTCTTTTTCTAGTGACATACGAATGCCTTGGAAACAAGAGTAGTTTTTATTCCCTCACAAATTCTTATAAAAGTATTCTTAATTCAGTATTACCGTACACCTCTCTATTTACAAACAAGATACAAGTATTTTGAATAACAAGGAAACAAAAGGTACACTCATTGTTGCCGAATCGTTCAGCTGAAAGAACGTTCAATGGATTATCATTGCAAGTTAGCGCGAGTAATGAAATGCAAATTGCACTTCAGAGAGGATTTCTTTGATTCCTTACGGCAAAGAGGTGTCGTGATAACTCACAAACAGCTTTTAAATGCTCGTCTTTGCGTTTTCGGTAGCCGCGAGGCAGCCAGTACGCAAAAAGAAATAGACAAAAAGAGGTGGCGAGAGAAGCGAAATGCTAGGCGCTTAAAGCCGTAACCGCACCGCGTGAAATCCCTTCGTTTTTCTTCTCGCTTATTATATGTTTCTCTCTTATTTTTCTCGTAATTTCGATCAAATATGTTCCACTTTTTTGTTTTGCACCTTTTTTATATCACCGCTTCTTCATAAGTACAGTCTGACCCGTGAAAACGTACCACATATATCTGCAAAAATTAACCTTTTTCCGATGGCTGTGGCTTTGATGTTTCAGTTTTGACGTTTTTTACGTTTTCTTCACTTGTTATGTTATATACTAATTTCGATCATTTTATTTATCGTGTTATATATCAATTCGATGCAAAGAAAGCATTTGAACTCTTGAAAATTAATGGAAGGTGGATTCTAATCACGAATTTGGAATCGAAATTAAGATACTGCAAGAATCCAAGATGGCTGATCCAATATGGCGAATTTAACATGGCGGACTAAATTGGAATGAAGTAATTTCGATGAAAATTAGCCTTAAGAAGTTTTTGAAGTCTGTGACCAGAAATCTTAAAGGGAAATTTAAATTTGTAGCAATTCAAAATGGTGAATCAAACATGACGAACTAGAAAATTTAAAAAACGAGTAATCTTTTTGGAAATTAGTATAAAGGTTTCTTTTTGGATTGCTAATTATAGAATTGAGGTAAAAAATGAAAAAACTTTGAAAATCCAAAATGGAGGATTGAATATGACGGATTAAAATTATTAAAACAAAAACTATTTTTATGAAAATTGGTACGAATGTGTTTTAAGTCAGAATTAAAAATTCGAAGAATCTGAAATGCCGGATTCAAGATGGCGGACCAAAATCGTTGTGACAAGAACAATTTTGATGAAAATTAATACAGGAGTGTTTTTAA
Source organism: Anthidium xuezhongi (assembly GCA_022405125.1). Lineage (NCBI taxonomy): Eukaryota > Metazoa > Arthropoda > Insecta > Hymenoptera > Megachilidae > Anthidium > Anthidium xuezhongi. The sequence goes on from CM039637.1 coordinate 543,505, forward strand.
AGTCTCTTCTTACGAATTTAGAGTTACAGTTAAATAATATTGGAAATCCAAGATGGCAGATCTAATATGGCCGAGTAAAATCATTAAAAAACAAACAGTTTTCTAAAAAATTAACTCCAGGTGGTTTGCAAGGTCTTCAATCACGAATCTGTGATGAAAATTGAACAATTCAAATGATTTCCACCAATTTTCATCAAATTGCATACCTGTATGTGATTTGAAGTTTCTAATTACGAATTTTATATGTAAAATTCAGAGATTAAAACATCCATAACTAAAAACCCACGAGTACATGCAAAACGTAAATCTGTCAATCCTTTACAGATTCAATCCATCATTCTGTACAAAATATTTTTGTAATAACCACAAATTCGCAATCAGTGACCTCAAAAACCTATACCATACAAATTTTTTGACGACACGATTTATGGACTGTTATAAAATAAATTATTTCTAAAAAATACACAATTTATACAACATGATATAATTGTTCACATTTTCTGAACGAACACCTTGTTGTTAACACCTGTTAAATTCTGCAAATAGAAGAACCCCGGATGAAAGTGTCGGAGGGTGTTTTTCGACAATTAAAAACGAGAAAAGAAATGGCGAGACTGTAGGGTTTCGCTATGTTTCAAAGGATTAACCGACGAATATCTTTCTTTTGCTTAATTAAAGGTGTACCTTTGGTGAACAGAGTGCGCCATTGGTGTACGAAGCATTCAACCTGTTAAATAAGGATTTTCCCAGTCCTATTTTATTTTATCCAGACGGCGGCGGTGCTACTGTTTTTCAACGAGCTCTTATCAGGGACCTTAATTGCTTTACATGAAAAATATTATTAAAACAAGTAATAGATCTTTAAATATTTAAAAATGTGTATGTAAATAAATAATTTTATCAAATTTTTGTAAATTTAATAACATGTGCAAATTTATAATTGGGTATTCCACCCCTACTATTAAAAATATTATAATACAGATCGACATAAATATTATAAAATTTACACAATTCTTAAATGCTGCGAAGAAAATTTGTTTGCATTTATCAATTCCATAAATGACGGCTCTCAAAATTCAAAACAGTGTTGACAGCGACGTTTCTATTCCGAGCCATTCCACGCCAAACCGATCATTTTCAGGTTTTGATAAAACTGCAATATATTGTTGCCTGTGTTTATGTCGTCATTTTACTGGTTTCAAAGTTATTAACAATTTATGGCCCGTTGAAAGTCGCGAAAAACCGAGTGTTTAGCCAAACATGACAAAAAATGATTTATTATCCGGGAAACTGTTATACTTACGGAGAAAACATTTTTCCCATCGCAAAAGAATGAACTTTCAAAATATGTGATTTTAATTTTTCATATCAAACAGAATGAATTATTATTTTGAAAAAAAAAAAACGAACCTCTGTTCACGTTTTTAAAAATGTGAAACAAATGTATGTCGTTTCTTGAACGTTTATTAGTCCCTATTTGTATTGTGCCCTATATCCTTTATATTTTGAATAAACCTCAATTTTAAATTTCATTCTAATCGCAATTTATATGGTCAAAGCTTGTCAAGTGTGAAATATATATAAAGTTTCCATTTCCTTCATTTGTTTTAAGAGATACATACTTGGCTGTAACTGATGCACCCGTTAGAAAAATTATAGGTTAAGGGGTTAATAAGCATACGAAGATTCATTGGTATCTATTATTTATATTCACAGTTAGGGTAACAACAATTTACCACCTAATTCAGTGTGAACCACAGGTTTGAAAGGTTATTTTAAGGTTAGGTTCAAATAATAATGTTGAATCGTTATTAGATATCCGTACAGTAAACAATAAGATTTATTTTAATGAACTAATGGTATTTGAAGTTGTTAAATTTCACGCGGTGCACACACACAGTTTAATCAGACCGTTATATCAAAATTACATCAGAACAATTGAACAATTGAAAAAAGGGCACGCAGCGTTCAGTTACCCACGCACGTACAACAAAACCGGCTCAGGGGTGCCAACCTGAGCCGAGATGGTCATTTTTCACAGATAATAATTTTTAATATTCAAATAATTTTAATAATTATTATACGAATAGTCAATATTTAAGTAATTTAACTAATTATTCACTAATAATTTAGAAAATTATGAGTTACTAATATGTAAACAAGTCAAACTTTGTTTTCTTCCGGAATTTCTATCGGAATAGTTATAAATCAGTAACTTATAATTTATTTGTACATATTTTCATGTAAAAGCACTGCAGTTTATTATTTTAAGGTAATCTAGTTTTGAAATATGTTAAACAAAAATCATGTGCTGTAGAAGTACAGCGTTGTACAAAGGTTTTTGTGCAAAGAGAGAAGTAGTGTTATAGGATGCCGTGTTGTAGGAGGGTTAGGTTAGGGTTATACCCGAATGTATAATGTGAAACATTCTTTTCATATTTTATTCAAATTTTTAAAAACACGAGCAGAGGTTCGTTGTTGCAAAATAATAATTTATTTAGAAAAAAAGCTAAAATTCATTCTTTCTCAACACGAATGAAAAACGTGTTTTCTCCGCAAGTATAACAGTTTCCCAGACGATAATTCATTTATTTAGCCATGCTCGGCTAAAACTACGGTTTCTCGCTATTATAACTTTATATTGTGTTTAATATTTTAATTTTATATTACTTACTCAGTTTACTTACTTGTTTCCAACATGTCATAATTTGTTAATAACTTTGAAGCCAGCAAGGTGATGACATAAACCCAGCTTTATTTCACATAGACTGGTAGATGTTGCAGCTTCATCACGCTCTGCCAAAAAGTGATCGATCTGGCCTGGCATGGCTTTTTCTCTTGAATCGAACCATCGGCTGTCCAAGGTCGTCCGTTAAACATTTGCTAGAGTCCGAATTCGATAATTGTGAAACTTAGCAGGTTGGTAAATTTAAAAATGGCTGATGCGATGGTTCAGAGGTATCAGAAATTCGAAGGTTAGCCGACGATTGAAAAGTTCTCCTCAGGGTCGTTGTATCGGCGCGCTCGTCGGAGGAAATGAAGCCCCAGAAACAAAGCGTGCTGATTACTGGCTCGGCCGAAAGACAATGCGATGTAATGGGAATGGTTGGAACAATACAGGCAAGGGTGAGCAACTATCGCGAATCGAATGCCTATCAACGTGTGCCTCGATGATGCTGGCATGCTGAGAAACAGGTACACTTTGCCTTGAATACCTTTCTGAAATGTGCCAATTCTTTCCTGTCAGTCGTTATCGTCGTCCATGAAACTGATATTCCATTTGTTGCCTTGATATTGAACACAATGTGCAACAAAGACTCGTTGAAAGCGAAAATATCTACACGATGCGAGCGAATAGTTGGTCCCCGCCGTTGGACAGAATTATTTTCTTGTTCAATTATTTTTTTGTTACGACATTTTTAGTAATACCTTTGGGACATTTCTCTGATCGAAACCAGACCAAACACGATATAATTTCGATAATGTTTAATTAGCGAGGCATACTATATCGTGTATGTGGCCGCTGTCATTTTTGCCTTTACGTTCGATTTATTACAGATTTTGTATTATAGTTTTAAGGATTGAGAAAGTTAAATCTATGATTTCCCAAAGTTGGGGATTAAACCGTACCGACCAGTACGACCAGAAAATAAACTCGTAAAAGGATTACATTTTATTTGAAAAATTGTAAAGTCGGTTGTAAATACAAAATTTTAGAAATGTATTTAAAAAATCTCGAAACAACTAAGACTCTTAAGACACGTCAACGAGTATTTTAAAAAGAACCGTATTTCATGGGTTTAAACTCTTGGATGACAGGCCATGGAAAGAGTACTGAAGCGTAAACTCACTCCGTAAATCCCACAGAACGGTATCATGGTATTAGCCACTAATGTGTATCACGTACGATGCATAGAACATCGTATAAGTCAAAAGAGTGCATTACATGTGAGAGAGAAAATGTTTAAATTGAATCTTTCAATTATTTCTTGTACTCAGTTTTTAAAAATATTCTTTCGTCCAGTATTGTATATTTCACTATAGTAGATATAATAAAGTAGCAGAGTAAATACAATAGTATGCGGTAGCAGCATGTACAATAAAATATACACTTAGAATGTAGAAATAAAAATAACAATATTTTCTAGATTATTAAATAGGTATACTCAAACTTGAAAAAAATGTACGAAAACACGACATAAAATCAAAAGAAATATTAATCCTTTGCGATTAACTAAAGTATTTTAAAATGTAAAATTTAAGCGTTATTTATATCAGAACGTAGCAGATTAACGAAAGAAATCAAAGTAAACGAATCATAAGCATTTGTAACCTTTTTCTTCCATGACAGGGTTTTTCAATTTTCGAAGCTTCATTGGAAAATAGAACTAGATTTAGTAATATTCGAAAATACTTCGAGTGCGAAGGGGTAAACAGAGAATGGTGTAATACAGAGCCTGACTTCCTGAAAAGTTATCCTACGATGTATTAATTTAGGAAATTCTTGTTAAATTAATTGCAACAATTGCAATGATAAAATGTACGAATACTTTTATCCCTGCAATTTCTCACCATTTTTTCAAATTAATGTCACTATAAGTTACCAGATGATATAATTAAGTAGCAATAGTAATACAGGAAAGCAGTATAGTAGTATCGTTTCAAAGTCCTTTTAATATTTTTGTTCATCAGATACTGTAGCATAGGGTGTTATGGTAGATAGTATAGCACATATAAAAAAGTTTTACAGCAAATTATAATACTACAATAAATATACTAAATATAACAGTACTATGACACTATATTACCATTGCTATGTAGTAACATATAACAGTAAAATATATGTATAACAGTGGAAATTGCATTATGGCAGATACAACATAGCTCTATAATATGGTACAATAATATAATAAATATTGTAAATATAACCTTGCTATTGTATTATAATTACCGTTACTGTATAGTATTGTAGTATTGTATTAACACATTGGGTACAGCAGGTATACTTTATACGATGCATACACGTATATGCACTTTTTTAATTCGCATTTGGTATTATATTCACATAAGGTATCCTTAAATATTGTTGGATATCGCTCTATGTTAATCGATAATTTAGTTTAGATAAGTTTAGGCAACTCCAAATCCTGTTTCATCCTCTACACACAATTGCTCATACGACCCTTGGTACTCACCTGACTCCTTAGTCCTAGAACTCCTATTAGTCCTTCTTCTCATTCCCCATCACTTTCTAACCCTACCTAGAAACGACTAGACATACATTTTTGAGCAGCATTTTATCAGTTAGCGTGTTGGTATTCAGTATTCAGCACTCAGCATTTAGCGACAGTAGCAAGAAGTCGCAACGAATCTATAATTATAAGTATTTCTTAGAAGATTTATGTGTTAATATAATACACCCCGGTGATAGTGTCCGGGAAAATTGAGCGTACATATACGCTAATGATGCAAATGGGTTAACGAACTATCGAAACTTCAGGCACATGTGACAGAACGGAGAGTGAGTGAGAATTGCAGAGCGAGGCTGTTTAATCTGTTTTGGAAAATGATCTTCGGATTATGAATGAGTAGGAGAGCTGGAAGAGGAGTTGAAAGAGTAAGAGTCCAGGGTGAGTAATGATGAAAGTTGGTGACTGACTAGTTGCAGATAAAGCTACGGCTTAGATTACTAAATGGCAATACTTGAGGGTGTAACAGTATAATAACTGGTGAGGAGACACGAGTTTACGAGTACGATATACAAACAAGCTAATGGAATATGGGATAATATTAAAAGAAAACGAAAACTTGTATAAATTAAATATTATTATACCAACACAAGCCAACAGTCTTCGGAGTGACAATTCGAAAACGAGCCGAAACCCAAAAAGCCGCGTAAAGTCGCTCGAAAATCAAGGTCATGCTAACAGTTTTCTTCGATTATTATGATGTGATGCACTCTGAATTCTTCCCAAAGGGAGAAACGGTGAACAAGGAATGTTATTTAATGAAATTTGTGGAAGGACAATTCGAGGATCTCGTGCCATGATAATGCACCGCCGCACCAGGCCATCGTTGTGCAAGAGTTTTTGGCGAGAAACTGAACAAATGTCATCGACCAAGCACCGTACCCACTTAATACGGCTCTGTCCAACTTTTTCCAGTTTCCGGAGTTAAAATGACCACTTCAGGAAAAGCGTTTTGAGTCGATTGTGTCCATAAAAGAAAATTCGCTGAAGGAGCTGGCGGCCGTGCCTCAATCAGCCTATGAAAAATGTATGGAGGATTGGGTCAAGCGCTGGCATAAGTGTATCGCATCGATGGGTCTATTTTGGAGGCGATACAATAAATTTTTATGAATAAATTACCTTTTTTGTGTTTTATTTAACAATAAAATTCCCGGTACTTTTAGCACAGAATGTATATTTCAAAAAGAAAAGAAAGAAACTAATTCGTTCTCTACTTTGGCCACACCTTGTAGGTCTTGAAACTTCACATTTTCTTAAAATTAAACAATCTACCGTTACATCCTAATTTAAACAGTTCAAGAGTGTCGGTCTGGGCGTCTATTCGGCCCGTTATACAGGGTGGTTCAGATCGAAACCGATACACTTCGCCAACATACTCGAAAGGTAATTACACCATAGGTCGATTTGTTTTTGTTTTCGAAATATGCGTACGTTTCTCTGACGTTTGTGTTTCGTATTGGTGTCCCGATCTAACCCCTCTAGATTTTTTTCTATGGGGTTCCACGAAAAACCTAACACACGTGACGAATTGATAGGAGGAATCGAAGATGCAGCTTTTGCTATTAACAGCAATTTTTTAAACTCTTGAGGAGTGCAGTGGTTGCTGCGTGCATTTTGAGCAACATTTTTTAATTACTTTGTGTACCATAAATAACTGTAAAACATAGTTGCGAATAAATGATTATGTCTTTAATGCTATCTATCTGTGATTCATACTACTTTCCTTTCATAATCTCGAAAACGAAGAGGAACATGGTGCATAGAACACTTTTTGCTCAGAATTACCTCTCGAGCATGTTGGCGAAGTGTGTCGGTTTCGATCTGGAACACCCTGTACATAACGGGGCGTCTATTTCGTTTCAGACACAGTCCGATGTCCTCGACGTTGCATTAACATAGTAGTATGCTTTCAAAGCAGTCCTTTAAATATTTCTTACTAACAATTCTTAAGTGTTGGTATAATAATATTTAATTTATTCAAAAATGAATCCCTAACATTTGATTTAAAAACATTTAATTTAGAAATATTGACTTAGTTTTCCTTTAATATTATCCCACATTCCATTATTAAATCAAAAAATGTTATTATTCAACAGCTAAAATGATACCGCACCATCGATGGACCAGTTTTGTAGGTGAAAAATGGATCCGGAAGAAAGTTAAAAAATAATTACACGGTTTCCGTACCATTTCTTCGATTGTATTGGTAGCTCAGAGATTAATATTCTCCCGTCGAAACGATCATTTTTTAGTGGAACGTGGCTCATCCGGCAGCCACGTCTGGTGGCTGCGCCAAGGCGAAATCACGTATTTACTATCGGGCATTTTTATCGTCCATGTCACGCCGCGCCGCGCCGAATCGCGTTATTGTCGTCCCAGTTGGAAATTATCCAGGCTACCGGCCACACCGGAGTCTGCGAACAACGCGAATATCAATATTTGCCACCGCACCTTGTTGGTTACACCGCCCTTGGTTATACGTAGCCGAGTTATTAAGAGCACACTGCGTGGCTTGCCAATAAAGTTATACCCAATTTCAAGTAACAACAATACAAATGTGCCGATCATTATGAAAATGGTCGAACTTTCATTCAATTTTTCACTTATCACATCTCGTGTTATATCAAAAAATTATTTATTCAAGTAGTTGTAAATTGAGTTGATAATATGTATACTTTTAAGGGGGCCTATACAATGTTTTCGCAAAATTTCAAAGCTAAATTAGAAAAACTTAGAACCGATCGGCTTGAAACTTTGTACACATATTAACAACATTATTAGCTTCGATATGTCGCATATTGTTTTTGAAAAATTTGAAAAGAAAACCATTTTTTGATCGAAAAGGTACAAAAATTCTGCTTGATATATCGATCTTTCCTTTAAATGCATACCATTTTTTTCATTTTCGCCGACGACATATTCAATCTACATATGTTCTAAATATAACAATATTGTTTTTTGTTGCAAATCAAAGGCTACAGACAGGTAGGTTGCGCGCCAGTTCTGCAACTGTCGCCACGACTTTGTGTGACAGCTCCGCCATTTTGAAGTTAATTTAAATAAAAAAAACTTGTTTGTATAATGTACCTGCATTTTCATGGGTGTAAAATAATTATTTCTTATTTTAAAAAATCCTCCAAGATTGACTAATTTTGTTCCGTCTAATTGCCTGTATATGTCCCCTTAATTTTATAATTTCGATTTGGGCGTTTAAAATAAAACTCATAAACTCATCTCGGTTGTAATTGAATGTCGAATTTATTCTAAAAAACCGCGGAACCACCCTGATCCGACGTCGAACCGTGGAAAATTTGCGAGTTTCGACATTAAAAATATCTATAGTCTTAACAGAAAGTAAGGCAAAAATCGAGATTAATACTTTTAAATGTGGAGCTTCGTTAATTAGTTTGATTCGTTTGTTCGTGACCAGGGTCAAATTAGATGCGCAGCCAACTCACCCGCAGCTAAACCCTCGTTGGTCGGTGTTTTTCATTAATAATTCAAAAACGGCGTTTTAGGAAACATTTTGGACAAGGAAAAAGTCGATAGAATCACTTTAGGTATCGCTCCCTGTAGTCGAACACCCTATATATGATTTGGTCTGCTTTTTTAATTACCGAAATAAATAATAATGTGTAATTTTCTTCATTTCTATTTTTAGTAGCCACCTAGTTTAATTATCGTGCCATTAGGATGATTTGTTAATTACTGAGTTATTTAACTTCAATCTTGAAACTAATTTGATTTTAATTTTGATTACAATTTTTTATATTTAATATTTTGTTTCAATTTTGACCAATTTCAGAAGAGCCAATATTCATATTGGTTCTCTACTTCATTCGTTTTATGAGAATATTTTTCTTATCAAATGAGAAATGATAATGTTTAATAATAGTTTCGTTAAAATGAGGAACAAGATTTCTATACTGACGTTCTGAATAATTAAAAGTAAATTTGTCAATAATGAACTCTCAAAATTGTTGTTCTTTAAAATAAGTATTTCTGTATATCTATTTTTAAACAAATTGACTGAAAACGTTAATATCGAAAGTTGGAATATTAATATGGATGATATTAGAATGTAAGTAGCACATATTGAATAAAGTAATTATATACAATTTTTTATAATATTCAGTGCTGTCAAATGTTTGTTTGAGTTTACAATGAGATCGTTTTTATTCAGTGATTAATACTAACCATCAAGTCATTAATTCACTAAATTACTAATTTGGTAATTACTATCACTAAATCACTAAATCAGTACATTACAGTACTGATACTAAATCACTAGATTGTACAGTTACTAATTGTAAGTTACTAAATTATTAAATTATTAAGTTACCAAATTACTAACTTCTTAAATTAATAAATTACTAAATCTCTAAATTTTTAAATTAATAAATTACTAAATTACTAAATTCATAAATAAATAAGTTACTAATTTACTAGATTACAAAATGACAGTACTACTAAGTCAATAAATCACTAAATCATTTACCATCAAATCACTAAATCAGTATTAAATCATAAACCTAGTATATCACTAAATTTCAAACTTATATTATTATATTAAATGACTGAATTATTAAATTATACTAAATTATGAATTGTAAAATTCTCAAGTTATGGAATCATAAAATTACTAAATAACATAGTAATTTTTCAGCTCATATGAAAATGCTTACCAAATCAAAAATAGTACTTACAATGTTTAACTTACTTCAAACCTACCTAAGTGTAAAGTCTAGTAATTTTCTAATATAATTAATATTATCAATATCACAGGTATTTAATAATATCAGTAACAATGATGAATATCATCAATTAGTGGTAGTTGCTATTAATATTAGTAAATTTTGTACAGCACCATTTTCCCTAGGGAAAGTCATGGTTATCACCAGTGTACTTATAAGCCATTATATACTTACACATAACCTAACTTTTTACAAAACTTTGAGTAACTATAACTTCATTTAAAACATCAAATAAACGTCAAATTAAAGTATATACTTCGACAATTGTTAAATTAATTTTGCTGCATTTTTCAAGCTATTCTCGAATGAAATTGATTGACAATAGTAAGACCTGTACCAGATTTACGATCTTTTTAAAAATGGCGTCATAAATCCAAAAGCAATCATATGTAAACAGACAGAAGCTAAAAATAAATTCACAATACATAAATCTCAAATCTTGTAAATATATTTGTAGTAACGCAATTTAGATAGGGCCGTGAAAGAGAAAGTCACGGAGACGAAAACCAGGCCCAAGGGCCTGGTGAGGGTTGCGAAGGCGAGGGTGACGATGGAATTTGTGACGAAAGGACAGTTGTTAAAGGAGAGGCGTACGCAGTTGTTGTTGATAGAGAGTTGTAAAAAGAGAGTCAAGGACCTGATCACAAAGAGTATTAGTTTCGTTAACCAGTAGTTTTATTTAATCGCCTCTAATTAGTTATATTGTAAAAATTTATAACGTTAAATAAAAACATATAAAAAACCACATATTTATATAAAAAGCAAAATCGAATAAATAATTGAAAAAGTCAATGAACTCTAAAAAGAAATTGTTGCAGCATCGTATATACGTGTGTAGTTACGCAACAGGGTGAATGAAATATAAACAATCGGTTCCGTTGAAAGTCCAGCCAGTTGAAACGATGGAACACGGATGAATGGACGGCCCTATCGATCCAACTAAAAGCAGCTAGCCGGTAAAGTGCAAAGGATTTTGTAGCGAAATGGGAAGGTCGGGACGAAGGAGCAGGGTTAAAGCAAGCGTTGAGAAAAATTATTGCTTACGGTCAGACATCGGGGCTCCATTTTAGAAGCCGTGAACTATGACAGCGACGGGGTAGACTGTTCTTCTACTTTTCTTCAGCACGTACGTGACCACAATATGGTTACGGTAAACCAGGATATGCTCCATGTATCACTTTCTGCCAGTTCATTTTTCATGCTGTATACCAGTACGTGTTTCTTCGTCTCTTTCAGAAATCCACGTCACGAATCGTGTAATATACAACTGACCTCTACCGCGTAGAAATTCATCCATTTCTGTTATCTTCATTCTTCATTTCCCTATATACCTCTTATTGTTCAAAAACTTCACAACAACAATTAACCTGAAGGTTCGAGGTCTTCAGTTTTTATTTTAAACTATTGGAAAGTTAATATTAGGCTGACTCTACTCTAATCGCATCGTATTTTAACACTAATTTGACTCTAATCTAACTCTATTAGTAGTCTTGTTCTAACCTGATGTCAACGTAAAGCTAATCCTAACCGAACTTTAACTCTAATCTCGTCTTCTAACTTTAACCTAATCACGATTCTCATATAATACGACATTCTTGTACACGGTTTGGAAATTGAGAAAGTTCGCTTATAACACGAGGCCCAGCTATTATTATTGCATCAATAATTATTTTTTTGCTCTTTCTCTCCATTGCTCAAGGCATTAATTTGAATACAGTTTTCTAGTGAAATATCGACGCTGTACTTAATATTACTGTAAATATATCTTTCAAAAATTCGACATTTTTCAGCGTCCCCATTTTGCCTTCACTTTTCTTTCTTTACACTTGAAGGCGGCAACCAATTGCAGGAAATGTCGAATGATTGATCATATTGTTTACGTCTGGAACGAAAACAGAGCCAGCTCTCGCTGTGACAATTAATAAAACTCGAGGACTTTAAGGAACGTCGCCCTATATCTGTCAGAGAATATGTTTACATTTTCACGCGTATTCAAAATCTTCGTACGTACCAAGGGACAACATATCGAATAAAAAATTTAGTTTACAACAAAGTTGTTAGGTTCTAGGGGTAGGAAAAGACCGAGTTATATGTATAAATTATTAGACATTATATTTACTTCTACATATTATAATTAACAAACAAACTCAAACAATCGGATCGGCCAACTGAAGTACGCATAAATAAATAAATCTAAACAAAGACATAAACAAAGACAACTCTGTTTTCTAACGTGTCGGTAAATTATCGATACTTTCTATCAAAAGTATTAACAAATTGCCTGGAGTGAAATGGAAAAATGAAAAAGCAGTCAAATGTGATTTCTACAGCTGCAGGAATGGATCAAGTAAGAATCGAAAAATTTTGAACGAATTAAATTAAACGGTTCTAAATAATGTTTATTTAGTATCTTCCTCTGAATAATCTTGTACGAATAAATAAATGATTTAAGGAGGAGAAACTAACCTAACCAAAGTCCTAGCCAAAGAAGAAACTTGATGAATAAATAGTTTCGTGGACGGAGGATTAAAAAGAGGAAGTGGGCGAGGAAGAGATTAGAATAGTCTTCCTATTCCGCCTAGATATTCGGTAGTTTCGGCGAAAGAGGGTTGGGTGGCGCCGTTTTCCGAATCCTGCTCGTTCCCGGCATTTCCCTCGGCTTCCGACGAAATTATTACACGCTCAAGTGGAGTTTCGGCGAGTGCCCGCTCGGAGTAATTAAATTTCACTGTATATGTTAAAGAGGACAGGCAGAGGGTGGGATTTGAGTAGACGGTGAACAAGGGTTGACGACACCCCCGGCACCTTTGTTATTACCGACTTAAATAATCCGAAATGTTCGTTCAGATTGAGTTAACACGCGGACTTGGCAATATACTGAAGAGGTACGATATGAAGTTGAAGGGAAAGGATCGTCAGCCATTTTACGTTCCGCTTCTATGGCGGGAAATTGGAATGGGACCTGAATCTTAAGTGTCTTCTAAGGTGTTGGAGTGATAAGCAATATAATTGTATTGTCAGTGAAAAATTAAATAAACTAAACTGAATTAGTAAACCACTAGATTATCAAATTAGCAAAGTACTGAATTGTTAAGTTTCGACATTACTAAATTCCTGACACTAGTAATTGTAAGTTACTAGACTGCTAAATTCCTAATTTATTAGACTACTAACGTACTAAATCATTGAATTATTAAATTATTGATTTACTAATCTGCTAAATTATAAAGGTACAAAATTACTAAATTTCTCACTTATTAAATCACTAATCAACCAAGTTACTAGATTATTAAAACAGTAAACCAGTAAGTCATTGGAGCACTAAAATCACTAAACCATGAAACAATTAAATGACGAAATCACTAAATTGCTGAATTATCAAATTTTCAAATCACCAAATTAATGAATTACGAAGTTCTTCATTTTCGATTAATTATGTTAAGGTTAAGTAAACATTACGTTACAGTTAGGTTAGGGGCGAATCTACAGCCCTTACTCGAAGGGGGTGAAGTATGTAAATCCTCTTACAACGAGACGTTCTTGTAACACGGTTTCCATACAATGTGGAACCAAAATTCTGACATTCTTCCTATAACGTGGCACGTAATAATCGCTTTATAGGAGGGTTCGCTGCATATTTTTGTTAAAATATACAATAAAATATAAAATAAACATATTATCGTACACTGGATTGAATAATTTAATTAGGTAAAAAGTAAAGAAGATTAAAATCCATTAAAGTTTATAGTATACTAAGTTTTCTATGTAATCCTTGAAGCAGACGATTGACTTTCCCAATCAAGTTTCTTACTTCCATTAATTATTTGGTCTCCAGCGCGTGCATAATTAATCTATTTGCAGGCAGAATAGAATTCACCGCAATGAACGATTTATATGTGCAAATTTAAGGGATATCGATTTTCGATTCAGCTTCGTCTCATCTTGCGAGCTGCATATCAATGCGCGACATCTTCTTGCAGAGTAGATAATTAATATCAAACATCGTGTAAACGGCGCAGCGAACTATGGAGTTGTTTTCAACACGTTGACTGTCATGGTGGTCAGTGGTGACCGGCGCTTCGAATTTTCTGTAACTAAATAATTAATAAAAGAAAAGATAAGATAACCTAGTAATTTGAATGGTTACATTTGAAAATTAATCGACCGAAGCCTTAATAATTGGAATTGAAATGTGTCTTACCGCACAGGTCAGTTTTCACTGTGGCGGGCAACGTGTTAAGTTTAGGTTAGGTTGGTAAAATTATCGTGCGTGGAGTTGGTAAGACTGAACGAAACTATGGACAACAGAGATGGCGTGCAAAATAACTAACTGTGATTTGGCATAGCGATCGCAGAATCACGATCGCGGTTGTGATCTACCTTAATTCACGATGGTGATCTTGATTTTCTTACGTATTTAAAGGTTGGTCACTGTGATTGTAATTCTTCACCATGATTGAATTATTTTTTATAAAGTATTTCAGTATAGAATGCATAAAAATCTGCAAATTTAAAATTACGTCACGTACTTTGCATATAACGTAAATTCACGTTGTTTGATATTAATTTGAAAAATAAATTTCATTCAATTTTTTGTTGCTTGTTTACTAATATTAATAGAATATAGTGAAATATTGTAGAATATAGTAGAATATAGTAGAATACTAATATTGTACTAATAGAATACTGATATTAGTAGACAAGCAAGAAAAAATTAAATTAGTATTCTACTAACTAGTATTCCACTAATATTATTATTACTAGTATTGTACTACTAATGTTAGCAGAATACCAATACTATAACTTATGATATATTTTAAAATGAAGTGGAAGAATTAATATTTTACTCTTTAGGGCACTGATATTGGTAGTATTGAAAATATACATATAATTATGTATTTACATACCTATACATTATTTTGTTTGATGGTTTATCGATTTTAGTGCTTTATTGACTTAGCGGTTTAATAATTTGGTAACATGATATATTAATAATTTGATGGGTTATTATCTATTTATACTGATGTGTTTATATAAATATACTTTCAAAATTTAAATTAAACTTACACTTACAATTTATTAATTATATTTAATAATTATATTTAACATTATCATTTTCATTAATGCACGAAAAGAGATAGTTATGCCCTCTGTCAAACAGAAGCGTTCTCGAAGAATCACGAATCACTGTAAAAAATCACCGTGACTGAGAACGAACGTGATCAAACCACGAGTGATTCAACAGTTCACGCCATCGCTAATGGGCAAAGAGTAAGTAAGTACAGTGTAATTAGTGGTGACCCTTTAAATTGGTTGTACAGGCAAGCGGAAGATTCAAATCGACTGGAATTAATAACTTCATTTTCCACCAATCTCTAATAATAATTAGAAATTCATTTATGTTGAAAATGGAATTTTATAAAACTGAAATGTTGAAAAAGAAGAAACATATTAAAATAATAATGCTGAGAAATATATTTTAATAATATCCATTTCATTTTCAATCCTTACTGTTCATTTTTAATTCTTCATCTTACTGTTAACTTAACTTCTCAGTTTAATTGTTAATGTTAATTCTTAATTTTTATTTTTATTTTTCGTTCTCAGCTATTAATTTGAATTTGAATTTTTAATTATCAGTTTTGATTCTTCGAATTAATTGTAACTGTAGTCTGAATTTGAACTGATTGAATTAATTTCTGAAATTAAAACGAATTGAAATTTCTTGAAATGCGTGGATTAGAGACATTCTCTTGTACGTTTGGAAGAGTGTACCTTTTGCTACTTAAACCTTACACTTTGGGCAATTTCTGATGCTGACACGTACAATACCGATTTCGATTTCGCTGCACAACACGCGTGGCATCTGTTTGGTTCACTTAATACGCGGATAGCACAATATGGCATGTGGGCTCGAGGTTTACCTGTCATCATGTATGCACGCTTAATTAGCTGATTCTCGTTCCACGGATGACTAAATTGCTTTGTCTGCACTTCTCAATCAGACACATTTAATTCAACAGTGTTATCAAAAATTACGAATTTGAATTTTCCAAATTACAAATTCGAATTCTACAAGCCTTAGATTACTATTTTCCAAATTCCAAATTAAAATGTTTCCAATTGTTACATTTGAATTCTCCGACTTCCAGATTCGAACTTTTCACAAATTCCAAGTTCCACATTGGAATTTTTCATTTTTCCAAATTAGAAATCTCAAGTGTCCCATATTTCGAATTTCCAAATTTGCATTCTGTAAATACCAAATCCACTTTTCCCAAATTTCAGATTTAAATTTCCCGACCTTCAAATTGGAATTTTCTAAATTCATTCATTTCTTTTATGGAGAATAATAATTCTTTATTGTGTAACAAAGAATATAGGTGAAAAGTGTACCGATTTGGTAAAAGTTAAACAAGATTATGCTAGTAAGTAAATTTTTATTGAATTCATGATATATTTATGTATAATGTTCCCAAAGAGAGTGTTTAAAAAATAATATAATACATTCAGCGGTTAAAGTTGTAAAGTTTTCTTGCTAGCGGAACTGTGATAAGAAACACGGAGAAGGATGCAGAAGTTTTAAAGTTGTGCATAAAATACGAGCATAGGATAAAAGTTTATGCATCGATATGCCGTGAAAATAAATTTAATATTGATGTGATCAAACGATCGTTGCTCTAGCGACTTTATTTTATTGCATTACATATGTTTATCATAGTGGATTTTTATATCTGTGTTCCATCAAATTCTGTTTTATTTATCTTACGGTAGAAAATTTGTCAATTTAAAAAAAATTTAATTTTAATTTATAATTCTTCAGATTAATTGCAAATGTTCGTATTTATAATAACCTTAACTTTATGTTTGAATTTATATTAATTTAATTTTTCATTTTAATTCTACATTTTAATTGAAATGAATTGAAATTGAGTTTAGTTGAAATCTGAATGGTAAAGATTTATTTATAATCTTATTTATGTTCTATATAAATTTTATTTTTCAATTTTCAATTCCGATTTTAATTAATTTAATCCAAAAATCAAATTGTTAATGTTCGTGGTTAATTTTTAATCTTAATTTAGATTAATTCAATTTAAGTTTTGTTTATCGTTTAATTTTTAGCTGCAGTTTCATTTGAATTTCATTATAACATTCAGTTTTAACTACAATTATATTTTTAAATTTTTATTTAAACTAGTTTGATCCAAATTTTGATTTTTTAATTTCTATTATTAATTTTAATTATAATTTTAAGCTCTAACTTAAATTAAATTAAGTTATTGTTTAAACTTTAAAGTTTCATGTTAATTTTTTAAATGGAATTGTATTAAATTCTGTTGTTTTCATTGATTTTTAATCTTGTATTTGAAAATCTTGTCGATTATACAGAACGAATACTACATTTATAATGTTTATTTCTAAATAACAGAAACATTTTATTTCAATTGAAATATTTCAATGAAAATTGAGCCTCAATTTTGAAAATTAATTGTAGTAATATTAGAACAAATTTCTTCACAACCTTCTTTGAGGATTTTTTAACATTTTTGAAGAAAAAAAGAAACAATGTCCCGTTCTTTTTAAGACACCCTTTGATCATTTTCAAATACATAAACTGTTCTTGAAATACCTAAACTGATATGAAACTTAACAAAACCAAGGTACAAGTACAAAATCGGGAGCACAACTGAATGAATAATACCATGTTCCAGAAAGTTACTGCCCATATACGTGTTTGCAACAAGTAACAAACGAAACTAAACCTGTATATGGAGCGTTTATTTTGAAAGTGGAGCAAATCCATTTTCTGTTGTTTCGAGAAAATGAAAGATTAACATATTTGCCAATTAAAAAATATCGGTTAATTACGTCAAGTCTGGCAAGGTTTCTACTAATTTATCAACATGTATTTTGATTATATCAATTTCTTTTAGGCGAATTTAACCAAAATAATGTATATTTACGGGCTGCAAATGGACCTATATCACTTTCATAATTAGTTAATTGTAAAAATCATTTAATTTTAATTTGGAAAAAACATATTTCGTATTAATCCAATTTTCTTTATAAATAATAACAAGAATACATCCGAATTTCTATGATTTTAGGTAACAATTAATCCAATTTTGGTTATAATTTGTGGTTTTGGAATTTTGAAATGTTTATATTTCAGAACTTGTTAATTTTAAAATTCCAAGTAACAATTAATTTAACTCTGACTACAATTTGAGGCTTTGAAATTTCGCAATTTGTAAATTTAAAAATCTTGAAATCCCTAAATTTTAGCATTTTCAAATTTGTAAGTTAAAAAATTGTAGAATTTCTAAATTAACTTAACTCTGACTATAAATTGAAGTGTCATGGCATGAATGTGAGCAGGAGTAATAATTTTTTGGGAAAATTGCATAAATAAATTTATTTGCAAGAAAGTTGAAAAACAACAGGAACTCCTCGATGCGGTGCAGACTTAAAGGTTAACAATGTTAGTGGAGTAACAAGAGTGTTCCAGATTGTGGATACAAGGGCTAGAGGCTGAAGATAGGGGTTGATGATCTATTCAAGGGAAACACGAAGATGATATTCGTAGAGATTGATGTGGATCAAGCAGGGGTGCGGTACGCGATAAGGTTGAAGGATAGTTCATTTACTAATTGACTAAGTAACCCGTTTAATACGGAAATTATTTAACCCTTAATTACCCTCTAACGCGCCGATTGAATCTGAAAATAATATACCTAACGCCTTGATTCGTTTTACCATTCGAAAACGTTTAGTTTCCTTTTCAATGACGATAAAGTTTATAGAAAGTACAGGAGATTTATATATACAAATTTTATACATTATTTCCTACAGTATTTTTCTACAATTATTATAAATACAATTAATTTTTTTATTATATTTATAACATTGATGTTTTGTTATGGTGTTACTTAATATTACAGAATTTCTTTTATTGCGTTATTGTTTCAATACTTTTTTCGTTAATTTCTTTTATTATTATAAGTGTTGTTAAGTGAAATTTAAAATAAATTTAAAGACCCAAGTGTACTAAAAATATAGTACTAGGGAAGCTGATATCGTAGATTTCTATACTTAAAAGTTACTAAGCATTTATACCTAGGTTCGACGATTAACCTAGTACGCTATCCATGATTAAATTAAAATCAGTAGATTAATAGATTGTTAAATTCCAAGGTTACTAAATTATTAAATTACTAGATTGCCAGGTTACCCGATTACTAGATTACTAAATTACCAAATTACTAAGTCACTCTATAACAAAATTACTAGATTGCTCATTCACTGCATACAGTAAACTACTTAAACTACTAAATTACTAGATTATCAGATTATCACTAAATTACCGGCTTACTAGTTTATTAGGTTCGTAGATTAGTATGTTACCAGCTTACTATGTTTAAGCAGATTACTAATTCGAAAGCCTAGTAAGTCGTTAAGTCACTAAATCATTAAATCGCAGTATTACTAAGTCACTAGATTGCTGAATGACTAGATATGTGTATGTATGTCAGATTACTATTGTCACTAGTCTACTAAATTACTAGACTAAAATGTTACTACACTGCCAAATTACTGGATTACTCTGTTACCAGATCAGTGGATCCGTAGGTGAAAAGATTAATAAATTATAATAAAGTACAGAATTATTGAATTACTAGGTTACTAAACAACGAGATATAGTTCTCGTTAGGTTACTGCATCACTAAATTTACTATGTTATTAGATCACTATATTGTTAAGTGACTAAATCAGTGGATATAGCAATCGTGGATTACTGTATCACTAAGTTACCAACATACCGAATAACTAACGTTACTAGGTTGGTAGATCATTAAATCTCTGTGTCGCTGAAGTACTAACAATAAATTACTAAACCAATAAGTTACGATATTGGCAGAAGCACGTTTACAAATAAGATTGAGCCCCTATCACCGTCGATTTCCTTCACTAAAACGTTGCCAAGGAGTTAGAACGAAGTTATCAGCGGTTATACTCTGGACGTAACAGTTTCTAACGAACGTTAGATCCCCTTTCATGTGCCGTCGCGGCGGTGAATAGGGGATGGGTGTCGCTTTATTCCTCGATCTCGACTGTCTGCTCGTTTCTGCGGAACCGTGCCGCACGTTTGCCCTTCCCTTTTGTCCGTAGTTTTTCAAGGGAACAGGCAAGAAACGAACAATGATGACACACTTTCTGAAACGGGATGGCTGGGACAGGACGACCGTGTACGATCCTCCAGGAGGGAGGCTGCTCATACTCAAATTTTCTTTTTCTGCGACGGAGCTTCTTTCAGCTCGTCTGTCCTCGCACGTCCGCTTTGATCCGCGAGGGCCCTTTGTGCACCACGGGAACACCTTTAAACTTGTTCAGCCTATGCGACCGTACCAAAGCTTTGAATATTCATTTTTCGAATCGTATTTGGAAAAGAGAAACGTTTCGATGCCTTCGATCGATCATACTCGGTGCCTACGACTATACGATACGTTCTGCTGGAGAAAATGGCGCAGTACTGGAGGTTAAGCATTCTAGACTTTAGTCGATTGTAGTAGGTGGTTCGGTTACTTTGCTTTAGTAGCTAATATACAGTGGGTTGGCTAATTAGGTAATTTAGAGATTCAGTGGTACACTAATCTATTAATTTAGTGATTTGCTAATTTTGTACATTAATGGTTTAGGAATTTAGGAAAATTAATAATTTACTGTTTAATAGATTTATGACTTGGTGAATTGGTTACTTAATAATGTTTTAAGTAATGTTTTAACAAATTAGTAAACTAACCATTTAGCAGCCAGTAATTTTGTTATTAGGTAATTTGGAAACTTGGTAAATTAGTAATTTAGTAATTTGATAATTTGGTAATTTAATAATTTATTAATCAATAATTTTGAATAATCAGTAAATTAGCAAACTAACAATTTAATAGTAAATAATTTGGTATTTAGTAGTTTTGTAACTTGGTTATCTAATAATTTGGTAACTTTGTAATTTCGTAACCTATTACTTAATCAATTTAGTGTTATAACAATTATTACCAATTCGCTTTTAAAAATCACTATATTACTAAATTTCTAAGTTACCAACATAGTAATTTAGTAAATTCCCAAATTACTAATTTAGTAAATTAGTATTTCAGTAATCAGCAGGGTACTAATTAAATAACCTGATAATCAATAATTTGATAACTTAAGTTACTATAATAATTAGTAATAAATGATTCATTTTAATGCTACTCATTTTGTGATCAATTAAACAAGTAGAAAGACTTCTTTTCTCGACGTTAAGAAAACTTGACCACAAACCAAGATGATTAATTCGGTAGTAATAATTACCAAATTAAAATCTGAAGACTTCTAATTTAAAGAATCGAAACGTTTGGAATTCTTTGAAAATAATTTCTAAAGATCAGAATAAAACGATATATACATACAAATTCAAGATGCAGAAAAATATTCTTCTTGTTAATTTATTACTAATAATAAACAAATGTAAATTAACGATGAACAAATTTTCATCCCTTCATTATCCTTTTTCCTATTTCACTTGAAAACCGTTCGTCATACGAGAAAAAGTAATACAACATAAAAGATGCACCTCATTCGAATCTACAATTTTTGTTTGACACATTTTTTAGTAAAGTTAATAATTAAAAAGATAATCGAAAAGAAAGCTGATCTTACGATAGCTCGTTCAATCAATCATCCTGGGCCACTAATTAATTTCCCTAATTTCCCTAATTTTCCTAATTCGAACAACGTTAGGGGTTATATAGTTTTGGCTGGTTGCATCGTGCAACCGAACGGCAGCGAGATCCAAGCGGAAGCAAGAAATCGCGATCGAGTTTCCGGTTCGTTTAACAGCTCGCGAGCCAAGGCGCGTCGTGAAACGTACTATGGCCGATTCGGAGGATGTTTTCGACGCAATTAAATTCTTGATCCGATGGATATTGCACCCGATCCGTTTAATATTTCATGAAAGAGCCAGGCCCACGGTGACAGCGTCTCCTCGTGTAAAACTCCGGCCAGGAAAAGTTTCGAGACAGCAGGGCGACGGTATTAAAAACTCCCTGCCCTCTTCCTTCCCACGAGAGTCTGTTAACAATTTTCATTCGAAGCCCGTTGCATCTGTGTCCTACTTTCTCTGACGCCCTATTTGAATTTATATTAAAAATCGTACAGCCATGTGCACATGGCCGGCTTTGTGTCGCGAATCGTATGGCTCATTCGCACGATCAACTTGAAATGTTTGCAGTACGCCTTGTAATTGGACCAGTTTTCGCCTGCTAATTGGATTATTCCGTCGAGAGTATTCGTTACGATTGTTTTTTCAGCTTTCTGAAACATTTTTAACGGTCCATCGAGACGTGGCGTTGAACGAGGCGGAGGTTAACAACGATAGTCGTTTCGGTATTGAACAATTGTTGTGCACTATGTATAAGTTAGGTATAAGTTAGGTTGGGATTAGTAGCTATTTTAATTATTATTTTCAATTACTTCCGTGAGTGAGTTAATTTGATCGTAGTGGTTATTAAATTCTTCAATTGTCTAATTGGGAAGTTACTGACGAATCACTAAGTTACTAAAACACTGAATCATTGATTTATTAAGTTAAATCACTAACTTACTAAATCAGAAAATCACTGAATTATCAAGCTATTATCAGTAAGTCGTAAATCACTAAGTCTCCAAGTTATTATATCACTAAATCACTGAATCATTAAGTCACTAAAACACTAAAGTGTTAAGTGACAGAATCATTAAATCACTACGGTACCGAATCGTTAAGCCATCACGATACCATACTTGATCAAATTACTAAATCATTGAATCATTAAGTTAATCAATCGACATGTTACTGATTGTGAACTACTAAGTTAAGTTACTTAATTATTAAACTACTAAATTACAAAGTTTCCAAATAACTAAATTATTAATGACCGAATTACTAATCGGTTACGTTGTTCGCTTACTAAATGACTAAATGACTAGTTTTTAAATTACTGAGTTGTTATATTATTAAATCACCAAATTATGATATTACTAATTGTAAGTCACTAAGCTATTAAATTACTAAATTGTTAATTTGTCAAATTACTAATCAATAAAATTATTAAAATACAAATACGGTAATCGCAATAAGAATTTTAATTAGATTAAGAAAGTGGCGTAGGGAGGGTAGGGAATTTTGAATGATAATTACCGTTTTTATTTCTCATATCTACAATAAATACTATAAAGAACACTGCAATCCATAATTTAACATCTTTTCCTGCGTTTTGTACAGCTTTTTGAATATTCGTGATAATACGAAGAGTATTAATCCCTGAAATGATTTATCAGCAGGAAACAGCAATTTTTTCGTTACTGCCATCACGAAACATGTTTTTTTTCAAAGTTCCAGATTCTTTAGAACTTTCGAGTTGCCAAACTTCCTCCGTTTCTAGTAACTTTCTTACTTGGCCGTTTAATAATCCAGAAAATTAGTAATTCGGTAATATAGTAATTTAGTAACTTGATCATCTGGCAATTTGAGAATCTATTTTTCTAATTTATCTTAACTATTAAATGCACAGTATTACTGTGTCTACTGTGTTACGCATCCTTTGTTAACACACAGATCGATATGTTGCAAAGCGTATCCGCGTATAACAGTTTAGCAACTTGGTCATTCATAAGTTCGGAAGTTTAATAATTTGATAATTCAGTAATTTACAAGTACTCTTAACTCTAACGGATCAATTTCATTGCCGATCTCGAGCTGAGTACGAAAAGGAGTACGAAAAGGAGAAAGTTATGGCCAGCAACGTGTTGAGTAAGTGTAAGTGGGCAAAAATTTGATGGGCCAAAGTATAAAATTGGTCGGACATCCATCGATCGGAACCGACGATGTGGAAATACCTGACGTTCTATCGGGCCGGCAGAGGAGTTGTTCAATAACCGTACCGAGGATTTATGCATACGTGTATGAAGGATATTGCGTCTGTATACACCGGAAACTCGGAAGGCATCCTTGGCATTCCTAAATTGCTGGCTGACCTGTTGGAGATTACGTTAGATCAGAGGACCGTTTGCCGTGGCTTACCAAAACCAGAATAATTACTTAACCATTCATGCATCCGCGTTAATTCTTGCAAAATGATCGGTCATACGATTTTTATTCAATCCTTTACTTTAATCGTTTAATCGTTATTTTTCTGCTTTGCCTTTTGCAGTTTCAAGTGAGATGATTGACTCAACGATTAAGGGGTTATACCTAGTCAGAAGACCGAAAAACAGCGATTTTTCAAGTATTTTTTTTTTTAACGAGATTTGCATTTATTTTAATGAATGTTCTTGCATTAAATTGAGTTAAACTTCGCGTATGCATTCAAATTTTTGTTTACAAAAATGTCAATTTGTTAAGCTGCTATGGCCGATCTCCAAGAGCATCTGCAATAATAGGCGTTTTGCGGTGAGCAAGATATTTGAAAAGCAATGAAGATTTAGTTAATGTAAGGTTCAATCTTGTCTTTAGTCGAAGGTATAAGCAAAATATTACGTTTAAACGACATGGCGGCGTTTCAAACAAAAATTTTCATTTTCGACAAAAAATTTCGCTTTAAATTATTCATAAGATGAATAATATTGATCGTATCGGAAAAACCTTCGATTAAAGACTAAAACATAAAGTTGTAAAGCTTGTGTAAAAATTGAAGCCTGATCGGTTGAGCCATTCCCGAGATATCTTGCTCGCCGACTTAAAGTTTCAAAATCACAGTTCTTACCTAGTAAAATTGTTTTCTTTTCAACTCATACGGAGTCATCTAATTCAAGACCATATAAGTCCTTTTTGGGATAAACTTGAGAGTATGTACTTAACGAAAATGCAAAAACTGGAAAATCGATTCTTTGACATTTCTAACTAGGTATAACCCCTTAATACATGTAATAAATGAATAGACGCGAGTGTCAAGTTTGCTAAAAACTATCGTTGGTTGGTGTGCTTCGTTATACCGTCATTTACGCGTGTCACACGTCCGACTGGGTCCATCGCGTGACAGGTACAGCGACGGGCATCGTGAACTTCCCTAGGGAGTATGGCAGCGTGATAGAAGGAAACCTCACTGTATAGGGAGTTGGTTAATTTAGTAATAGTAATCATCAATATATTAAATAAATAGTTCAGCTATCACCAGAGTACTAGTAAGAAGTAAATAAGTAATTCAGTAATTTGATAAACTAATTAGTACTTTACCGGTACTTTATAATTTAGCAGTCTAGGAACTTAGCACTCCAATAACCACTTCTAGTAATCTAGGAATTTAGTAAGTCAGTAATTTGAAAATCTAGTAATCTAGCAATGTAGAAACCAAGTACTGTGGGAGGCTTCAGAAGTCACTTGAGACGGCACAGGGGCAACAGGAAGTTCTCGTTCGTTTCGCCTGTCCCCACCACTGACACTGTCGAAACTGACAGACGAGGATCACCACAGCACGCCTGGCATTGTCGTAACATTTCGATATTTATCCAGGGATCCATTTAAAAAGTACTTAACACATCTAATTCGAAAGTCTATGTCAACGCATTACTCTTAATTACTAGCCAGTACAAAAAGGGGGTTACGTCCCGAAAACTTATTAAAAACAAACATTCTTTTAAATAAAAATCAAGTTACTTAATTTAAAAAAATATTATTAAAAATGTAAAAAAATAGAAACATCAAATATTATTAATTTTTTAGCTAGGGTTATAAATGAGTAAATTATACTTTATTTATATATTTTCATGTAAAGGCATTATTCCTTCTCGACATTGTTTTAACATAATTTAATTCTAAAATATGTTAAAGAAGTACAGTGTTGTACAAAGGTTTTCACAACTTTTTATCGTATTAGAGAGAATCCGTGTTACAGGAGACCGTGTTGTAGGAAGGCTACTTGTATTCTTCTTCCTTCCATGGGCAAATCGAAGAACATTCAAGATTTTCAGATTTTCTTGGAAAGGATATTTTATTCGACATTTTTCACTTATTGTATGTAAATACTATCTCACCAGTTATGCGACACCCTGTACACGCGTACACTGTACATATCCGCAGAGTGTTATCTGAATATCCAGATTAGAACTCTATTAAGTCCATAATATGTATGTATAGCAACAGTGGAATCTCCGGTCGTGTAACTATTTAATACGAACGTAAAATATCGAGCGGGTTAATGTCGTGTTAACGTTAACGGAAGCATTAACCCGGGCGCAGAGTATCGCGTTCTGGAATAGGAATTCTCTGGCGAGAAGGAGTAAACGGGGCTCTAGATCATTTCTATTGTGAAAGGTACAAGGATTGGCCGATATTTACGTAATTATTGGGCTACTCGTTCCCTTTACCAACCGCTTACAACCGTTCTCCAACGTTATGGTTCTCATGGTTCATGTATCATCGTTTGGAACATCCTGCACCGGGTTCGTGGACGATAGCCACCGTCTGCTTACCGCCATTTGTACAGGATGTGCCGTAAGTGATCGTACAACCGGCAAAGGGGTGATTCTATACGAAAAAGGAAATCGAAAATGCAGAATAAAATTTGTTTATACGCGGTTGTGTTTTTGAGAAAATTGAATTTGAGCATTTCTTTTAAATATCTGAGACAAAAGTTCGTTTGCCGAGTGATAGATGAGAATTTCATTAATTTAATAACTAATGGATGTTATAAATTAATAAATGCAACTGTCAACACTGCTAAAGTCGATAAAATTGACAGTCAGTGTCCTTCATTATACTGTTACTTAGGTATATCATATTTCCAACCAGATCCATCACGTTATGAAGAATATTGAATGGTAACATGTTTTAACGGTGTTAATGTTTACATTTATTAATTATTGGAAAAATGATTGAATTGTTGTTTTCCATTCCGCGAACAAACTTCTATATTAATATTCTTGAAGATTATTCAAACAATTCTCTTAAAAATGAGGCCACATATAAACAAATTTAGTTCTCTATTTTAAAATTATTTTTTCATACAGAATCACACCCTTGCCACTTGTACCACTAGTACTGGGACACCCTGTATAAAATTGTTTTAGTCTTTAATATTTAATATTGTATAGAATTAATATTCAATTTGGTATAATTGTTTGTCGAATTACAAATCTTTGAAATTATATTTGCATTAATTATAATATTTTTTTGTGGTATTAATCATTTTCTTTTAAGTACCATTATGTTGTACATTAAATAATGATTTTTGTACATTAAAATAATGATGCAATAATGATTTTTTTAAATTGACAAAATGTTCTAATATTAATTGGTTGGTATATTTATGTAAAATATTGTATGAACGTTGGTAGCTTTTGTAGCGAATGTTAGTTAATCAATATTAATTTTTTATAATGTTTTATGAAAAGAAGCACAATTAATAAATTTGAAAAACAAATCACATTTAGTTACTGGTGAATTTGTAAATTACAAGGCTGTCCTACTATTATATCACTAGGCTAATAAATTAATAAATGACTAGATTTGTGAAGTACTTGCTTCCTAGATTACTAGGTTACTAGATCATCAAATCACTAAATTACTAGACTTTTAGATTATTAAATTACTAACAATAAGTCAGTAAAAGATCAAATTAAAAATTATAAGGCTATTAAATAATGAAATAATTAAATTCTTAAGTTACTAGATTACTATATTTTTATAGTATTGGATTATTAAATGACTGAATTATTAATTTACCAGATCATTACCTTCAGTTAATATGTTATGAAATTACTAAACTACTAAATTATTAAAGTACTCGATCATTCAATTATTTATTTACGTTATCTGTAAATTTCCAAATTTTCATTCACTCAAATTTCCTTCGCTATAATTATAACTATATGTCTATGAATAAACCAGGTATTACACGGATTAAGAGTTATTTAGAGTAGGATTCGAGTGGCCAGTTACCGTCGAAAAGCGTTGATAAAATTGAAATTGTCGGTCAAAGTGGCAGCAACGTTGCTCGAATGCATCCAATTTCGTGGTACGTGGCCCGGCATAAATGAAAATCATTCCCGGTCAAGAATTATCAGGCCGTGTAGACGACCAACTATGAAAAGGTACGAATGCATGGGTTGATCCACGAAGGTGCAGAATTTGGCGATGTTATCTCACCGGATGAATACGTAATGCGGCTTTATGCGGTTGCCGGTTCGTCGGTAATCGTGGCCGGCCCATAAAAGGGCTGATTCTTCATGCGCAATAAAATTTCGTTCCACCAGCCTTTATTTCGTGAAAAAATCAATTTTGAAACGCTCACCCGCTGGCTATTCCATCTATCTGGGTTTGATATTTATATCCAGTAAAATTGTATACACCAATTTATTAAATTTATTTCAAATCTCTGATGGATGTTTGGCGGCGACGTTAGATGGAAAAGGAAGGAGAAGAAAGGGCGTTTGTCTGGGGCCTGCTAATGGATTCGTCAGTAAGGCATTCTTTTTTTTTGGGTGCTATTCCTAGGAGTGTGTGGGACTGACTCTACTCCTTCCCAGAAGGGGAATGTGACCCCGTTGCCGGGGACCGTCAAGGGTACAGGACCAAAACCCCCTCCCCAACGGGCTAGGACGGGCCCCGGAATCCGACGTTCAGCCACTACTTCAGTAGCCCGAAACTAATTCAGTAGGCCCGAATGTAGGGCCCTGTCGACCACTAGCGCCAAAGCTGTGATCAATGGCGCATCCCTCTAGTGGCCGACAGGTATAGCAGAGAGGCCGCCACAGGCGTAACTTACTTTTGATGCAACAACAAAAATTTATATCTTTATCATTCATTTGTTTCCTATTTAGCACCATTTATATTTAAATTTTTATTTTAAATTGAAGAAATTTATAAAATTTAGTGTAATGAAGAAATTTGCATATAAACTTTTGTTTTACAAAGAAACTCTATATATGTTGTTAATTACAACACAATAAATACGAGTACAAAATTTATACGAAACATATAAAGAAAATAGTATATTCCTCAATTCAATAATTATTATATAATTTACTTATATAGTTTATAACATTAAATCATTTGTTATTTTATTTAATTGAAATATTTCAAACAAAAATGTATTCGAAAGTAATTTATTTAAACGAAACACAGAATCGCCTTTTTTAAAGACTTTTCGTAAAATTAAAATAATAAAATATTTGAACTATCTCAATATTATTTATTACCTTATTTCAAATAAAAAACAGCCCTATCTTGACAAGTAGTAACGGAGAGCCATTGGTGAGCCGTCGGTGGTTGCCGCTATTGGCCCGTATGGGGCAGGATTATAGGACAGTTAATACACGCGTTTATTGGGCAAAAGCCGATCAGGATTAGTTCTGCCTACTAATTACGTACACCGATACCCACCTGCGATGCTTATTGGTGCAATGTTTGCAAGAAAAAATCAAAACTGTATAGCTGTCTTTTGATACAAAAAAAATTTATTTTTGGACATTAACATTAACTGTTCAATGACAAAGCCAGTCCCCAAAACCACGATAGTTTGTGTATTCGACGGAAAAATATTCAAAAATTTAACAATTCTAAATTTAAATTTAAAAAATTTTAAATTTCAATTTAACATTTCTAAAAATTGTTTAACCCTTTAATCCTAAGCCATTCTTCAGGGGAAAAAGAAAATCATTTTTTGCAATCAACTATCGTATAAACTCCATAATATTTTTCTTAGCGATTTTAAATATTTAGCACCCTAAATTATTTACTATCTATTTTTTTACACAATTACAAACAATGTATCCTATACGTTGTTTCTAATGGTATATTAGACTTTAAACGATTAAATAACATAATTAAAAAATAGTTATATTACAAATTGAAAAACTGTGAATAAAGTTTTCCAGTAATTGTTCAATTACTCTTAACTTACTTATTATAGCAGTTGCTAAGCAAAGATATTAAATTACTGAAAATACTGAGAATGTATGTCAGCTATCTGTGCAGGGTAAGTGGTATTTCCCCACTCCAAGATATTTCGAGGAGACTTTTATCGCTTTGCCCTCAGTATCAAACCATTTGAACCACTCACCTGTTATTTTCTTGCATTTTATGCATCCATTCCCTTATCTATCAAACTACCATTATTGGACTTATCTTAGCTTATTTCTCAGTTTGGTACACGTGTTTGACCTAACCTGTAGATTAGTTACTTTCTTTAGATTTGGGTCATCTTTAAATATGTTGTAGAATTGATCATTCTAAACAACTTCTTCCTGTATCAGAAAGGTCGGACTTTCTTAGTTCCTAAGATATTCGCGTGTTTGGCCCAAGCTGTAGATTAGCTACTCCCTATAGATTCGGATCATCTTTAAATATGTTGTAAAAATGATTATTCTAAACAAACTTTTCTTTTGTCCGAAAGATCGGACTTTTTTAGTTTCTAAGATATTCGCGAAAGAAGATCCTTATCACAAAGGATTCTACGTACTTGTAGATGTACGCGTCCGAGTCAGTGCATACTTCAACGCGGTACGGTAATTCGTCTGCTGTTTCTATAAATACTTCGCGATTGTTAATAAACAGTCTATGGTATGTAAGGAATTAATCGTTTAAAAGGTATTTCATAAGGATAAACTAGAAATATGTTATAAAAGACAGTGATCGGAGTGCGAGGCTGTTAAATGGGATCACGCGCATCTGTTACAGGCAAAGCAAAGATTCACCCGGTATATAAACTCTTTGCCGACCCCTGCGACGTGTTTATAGAAACAGTGGACAAGCGAAGGACGAATCCTAACGCGTGCATATAAGCAAAATTTTTACCAATATCTTGGCAACTAAGAGAGCCCGACCGTTTTGCAAGATGAAAATGTTGCTTAAAATATCGCCTTTTATAACATATTTAATAATGAACCAAATCTGTAAATGAGTAGCTAATCTACAAGAACGCCTAAATTTTGTAAAGCTTGTCAAATATATAATAAAAGTTTCATCAATTCGTCTTGAATGATTTGTCGGCGGACAAAACCCTCAATCCATCAATTGACACAGATTCCCTATGTCAGTTCCTTAAGACCCTTGAAAAATAGGTCAGAGCTCCAAGATATACTGGATCTTGATACATGCGTCACCCTTTCCCATGGATTGATGTTAACAACTATGATTAAAAATATGTCTGATCGTATTTCCGAAGTAATACAAAATAAAGAATCTCCGTTCATTATTAAGTATTTCTAATTTGCTCACTTTAGCGTAATTTAACATAATATCACACTGGTGCTTTTATTAAGCGCAATAGCGGTAACACGTGTGTGTAACGCACATTGTCCCATAAAGGATCAGAGGTATTCATTGGGTTCCATCAAGGGCGAAAGGGTTAAGGCGGCGGTTAATCGTGGCAGAAAATCCGTTCGCATCCTGTACGAACACCTTCGCCAAGTAGCATGGCGGACGATACGCAAATTCAGCGGGATGAGGTGTTCTAATTAATCGCGAGCGCACACACGGCAACCGAGAACCAGGTAGTCTGGCGGCTGCCTATAATTATCGCGATAAACCACTTGTGAGTGCATTGGCATCCCGCCGGCTGCACCGAGTCGATTCGAAATGCACCGGGATTGGTTATCAAGGGTTGCTCGTGGTACGTGTGCCGATAAGGGTCGAGAGCGATTTCCGAGAAAAAAGAAGCTATCAGTTTTGGATAGCGTTTGATCGACGGTTCATGGCGAATTAAGAAACAAAGTCACGAGTTTTCGGATACATCGTTAGTGTTGGTGTATCAGAATTATTAGATCGTGAAAAATAGTTGTACAGTAGGATAAAGTAATAGAGCAGAATAAAGTTTTGCACTAGAATAAAATTAAATCACTATAGTATTGAATTAGTATTACTAGGTTACTAAGTTATTAGATTATTAGATTACTAAAGTTACTAAGGTTATTAAGTTACTAAATTACCGAATTAAAAAGTTACTTAACTACTAATTAAATAAATTACTAAATTACTAGATTACTATTTTACTAGATTATTAAATTTAAAGTTTAATATAATATAATAGGTTCTACAATAGATTAAAATCAAATTTCTAAATTACTAAGATATTAAATTACATAGTTACTAGACTACATTATTATTAAATTACCAGACTACCACAGTATTATATTACTAGACTACTAAACATAAAATTTAATATAGTGGAATAAGGTTCCACAATAGAATAAAATAAAATTACTAAGTTACTAGACTACTGTATTACTATATTACTAAATTTATATGTTACTAGACTACTAAATTATTAGATTATTTAATTATCAAATTACTTTTAAGTAATTAAGTAATTTTTAAATTTCTTTAAAAAATGTACCAAAGAAACAACAATCAACTTTGAATCAGAAGAAACACAAAACATTCAACAATCTTTGTTTTCAATAATCAAATTACGTAAGGTTCCGCATAAATTATAAAAAAGAGAAAGAAATAGAAGTTTCTTTAATTTATTCTCAGATTGCCATTTTCTATAGGGATAATATATTTGAAACATACCCTACAACAGTTATAACAGTTTTGAAAATACTTTTGAAACCCCATTGCCGTTTAGTTAACACTGCCAACTTATCCAAGTGACATACGTCGATTTCGGATAGTTCGTTGAGTGGATTTTCGTGTAATCCCCCTGCCCCTCTCTAGAATAATCGAAAATCCTTCGATCCGTTCTGCAAACATTCTAGTATTCGCTTTTTATAACTTTTCTACCCGGTTGTTTCCGTCGCTACTGAATTTTATTTTTTCCGAACTGACTTTCGTTCATATCCAGGGGATTCAGTAGAATTTCGCGTTCGAATGTCTTGTGGAATTTCTGAAAAAGCTTTAAAATATTTTATTTCGTATCTATTTAATTAATAATTATCATACGGATCGTTAAATTAATAGTATTCTATCGTCAGAAACAGTTATAGGTCAGAAAGTATGCAAAAATGAATAAGAAACAAATATTAAAATTACACAGAGGTTTACACGGCTGCAAACAAAATATTATTTCGAATTTTTCCAAAAAATCATATTTATAAGAAAGTATAAACCTTTCCTTTTAATACCGTTTTTGTTTTGTGTCGATATCTTTACTTGTTCCCGAGATATCGTCGTTTGAAAATAAACGTAATTCTTCATAGCAGTTCGCTGTTGCTGCATCGCTTGCGCCTAGTCAGTGACTGTCACATGACCGATCACGTGGCCAGTGTTTACATACCCTTCTACTGTATCACTGTGATGCGTACGCACCTCCTGGAAAGATGTGGGTCACACCGTTCATTCATAATCTTTTTACGCATCTTTAAAGTCTTGCATCTCAGGAACTAATTCAGATATCGCGTTGCAACAAAATGCATCTTCAACTACTCGCTTTCCTGTATCCTCCTAAACTACTATTATGCAAAATTCACATTTTTAATAACTACAACCCCTTCCGAAATATCTTAGAATATTGCTATAATAGTCTATTATAGTAGATTACCTCCTGGCACATCATATTCTCCTGATACAATTTCTCAAAATCTGGATTTTGATTCCGCAAAAGGGGCTCCCGAAAATTCTGATACAGAATTCTTATTTCACGATGCTGTTTTTAGGTTTTTTACATACATTCACCTTTATCCAAATCAGAATACCAACATGTAGCACATGGTTGAATTCGTCTCGGTGCCTGCTGTTACATTCTGAAGAGAAAATTATAGCATCCCATTTAAAAAAGTTACGTTGACCTTCAGATCTCCTCTACTGCTCCACCCAGAAGAAAATAATTATTACCACACGATGCACCCCGTTTTGCCAAGCAACTTTTGTACGAACACATTTTTAATAACTACAACCCCTCCCGAAATATCTTAGAATATTGCTATAATAGTTTATTATAGAAGATTACCTCCTGGCACATCATATTCTCCTGATACAATTTCTCAAAATCTGGATTTTGATTCCGCAAAAGGGGCTCCCGAAAATTCTGATACAAAATTCTTATTTCACGATGCTGTTTTTAGGTTTTTTACATACATTCACCTTTATCCAAATCAGAATACCAAGATGTAGCACATGGTTGAATTCGTCTCGGTGCCTGCTGTTACATTCTGAAGAGAAAATTATAGCATCCCATTTAAAAAAGTTACATTGACCTTCAGATCTCCTCTACTGCTCCACCCAGAAGAAAATAATTATTACCACACGATGCACCCCATTTTGCCAAGCAACTTTTGTACGAACACATTTTTAATAACTACAACCCCTCCCGAAATATCTTAGAATATTGCTATAATAGTCTATTATAGTAGATTACCTCCTGGCACATCATATTCTCCTGATACAATTTCTCAAAATCTGGATTTTGATTCCGCAAAAGGGGCTCCCGAAAATTCTGATACAGAATTCTTATTTCACGATGCTGTTTTTAGGTTTTTTACATACATTCACCTTTATCCAAATCAGAATACCAACATGTAGCACATGGTTGAATTCGTCTCGGTGCCTGCTGTTACATTCTGAAGAGAAAATTATAGCATCCCATTTAAAAAACTTACATTGACCTTCAGATCTCCTCTACTGCTCCACCCAGAAGAAAATGATTATTACCACACGATGCACCCCGTTTTGCCAAGCAACTTTTGTACGAACACATTTTTAATAACTACAACCCCTTCCGAAATATCTTAGAATATTGCTATAATAGTTTATTATAGAAGATTACCTCCTGGCACATCATATTCTCCTGATACAATTTCTCAAAATCTGGATTTTGATTCCGCAAAAGGGGCTCCCGAAAATTCTGATACAAAATTCTTATTTCACGATGCTGTTTTTAGGTTTTTTACATACATTCACCTTTATCCAAATCAGAATACCAAGATGTAGCACATGGTTGAATTCGTCTCGGTGCCTGCTGTTACATTCTGAAGAGAAAATTATAGCATCCCATTTAAAAAAGTTACATTGACCTTCAGATCTCCTCTACTGCTCCACCCAGAAGAAAATAATTATTACCACACGATGCACCCCATTTTGCCAAGCAACTTTTGTACGAACACATTTTTAATAACTACAACCCCTCCCGAAATATCTTAGAATATTGCTATAATAGTTTATTATAGAAGATTACCTCCTGGCACATCATATTCTCCTGATACAATTTCTCAAAATCTGGATTTTGATTCCGCAAAAGGGGCTCCCGAAAATTCTGATACAGAATTCTTATTTCACGATGCTGTTTTTAGGTTTTTTACATACATTCACCTTTATCCAAATCAGAATACGAAGATGTAGCACATGGTTGAATTCGTCTCGGTGCCTGCTGTTACATTCTGAAGAGAAAATTATAGCATCCCATTTAAAAAACTTACATTGACCTTCAGATCTCCTCTACTGCTCCACCCAGAAGAAAATAATTATTACCACACGATGCACCCCATTTTGCCAAGCAACTTTTGTACGAACACATTTTTAATAACTACAACCCCTTCCGAAATATCTTAGAATATTGCTATAATAGTTTATTGTAGAAGATTACCTCCTGGCACATCATATTCTCCTGATACAATTTCTCAAAATCTGGATTTTGATTCCGCAAAAGGGGCTCCCGAAAATTCTGATACAGAATTCTTATTTCACGATGCTGTTTTTAGGTTTTTTACATACATTCACCTTTATCCAAATCAGAATACCAACATGTAGCACATGGTTGAATTCGTCTCGGTGCCTGCTGTTACATTCTGAAGAGAAAATTATAGCATCCCATTTAAAAAACTTACATTGACCTTCAGATCTCCTCTACTGCTCCACCCAGAAGAAAATGATTATTACCACACGATGCACCCCGTTTTGCCAAGCAACTTTTGTACGAACACATTTTTAATAACTACAACCCCTCCCGAAATATCTTAGAATATTGCTATAATAGTTTATTATAGAAGATTACCTCCTGGCACATCATATTCTCCTGATACAATTTCTCAAAATCTGGATTTTGATTCCGCAAAAGGGGCTCCCGAAAATTCTGATACAGAATTCTTATTTCACGATGCTGTTTTTAGGTTTTTTACATACATTCACCTTTATCCAAATCAGAATACGAAGATGTAGCACATGGTTGAATTCGTCTCGGTGCCTGCTGTTACATTCTGAAGAGAAAATTATAGCATCCCATTTAAAAAACTTACATTGACCTTCAGATCTCCTCTACTGCTCCACCCAGAAGAAAATAATTATTACCACACGATGCACCCCATTTTGCCAAGCAACTTTTGTACGAACACATTTTTAATAACTACAACCCCTTCCGAAATATCTTAGAATATTGCTATAATAGTTTATTGTAGAAGATTACCTCCTGGCACATCATATTCTCCTGATACAATTTCTCAAAATCTGGATTTTGATTCCGCAAAAGGGGCTCCCGAAAATTCTGATACAGAATTCTTATTTCACGATGCTGTTTTTAGGTTTTTTACATACATTCACCTTTATCCAAATCAGAATACCAACATGTAGCACATGGTTGAATTCGTCTCGGTGCCTGCTGTTACATTCTGAAGAGAAAATTATAGCATCCCATTTAAAAAAGTTACGTTGACCTTCAGATCTCCTCTACTGCTCCACCCAGAAGAAAATGATTATTACCACACGATGCACCCCATTTTGCCAAGCAACTTTTGTACGAACACATTTTTAATAACTACAACCCCTTCCGAAATATCTTAGAATATTGCTATAATAGTTTATTATAGAAGATTACCTCCTGGCACATCATATTCTCCTGATACAATTTCTCAAAATCTGGATTTTGATTCCGCAAAAGGGGCTCCCGAAAATTCTGATACAAAATTCTTATTTCACGATGCTGTTTTTAGGTTTTTTACATACATTCACCTTTATCCAAATCAGAATACCAACATGTAGCACATGGTTGAATTTGTCTCGGTGCCTGCTGTTACATTCTGAAGAGAAAATTATAGCATCCCATTTAAAAAAGTTACATTGACCTTCAGATCTCCTCTACTGCTCCACCCAGAAGAAAATAATTATTACCACACGATGCACCCCATTTTGCCAAACAACTTTTGTACGAACACATTTTTAATAACTACAACCCCTTCCGAAATATCTTAGAATATTGCTATAATAGTTTATTATAGAAGATTACCTCCTGGCACATCATATTCTCCTGATACAATTTCTCAAAATCTGGATTTTGATTCCGCAAAAGGGGCTCCCGAAAATTCTGATACAAAATTCTTATTTCACGATGCTGTTTTTAGGTTTTTTACATACATTCACCTTTATCCAAATCAGAATACCAAGATGTAGCACATGGTTGAATTCGTCTCGGTGCCTGCTGTTACATTCTGAAGAGAAAATTATAGCATCCCATTTAAAAAAGTTACATTGACCTTCAGATCTCCTCTACTGCTCCACCCAGAAGAAAATAATTATTACCACACGATGCACCCCATTTTGCCAAGCAACTTTTGTACGAACACATTTTTAATAACTACAACCCCTCCCGAAATATCTTAGAATATTGCTATAATAGTTTATTATAGAAGATTACCTCCTGGCACATCATATTCTCCTGATACAATTTCTCAAAATCTGGATTTTGATTCCGCAAAAGGGGCTCCCGAAAATTCTGATACAGAATTCTTATTTCACGATGCTGTTTTTAGGTTTTTTACATACATTCACCTTTATCCAAATCAGAATACCAACATGTAGCACATGGTTGAATTCGTCTCGGTGCCTGCTGTTACATTCTGAAGAGAAAATTATAGCATCCCATTTAAAAAAGTTACGTTGACCTTCAGATCTCCTCTACTGCTCCACCCAGAAGAAAATAATTATTACCACACGATGCACCCCGTTTTGCCAAGCAACTTTTGTACGAACACATTTTTAATAACTACAACCCCTTCCGAAATATCTTAGAATATTGCTATAATAGTTTATTATAGAAGATTACCTCCTGGCACATCATATTCTCCTGATACAATTTCTCAAAATCTGGATTTTGATTCCGCAAAAGGGGCTCCCGAAAATTCTGATACAAAATTCTTATTTCACGATGCTGTTTTTAGGTTTTTTACATACATTCACCTTTATCCAAATCAGAATACCAAGATGTAGCACATGGTTGAATTCGTCTCGGTGCCTGCTGTTACATTCTGAAGAGAAAATTATAGCATCCCATTTAAAAAACTTACATTGACCTTCAGATCTCCTCTACTGCTCCACCCAGAAGAAAATAATTATTACCACACGATGCACCCCGTTTTGCCAAGCAACTTTTGTACGAACACATTTTTAATAACTACAACCCCTCCCGAAATATCTTAGAATATTGCTATAATAGTCTATTATAGAAGATTACCTCCTGGCACATCATATTCTCCTGATACAATTTCTCAAAATCTGGATTTTGATTCCGCAAAAGGGGCTCCCGAAAATTCTGATACAGAATTCTTATTTCACGATGCTGTTTTTAGGTTTTTTACATACATTCACCTTTATCCAAATCAGAATACCAACATGTAGCACATGGTTGAATTCGTCTCGGTGCCTGCTGTTACATTCTGAAGAGAAAATTATAGCATCCCATTTAAAAAAGTTACATTGACCTTCAGATCTCCTCTACTGCTCCACCCAGAAGAAAATAATTATTACCACACGATGCACCCCGTTTTGCCAAGCAACTTTTGTACGAACACATTTTTAATAACTACAACCCCTTCCGAAATATCTTAGAATATTGCTATAATAGTTTATTATAGAAGATTACCTCCTGGCACATCATATTCTCCTGATACAATTTCTCAAAATCTGGATTTTGATTCCGCAAAAGGGGCTCCCGAAAATTCTGATACAAAATTCTTATTTCACGATGCTGTTTTTAGGTTTTTTACATACATTCACCTTTATCCAAATCAGAATACCAAGATGTAGCACATGGTTGAATTCGTCTCGGTGCCTGCTGTTACATTCTGAAGAGAAAATTATAGCATCCCATTTAAAAAACTTACATTGACCTTCAGATCTCCTCTACTGCTCCACCCAGAAGAAAATAATTATTACCACACGATGCACCCCGTTTTGCCAAGCAACTTTTGTACGAACACATTTTTAATAACTACAACCCCTCCCGAAATATCTTAGAATATTGCTATAATAGTTTATTATAGAAGATTACCTCCTGGCACATCATATTCTCCTGATACAATTTCTCAAAATCTGGATTTTGATTCCGCAAAAGGGGCTCCCGAAAATTCTGATACAGAATTCTTATTTCACGATGCTGTTTTTAGGTTTTTTACATACATTCACCTTTATCCAAATCAGAATACGAAGATGTAGCACATGGTTGAATTCGTCTCGGTGCCTGCTGTTACATTCTGAAGAGAAAATTATAGCATCCCATTTAAAAAACTTACATTGACCTTCAGATCTCCTCTACTGCTCCACCCAGAAGAAAATAGTTATTACCACACGATGCACCCCATTTTGCCAAGCAACTTTTGTACGAACACATTTTTAATAACTACAACCCCTTCCGAAATATCTTAGAATATTGCTATAATAGTTTATTATAGAAGATTACCTCCTGGCACATCATATTCTCCTGATACAATTTCTCAAAATCTGGATTTTGATTCCGCAAAAGGGGCTCCCGAAAATTCTGATACAGAATTCTTATTTCACGATGCTGTTTTTAGGTTTTTTACATACATTCACCTTTATCCAAATCAGAATACCAACATGTAGCACATGGTTGAATTCGTCTCGGTGCCTGCTGTTACATTCTGAAGAGAAAATTATAGCATCCCATTTAAAAAACTTACATTGACCTTCAGATCTCCTCTACTGCTCCACCCAGAAGAAAATGATTATTACCACACGATGCACCCCGTTTTGCCAAGCAACTTTTGTACGAACACATTTTTAATAACTACAACCCCTCCCGAAATATCTTAGAATATTGCTATAATAGTTTATTATAGAAGATTACCTCCTGGCACATCATATTCTCCTGATACAATTTCTCAAAATCTGGATTTTGATTCCGCAAAAGGGGCTCCCGAAAATTCTGATACAAAATTCTTATTTCACGATGCTGTTTTTAGGTTTTTTACATACATTCACCTTTATCCAAATCAGAATACCAACATGTAGCACATGGTTGAATTCGTCTCGGTGCCTGCTGTTACATTCTGAAGAGAAAATTATAGCATCCCATTTAAAAAACTTACATTGACCTTCAGATCTCCTCTACTGCTCCACCCAGAAGAAAATAATTATTACCACACGATGCACCCCATTTTGCCAAGCAACTTTTGTACGAACACATTTTTAATAACTACAACCCCTTCCGAAATATCTTAGAATATTGCTATAATAGTTTATTATAGAAGATTACCTCCTGGCACATCATATTCTCCTGATACAATTTCTCAAAATCTGGATTTTGATTCCGCAAAAGGGGCTCCCGAAAATTCTGATACAAAATTCTTATTTCACGATGCTGTTTTTAGGTTTTTTACATACATTCACCTTTATCCAAATCAGAATACCAACATGTAGCACATGGTTGAATTCGTCTCGGTGCCTGCTGTTACATTCTGAAGAGAAAATTATAGCATCCCATTTAAAAAAGTTACATTGACCTTCAGATCTCCTCTACTGCTCCACCCAGAAGAAAATAATTATTACCACACGATGCACCCCATTTTGCCAAGCAACTTTTGTACGAACACATTTTTAATAACTACAACCCCTTCCGAAATATCTTAGAATATTGCTATAATAGTTTATTATAGAAGATTACCTCCTGGCACATCATATTCTCCTGATACAATTTCTCAAAATCTGGATTTTGATTCCGCAAAAGGGGCTCCCGAAAATTCTGATACAAAATTCTTATTTCACGATGCTGTTTTTAGGTTTTTTACATACATTCACCTTTATCCAAATCAGAATACCAACATGTAGCACATGGTTGAATTCGTCTCGGTGCCTGCTGTTACATTCTGAAGAGAAAATTATAGCATCCCATTTAAAAAAGTTACATTGACCTTCAGATCTCCTCTACTGCTCCACCCAGAAGAAAATAATTATTACCACACGATGCACCCCATTTTGCCAAGCAACTTTTGTACGAACACATTTTTAATAACTACAACCCCTTCCGAAATATCTTAGAATATTGCTATAATAGTTTATTATAGAAGATTACCTCCTGGCACATCATATTCTCCTGATACAATTTCTCAAAATCTGGATTTTGATTCCGCAAAAGGGGCTCCCGAAAATTCTGATACAGAATTCTTATTTCACGATGCTGTTTTTAGGTTTTTTACATACATTCACCTTTATCCAAATCAGAATACCAACATGTAGCACATGGTTGAATTCGTCTCGGTGCCTGCTGTTACATTCTGAAGAGAAAATTATAGCATCCCATTTAAAAAAGTTACATTGACCTTCAGATCTCCTCTACTGCTCCACCCAGAAGAAAATGATTATTACCACACGATGCACCCCATTTTGCCAAGCAACTTTTGTACGAACACATTTTTAATAACTACAACCCCTCCCGAAATATCTTAGAATATTGCTATAATAGTTTATTATAGAAGATTACCTCCTGGCACATCATATTCTCCTGATACAATTTCTCAAAATCTGGATTTTGATTCCGCAAAAGGGGCTCCCGAAAATTCTGATACAAAATTCTTATTTCACGATGCTGTTTTTAGGTTTTTTACATACATTCACCTTTATCCAAATCAGAATACCAACATGTAGCACATGGTTGAATTCGTCTCGGTGCCTGCTGTTACATTCTGAAGAGAAAATTATAGCATCCCATTTAAAAAAGTTACATTGACCTTCAGATCTCCTCTACTGCTCCACCCAGAAGAAAATAATTATTACCACACGATGCACCCCATTTTGCCAAGCAACTTTTGTACGAACACATTTTTAATAACTACAACCCCTTCCGAAATATCTTAGAATATTGCTATAATAGTTTATTATAGAAGATTACCTCCTGGCACATCATATTCTCCTGATACAATTTCTCAAAATCTGGATTTTGATTCCGCAAAAGGGGCTCCCGAAAATTCTGATACAGAATTCTTATTTCACGATGCTGTTTTTAGGTTTTTTACATACATTCACCTTTATCCAAATCAGAATACCAACATGTAGCACATGGTTGAATTCGTCTCGGTGCCTGCTGTTACATTCTGAAGAGAAAATTATAGCATCCCATTTAAAAAAGTTACATTGACCTTCAGATCTCCTCTACTGCTCCACCCAGAAGAAAATAATTATTACCACACGATGCACCCCATTTTGCCAAGCAACTTTTGTACGAACACATTTTTAATAACTACAACCCCTTCCGAAATATCTTAGAATATTGCTATAATAGTTTATTATAGAAGATTACCTCCTGGCACATCATATTCTCCTGATACAATTTCTCAAAATCTGGATTTTGATTCCGCAAAAGGGGCTCCCGAAAATTCTGATACAAAATTCTTATTTC
This sequence comes from Anthidium xuezhongi, assembly GCA_022405125.1. NCBI lineage: Eukaryota > Metazoa > Arthropoda > Insecta > Hymenoptera > Megachilidae > Anthidium > Anthidium xuezhongi. The sequence continues at coordinate 586,084 of CM039637.1, forward strand.
ACGATGCTGTTTTTAGGTTTTTTACATACATTCACCTTTATCCAAATCAGAATACCAACATGTAGCACATGGTTGAATTCGTCTCGGTGCCTGCTGTTACATTCTGAAGAGAAAATTATAGCATCCCATTTAAAAAAGTTACATTGACCTTCAGATCTCCTCTACTGCTCCACCCAGAAGAAAATAATTATTACCACACGATGCACCCCATTTTGCCAAGCAACTTTTGTACGAACACATTTTTAATAACTACAACCCCTTCCGAAATATCTTAGAATATTGCTATAATAGTTTATTATAGAAGATTACCTCCTGGCACATCATATTCTCCTGATACAATTTCTCAAAATCTGGATTTTGATTCCGCAAAAGGGGCTCCCGAAAATTCTGATACAAAATTCTTATTTCACGATGCTGTTTTTAGGTTTTTTACATACATTCACCTTTATCCAAATCAGAATACCAACATGTAGCACATGGTTGAATTCGTCTCGGTGCCTGCTGTTACATTCTGAAGAGAAAATTATAGCATCCCATTTAAAAAAGTTACATTGACCTTCAGATCTCCTCTACTGCTCCACCCAGAAGAAAATAATTATTACCACACGATGCACCCCATTTTGCCAAGCAACTTTTGTACGAACACATTTTTAATAACTACAACCCCTTCCGAAATATCTTAGAATATTGCTATAATAGTTTATTATAGAAGATTACCTCCTGGCACATCATATTCTCCTGATACAATTTCTCAAAATCTGGATTTTGATTCCGCAAAAGGGGCTCCCGAAAATTCTGATACAAAATTCTTATTTCACGATGCTGTTTTTAGGTTTTTTACATACATTCACCTTTATCCAAATCAGAATACCAACATGTAGCACATGGTTGAATTCGTCTCGGTGCCTGCTGTTACATTCTGAAGAGAAAATTATAGCATCCCATTTAAAAAAGTTACATTGACCTTCAGATCTCCTCTACTGCTCCACCCAGAAGAAAATAATTATTACCACACGATGCACCCCATTTTGCCAAGCAACTTTTGTACGAACACATTTTTAATAACTACAACCCCTTCCGAAATATCTTAGAATATTGCTATAATAGTTTATTATAGAAGATTACCTCCTGGCACATCATATTCTCCTGATACAATTTCTCAAAATCTGGATTTTGATTCCGCAAAAGGGGCTCCCGAAAATTCTGATACAAAATTCTTATTTCACGATGCTGTTTTTAGGTTTTTTACATACATTCACCTTTATCCAAATCAGAATACCAACATGTAGCACATGGTTGAATTCGTCTCGGTGCCTGCTGTTACATTCTGAAGAGAAAATTATAGCATCCCATTTAAAAAAGTTACATTGACCTTCAGATCTCCTCTACTGCTCCACCCAGAAGAAAATAATTATTACCACACGATGCACCCCATTTTGCCAAGCAACTTTTGTACGAACACATTTTTAATAACTACAACCCCTTCCGAAATATCTTAGAATATTGCTATAATAGTTTATTATAGAAGATTACCTCCTGGCACATCATATTCTCCTGATACAATTTCTCAAAATCTGGATTTTGATTCCGCAAAAGGGGCTCCCGAAAATTCTGATACAAAATTCTTATTTCACGATGCTGTTTTTAGGTTTTTTACATACATTCACCTTTATCCAAATCAGAATACCAACATGTAGCACATGGTTGAATTCGTCTCGGTGCCTGCTGTTACATTCTGAAGAGAAAATTATAGCATCCCATTTAAAAAAGTTACATTGACCTTCAGATCTCCTCTACTGCTCCACCCAGAAGAAAATAATTATTACCACACGATGCACCCCATTTTGCCAAGCAACTTTTGTACGAACACATTTTTAATAACTACAACCCCTTCCGAAATATCTTAGAATATTGCTATAATAGTTTATTATAGAAGATTACCTCCTGGCACATCATATTCTCCTGATACAATTTCTCAAAATCTGGATTTTGATTCCGCAAAAGGGGCTCCCGAAAATTCTGATACAAAATTCTTATTTCACGATGCTGTTTTTAGGTTTTTTACATACATTCACCTTTATCCAAATCAGAATACCAACATGTAGCACATGGTTGAATTCGTCTCGGTGCCTGCTGTTACATTCTGAAGAGAAAATTATAGCATCCCATTTAAAAAAGTTACATTGACCTTCAGATCTCCTCTACTGCTCCACCCAGAAGAAAATAATTATTACCACACGATGCACCCCATTTTGCCAAGCAACTTTTGTACGAACACATTTTTAATAACTACAACCCCTTCCGAAATATCTTAGAATATTGCTATAATAGTTTATTATAGAAGATTACCTCCTGGCACATCATATTCTCCTGATACAATTTCTCAAAATCTGGATTTTGATTCCGCAAAAGGGGCTCCCGAAAATTCTGATACAAAATTCTTATTTCACGATGCTGTTTTTAGGTTTTTTACATACATTCACCTTTATCCAAATCAGAATACCAACATGTAGCACATGGTTGAATTCGTCTCGGTGCCTGCTGTTACATTCTGAAGAGAAAATTATAGCATCCCATTTAAAAAAGTTACATTGACCTTCAGATCTCCTCTACTGCTCCACCCAGAAGAAAATAATTATTACCACACGATGCACCCCATTTTGCCAAGCAACTTTTGTACGAACACATTTTTAATAACTACAACCCCTTCCGAAATATCTTAGAATATTGCTATAATAGTTTATTATAGAAGATTACCTCCTGGCACATCATATTCTCCTGATACAATTTCTCAAAATCTGGATTTTGATTCCGCAAAAGGGGCTCCCGAAAATTCTGATACAAAATTCTTATTTCACGATGCTGTTTTTAGGTTTTTTACATACATTCACCTTTATCCAAATCAGAATACCAACATGTAGCACATGGTTGAATTCGTCTCGGTGCCTGCTGTTACATTCTGAAGAGAAAATTATAGCATCCCATTTAAAAAAGTTACATTGACCTTCAGATCTCCTCTACTGCTCCACCCAGAAGAAAATAATTATTACCACACGATGCACCCCATTTTGCCAAGCAACTTTTGTACGAACACATTTTTAATAACTACAACCCCTTCCGAAATATCTTAGAATATTGCTATAATAGTTTATTATAGAAGATTACCTCCTGGCACATCATATTCTCCTGATACAATTTCTCAAAATCTGGATTTTGATTCCGCAAAAGGGGCTCCCGAAAATTCTGATACAAAATTCTTATTTCACGATGCTGTTTTTAGGTTTTTTACATACATTCACCTTTATCCAAATCAGAATACCAACATGTAGCACATGGTTGAATTCGTCTCGGTGCCTGCTGTTACATTCTGAAGAGAAAATTATAGCATCCCATTTAAAAAAGTTACATTGACCTTCAGATCTCCTCTACTGCTCCACCCAGAAGAAAATAATTATTACCACACGATGCACCCCATTTTGCCAAGCAACTTTTGTACGAACACATTTTTAATAACTACAACCCCTTCCGAAATATCTTAGAATATTGCTATAATAGTTTATTATAGAAGATTACCTCCTGGCACATCATATTCTCCTGATACAATTTCTCAAAATCTGGATTTTGATTCCGCAAAAGGGGCTCCCGAAAATTCTGATACAAAATTCTTATTTCACGATGCTGTTTTTAGGTTTTTTACATACATTCACCTTTATCCAAATCAGAATACCAACATGTAGCACATGGTTGAATTCGTCTCGGTGCCTGCTGTTACATTCTGAAGAGAAAATTATAGCATCCCATTTAAAAAAGTTACATTGACCTTCAGATCTCCTCTACTGCTCCACCCAGAAGAAAATAATTATTACCACACGATGCACCCCATTTTGCCAAGCAACTTTTGTACGAACACATTTTTAATAACTACAACCCCTTCCGAAATATCTTAGAATATTGCTATAATAGTTTATTATAGAAGATTACCTCCTGGCACATCATATTCTCCTGATACAATTTCTCAAAATCTGGATTTTGATTCCGCAAAAGGGGCTCCCGAAAATTCTGATACAAAATTCTTATTTCACGATGCTGTTTTTAGGTTTTTTACATACATTCACCTTTATCCAAATCAGAATACCAACATGTAGCACATGGTTGAATTCGTCTCGGTGCCTGCTGTTACATTCTGAAGAGAAAATTATAGCATCCCATTTAAAAAAGTTACATTGACCTTCAGATCTCCTCTACTGCTCCACCCAGAAGAAAATAATTATTACCACACGATGCACCCCATTTTGCCAAGCAACTTTTGTACGAACACATTTTTAATAACTACAACCCCTTCCGAAATATCTTAGAATATTGCTATAATAGTTTATTATAGAAGATTACCTCCTGGCACATCATATTCTCCTGATACAATTTCTCAAAATCTGGATTTTGATTCCGCAAAAGGGGCTCCCGAAAATTCTGATACAAAATTCTTATTTCACGATGCTGTTTTTAGGTTTTTTACATACATTCACCTTTATCCAAATCAGAATACCAACATGTAGCACATGGTTGAATTCGTCTCGGTGCCTGCTGTTACATTCTGAAGAGAAAATTATAGCATCCCATTTAAAAAAGTTACATTGACCTTCAGATCTCCTCTACTGCTCCACCCAGAAGAAAATAATTATTACCACACGATGCACCCCATTTTGCCAAGCAACTTTTGTACGAACACATTTTTAATAACTACAACCCCTTCCGAAATATCTTAGAATATTGCTATAATAGTTTATTATAGAAGATTACCTCCTGGCACATCATATTCTCCTGATACAATTTCTCAAAATCTGGATTTTGATTCCGCAAAAGGGGCTCCCGAAAATTCTGATACAAAATTCTTATTTCACGATGCTGTTTTTAGGTTTTTTACATACATTCACCTTTATCCAAATCAGAATACCAACATGTAGCACATGGTTGAATTCGTCTCGGTGCCTGCTGTTACATTCTGAAGAGAAAATTATAGCATCCCATTTAAAAAAGTTACATTGACCTTCAGATCTCCTCTACTGCTCCACCCAGAAGAAAATAATTATTACCACACGATGCACCCCATTTTGCCAAGCAACTTTTGTACGAACACATTTTTAATAACTACAACCCCTTCCGAAATATCTTAGAATATTGCTATAATAGTTTATTATAGAAGATTACCTCCTGGCACATCATATTCTCCTGATACAATTTCTCAAAATCTGGATTTTGATTCCGCAAAAGGGGCTCCCGAAAATTCTGATACAAAATTCTTATTTCACGATGCTGTTTTTAGGTTTTTTACATACATTCACCTTTATCCAAATCAGAATACCAACATGTAGCACATGGTTGAATTCGTCTCGGTGCCTGCTGTTACATTCTGAAGAGAAAATTATAGCATCCCATTTAAAAAAGTTACATTGACCTTCAGATCTCCTCTACTGCTCCACCCAGAAGAAAATAATTATTACCACACGATGCACCCCATTTTGCCAAGCAACTTTTGTACGAACACATTTTTAATAACTACAACCCCTTCCGAAATATCTTAGAATATTGCTATAATAGTTTATTATAGAAGATTACCTCCTGGCACATCATATTCTCCTGATACAATTTCTCAAAATCTGGATTTTGATTCCGCAAAAGGGGCTCCCGAAAATTCTGATACAAAATTCTTATTTCACGATGCTGTTTTTAGGTTTTTTACATACATTCACCTTTATCCAAATCAGAATACCAACATGTAGCACATGGTTGAATTCGTCTCGGTGCCTGCTGTTACATTCTGAAGAGAAAATTATAGCATCCCATTTAAAAAAGTTACATTGACCTTCAGATCTCCTCTACTGCTCCACCCAGAAGAAAATAATTATTACCACACGATGCACCCCATTTTGCCAAGCAACTTTTGTACGAACACATTTTTAATAACTACAACCCCTTCCGAAATATCTTAGAATATTGCTATAATAGTTTATTATAGAAGATTACCTCCTGGCACATCATATTCTCCTGATACAATTTCTCAAAATCTGGATTTTGATTCCGCAAAAGGGGCTCCCGAAAATTCTGATACAAAATTCTTATTTCACGATGCTGTTTTTAGGTTTTTTACATACATTCACCTTTATCCAAATCAGAATACCAACATGTAGCACATGGTTGAATTCGTCTCGGTGCCTGCTGTTACATTCTGAAGAGAAAATTATAGCATCCCATTTAAAAAAGTTACATTGACCTTCAGATCTCCTCTACTGCTCCACCCAGAAGAAAATAATTATTACCACACGATGCACCCCATTTTGCCAAGCAACTTTTGTACGAACACATTTTTAATAACTACAACCCCTTCCGAAATATCTTAGAATATTGCTATAATAGTTTATTATAGAAGATTACCTCCTGGCACATCATATTCTCCTGATACAATTTCTCAAAATCTGGATTTTGATTCCGCAAAAGGGGCTCCCGAAAATTCTGATACAAAATTCTTATTTCACGATGCTGTTTTTAGGTTTTTTACATACATTCACCTTTATCCAAATCAGAATACCAACATGTAGCACATGGTTGAATTCGTCTCGGTGCCTGCTGTTACATTCTGAAGAGAAAATTATAGCATCCCATTTAAAAAAGTTACATTGACCTTCAGATCTCCTCTACTGCTCCACCCAGAAGAAAATAATTATTACCACACGATGCACCCCATTTTGCCAAGCAACTTTTGTACGAACACATTTTTAATAACTACAACCCCTTCCGAAATATCTTAGAATATTGCTATAATAGTTTATTATAGAAGATTACCTCCTGGCACATCATATTCTCCTGATACAATTTCTCAAAATCTGGATTTTGATTCCGCAAAAGGGGCTCCCGAAAATTCTGATACAAAATTCTTATTTCACGATGCTGTTTTTAGGTTTTTTACATACATTCACCTTTATCCAAATCAGAATACCAACATGTAGCACATGGTTGAATTCGTCTCGGTGCCTGCTGTTACATTCTGAAGAGAAAATTATAGCATCCCATTTAAAAAAGTTACATTGACCTTCAGATCTCCTCTACTGCTCCACCCAGAAGAAAATAATTATTACCACACGATGCACCCCATTTTGCCAAGCAACTTTTGTACGAACACATTTTTAATAACTACAACCCCTTCCGAAATATCTTAGAATATTGCTATAATAGTTTATTATAGAAGATTACCTCCTGGCACATCATATTCTCCTGATACAATTTCTCAAAATCTGGATTTTGATTCCGCAAAAGGGGCTCCCGAAAATTCTGATACAAAATTCTTATTTCACGATGCTGTTTTTAGGTTTTTTACATACATTCACCTTTATCCAAATCAGAATACCAACATGTAGCACATGGTTGAATTCGTCTCGGTGCCTGCTGTTACATTCTGAAGAGAAAATTATAGCGTCCCATTTAAAAAAGTTACATTGACCTTCAGATCTCCTCTACTGCTCCACCCAGAAGAAAATAATTATTACCACACGATGCACCCCATTTTGCCAAGCAACTTTTGTACGAACACATTTTTAATAACTACAACCCCTTCCGAAATATCTTAGAATATTGCTATAATAGTTTATTATAGAAGATTACCTCCTGGCACATCATATTCTCCTGATACAATTTCTCAAAATCTGGATTTTGATTCCGCAAAAGGGGCTCCCGAAAATTCTGATACAAAATTCTTATTTCACGATGCTGTTTTTAGGTTTTTTACATACATTCACCTTTATCCAAATCAGAATACCAACATGTAGCACATGGTTGAATTCGTCTCGGTGCCTGCTGTTACATTCTGAAGAGAAAATTATAGCATCCCATTTAAAAAAGTTACATTGACCTTCAGATCTCCTCTACTGCTCCACCCAGAAGAAAATAATTATTACCACACGATGCACCCCATTTTGCCAAGCAACTTTTGTACGAACACATTTTTAATAACTACAACCCCTTCCGAAATATCTTAGAATATTGCTATAATAGTTTATTATAGAAGATTACCTCCTGGCACATCATATTCTCCTGATACAATTTCTCAAAATCTGGATTTTGATTCCGCAAAAGGGGCTCCCGAAAATTCTGATACAAAATTCTTATTTCACGATGCTGTTTTTAGGTTTTTTACATACATTCACCTTTATCCAAATCAGAATACCAACATGTAGCACATGGTTGAATTCGTCTCGGTGCCTGCTGTTACATTCTGAAGAGAAAATTATAGCATCCCATTTAAAAAAGTTACATTGACCTTCAGATCTCCTCTACTGCTCCACCCAGAAGAAAATAATTATTACCACACGATGCACCCCATTTTGCCAAGCAACTTTTGTACGAACACATTTTTAATAACTACAACCCCTTCCGAAATATCTTAGAATATTGCTATAATAGTTTATTATAGAAGATTACCTCCTGGCACATCATATTCTCCTGATACAATTTCTCAAAATCTGGATTTTGATTCCGCAAAAGGGCTCCCGAAAATTCTGATACAAAATTCTTATTTCACGATGCTGTTTTTAGGTTTTTTACATACATTCACCTTTATCCAAATCAGAATACCAACATGTAGCACATGGTTGAATTCGTCTCGGTGCCTGCTGTTACATTCTGAAGAGAAAATTATAGCATCCCATTTAAAAAAGTTACATTGACCTTCAGATCTCCTCTACTGCTCCACCCAGAAGAAAATAATTATTACCACACGATGCACCCCATTTTGCCAAGCAACTTTTGTACGAACACATTTTTAATAACTACAACCCCTTCCGAAATATCTTAGAATATTGCTATAATAGTTTATTATAGAAGATTACCTCCTGGCACATCATATTCTCCTGATACAATTTCTCAAAATCTGGATTTTGATTCCGCAAAAGGGGCTCCCGAAAATTCTGATACAAAATTCTTATTTCACGATGCTGTTTTTAGGTTTTTTACATACATTCACCTTTATCCAAATCAGAATACCAACATGTAGCACATGGTTGAATTCGTCTCGGTGCCTGCTGTTACATTCTGAAGAGAAAATTATAGCATCCCATTTAAAAAAGTTACATTGACCTTCAGATCTCCTCTACTGCTCCACCCAGAAGAAAATAATTATTACCACACGATGCACCCCATTTTGCCAAGCAACTTTTGTACGAACACATTTTTAATAACTACAACCCCTTCCGAAATATCTTAGAATATTGCTATAATAGTTTATTATAGAAGATTACCTCCTGGCACATCATATTCTCCTGATACAATTTCTCAAAATCTGGATTTTGATTCCGCAAAAGGGGCTCCCGAAAATTCTGATACAAAATTCTTATTTCACGATGCTGTTTTTAGGTTTTTTACATACATTCACCTTTATCCAAATCAGAATACCAACATGTAGCACATGGTTGAATTCGTCTCGGTGCCTGCTGTTACATTCTGAAGAGAAAATTATAGCATCCCATTTAAAAAAGTTACATTGACCTTCAGATCTCCTCTACTGCTCCACCCAGAAGAAAATAATTATTACCACACGATGCACCCCATTTTGCCAAGCAACTTTTGTACGAACACATTTTTAATAACTACAACCCCTTCCGAAATATCTTAGAATATTGCTATAATAGTTTATTATAGAAGATTACCTCCTGGCACATCATATTCTCCTGATACAATTTCTCAAAATCTGGATTTTGATTCCGCAAAAGGGGCTCCCGAAAATTCTGATACAAAATTCTTATTTCACGATGCTGTTTTTAGGTTTTTTACATACATTCACCTTTATCCAAATCAGAATACCAACATGTAGCACATGGTTGAATTCGTCTCGGTGCCTGCTGTTACATTCTGAAGAGAAAATTATAGCATCCCATTTAAAAAAGTTACATTGACCTTCAGATCTCCTCTACTGCTCCACCCAGAAGAAAATAATTATTACCACACGATGCACCCCATTTTGCCAAGCAACTTTTGTACGAACACATTTTTAATAACTACAACCCCTTCCGAAATATCTTAGAATATTGCTATAATAGTTTATTATAGAAGATTACCTCCTGGCACATCATATTCTCCTGATACAATTTCTCAAAATCTGGATTTTGATTCCGCAAAAGGGGCTCCCGAAAATTCTGATACAAAATTCTTATTTCACGATGCTGTTTTTAGGTTTTTTACATACATTCACCTTTATCCAAATCAGAATACCAACATGTAGCACATGGTTGAATTCGTCTCGGTGCCTGCTGTTACATTCTGAAGAGAAAATTATAGCATCCCATTTAAAAAAGTTACATTGACCTTCAGATCTCCTCTACTGCTCCACCCAGAAGAAAATAATTATTACCACACGATGCACCCCATTTTGCCAAGCAACTTTTGTACGAACACATTTTTAATAACTACAACCCCTTCCGAAATATCTTAGAATATTGCTATAATAGTTTATTATAGAAGATTACCTCCTGGCACATCATATTCTCCTGATACAATTTCTCAAAATCTGGATTTTGATTCCGCAAAAGGGGCTCCCGAAAATTCTGATACAAAATTCTTATTTCACGATGCTGTTTTTAGGTTTTTTACATACATTCACCTTTATCCAAATCAGAATACCAACATGTAGCACATGGTTGAATTCGTCTCGGTGCCTGCTGTTACATTCTGAAGAGAAAATTATAGCATCCCATTTAAAAAAGTTACATTGACCTTCAGATCTCCTCTACTGCTCCACCCAGAAGAAAATAATTATTACCACACGATGCACCCCATTTTGCCAAGCAACTTTTGTACGAACACATTTTTAATAACTACAACCCCTTCCGAAATATCTTAGAATATTGCTATAATAGTTTATTATAGAAGATTACCTCCTGGCACATCATATTCTCCTGATACAATTTCTCAAAATCTGGATTTTGATTCCGCAAAAGGGGCTCCCGAAAATTCTGATACAAAATTCTTATTTCACGATGCTGTTTTTAGGTTTTTTACATACATTCACCTTTATCCAAATCAGAATACCAACATGTAGCACATGGTTGAATTCGTCTCGGTGCCTGCTGTTACATTCTGAAGAGAAAATTATAGCATCCCATTTAAAAAAGTTACATTGACCTTCAGATCTCCTCTACTGCTCCACCCAGAAGAAAATAATTATTACCACACGATGCACCCCATTTTGCCAAGCAACTTTTGTACGAACACATTTTTAATAACTACAACCCCTTCCGAAATATCTTAGAATATTGCTATAATAGTTTATTATAGAAGATTACCTCCTGGCACATCATATTCTCCTGATACAATTTCTCAAAATCTGGATTTTGATTCCGCAAAAGGGGCTCCCGAAAATTCTGATACAAAATTCTTATTTCACGATGCTGTTTTTAGGTTTTTTACATACATTCACCTTTATCCAAATCAGAATACCAACATGTAGCACATGGTTGAATTCGTCTCGGTGCCTGCTGTTACATTCTGAAGAGAAAATTATAGCATCCCATTTAAAAAAGTTACATTGACCTTCAGATCTCCTCTACTGCTCCACCCAGAAGAAAATAATTATTACCACACGATGCACCCCATTTTGCCAAGCAACTTTTGTACGAACACATTTTTAATAACTACAACCCCTTCCGAAATATCTTAGAATATTGCTATAATAGTTTATTATAGAAGATTACCTCCTGGCACATCATATTCTCCTGATACAATTTCTCAAAATCTGGATTTTGATTCCGCAAAAGGGGCTCCCGAAAATTCTGATACAAAATTCTTATTTCACGATGCTGTTTTTAGGTTTTTTACATACATTCACCTTTATCCAAATCAGAATACCAACATGTAGCACATGGTTGAATTCGTCTCGGTGCCTGCTGTTACATTCTGAAGAGAAAATTATAGCATCCCATTTAAAAAAGTTACATTGACCTTCAGATCTCCTCTACTGCTCCACCCAGAAGAAAATAATTATTACCACACGATGCACCCCATTTTGCCAAGCAACTTTTGTACGAACACATTTTTAATAACTACAACCCCTTCCGAAATATCTTAGAATATTGCTATAATAGTTTATTATAGAAGATTACCTCCTGGCACATCATATTCTCCTGATACAATTTCTCAAAATCTGGATTTTGATTCCGCAAAAGGGGCTCCCGAAAATTCTGATACAAAATTCTTATTTCACGATGCTGTTTTTAGGTTTTTTACATACATTCACCTTTATCCAAATCAGAATACCAACATGTAGCACATGGTTGAATTCGTCTCGGTGCCTGCTGTTACATTCTGAAGAGAAAATTATAGCATCCCATTTAAAAAAGTTACATTGACCTTCAGATCTCCTCTACTGCTCCACCCAGAAGAAAATAATTATTACCACACGATGCACCCCATTTTGCCAAGCAACTTTTGTACGAACACATTTTTAATAACTACAACCCCTTCCGAAATATCTTAGAATATTGCTATAATAGTTTATTATAGAAGATTACCTCCTGGCACATCATATTCTCCTGATACAATTTCTCAAAATCTGGATTTTGATTCCGCAAAAGGGGCTCCCGAAAATTCTGATACAAAATTCTTATTTCACGATGCTGTTTTTAGGTTTTTTACATACATTCACCTTTATCCAAATCAGAATACCAACATGTAGCACATGGTTGAATTCGTCTCGGTGCCTGCTGTTACATTCTGAAGAGAAAATTATAGCATCCCATTTAAAAAAGTTACATTGACCTTCAGATCTCCTCTACTGCTCCACCCAGAAGAAAATAATTATTACCACACGATGCACCCCATTTTGCCAAGCAACTTTTGTACGAACACATTTTTAATAACTACAACCCCTTCCGAAATATCTTAGAATATTGCTATAATAGTTTATTATAGAAGATTACCTCCTGGCACATCATATTCTCCTGATACAATTTCTCAAAATCTGGATTTTGATTCCGCAAAAGGGGCTCCCGAAAATTCTGATACAAAATTCTTATTTCACGATGCTGTTTTTAGGTTTTTTACATACATTCACCTTTATCCAAATCAGAATACCAACATGTAGCACATGGTTGAATTCGTCTCGGTGCCTGCTGTTACATTCTGAAGAGAAAATTATAGCATCCCATTTAAAAAAGTTACATTGACCTTCAGATCTCCTCTACTGCTCCACCCAGAAGAAAATAATTATTACCACACGATGCACCCCATTTTGCCAAGCAACTTTTGTACGAACACATTTTTAATAACTACAACCCCTTCCGAAATATCTTAGAATATTGCTATAATAGTTTATTATAGAAGATTACCTCCTGGCACATCATATTCTCCTGATACAATTTCTCAAAATCTGGATTTTGATTCCGCAAAAGGGGCTCCCGAAAATTCTGATACAAAATTCTTATTTCACGATGCTGTTTTTAGGTTTTTTACATACATTCACCTTTATCCAAATCAGAATACCAACATGTAGCACATGGTTGAATTCGTCTCGGTGCCTGCTGTTACATTCTGAAGAGAAAATTATAGCATCCCATTTAAAAAAGTTACATTGACCTTCAGATCTCCTCTACTGCTCCACCCAGAAGAAAATAATTATTACCACACGATGCACCCCATTTTGCCAAGCAACTTTTGTACGAACACATTTTTAATAACTACAACCCCTTCCGAAATATCTTAGAATATTGCTATAATAGTTTATTATAGAAGATTACCTCCTGGCACATCATATTCTCCTGATACAATTTCTCAAAATCTGGATTTTGATTCCGCAAAAGGGGCTCCCGAAAATTCTGATACAAAATTCTTATTTCACGATGCTGTTTTTAGGTTTTTTACATACATTCACCTTTATCCAAATCAGAATACCAACATGTAGCACATGGTTGAATTCGTCTCGGTGCCTGCTGTTACATTCTGAAGAGAAAATTATAGCATCCCATTTAAAAAAGTTACATTGACCTTCAGATCTCCTCTACTGCTCCACCCAGAAGAAAATAATTATTACCACACGATGCACCCCATTTTGCCAAGCAACTTTTGTACGAACACATTTTTAATAACTACAACCCCTTCCGAAATATCTTAGAATATTGCTATAATAGTTTATTATAGAAGATTACCTCCTGGCACATCATATTCTCCTGATACAATTTCTCAAAATCTGGATTTTGATTCCGCAAAAGGGGCTCCCGAAAATTCTGATACAAAATTCTTATTTCACGATGCTGTTTTTAGGTTTTTTACATACATTCACCTTTATCCAAATCAGAATACCAACATGTAGCACATGGTTGAATTCGTCTCGGTGCCTGCTGTTACATTCTGAAGAGAAAATTATAGCATCCCATTTAAAAAAGTTACATTGACCTTCAGATCTCCTCTACTGCTCCACCCAGAAGAAAATAATTATTACCACACGATGCACCCCATTTTGCCAAGCAACTTTTGTACGAACACATTTTTAATAACTACAACCCCTTCCGAAATATCTTAGAATATTGCTATAATAGTTTATTATAGAAGATTACCTCCTGGCACATCATATTCTCCTGATACAATTTCTCAAAATCTGGATTTTGATTCCGCAAAAGGGGCTCCCGAAAATTCTGATACAAAATTCTTATTTCACGATGCTGTTTTTAGGTTTTTTACATACATTCACCTTTATCCAAATCAGAATACCAACATGTAGCACATGGTTGAATTCGTCTCGGTGCCTGCTGTTACATTCTGAAGAGAAAATTATAGCATCCCATTTAAAAAAGTTACATTGACCTTCAGATCTCCTCTACTGCTCCACCCAGAAGAAAATAATTATTACCACACGATGCACCCCATTTTGCCAAGCAACTTTTGTACGAACACATTTTTAATAACTACAACCCCTTCCGAAATATCTTAGAATATTGCTATAATAGTTTATTATAGAAGATTACCTCCTGGCACATCATATTCTCCTGATACAATTTCTCAAAATCTGGATTTTGATTCCGCAAAAGGGGCTCCCGAAAATTCTGATACAAAATTCTTATTTCACGATGCTGTTTTTAGGTTTTTTACATACATTCACCTTTATCCAAATCAGAATACCAACATGTAGCACATGGTTGAATTCGTCTCGGTGCCTGCTGTTACATTCTGAAGAGAAAATTATAGCATCCCATTTAAAAAAGTTACATTGACCTTCAGATCTCCTCTACTGCTCCACCCAGAAGAAAATAATTATTACCACACGATGCACCCCATTTTGCCAAGCAACTTTTGTACGAACACATTTTTAATAACTACAACCCCTTCCGAAATATCTTAGAATATTGCTATAATAGTTTATTATAGAAGATTACCTCCTGGCACATCATATTCTCCTGATACAATTTCTCAAAATCTGGATTTTGATTCCGCAAAAGGGGCTCCCGAAAATTCTGATACAAAATTCTTATTTCACGATGCTGTTTTTAGGTTTTTTACATACATTCACCTTTATCCAAATCAGAATACCAACATGTAGCACATGGTTGAATTCGTCTCGGTGCCTGCTGTTACATTCTGAAGAGAAAATTATAGCATCCCATTTAAAAAAGTTACATTGACCTTCAGATCTCCTCTACTGCTCCACCCAGAAGAAAATAATTATTACCACACGATGCACCCCATTTTGCCAAGCAACTTTTGTACGAACACATTTTTAATAACTACAACCCCTTCCGAAATATCTTAGAATATTGCTATAATAGTTTATTATAGAAGATTACCTCCTGGCACATCATATTCTCCTGATACAATTTCTCAAAATCTGGATTTTGATTCCGCAAAAGGGGCTCCCGAAAATTCTGATACAAAATTCTTATTTCACGATGCTGTTTTTAGGTTTTTTACATACATTCACCTTTATCCAAATCAGAATACCAACATGTAGCACATGGTTGAATTCGTCTCGGTGCCTGCTGTTACATTCTGAAGAGAAAATTATAGCATCCCATTTAAAAAAGTTACATTGACCTTCAGATCTCCTCTACTGCTCCACCCAGAAGAAAATAATTATTACCACACGATGCACCCCATTTTGCCAAGCAACTTTTGTACGAACACATTTTTAATAACTACAACCCCTTCCGAAATATCTTAGAATATTGCTATAATAGTTTATTATAGAAGATTACCTCCTGGCACATCATATTCTCCTGATACAATTTCTCAAAATCTGGATTTTGATTCCGCAAAAGGGGCTCCCGAAAATTCTGATACAAAATTCTTATTTCACGATGCTGTTTTTAGGTTTTTTACATACATTCACCTTTATCCAAATCAGAATACCAACATGTAGCACATGGTTGAATTCGTCTCGGTGCCTGCTGTTACATTCTGAAGAGAAAATTATAGCATCCCATTTAAAAAAGTTACATTGACCTTCAGATCTCCTCTACTGCTCCACCCAGAAGAAAATAATTATTACCACACGATGCACCCCATTTTGCCAAGCAACTTTTGTACGAACACATTTTTAATAACTACAACCCCTTCCGAAATATCTTAGAATATTGCTATAATAGTTTATTATAGAAGATTACCTCCTGGCACATCATATTCTCCTGATACAATTTCTCAAAATCTGGATTTTGATTCCGCAAAAGGGGCTCCCGAAAATTCTGATACAAAATTCTTATTTCACGATGCTGTTTTTAGGTTTTTTACATACATTCACCTTTATCCAAATCAGAATACCAACATGTAGCACATGGTTGAATTCGTCTCGGTGCCTGCTGTTACATTCTGAAGAGAAAATTATAGCATCCCATTTAAAAAAGTTACATTGACCTTCAGATCTCCTCTACTGCTCCACCCAGAAGAAAATAATTATTACCACACGATGCACCCCATTTTGCCAAGCAACTTTTGTACGAACACATTTTTAATAACTACAACCCCTTCCGAAATATCTTAGAATATTGCTATAATAGTTTATTATAGAAGATTACCTCCTGGCACATCATATTCTCCTGATACAATTTCTCAAAATCTGGATTTTGATTCCGCAAAAGGGGCTCCCGAAAATTCTGATACAAAATTCTTATTTCACGATGCTGTTTTTAGGTTTTTTACATACATTCACCTTTATCCAAATCAGAATACCAACATGTAGCACATGGTTGAATTCGTCTCGGTGCCTGCTGTTACATTCTGAAGAGAAAATTATAGCATCCCATTTAAAAAAGTTACATTGACCTTCAGATCTCCTCTACTGCTCCACCCAGAAGAAAATAATTATTACCACACGATGCACCCCATTTTGCCAAGCAACTTTTGTACGAACACATTTTTAATAACTACAACCCCTTCCGAAATATCTTAGAATATTGCTATAATAGTTTATTATAGAAGATTACCTCCTGGCACATCATATTCTCCTGATACAATTTCTCAAAATCTGGATTTTGATTCCGCAAAAGGGGCTCCCGAAAATTCTGATACAAAATTCTTATTTCACGATGCTGTTTTTAGGTTTTTTACATACATTCACCTTTATCCAAATCAGAATACCAACATGTAGCACATGGTTGAATTCGTCTCGGTGCCTGCTGTTACATTCTGAAGAGAAAATTATAGCATCCCATTTAAAAAAGTTACATTGACCTTCAGATCTCCTCTACTGCTCCACCCAGAAGAAAATAATTATTACCACACGATGCACCCCATTTTGCCAAGCAACTTTTGTACGAACACATTTTTAATAACTACAACCCCTTCCGAAATATCTTAGAATATTGCTATAATAGTTTATTATAGAAGATTACCTCCTGGCACATCATATTCTCCTGATACAATTTCTCAAAATCTGGATTTTGATTCCGCAAAAGGGGCTCCCGAAAATTCTGATACAAAATTCTTATTTCACGATGCTGTTTTTAGGTTTTTTACATACATTCACCTTTATCCAAATCAGAATACCAACATGTAGCACATGGTTGAATTCGTCTCGGTGCCTGCTGTTACATTCTGAAGAGAAAATTATAGCATCCCATTTAAAAAAGTTACATTGACCTTCAGATCTCCTCTACTGCTCCACCCAGAAGAAAATAATTATTACCACACGATGCACCCCATTTTGCCAAGCAACTTTTGTACGAACACATTTTTAATAACTACAACCCCTTCCGAAATATCTTAGAATATTGCTATAATAGTTTATTATAGAAGATTACCTCCTGGCACATCATATTCTCCTGATACAATTTCTCAAAATCTGGATTTTGATTCCGCAAAAGGGGCTCCCGAAAATTCTGATACAAAATTCTTATTTCACGATGCTGTTTTTAGGTTTTTTACATACATTCACCTTTATCCAAATCAGAATACCAACATGTAGCACATGGTTGAATTCGTCTCGGTGCCTGCTGTTACATTCTGAAGAGAAAATTATAGCATCCCATTTAAAAAAGTTACATTGACCTTCAGATCTCCTCTACTGCTCCACCCAGAAGAAAATAATTATTACCACACGATGCACCCCATTTTGCCAAGCAACTTTTGTACGAACACATTTTTAATAACTACAACCCCTTCCGAAATATCTTAGAATATTGCTATAATAGTTTATTATAGAAGATTACCTCCTGGCACATCATATTCTCCTGATACAATTTCTCAAAATCTGGATTTTGATTCCGCAAAAGGGGCTCCCGAAAATTCTGATACAAAATTCTTATTTCACGATGCTGTTTTTAGGTTTTTTACATACATTCACCTTTATCCAAATCAGAATACCAACATGTAGCACATGGTTGAATTCGTCTCGGTGCCTGCTGTTACATTCTGAAGAGAAAATTATAGCATCCCATTTAAAAAAGTTACATTGACCTTCAGATCTCCTCTACTGCTCCACCCAGAAGAAAATAATTATTACCACACGATGCACCCCATTTTGCCAAGCAACTTTTGTACGAACACATTTTTAATAACTACAACCCCTTCCGAAATATCTTAGAATATTGCTATAATAGTTTATTATAGAAGATTACCTCCTGGCACATCATATTCTCCTGATACAATTTCTCAAAATCTGGATTTTGATTCCGCAAAAGGGGCTCCCGAAAATTCTGATACAAAATTCTTATTTCACGATGCTGTTTTTAGGTTTTTTACATACATTCACCTTTATCCAAATCAGAATACCAACATGTAGCACATGGTTGAATTCGTCTCGGTGCCTGCTGTTACATTCTGAAGAGAAAATTATAGCATCCCATTTAAAAAAGTTACATTGACCTTCAGATCTCCTCTACTGCTCCACCCAGAAGAAAATAATTATTACCACACGATGCACCCCATTTTGCCAAGCAACTTTTGTACGAACACATTTTTAATAACTACAACCCCTTCCGAAATATCTTAGAATATTGCTATAATAGTTTATTATAGAAGATTACCTCCTGGCACATCATATTCTCCTGATACAATTTCTCAAAATCTGGATTTTGATTCCGCAAAAGGGGCTCCCGAAAATTCTGATACAGAATTCTTATTTCACGATGCTGTTTTTAGGTTTTTTACATACATTCACCTTTATCCAAATCAGAATACCAACATGTAGCACATGGTTGAATTCGTCTCGGTGCCTGCTGTTACATTCTGAAGAGAAAATTATAGCATCCCATTTAAAAAAGTTACATTGACCTTCAGATCTCCTCTACTGCTCCACCCAGAAGAAAATAATTATTACCACACGATGCACCCCATTTTGCCAAGCAACTTTTGTACGAACACATTTTTAATAACTACAACCCCTTCCGAAATATCTTAGAATATTGCTATAATAGTTTATTATAGAAGATCACCTCCTGGCACATCATATTCTCCTGATACAATTTCTCAAAATCTGGATTTTGATTCCGCAAAAGGGTTCCGCAACACGGGTTCAGTAAATGTTTCAGTTCGCATTTCAGAAGCAAAAATATTTTATTAAATATTTATTATTATATTTCAAATAAAAGGAAATAGATATTAAAAATATTAAATATAAAATATTACAATGCTATAAATATCAAAAACAAAGTACTCCAAGATTAAATATATTAAAAATAAAATGTTACTATATAAAATAAATTAAAAGGAAAGTATTCAAAATTGCCTAAGCATACTTTACAGACAAAAAATGTATATATAGTTAATGAACCAAAAATTATAATAATGTATATTGAGCTGTTTCGCCTTTGAAGTGTTAAATTGAATTTTCATCTATTATTCTAAATATTCTTCTGTCTAATGTACACAACAATCCATCAAGATGTGGATCATAATTGACCCAGCTTCATCTTTTGATATTTAATCCAGCGAATAAAAATCAAGTTTCTTTTAGTAGCAGAAAATAATTACAAATAATTTTTTGTTGTTTTCATTTCTACGCAGCCATTTAACTACAAAAATCATATTTTGAGTTTCAATTTCTTATTTATACATATACATTTTAACAAATCATTACAATCACAATATACACTATAGAATTTATTTAAAGCATGGAACTTCGAGATTCAGTTATACAAATCAAAGCTGAAGACGGTATTTACTTACTAACTAAAACTATTGTCAATGTGAATTACAAATTATTAATCGGTATCTATATTCGATGTTATTACCTGTTCTCTCGCGCAAGACTGAACTAAATCTAACAATCCGCAGAGCCTTAAGATCATAAATAAACATTTCCCGTTTGCGGGCCGGGGTTGACCCCGACTTACCAACGACCTCCCGGGAACGGTCGTTGATTTTTGCCCATCGGATACCGCGCTGTCACAGCGTCTCAGTCAAGGTGTGAAGAATGGCGGGCAAAATGGAGCTCGTTACCGATTCATGGGCCACGGCGTTCTCCGATTTCCAGCGTGCACACAACGAAAGCAATGCGTGATGCCACTCGGCTCGTTCGTTCTACATTATTCATACAGAACGACGCGGTGTCGCATCGCATCTGCAAGTGCAAAAGGGGGATCATCTCATTATGCGTCCCCGCCGGTGAACTCGTGGCTCCTGTAACAGCCGTCGCGATTCCTTCGCGATTCTATATCGACTGTGCACCCTGCTGCGACCAGAATTTCTATTACAACACGCTCCTCGGAAGCATCGACGTATACAACGTGTCTTATGATAACTAATGGATACAATCGGCAAGAGGGTGATTTCAGGTGAAAAAATCAGTCGAAAATGTCGACTGCCATTTGTTTTCGACAAAAAATTTGAAAATTCTTGAAGATGTTTTAGAAAAAGTGTTCGACCACGACACATTGGATGAAGATTTCGTTGATTTAATTATCAATGAATGTAATAAATGAATAAACGTGAGCGTCAACGCTGCTAAAATGTGTTGTCAATCGGTGCCCTTCGTTATACCGTCGCTTGAGCCAGGTCAATCGCGATACAGGTACAGTGGTGGGCATCGTAGGGTTCTCTAGGGAAAATGGCGTCGTGGTGGAAAGAAACCTCACTGCGAATGGAGGTAATCAACTTATTAAATTAGTCATTTATTGACTAACAATCTAGTTACTAATAACCAACAAATCAATAATTTAATAATTTCGTAACTTAATTAGTATAATAATTTACTAGTATTTTGCTGAATTAATAATTTAGTAATTCAGCAGTCTGGTAAGCTTGCAGTCTAATAATTTAGTAATTTAAAAATGTAATAATCTAGCAACCTTGTAATTTAATAATTTAATAATTTGAAAATCTAATAATGTTGGCAATGCAGGGGCCAAGTGATTTAGTAATTTAGTAATTTTGTAAATTGATAATTTGGCAAACTGGTAAGCCAGGAATTCAATAACTTAATAATCTGCTAATCTGAGAGTTTGATAATCTAATAATTCAGTAACTTAATCCTATCGTAGAGTTAGGATTAATGCATGGAGGCAACATAGGCCTCCCTAGGGAAAATGGCGTCTCGGTGGAAAGAAGGGAGTTGATTAATTCAGTAGTAGTAAGTACCAGTTTATTAAATAATTCAGTAATCATCTAGTTACTAGTAACTATCAAATCCATAATTTAGTAACTTTGTGATCTAATTGATAATTTACCAGTATTTTGCTGAATTAGTAATTTAGTAATTCAGTAGTCTGGTAACCTAGCACTCCAATAACGTAGTATGTGCTCCAATCACCTAGCAGTTTAGTAATATAAAAATTTATTAATCTAGAAATCTAGTAATTTAATAATTTCGTAATTTGAAAATCGAACGATATTAGCAATGCAGGGGCCAAGTGATTTAATAATTTAGTAAGTTGACAATTCGGCAAACTGGTAAGCCCTCAATCTAGTAACCTAATAATTCAATAATTTAATCCTACCGAAGGGTTACGATTAATGTAGCGTCAAGCATCAGAGGGTTCCCTAAAGAAAATGGCGCGGTGGTAGAAGGACCCCTCGCTAAATTTAATTAGTAATTTACCAGTACTGTGCTGAATTAGTAATTCAGTAATTTGGCAACGGACGGTGGGCTGGGTTAATTATACGTCTGGGCGTAATACGTAGTAATTTTCAAATTTAAATCTTTTCCTTAAATTACCATATCTTCTAGGGAAGCTTAATGTGCTCGACACTGTACATTAGAATTTTGAGAATGTCACGAAGAATGGTAACACATTTTAACAATATTAATATACAACATCCATTACCTGATGAATTGTTGAATTATTATTCTTATTTCCATAGACAAATTGATTAATGTTCAATCGCAATTTTCTTGAAAACAAAATCATCTAACAAAGATTTTGATCTATATTTTTTAACTTATTTCTTTTTTTATGTAGAATTACTCCTTCAGCGGTTGTATCACTAATCACGTGACACCCAGTATGACACCAAATTTTTTTTTTTATTTAAGAGTTCAGGTACAATTGATGTTTTTTTAACAAATCTTCACAGCTTCCCGCGCGAACTGAAGACTTCTGACCCAGTTTCGAAGAAGTTGTTTTATTTCGAAAGATGTATCTGCAAATACTTTTCGGAGTCAGCGTAGCCCGCTGCATCCGACATTTTCACTCTCGAAAAGTTTACCGTGTCGGCCGGGGACTACTACCGTTGAAAACTTGTACCGTTGAAAACAGATCGCATACAAGTCGCGGCATTCAGCGTGGCCTGCCATGCCGGTTCCACGGATATTGAACTTTATCAGCCAAGTTTCTACTCGTTCTTACTCGTGTACACGTACACTGCGGTCGCCAGAAACACTGGAAATATGAAAATCTGCCCTATTAATCGGCTTTCTGGAGCTGAGTCTCTGCGTTTTTACGACACTGCCTCCGAATGTAACCTGAAATCGATCAATTCTGCTCAGGGACTAAAATGTTCACAGTTCGTTTGTTAGAAAAACTTATGAATATTTGAAATGGTGAAGCTGACTAACCGAAATATTTCAACGACGAATAAATTGTTCGTTGTTAACTGTTATAGGGTGACGCGTATGATTTAAAAATAATTGATTGTTTTCTTGTAATTTGAATCCTTAAGTGATCAATAATTTTCTGTTAAAATTTAGATAAAAAGTTGTTCAGTAATGCCAGACACCTAGCCTGATTTTTAATATCAAATCATCGATTATTTTATCTGAACGGAGTAATTGAAAATAATTCATATAATAATTTTCGTTACAACGAAAGTGAGATGCATAATTGAATAAATAAAATTAAATAAATAAAACCTTATGCAGTTAAATAAACGAAATTAAACGATTAAAATTGTAAATGTTTAAGTAAATAAAATGAAATACTGAAAATTATTAAATAATTAAGTAAATAAAATTAACGGGATATATCAAATATAATTAAGTAAGTGAAATTAAATAAATGAAATTGCTGCAATTCATTATTTGAAATGATTCTTTGTTATCATACTTCAAATAGAAGAAAAAGGTATTCATATTATAAATTGTAATACGAGAGGGATCTTTTATTCCGTGTTACAAGAAGCAAGTATTAACGTCGTTAGAGAAAAGTAGGCAGGATGAAGGATTCTTGTTGTGCTAAGCTAATAATCTTGTCACGTATTAAGGAGATTAGCCTTTGCGTGGAAGATTTACACAGTGATACTAATTGTGTGCAACAGGAGAGAATTGAACGTCAGTCCTGAGACTTTTGCCACCCTGTGTAATAATACACTTTTACAATGACATTTTAATGCATTATTATCCAGCTATTTGCATAATTGAATGAAAATGCCTGGATTTGAATTAATTGTAATTATTTAAAATTGAAGGATACTTAAATTAAAATTGAATCTTCATCTATTAGAGTTCGTCTATCAGAATTTTCATAAATTACTAACAGGATTAGAAATATTGAAGGTTTAGTCGTAATTATGTGGTTTTTAGATCAAATGTACAATGTCGAGCATGATGGACTTTTCTAGGGGAAAATAACGATGCAGAGAGTGGAAATTGTACTAAGCAAATGGCTAATTTTAGTAATATAAAGATTGAATAATTTGGTAATTATTAAAAGAAAGCTGGTTTTCAATATTAATTACTGAATTTACCGAATTACCAAACGATAAATTACTAATTTACTTGTTTATTATATTAATAAATCAATTTAATAAGGCACAAGATCACCAAAGCGCCACGTTATCAAATTACAAAATTACTAAAAATGACCAAATTGCTGACAACAAGTTACAAAACTACCAAATACTAAAAACTTACTAAATTACTAAACTGCTGAGTTACTAAATAGTCAAATGAATGAACTTGCTTTGAAACGATCACTAAACCGAAATAATTAAAACGTCTATTACCGTTTAAAAAGTTTCCACCTTCTTCTGTGCCATTTTTCCCCCTAGGGAAGCCTGTCGTGGAAGCGGTACCGTACGCGAAATCGGTATTCAAAAGCGAAAGCACGGTTCGTTGCACTGGTGCCGCGCCGCCCTGTCGAAAGAGTAATAGACTTTTGATGCGACAACCAAATGGCACCAGACGATAAATCCTGGTCCCGTGGATAAACGCGTTTTAAATACTTTTCCATCTCTCGTTGGGAAGTCACGGACCACCCAGCCAGGTAAATAATGTAAACGGCCGGATCGTTCATCTTATTTGGACTTTGATTTAAAACCGGCGCTTCACGAACCGGAAACAACTAACCGTAACTTGCGAAGGTCAATTCGCCCCAATGTTGCGCGTTCTTTAACGACAGAACAATTTCTCTACTCCACTATCAACTGTCATCGATAAAACAAACTATCAAATTTATTATCCTTGTATCATTTTCTTTTCTATTATAATTATAACGTCAATGATTTAAAGTTCTACTTTAACCAATTCCGACTCGATTCTTGCTATCATATTAATATAAATTAAAGAAAATAATTAATTAATTAATATGTTTGATATACAGGATGATTCTACAAGAGAAAGAATAAAAATACGATAATTCAATAATCTTGTCATAAGTACAGCAAGTATTGTAAATTAATAAATGGGAATAATAATATTATTAAAATATATTACCATTTGACATCTTTTGTGACACTCGAGTAATGTTAATGTGTTAAGAGAAGGAGACCTCACCATTTGTGTTAAATTCAAATGTTACTAAATACTATGCACAGGTGTGGTAATCAACCCAACCCATTGTCCAGTGCTAAATTACTAAATTTTTTAATTCAGCACAGTACTGGTAAATTATTAACTAAAAGTGGGGTGTCCTTCTACTGCCACGCCATCTTCTTTAGGGATGCCTCTGATGCTCGACACTACATTAATCGTAACTCTTCGTTAGGATTAAATTATTGAATTATTAGGTTACTAGATTGAGGGCTTACCAGTTTGCCAAATTGTCAACTTACCAAATTACCAAATTACTTGGCCCCTACATTGCTAACATTATTAAATGTTCAAATTACCAGATTGCTGGACTGCTAGGTTATTGGAGCGTTAGGTTACCAGACTGCTAAATTACTAAATTGTTAATTCAGCAAAGTACTGGTAAATTACTGATTTACTAGTTACTAGTGACTAGGTGACTGCTAAATTACCAATTTAACAAGTTAGTAATTACTATTACCGAATTAATCAATCACTTTGCGGTTAGGTTTCCTTGTACCACGGTGTCATTTTCCCTAAGGAAGCCTACGATGCCCGCCACTGTACCAGTAATGCGATGGACCTAGCTGGAAATGTGACACGTGTGAGCGATGGTATAATGAAGGACACCGACTGACAATCAATTTTACCAGTGTTGACGCTCGCATTTATTTATCTGTTATATCCATTAATCGTTAAATTAACGAAATTGCCATCCAACTTTCATTACGAATATCTTAACTTAATCTAATTAACTTAATCTAAACTTAACCTAATATCTTAAATAACTTAAAAATAAGCTTGTCCAGTGATTTAGGGAAAAAAGGTTTAAATGAGTGGACATTTAGGAAGGTTCGATGAGCCCATTTAAGGATCTGAAGTTTCATCAAGATCCCGCTTTGTTCCTGAATTATTCATTCTTTGGATCGGGCTTTGCTAAACATTTGGGAATGTCTTGCCGGCTCCTCGCCGCTAATTTGAATCCAACGGTGTACAAGTTTTAACGAGGTCGGCAATTCGTTCTTCTTCTTCGTCTTCTTCTTCTTCTTGAGGAATAACGAAACTGTGCGACAGCTGGGAAATGTAAATGCCTGAAAGGTACTAAAGCAGCAGGAGCAGGGTGAAGATGGGGTTCAATGAACGAACCTTCGATCAATATGCACCGTTGTTCCTTTCGGGACTTTAATATCCTGGCAACACACATACAGGATTTCGCCATACTAATACAGGAAACTATTACACCGCCGGGAATCTTGGCTGTCCCTAGGGAAAATAGCGATACAAGGAGAGGTGCTTTCGACATACGTCTTATTGTCAGAAGTTACTAAGTACTATCGGTAGTATTCAATTAAAGATGTATTATACATATTACACAATTAGAAAATGAAAAATTGTTAAATTTTTCGTTTAGTAAATTAGTATCACAAAAAATTAATCAATTAGTAATATAATAAATCGATAACTTATCAAATTGGTAAATTTATTAAATACAAGGATTGCTAAATTACTAAACGGATGATTTACTAATATAGTGACTACTAATTACTAATTTACGAAATTAAAAATTAAAATTTCTAAGTTGATATTTTATTAATTTATTATGTTATCGTTTTACTAATTTATTAATTTTGCTTAGTTGCTAATTTGTTACTAAGGAAGTAGCAGAAATGAATCGGTTAATTTAGCACTTCCTAAATTATTAACTAATTAAAATGAGTAAATCACTAAATTAGTAACTTATTAAATTTACTAAGTTTATTCATTTCTGAATTTGTACATTGTTAGTTTACTTAATTACTAAATTAGGATTAAAAGCGAGTCTGTTCCTTTAGTCATTCCTAAATTCCGAATTAGTATATTATTAACTTCATGGTTTACTAATTAAAATTAGTAAATTGCTGAAATACAAAATTAATTTCCTAATTAGTATGTTACCAATTTGATCATTTATTCATTTATTATTTTACTGAATTATAAATTTCAATTAAGTAGCTATTAAGTTATAAACTATTAATTATTAAATTACTAAATTAGTGATTAATCTCCAATATTAATTAATTCTTTTCAAAATCGTTAAACAAAATTGTGATTTCGTGGATTTTATTTGAATTATTTTTTAAAAAGCAATTTAAACGTAAGAAGCAATATTGTCTTCCCTTTTTCTTTAAATTAATTAAATTTCATAATTTAAATATTCTTATGGAGTAAACAATCACAGTAACACAAATTCATTAATAATAATCTATTTTTTAAAATTTGTCAACAATATTCCAGTTCCAGAAATTACAATCGAACTATTCTGCAGAAATAAGTCAAAAATGAAAAACAAATGATTGAAATTGAAATTTAATTTAAAAATTCAAGTAAATTCTAGAAAATTGATGAATCAGCAATCAAAATAAGTAACACAGAATTATCGACATTAATAAATTTTTCAAAATATCTTTAGGCAATATTCCAATTTCAATAGTGCATCCAAATTCTTCAAGGATTAAATAATCACAGTAACAAAAAGTTCCTCAACATTAACAAACTTTTCAGCAAGTTTTTAAATAATATTCCCGTTTCAGAATCCTTCAAAGTATATCAAAATTTCAACGTTTTTATTCATTTTGAAGGTGGTTCACCCCGGGAGGGTTAATTAAAATTAAAATGGTAATTTCACGCAGTGCGACTGCACTTCTCATGGAGAATGTTGTAAATAATAATGAGCCGCTTAACAAGGTTTATTTCAGAACTGCGATGCATAGAAATCGATATCCCTGGTATATGCACACTCGCACGGATTTCATATCTCCCTCCGTTCCCCCACCCTCCAGCTTTTATTCGACACCGACCGCGATTTCAAATCAAATATTGAAAGGCTCAAATATTAGTCTCAAACAATTTTTCTGCCAGCAAAGGAAACTACGTTTCAAATCCAGCAGCAGATTGTTTCTTTCAAAGATAAATTAATATAAATTCAATTATCGAACGTTTCAACACCGTTTTCCACGAAAGCAATTAATATTTAGACAATTTTTCATTATTTATAAACATAATGGAACGTTATTTATTATGTACAAAGACTTCAATTAAAATTGGCTTGATATTAAAATCATTCGATTTGCAAATGACGCGTTAGCAAACGGTACAATGTGTGACAAAAAGTCGCAATTTTTCTATTTTCGACTTAATTTGCGAACGAGTGAAACGCCGATTCGCAAAGCTTTTTCTGACAGTTTTCGATCGTTCAAATAACAACGAAGAAATTGTTAAAATTGTAAAGTAAATTGTGTTGTTTTTTCATCAGGGCACTGATTTTATAATTTCGTTTGGAGTTTTGTAAAATGCGATGTCAATTATACTGATAACCCTCCTATAACACGGTAGATAGGTTCTGAAACACGGTTCTGAAAACTTAATGAAAACGAACCTTTCTTTTATTTCCATATAAGCAACTTAATTTTTCTTGGAAATATAAATATATGTGGTTTTTATATGTTTTTATTCGACGTTATAAATTTTCACAATATAACTAATTAAAGGATAAGAAGATTAAATAAAACTATTAATTAATGCTCTCCGTAATCAGGTCTGTTCTCTAAACAACTGTAAATTCGACACTCTCTACGACAACTCTGTACGACTCTTCTTTTACAACTCTTGATTCAACACTCCTCTAAAAACTCTCTTCCATACTCTTTTATACCGTTCTTTCTCTCAAAACCGTCCTCGCACCCTTCTCCCTCCACCATTCATTCCATCGTCACCCTCGCCTTCGCAACCCTCACCAGGCCCTTGGGCCTGGTTTTCGTCTCCGTGACTTTCTCCTTTCACGGCTCTATCTAAATTACGTTACTACATATATGTATAATATATGTAAATATACATATGTATTGTTTTCATTTAATGTAACAAAATCGTGCACAGTGTTACAGGAGGGCTACCTGTAATTCGATATGTCATAGCTGAACACAGTTTGCAATGAGTCATTCTATACCAAATCGATGATTACTCTTAGCAGCGACTTTCGATTTTGATAAAACTATAATGTGTTGAAGTCTATGTGAAATAATGCTGGGTTTATGTCATCGTTTTGCTAGCCTCAAAGTTGTTCACAAATTATATCATGTTGGAAATCACGAAACAGGGGTTTTAGCCAAACTCGACTACGTAAATGAATTATTATCTCCGGAACTATTATATTTATGGAGAAAACTTTGTATTCGTTGCACCGTTTCTAAATGTATTTTCAGTTTTTTCGTATCGTGGGATTTATAGACACTGCAAAATAAATTCCGTTAACACTTTTCCGAGTATTTTCAATTTATTCGCTTTACTACAATCGTCTTTGCTACTCGCTTCCGAATATTATATTACTCGCCACGTGGCAACCGGCTTATGCATCGTAAATTATCGAAGATTGCCGAACCATCCCGAACGGCTGATAAATGTCATACCGAAGACATGCGATTGTGTGTGCATGTTATGGTAAATTGTGTGATCCGAAGGTTCACACCAAATTTCAATGTTCTACGACCACCGGAAGTGGCGTTAGAAGGGACATCGTAAAGGCCTGTGTTTTCTAGTTCGAGGACAAAACACTTGATGAGTAGCAGAATTTAAAGCTTGAAATGTTGTTAAAACACCATTGAATTTTTAATTTTGTGTATTGAGAGGTCTTTTTGTGATAATTAATTTAC
Source organism: Anthidium xuezhongi (assembly GCA_022405125.1). Lineage (NCBI taxonomy): Eukaryota > Metazoa > Arthropoda > Insecta > Hymenoptera > Megachilidae > Anthidium > Anthidium xuezhongi. The sequence goes on from CM039637.1 coordinate 616,390, forward strand.
CAAGCCCTTGCATTTAGACTGGTCTGCCCCCTTAATCAAACTAAAACTAGTTACAAAACTCTCCCAATCCAAGTCTTCTCCAAAAACGTAACAAAGTCTCGTGTCCAAATCTTATCGAAACATATCAAAACGTTCTCGGACATCAGTATTTATACTTTGCCAAAGTGGAGGCGTTCCTTTACCTGCTCAGGTGAGAGTAACCGGGTTTACGATGCGTATTGTCCCTAACGACTCGACATCTGCCACGCAGGTCCCGAAATCGGCAAATCATCAAAATTGCCTGCAAATAAAATTATGAATCGAGAAGGTTCTGTCTTTTTGGAGTCGTTGAAAATTTTGGAAAATCTCAGAGGTAGGGCGGGATCTTGTGAAATTGCATGTGATTGGCTGTAGAATATGGCGGGAAAGTGGTGGAGACGGCGAAAAGTTGGAGTGGGAGTAGAAGTGGAGTACGCAGGGTTACAAAGTGGTAATAAATCATGGTAATGAATTATTTCGGCTTAGCGCGGTACAAAACGTCGAACATGTGACACCATCAGCTGTCGGTCTAACTTTCGGTAAAATGCTTAACTTTCGTGAACGCTTAATTTTTAGGCGAGTCCCAGGTGGTTTTTTCTGTATCTTTATTTTTTCTTTCTTTCCGACGGAACTGTTGGATACTCTCACCTAACCAAACTAAACCAGTCATCTTCCATAAACAATACGTCATCCCGTCTATTCCCTATCCCCGATATCTTCCCTAAACAATAAGTCATCCGCAGATTCATCCTATTGCCGCTTTCCAAATTAGTCACCTACAACCTCTGTCCTTCCCTTCCTTAGATCCTTCCATACCCCCTCTTCCCATCTTCCCTAACATAAATACTCCCAAAAATCCAGAACCGCGCGCATTCCTGTACTTAGCACTATTAACGTCACTGTCACCGTTGCAATAAAGTCTCGTGTTAAGAATACCCCTGTTGTACCGAAACCTCTACCCCGGTCTCCAACAGAACAAAGGTAAATTGAGACATCGTTATCTGCACTTTAGAAAAGTCTTCTGTACTTCCTGTTTGTTATTGCTCTTGAAGATTATCAGTTGTTCTATAATTTTATGCATTAAACTCTATTACCGTGCTTCTCTTTCATTGTTTATTACGTCGATCTGTTCGATATCACACGTCGAAACTGTTGAAGGTTTCTCGTATTCGAGATTAATTTTTCACGAATCCAAATTACTTTCTAAAACGGCAGAAGTCGGCTGAGCCAGGCGGAGCCTGTTAGTTAAATGTTGAAGCAGCCTCGCAGCTCGTCCAATTAGTTACCAGCCGGCATTGGACCCGGAAATTACGATGCACTGTCAACGACAGACACAAAATGGAAGTGAACAGCCATACGCGAGCCTTGCGGGTGAATTAAAGGCTGATAACACGTGGAACGTCGTGAATTTGTATTCTTGTTTTAGAAGAACCTCGGAAATCGGTGGACCACCTTACAACCCGGACAATACCGTTTCTTATAAGATTGTTTTCATCACCATCGATGTATTTATTTTGTACGTTCATTATCGCTAGATTGGAATAAGATAAAATAACTGAAGCAACGAAAACCTGAAATTTTCATCCTTGTTAAACAATTAAACATTGCAGTTTGTTGCTGGAAGAATGAAAGGTATGGTAGGCTTCTAACTTTAACAGATATACTTATCAATGTCAGTATTAATTTAAAAAAAAAAGAGAAAAATTAAAATTAATGAACTAACCTTCTTAAACAAATAGGGTGTTCAATTTTGACAATTTTACGGCGGGGAATCTTAAATATTTTTTAAGCATCAAAATGACACCGAAAATTGAATAAAAATTCATTCTCATCAATTGCTGAAATTAATGTAAGATTAAAATATAAAAGATTGAGGAGCAGGATTAATTGTATTTTGTGCTATTTTCTAGAATAAATACGAAAAGAAACTTAAGGCATAGGTGTAAGAACTTATTCGAAATTTTATTGATTCTTCAAATATACAAATTTGTTATACAAGTTTCTTATACTCTTACTTAAACCATTGAAGCAAGTAAATAATCAACCACATTTCACTGATGAGGTTAGGATACGCATGATTGGAGTAGGTGTAAATTACTTTAATCGCTTACTTGTGAAACGTAATTTTTTTACCGTTACAAATTTTTGTAAATGTTTAGCACGACAATTTCTTATAGGGCGTGCTGGTATTTTGGCTGCACCCAAAGTCATTATTACCAATTTGGCTACCACAAAGCAACCGCGGGCAACGTAATATGGTGGCCGCCATCGCAATATCCCTAAGTCCGTAACCTAACTTAATCTTCCAAGCAATACGTACAAATTCCTTGAACCATATTATTAAAACTAGAAGACATTTTATACTAGGAACATAGTTTTAAAAAATAACAAACCAATTCAGTATTTTAGGTTAAACTACCAAGTAGTACTACCAACATCATGTGTTAAGAAGATCTAAATGTAAACCAAGATTCTACTAAAACCGTCTAGATTTACATTTAACTTGTAAATAGCATCTTTCGATACTTAAACATAACGAAAGACATCTAAAGTATTATTAATAACACTGTCCAGTGCTGTACGGTTTAGGGGTCCTTGATTTCAGAACTAAATTTCTAGTATTCGGAGTTAAGTGGTCTAATTCTAATCTAATTTGGCAAATAAATGAAAGAAATTAGACCTACGTTCTCAAGAAAAAAGAAATAACGTACCAATTCAATATTTCAGCTTCATCCCTGCATTTCTAAGCCCATGGGTACGAAAACTCTGCAGTCCATATTATTACTTAAAGATTTTAATGAAAATTCGATTTTTAATATACATATATGACTCACTGCGCAGTTTATTTTAGTAAACAGAATTTTTAAATAAGTTTGAATTAATCCTTGGTCCGTTTTCTGTTACAGAACCTGAAGAATCAGATCATGACGACGAACTTGTGGGTCGAACAGGTGAGCGACATTCATATTTATCCGGTTAATAGGAACGTTGTAAGTAGATTAGACTGTCGGATTAATCTCTCGCGAATGAAATTACTTGTCGCGACGGAAAATCTCCCCGCCCCGGGGATTAAATTTAATTATTGTTTCACCGCTCGTTTTCGCCACCCCCATTCATCACCAAAAAAGAAAAATCATTTTTCACGTTGAAGAATATTCGTCCGGATGAGGGGTAGGATTAATCTTAAAGAATTTTTTTCTCAAAAACCATGCCACTTTTTTTTAAAATATATTTCCTCTTTCAAACTGTCCATTTTGAATTCTAAATATTGTTGAAATATTTCCAAATATTTGGAAATTCAGGACTCTCCTATACTCGAGTCCTGAAAGGCGGTTCTTTTTTGCACTTCGATCGAGCGAAAATGATTTTTTCGACATTTTCGAGTGGCCGGCCTTCGTTTAACGTTTTGAATCATTCATGGCGCGCAAATTGCAAATTGAAAACGTGAAGATGTTCGTGGCCGCGTTTCTGCCACTTGACTCGAAAGAATCGAGACAGCGGCGAATGTAATTGAAGAATAATTAAGCGAGACCAATTAACATACTCGTCCGCGTTTCGCGAGCGGCTCGAGGAACGTCTTCAAAGATAAATCCCTTGAAATTCGTTAGACGTACACATGCAATTTACCCTCATGAACTCCGGGAACATTCTCCTCCTCTAAAGAGCAAATTAACTTTTCCCCTCTGAAGAATTTATGCTTTCGTTAATAAACGCCCGGCTCGGTTAATGACTGGCATAAACAGTCCTCGGTGTCGCGATTATTTTCACAAATTTACTATCCTTACAACATTTTTTTTATTATTTTAATTAATATTTCTAAAATAGAAGTCACTCGGATAATTGTTATTAGCCCCAAATAATAACAAAATTTAATGCTGCTCTAATATTTTGATAAAGTATTGAAGCATCAAAAATGAATTATTACACTACATACCCTCCTTGATATCAAATAAATTTCCTTTGAAACATTATTCTCGAAGTATTTTTGAACGTATCATATTTTCAGTTGAATAGAAAAATGGGTTCACCTGTCGACGTGTTACTCCCTCATGGATTTCGATGATTTTTAAATATGTTATAAAACTCGACATTTTGAATAACTTTTTCCTTGCGAACAATCGTCGGTCTCGCTCAGTTTTTAAGATATTTGCGAAAAAGTTCCCTTGCTCATCTATTTCTACAGGATGTCGCAGGTTCATAGATGTTATATAAACATAGGTTGTTTAACGCTTTATTGAAAAATTATAAACAAAAATACGAAACTCGAAGGGAACAGTAAAAAATGGAATTTCAACTACGTCTACGAATTTAGTATTAAAGTCGGTATCAGTATTAAAAATCAGTATTAAGTTATTTGTAGTAATAATTAATATTCAACTAAGTTTTTTATATAAATTTAATAATTGCGAACTTTCTTTTACAAATCTTTTGATAAAATGTTAAACAAACTATATTTATATAACATTGTTCTCTTGTTTTGACAAAGTTTGGTACCTGGGATATCCTATACAAACGCGTCACGGCGCACAATGGTGCAGAAGTCCATGAAGTCTTTTAGATTCTTCAAACGAGAAAATTTTCATAAATTCCCTTAATTTCTTCAAGTCCCTATTTCTTGTTTACTGGACTTCAGTTATTTAAAAAACCTGATGGCCGATGAACTCGTAATAAAATAATTTAGTCTATTAAACAAAGAAAAAATACGAGAAGAAATCATTTTTCAACATCGTTTATCCTTTCTCAATTAATTCACTTTTTCCATCTATACATACACTTTATTTTACATAACAAGTCGTAAACTGCTATAATATCTGATCTAGAAACATTATTGAAATTTTTTCCACGTTTTGGGGATTTTGGACCACTGTGCCGGATCTAACGAAGGCTTTATATAAGGGGTGAACTTGTAGAAACTGATGAACCCATTTTTGCAAATATATTTCACTCTTTTGTTTCGGGATCCCAGAGCACCGGATATGTAAAAAGCTGTGTCTAAAAAAGTTGAATGACTCACCCTGTATATGGGTCACAACGAATGTCGCTTAATTGGTACACTAAAGGATTAAGAACGGTGGTGGAAAACGTTTGTTTGAGAGGGGTTCGAGAGGGTTACACCGAGTCGCATTCGTCTTCGTGTGCAGTTATGCGTGTACGTACGCTTAGGAGGTATTCCTGTCGCGTCTCCTGGCGACACGCCATCCCTCAACGTCGAGAACTACCCCCCTCGCGACAACTCAGGAGCTGCTACGTTACCGATATACCTGCAACTCGTACCCCTTTGCTTCTTAACTCTTCTTCGCACGATTTTTTCACTTTTCAAGTAAAACGCTTTGTTAAACTCGCGCAAATTACAATGACTTTGGTCATAGTTTAATTGTAATAGACTTTTAATATTAATTGGCTTGTCAAGTAATTTCAAATTCCTCCCTTTATCTTAACATCGAAGCAATAAATATTCAGTTCTGGCCATAGAACTGGTCATTAAATAGGGCGGGGGGGATCGAAAATTTGAATGAAAAAAATGTCATTCAGTCACAATTCTAAGAATATTACATGCGTTACTTATTTCGTATCATATCTCCATTATGAAAGGATTTATTTTAAAGCTGTTCAAAAATTGAATACCCGCAGTCTGCCTTGCAAGTCAGTCCGACCTACTGATGCATTTTACGGGTGCAAGAACAGCACCCACAAATGGTAGCTTGGAGGAAAAAGTCCACACGAGAACTCTAAAAGGAGTTATTAGCAAAGAGAAGGAGAATCAAGGAAGAAGGATACTGGTCACAAAATAAAAATATATTTAATATTTTTTAGTCAACCCAAACTCAACACACAAAGAATGATTTACCCCACTTAGCGTTTTGTAATAAAAAGTGCACTTGTCAGGTAGTCGATCCTTGATTAGAGCTTATGATTAAGTAATGTGTGATTAATCTAGGTCATCGAAGAAAACGGAACATCGTGTGTTAAGGTATCCCTCCCTCTCTCTCTTTGAGACCGTGTCGGAATGGTCTGATGCGCTCGCTGAAGTACCATGGACATATCTGTGGTCGACAGGTGGTGGAATCGATAAGCCTGAAGAGGCTTCTGCCGCGGAGATTCAGGACCGCGTATCGATGACGGCGTCCCTTTTAGCGGCCAGTCAATACATCGGAAATAAATTGCTAACAATAGTAACACCGGTGCCCTTTCGATCGACGGACCTGGCGTCCTGACTTTCTTTTCAGCTTTATATCTCTGCTTCCTCTAGCCGTTGCCAGTTGTATTTCCTTATGAAGGAAGCGTGACGTCACGTAACTCCCACTCTACCGCAGCGTCACGTGATGCGGCGGGATCTATGTCCAATAGACAACAAGAGGCAAGGTTTATTCTTTATTTGACTACGATACGAGTCGTGGCTGCAGAGTTTTATATAAGACACTGACGAGAATCGTACATTTTTAGGAAAACTGGTGTTTTTAGTGTCCTAGTTCTTATACGCGGACATAACAGCTAGTTAGAAAACTTGTGATGTAAACTTAATTGTGCATTATTAATTAATAACTTAAGTTACTAAATTGTTCATTATTTAATAATTAAATTTGTAAGCTACTAAATCATTGTCTACTAAAATATTTAATTACTGTATTGTAGTAATTTAGTAGATTGGTAACTTAACAACTTAATAATCTGCGAATTATCAAATACAAGTTAGTTAATTCAGTACTAATAGTTTGTGAATTACTAATTACTGAAGTAATAATCACTAAATTACCAGATCATAAAATTACTAAATTATTATATTACGAAATCACCAAGTTATTTACTAAAATACTAAATCACTAAATTACTAAATTACTAGATTACTACATTACTGGATTACTAGATTACTAAATTACTAAATTAGTAGATTACTAAACTACTAAATTAGTAGACTACTAGGTTACTAAATCACTGAATTATTAAATTACTAAATTACTAAGTTACTAAGTTATGAAATCACTAAGTTATTAAATCATTATATTACTAGGTGATTAAATTAGTGAATTACTAAATCACCGAATTACTACATTAATTTGTTACGAAAGTACTGAATTACAAAATTATCAAATTGCCAAGCTGCCAACTTCGAAGTTACTTACTTATTAAGGTATTAATTTATTAAGTTACGAAGCTACTGAATTACTAAATTAACCATATTATCAAATTACTAAACTGCCTAATTATTACATCCCTTTTACTATTAATTCTCAATATTCCTAAATTACAAAACTACTAAACTAACCAACTCCTTTAGAAAACACCGCCTACACCCAAGCAATCAAAACAATGTCTGAAGTTCACTGAAATTCACAAAAGTTTCCTTCCCCTACTGCGCCATATTCCCCAGAGAATCTTATTATACTCGACACTATACATTAAACTCCAAATATACATATAACATTACACTACATTGCACACAAAAATAAACTACGATAACCATTTATCAACAAACAAATCCAGATAAAATGGTTAATACTTCCCTTAAAAGATAACATCATTAGAGTCGTATCCTAACCCAGTCCAGTCCAGTATTTGCAACTGTTATGAATACATATAATCGTACTCACTTTTCACACCTGCTCCTTACTGTTCTCAAGGTTCAGTTTGTAGCTAAAGAGCATTGAATTTTACAACGACGGAAAACCCGTACACCTAATTGCTTCCTAAAATAAAAAATAAACATACCATAGAAAGCACTCAGTACCACAAAATTTAAGGGGACACATCCAATTAGACAGCAAAAAATTAGTCAAACTTGAAGGTTCTTTTTAATAAGAAGTAATTATTCTACACCCTTGAAATTGCAGGTACATTTTTTTATTTAAATTAAATTCAAAATGGCAGAGCTGGTGCGAAACTGGTATGCAACCTAGCTGCCTGTAGCCTTTGATTTGCAATAAAAAAACAATATTGTTATAATTAGAACAAAGGTAGTTTGAATATCTTGTTGGTGAAGATGAAAAAAATACAAATTTTAAGAAATGGCATGCATTTAAAGGAAAAAATCGATATATCAGGCAAAATTATTTTACCTTTTCAATAAGAAAATGGTTTTCTTTTTAAATATTTAAAAACGATTTTCGACGCATCGAAGCTAATAATGTTGTTAATACGTCAATAGCTGTCGCGCAGTAGTTTTCAGATAAACGCGTTTAAAGTTTTCGCACCTCAAAATCTGGACGGTGAGGCGCAGCGTTCACGAAATTTTGGGAAAGCCTTCTACAAATGTAGCTATATCGTTAAAAAAAATCGATTTTTTGAAGGTCCTAATTGTATAGGCTCCCCTTAAACAGACAAGGGACGGCAACACTTGGCAACAGCATAGCGGTACACTTCACCCTGACTGGCGATACCTGACACAACGTTTGGACTTCCCCTTCAAGGCGTCACTTCGAATCAGTGCATTTTAGCCACCGACAATTTCATTCATTTCATTGCATAAAAACACTTTTCCTATTTTTACACTTGATTAACACTAAACGTACCGCTACTTTACACATACCTATTCTTACCATAAGGGGTGATTTGACAGGGGTCATGCGTTAGATTCATTACAAAAGACACTGAATGTTTCTAGCGACATCCACTCAAGGAGTGGTCCTTCGGAAACTTTGCAATCATCAACAAAGCTCGAAGGATTATTTTAGTCCACCGCGAGCATTAACAATGTACATACAGCGATATCCAACACATGTTCCTTCTTGTAAGTTTTCCTTTTCTTCCTCAAGAAATTCGTGGTACTCTGTGACGAGTCCATCTGCTAATTGTAACAGGAAACGCTGTCTTGGTATAACAATGAATGTACCTGTTTAAAGTAAATTTTGAAAGGGGCCATTTCACCCCGCTGGGTACGTTTAGTGTTAAATAGAACACACCCTCGTGCTCGCAAACTGGTGTACAAAAATACACCGTATAGGACAAAAGACGGTATTATTGTAGAGAAATTCGAAGGAATGGAATAGAATGAAAAAAAAGATAGAAAAGCAAACGAGCAGTTGCTAAATATTTGCAAACGGTTCGGTACGCCGGTACGTACGAGCTAAATATCGCTAACAGTAACAGTAACGGTATGTATTTGTATAAAAATCTCCAGCTAACTAACAAGGTATCTTCGAACAGACGACCACTTCCTTTAGAATCTTTCATTTCCTTTTTTGTCCCCCCCCTCTGTCTCTTTGTAAAATCCTATCCAATCCCACGGCACAATTTTCCGGCTGGATATGTTCCGGTACACGAAGCACGTACCTTCTCTTTCATACACGAACGACGCTCTCCGGGTAAATGTATGTACACGGTTGCTGCATGTCGTGATCGCGGGGGGTTGGGGAGGAGGAGGAGGTGGAGGGTAGAAAAGATTTTGTGTCGATAAGTAACGTGCTAGCAACGATTGATCGCATGGATACACGTGTGGAAATTCGCTGGCAATACGAAAACCCGAAGATTGTACGCCGGCCGAAAAGGTGTTATGATCGGCCGAATGTATCAGTTACGTGTTTGGCGGCGATCGAAGAGCGCTCGAGTTGATTGAAAGTGGAATATGTAAAACGCGAACGTATGGACTCGTCCCGGTAATTGGATACTCGTGCAAATATCGCTAATTATTGAATATAATATTCGTTTCGTCCCGTAAACAAATGATTTTATTCATTTATTCAAACGTATGGTTTAATGTATTTAAAGTTAACGTTTTGGTACTCGAAATTCAGACTTGAATTCTATCGATACTCAAAGTTCTTGTTGGAACTGTACCGGTATTTAAATTCACGATTTTGAATAGAGGATTGATTTGATTAATAATTTTAGGACAATGTTAAATACCTTTTTATTCCATTATTCCTTATACCTTATTCCATTTAAAAAAACAAAGTTGACCTTCAAATTTCCTAAATGCTTCCACCTCCCTTGATGTCATGTAACTTTGTAGCAGCAATTTTTTGTATAATGTTTAATTCGGAAGTTATTCAAGGTGACCAAGTTAGTGGGGCATATACATACAATTAGGACCTTCAAAAAATTGATCTTTTTTGTTTTAATTGAACGATAGAGCTACATTTGTAGAATGTTTTGAACCCATATGTATGTCTTACATTTGCAGAATATTTGAAATATTTAAATACTAATAGAATGCTGTTTTCAAATGCGAATAACTTATGGAGCATTCAAATATTCGAGTACTGGTTGAATTCTGACTTCAAACACAAACAATTCCAATGATTCGAATGTTTGAATGCAAAATTCAAGTAATTGGAATATTTAAATACCAATAGCATTCGACTCAAAAATTCAAGTAATTCAGATATTCGAATACTGTTAGACTTCTGATTTCGAATGCAAAAAATACGAGTAACTCGAATACCAACAGGATTCTGGTTTTGAGTGAAAAAAATTCGAATAATCGGAGTGACTTGGATACTTACAGAATTCTAATTTTGAATAAAAATAATTCAAGTAATATTGCAGCTTTGGAGTACCAATTGAATGTTGACAGCCAATTCAAACAATATTCGAATATTCAGGTACTAATAGAATTCTGATTCAGAATACAAGCAATTCAAATACATCGAATATTCCAGTATTAATGGAACATTGATTTCAAATTCCAACAATTCGAGTAATATTAGAATATTCGAATGTTTAAATACCAACATAATTCTGATTTCGCATATTCGAATACCGATAAAATACACTAAATTTGAATACCACCAATTCGAGTAATATTCAAACACACGAATACTAGAATGGCGATAAAATTTTGGTTTCAAGTACAAATGATTCAAGTAGTATTCGATCATCTGAATACCAATAGAATTCTGATTTGAAATACAAACAATTCAGGTAATTCGAATATTCGAATATCAACCGAATTCAAATAATCTGAATAATATTCGAATACTCCGATTTCTATTATTACAACATGGATCCACGAAGTTACAAGCTTGCAGCATTTCAGTGCGCTGTTCTTCGCGGTTTCCTAACTACATCATGCGGGGAATACGAAGAACGGAAGTGGAAAATATATTATAAACTCGCGAGAAAGATCTTTGTTGCAAAAAAAAAAGGCTTGCAAGTTCTCGGTGTAAAAAAAAGAAAAAATGAAATAAAGCTGTTCGCGATACCGTGAAGTCAAGAACCAACTTCAGCGTTAAAATCTTCATCGTTGTGAAAGTAGGTTAATGAAATTTACTGTGGAACGCTTTAGACGACACCTCTGCGATGTCATCATTATTTTTTACGCTCATTGTTGGATTACTTTATATTCTTCAATCACGAACGGTTCCGTAGATCCCATTTGTAATCATTTCACGATTACTGTTGCAGAATTTCGTTATTGTACACAACGATGTTAACGACTCAATTTTATTTGTAAATTATTGTCGAATTTGCAACAACTGAATGATAACAGAATTCCTACGTACCAACAGAATTCTAATTTTCGATACAAACAATTCAAACAATTAGAATACGTAAATACCAACAAAATTCAAATACTGAATACTAATAGTACAAATAACATTCACGTATTCCAAAATTAATCGAAATTTAATATAAGTTTAAATAATGAGAATACTTGAATACAAACAGAATTCAAATATCGAATAAAAAAACATATTTGTAATATTTCAATACTCAAATGCCAACAGAATTCTGATTTCGGATATAAGTCATTCGAGTAATATTCAAGTACTCAAATACCAATAAGATTCTGATTTCTACTACAAACAATTCAAGCAGTATTCAAATGTTCAAATACAAATAAAAGACTGACTTCAAATACAAACAATTTGCATAACATTCAAATATTCGAATGTTAAGATACCAGTAGGTTTTTGAATACAAGCAATTTAAGCAACATTCGAATATTAAATTACCAGGAAAGTTCTGACTCTGAATATAGAGTTTGAGTAATATTTAAGTACTCAAATACCAATAAGATTCTGATTTCTACTACAAACAATTCAAGCAGTATTCAAATGTTCAAATACGAATAAAAGACTGACTTCAAATACGAATAATTTGCATAAGATTCAAATACTCGAATACTCGAATACTAATAGGTTCTCAAATGCAGACAATTTAAACAATATTCGAATATTAAATTACCAGTAAAGTTATGATTCTGAATATAAAGAGTTCGAATAATATTCAAGTACTCAAATACTAATAGAATTCTGATTTCAAATACAAACCATCCGAATAATTGAAATAGTATTCTGATTTTAAATACAAATAATTCGAATAACATTCGAATACCGAATTCTGATTTTGAACACAAGCAACTTAAATAACAACTGAATGTTTAAACATTCAAATATGAGTAGAATTCTAAATTTAAATACAAACAGTTCGAGTAATTAAAATACTCGAATACCAATAAAATTCTGAGTTTGAATACAAGCAATTCGAATATTGAAATACCAATTGAATTCTAACTTCTGATACAAAGTATTCAAGTAATCGAAACATAATTATTAACATATGTTCTTTTCACAGTTTAACTTTTCCAAATGACGTTTAGAATCATGAAAAGGATTAACTAAACAAAGTTCATTTTATTTATTACATATTCTTTTAGAAATTAAGTCTAAAAATTTAATTTTATTGTGTATTTTTAACAATATTCACATCGATATGAGAGCAACAAATTTATTCCAGAAGAATACATTAACAAAATGTAGAAAAATAATTAAACCAACAACATCAAAGGGATGTATAAGAGAAAATTCTTCTTCAATTTCAAAATTTAATCCGACAATGCGAATAACTTTTTAAAATGAAATTCTTGAGCATCGGTTAATGATATTAAAATTAGATTGAAACCTTCAGAAGAAGTAACGGAGATACAGGGATATGATAAAAAAGGAAGGATATATTTAATCAACAAGACGGTGTTTCAATCTTCGTATACTTTGCTGCGACAAAGAGGATGAAACGTATCAAAGAAGCGGTCTTTTTCAATTGTGAAACAGACTTTATCGACTTGGCTCGCGGGAACAGCGAGTCGACGAATACATAAGTAACAGGGCTTCATTTTTCGTGACCTCGTGATCAGAAAAGTGGAAGAATCGCTCGTTCTCGAGGTCGAAGCAGATTACAAACATCGGGGATCATTTTCAGAATTTATTTCGTTTTGCGAACTCGCCGTACTATTTTATTAGAAGAAGAACAGAGGAATCTTAAATACGATCCTGTATTTTTCGCCTAATAAACAGTACAAGTACCCACAGAATTCGAATTTCAGATGTGAATACTAGTCAAATTTAGATCTTAAATTTTGAATACAAATAGAATTCGAATGTAAATTTCGAATGACTCGAATATGTGAATGCCAACAGTACTCGAACCTAAAATTCAAATCATTCAAATATTTGAATAGCAGTAAAATTCACATTTTTAATATTCGAATAGTCGAATACTAATCGAATTTGGATTTGAAACTTGAGTACTGGTAAAACGTGAATTTCACGTTCGAATTATTGGGATGTTTAAATACCAGTAGCATTTGAAATTGAAATTCAAGTAATTCGAATATTCAAATGAAGAGTAGAATTGAAGGAGGATCCAAATGTAAATTATTAATATTAATAGAATTTAGATTTCAAGCTTGAATGTTAGCAGAATTTGAATATTTGTATACCAATAGAATTGTAATTAGAAATACAAATGTTAATTAAATTTCAATTTCAATCCGAGTTTTGGTAGAATTTCAATTCAAATATTCAAATATCGGTGGAATGACGTACGAATATTGACAAAAGTTGAATCTTAAGTCTGAATAAATTGAATATTTGAATAGGGGAATACGAATTCCAAATACGAATACTTATATTACTTAAAATCAGTAGTACGTTGGAGTACTAATACAATTCAAATGATAGTATTCGAATAATTCGAATAATCGAATACTGGTTAAAGTTGAATTCGAAGTTTGAATACCAACAATTTTCAAATGTAAACTTCGAATACAAATAAAATTTAAATTCGATATCTTAATAATTGAAATATTCAAATACGTAATATTTCAATTGTCTTTACTTTACAATCAGTATTTGCCTCCATCCGGTAAACCAAGCGAACAGAATCACAAGACGAGGGGTTGATGCTATTAACACTTTGTCTCCCATATGTGGATGACAATTTCATTTACTTAGATAGCTAGTATAAATTGGGGGGAGGGGGGGGAGGGGTTAACTTTGGCCCACTAATTATCGATCCATTCTCGTTGCAGTAACTCGGTAAGGGACGTGTCTTCCCTCGTCCTCGTACGCGTTCCAAACAAAAGGATAAACGGGGCGGGTACGACGGTATAAATCGATAGAAAACATATAAATTCACCCTATGCATACAAGATGCATCGGATTATTTATTTATTTTCAAAAAGTAGTATCCAAGGCAAAACGATCATGCATGCACGGACTAAAATTTTCAGTGCTTGACAAACAAATTGTGATCTCTCTACATACTTGTCAAATTTTCTCGCTATAAGAATGAATTATCAATTTTTTTTCCCACAAATTTCAGTTGTTCAAACTGTAATTAAAGTAATAAATCCGTTCTACTAATATTCAAATTTTAAATTCTAATTTTACCGGTACTTGAAAATTCAACTTATTTGAATTTCAGATTTGAATGCTGTTGGTATTCAAATACGTGAGTTATTCGAATTTTAGATGCGAATTCTACTAGCACTCAAATGTTTGTATCATTCGGAATTTAGATTCGAATTCTGTTAATACTTAAATTTCAACTTTGCATTCTATTTGTATTCAAAGTTCAAATGAGAGTTCTACTAACATTCAGATTTTTCTGGAAAATTATAATAAGGACTTACACTTCTATCAAAATAAATATTGGCTAATTCCGATAAATAGAAAAAAGCTTCAACTCGATCGATACATAACCTCAATTTTTTTAGAAATGAACTTACACCGCTTTCAAAATAAACGTCTCGATTGTCGAAAAGGTATATGGTAGATGAAAATCGGGCATTTGATCTTATTAGTACATTGACACCAGGAACGAGGAGAACGGGCAGAGACTTCTGGAGCGTTCTGATATGACAAATTATCCAAGCGGGACATCATTTGACACGAGGGTAATTCAATTTGTTCATAGGAAAAGCGAAGAAGGGCGGATCGGTTGTTCTCGTGGCAGTGATTCCCGCGGCTACGTGGAAAGTCCGTGGAAATTCGATTGCCCCAAGGCCATTAATTAGTGGCCAATTATCTTGCGGAACGAAACTTCCTGGAAAATTTCTTCGCGGCGGATCCAATCAGAGAGATTCGCTTTCGGGAATAAGTACGATGTGACGGCGGCAAGCGTTCGTGGAATTCTACACGTAAAGGCTGAATTTCATTTCCGTTTTAGAACTGTTGTGCTTTGTATCCGAGTTTTAATTACATTTGTTTAGACCAGTGAATTATCGGGAGCATTTATTGAGGAAGAGAAAAATTCGGATTGTTTAATTGTGATTCATAGCCGAGAAATGTATTATGTTTGATTGTGAAGGAATAAAGTGTTTAATGCAAAGCATATATTATACTATGTTGTAGTACTATATATTACATTAATATTGCTTATTATCCTATACTCTGTTACTACATTGTGTTATATGTACTACATTATTATACTACATTACTATATTGAATTATACTATGCTATTATGCTACATTCTGCTACGCTACATTAATATACTATATTATCATCTTATACTAAATTACCATACTGTATTGTAATTTATGACTACTCTATATTATGCTACACTACATTACTATACTATATTTTACTACAATATATTACTATACTACATAACCATACTGTTTCATACAATACTATACTGTATTCCATTGAATTACATTACTATACTATATTATATTGCATTACTATACCACATTGCCGTACTATATTTTAAAATAGTACATTACTATACTGAATTATGCTATATTACTGTTTTATATTACAATACTACATTATTATACTATGTTATACCATAATGTTATTGTTACTGTATACACTGTATGTTACTATATAATAGTGATAATATAATACACAGTACTGGACAAAAGAATATTTAGAGAAATGCTTTGAAACTATACTACTATATTACATTATATTTTATATTGCAATGCAGTAATTATTACTGTATATTTTAATTCATTTACCGTTAGTGTATACTTTTGAATACTTAATCATTCGAATACTCAATTATTTCATTATTGTACTGAATTATAAATTTAAATTAAGTAACCTTGGACAAAACCTGCATTAAGGTTTGGGCGCAAACTAGGGGACCCTGCCAGACAAAATTTCTAGTTACGCCACTGGTTGTCGACCCAATGCAATAAGTCGTTTCCATTTCGATTGGGTTAACACGGGCACGTGCATTGATCCCATAAATTATGAACCATTGATGTATACTGGATACAGCATACGGTGTTTCAGCATAGCTAGAATCTGTGATCTTTCAGCGTTCGCCATCTCTGACGATAAACCACTTCGCCATCTGGCTCGATACACCGATACTAAGATGTTCCAGTACACAAGTCCTATACTATGTACTATATTTTTATTTTTAGTGCCTTCTTCGTCCAAATTTCTCATTAATTTGTACTTTTACACCTTCTATCTTCTATAAGACAGTTTTCCACCACTGTGTACCTAGTGTATATATTATAGACACAATGGGAACATTAATGGAGACGCGTAAATATTAATTTGAAAAATCTTAGTACCCGTGATTCGAGTCAGGTGGCGAAACGACTTTCTTTCAAAGCCATCGAACCCTGAAAAATTACAGACTGTAGGGCTTGTACTGTATTTTGTTATGAACACCCGATGGCCTAAATTTTGAAGATCGAAGTGCAAGAGTTTAATCCAGCCGAGAAAACGGATCAATAATATTGTTATATTTTTTGTGTTGGCTGTTTCAAGTCATGGTACGACTACAAGCTGCGATGGGAGCCGAAGGAATATGGCGGGGTTCACATGCTGCATGTGCCGTCCGACCACATATGGCGGCCAGACATAGTCCTCTACAACAAGTGAGTCCGTTTGATTCTTTCCTCTCTATTCTTAATTACATCTTCTATAGTTTTTCATTACATACTCTATATACATATAGTAGTGGTACAGCATGCTACTAACGATACTCGAGTCGTCTGAACGCTCGTTTCTTCGACTAATTACGTTAATGAATTTTCCAAAATTGATGAGTTTACACGTTAGTGCGCAGTACTTAATACTGTAACAACGAAACTTTTTATTTTCTTTTCTTTCTGACATTTACACGTTCAAACCTGATGGAGTAATATTACCATCTTCTATCATTTTTTCATGGTTCAGAATCAATAAAGTATAACTTTCTCGAAGAAATTTTTAATAGATTGTTTTAAATGTTGATGGATACCAGCAAACATTTCATCTTTGAATTCTATTCAATTTGAAATTGTTAAAAATTTTGATTTTGGGATTGTGATGTAATGTCATGGGTTTGAAGGTGTTATTAGGATTATGTATGAGAGTTACTGTACTGTAAATTGTGCAATTACTTATTTTATTTGTATGACTGGGGTATAACGAAAAATTGAGTTTAGTGTATTATTGAATCTGGAATTAATTAAAAAGATAATGTATAAGATATTAACCCTTTGCACTACATTGCTTTTTTTCTACGGGAAACTTTTATTTTTATTTTAGTCCAAATATGTTGTTATGATTACTTAGTTTAAAATTTAAAAATGAATTAATTCAGTAATGACTTAATTAAAGATTAAGTAAGTAAATTAATTAATTATTTACTTTGGTGTTAAGTACATGAAATAATTAAGTAATTATTTAATTTCGAATCAATTACGTGAATTATGTTAATAATTGTTGGGTAATGTAATAACAAATATTTGCCACCAATTTTTTTATTTCTGAAAAAAATGGTCATTTTCTGTTTTCCATTTTTTTTCATATTCTAGTTACCGTGATTGTGCTAATCAATTGTAAAAATTTCCATTTCATTTCAAAAATTTGACAGTTTAACAGAATATAACATTTTTTTTTTAATTTTGTATATAATAAAAATTAAAAAATGATTAACATACATGTGAACCTACAGTAACTAAAATATAAAAATGTTCATATTGAAAATTTCTGTATTCAATGAAATCCAAGAATTTTCAATTCTCGATTAAATTATAATAACCAAAATATTTTCAGTTATTTTTCAACAAAAAATTAAAAAAATATATTGTTCACTGTCATATTAAAATCGATCGATTTTTCCAAGCAATGACCCGTTATAATTTATTTTAATTTGACAATAAATAAGTGTAATGGGTTAAACTGTTACAATAACAATGAAATTTTATCGTTTTTGAATATTGCAGATAAATTCGATTTTCTAATCAATTTCACGCTCAAAGGGTTAAATACATAGGACAAATTCGCCCACTATAACACAAGGGTTAATTTTTCACTTTTATATGAAAATTGTTTCGGGTGTAACCGAGCGACAAAACAAAAGGGAAAGAAGGAACGAGCGTCCACTCGACTGAATAAGAGAGGGTACCATCGTCGTGCATATTGCATTTCAAAGTAGAACAGTCTATTTGATGTGTCGGAGTGTATCTCGTATCGCGTCGTCCTAAAAGTTACGGAAAAATGTGGTGCCGTTGACACGAAATTGAACCACGAGTCTGCCTACTCTAAATGAAACTTATCGCCATTTTAATCTTTGTCTGGCGACCATATTCTCTGTCCATGTTCGTTTACCCTTAACCCTTGCGCTACGAACGCCTCTGTGTTTTTAACTTAGAAAATTAACGCAAACAGAATAGTTTTCTGTGCGTCAAACTTTAATTCAAAAGCATTTTCATAATTGACATACACTGTAACCTCTTATAACACGATCATTTTTATTCATTTTTTATTATTACATATATAATTTATCCTAACTATAATTAATTAACTGATGTTTATATATTGTATAAATTCATTAGTTTCAAATAGTGTATTTTATTCTAATTTCTATGCGATAAGAATAGATTCTATGTGCATATAACATAACCTAAAATAGATTTTGTCAGCATTTGATAAAGAATGAAAATCTAAGGAAGAATGTTTAATACCATTTTTCGATACGATGTATAGTTTTGCTGCAATTAATGATTAAAGATGTACCCAAGGGGCCAGTGTGAACGGAGCCGCAGAACAAGTAGGCGGAGCACGCTCCCCACTCCATCCTTTGCCCCGCCCACTTGCCTCAAGCCCCGCCTCCACTTGCTAATTGAGTTGATTTTCAAACGTTAATTACGACGAAACTATGCATCATCCTAAAAAATGGTGTAAGACTTTTTGCCTTAGATTTTCATACACTATCAAATCGTGGGTTTGCTAAACAGATATGATGTTTTTTTTTTGCAAAATTTTTATTGCAAACATCAGATTTTTATATTAACTGAATATTCAAAAGATTAATTCTATTTTGATACAGTATAGAATAATTTAGTCGTGTTATAAGGGAACTAAACCTTTGAAAGCATAGACGCAGGAAATAGAACGAGTCTTATCGATATTCGTATTATTTGTGCTGTTGTGGTGGAATATGGCTTCAATTACCGAAAGTAACTAAAGAAAATTAAAATAGTATATACAGGGCAATTCATTTGAGAACTTCAGATCTAATTACCTTGAAAATCATGCTTCTTAGAAAAAATGATTGAAGCAAAAGTTTCACGGTTTTGAGAGGGAAATTTGATTACAACATTCGTTTTGTATTTTTGTAACTATTTTCGAGATTATTTGTATTACTAATAATTTAGTAATTCAATAATTACTATATTTAATAAATTTACGAATTCCCTATTTTTAATTAGTTACTAATCTATTAACTTGATAATTACTAAATTAATCATCCCGATTTTATTACTAATTTAATACCATAGTACTTAAAAGTCACATAATTTCCAATAACTTCTGAATATAAAGCGAATGGTGGGACTGCTTTTCCCTAGGTCGCCATTTTCCCTAGGCAAGCCGATATCCGAGATTTAAACTCCAACATAATATCTTTTGCATTAATCGAAAAATTACTCGGAGAAAGCCATGCAATTTACCGAATAATCCGTCGATAAAACAATAAGAAAACGGTGTTCCAAATTTTCCGCTTATTATCACGTCCGAACCAATGGCGAATGCAATATCGAACTACGCCCTATCGGATCATTATTTTCCCATTACCAGAATATTTACGTTTTCCGAGTACGCCCTCGCCATTATGCTGTTATCACCATTATCAGCACCGTTATACGGATATCGTTGATTCGTTCACGCCTTCGATCGTTCAATAAACCAATCCGACAATAAAACAACCCCATAAAATGCTTCCGTGTCTCCTATAGAACACTATCCTTATACCATCAGACATGAGTTCCCGTTTAGAAAATTACAGTTGAATCTTTGAAATTTTACAACATTTTTCAAATAAAAATTTCAGTAATTATTATTAATCTATGCATCGCAAGATTGGGTCACATTCGTATAAGAGTTATCCGAGAAACTTGTTTATCTTCTCCATTAACCTTCTGCGCTCCGCTGTCTATGATGGCGCCATTTTCCCTAGGAAAGCCTAAGACGCTCACCACTGACGCGCTGTCGTCGGATTTCTGGCGCGTGCGCACCAAGAAAGCCCTAGATCGTCTCAGTGACGTAACTACGTTTCTTAAACATAAGGGTACCTTTGGGCCCTAAGTCATGAAGGCATATAAGAAAGTTTGAATAAACAAAATTTATTTATTATTTTTATGTCAATACCCGAACGACGCTTGATATCCCTGACTGTGACGTCATAGGTTCCTAGTTGCAAAAACTCTGCCACAAGAAATCTGATGTTTTGAAAATAAAAACGTAGAAAAATTCGGAGTGCAGAAGGTTAATTCGCGTTGCGAGGGGAGGGTAAAGGAAGGCGTTCGTGGTTCGAAGTTTAACCAGAATTAGTTTTCCACGATCCGGCGCACACATGTTTGCGTAACTTGTCAAACGAGCCTGTTCACGTGTCCTGTCCGTCGGTTCTTTTTTTTTTTTTTTTTGGGCTCGTGCTCGACACTCACGGCGAGGCTCTCGATGTAGCCACCGGATAGATTATTATTCATATCGCATGAAACATGGGCGCTGCGGCGAATGTTCGTGTGAATGGTTCTTTACGAACGGGCCTAGGTCACGAAAGATATACAGTTTCACTTTGTTAAACCGTCGTCAACGGCCACAACCGTGTATCCGTGTTCGCGATACACACATATGCGCGCGAACGGCTGCGAAGAACTCGAAACACACCGAGTCATTTTCTTCTTCCAAACGCGTCTTTCTTCTTTTTTGTGACAAAGGTGGGTATATTGATACGAGGTTGGAATCGTTTTGTTTATCGAAAGTTTGAGAGGGATTGCGGGCTCTTATTTCGATCATACGGCGGAGAGATAGCCCTTTCACTGTTACACATGTCTTCAACAAATTTTTAACGGAATGGATTTACATTTAAGCAAGAAAGAAGAAAGGGTTAAAGATTTTAGGAGTTTATAGCAGAGAATTGAATATTTGAATAATGGAAATTTGAATATTTGAATTAGACACATTATTTGAGTATTCAAGAATTGGGATTTTTGGGATTCTACATTCGAATTCTACTAATGTTTTAATGATTGAATATTCGAGTATGTAAATTATTCGAATTTTTAATTCAAATTTTACTAGTATTCAAGTATTCAAATTCGAATTTTATTGATATTTAAATACTGGAGTTATTCGAAATTCAAAGCTAAATTCTCAAAATATTTGAGTTTGAAGAGTTCTTATTCAAATATTTAAACATTCGATTATTCAAATTCGAATTCTACTTGTCTTCAGATTTTTGAATTAGCTGAATTTTGAATTCGAATTTTATCTTTTGTATCATAACAGTTGGAAAAAGATTTTCAGGTGACTTTATTTGAACCACCCTATATATTAACTCCAAAAACAGTTATTTTTTTTATAAACGAATAAAAAAAATGTGTAATATGTAATGTTTATTATAAGGTATTTATTAAATATGAAATAAATCTCTTTATTAAATAAATAAACAAACAAACAAATAGGGTATAAATTAAACACTTATAAATAATTTTATTTCATCAATTTTGAAACTTGAAATAAATATTTTTACTATTTCAAAAAATCACTATAATCTCCTAAAAATCTTATAATCTTTCTATAATTAATTAAATGAATATAAATATACCTCTGATACACTGAAAGGGTTAATTATTACAATTGAACTCTCCTTACAAAATTTTACTGTTTAAAGTAAACATTGCTAAACATAATATTCATTTGTTTAATTTCGAACAGTTTAAATAAAATTAGTTGAAATTTAAGAATAATTTACAGTTTTTATTTCGTAGTCCTTGTTCTACTTCTAATACACTATCTAGTTCGCTGATTTACATTTTATAGATCGTAGTTACGAGATTAAAGTTCCTTTAATTTATTGTATGAACCATAAGTGATTCACGAATTTGTTTATCTATTTCAACATTTTATTTTCAACATTCGTACGAAAGAAAAATATAATTATTTCAAAGGGACAAATGTGTGAGTCACTGTATACATTAAATATTATTTCGTATACTTCATATTTTTTGTAGTTATATTGCAGAAATTTTCATATTGATTATTGTAAGCTTAAACTAAAAACTAAAGTATACAACGAGGCGTGTTGAAAGTCTAATTAATTTCCAAATTTAATCTTTAACCGCCATGATATAGGGTCGAAATTGACCCTGTGACTTTCCAATATACGTGCAGCATTATTTCATCACTTTCATTCTCATTTCCTAATTTAAAAAATAGACAGCACTACCCATTTTTGAACAAGCAAATTGAAAATTTAATTTTGACCGGATCATATTTGACCTTATTTATTAAAATATTTTTAATGCAATTTTAACAGAATTCATTGGGAGGTTATAAATATTCTTTTAAAAAATTCAGTTCAATTTTTTTTCTTTTTACAAAGCTCTTCAATTATCTCGGTTATAATTGAAGGGTTAATTCACCATTTGGAGAGTGATAAGGATTCTTGGCTCCCTATTTAGATACGCTACTGTGTATCGACATCATTGAGCGCTTTAAGATCAGGCTTTTTATTTATTGTGATAACATTATCACCATAAGGGAAGAAAGTACTTTTTTAAAATTTTGGAATTGTGAGATCTGAATTTTCAAAATATTGAATTTTCTGGTTTTTAAATTCTGAAACTTTTGAATGTCTAATCTTTCAAGTTTTTGATTTTTCAATTTCGAAATTTGTGATTTCAAAATTTTTCAATTTTAGATTTTTTAGATTTTCAAATTTAAAACTGAAACTTCTGAATTTTAAAATTTTTAAATTTGGAAATTTTCCAAGTTTCAAGGTAAAAAATTTTGGATATAAAATAATGAAATTCTAGGATTGTAAAATTTTCAAATTTGGAATTTTGGAATTTCCAAATTCTTGAATGTTCAAATTTTCATGTTACAAATGTTAAAACTCTAAAACCTTGAAACTCCTATATTTTTATATTTTCAAATCAGATAAAAAGTTAGTAAATTCAACACTTATCGTATCTAACCTAGGAATTCTGGAATATTTCGACGCATGGTGAGATGTTCTTCTGCTATGCCTCGATATCCCCTAGGAATCCCTTCTAATCATCACGAGAGCACTGCTCGCTCTGCTCGTGCATAGCTATCAACAAACGGCTACAAAGCCTCACTTTTGTAGAACGCGTATTACAGTATGTCCGCATACCTATCGTATTATATAGGTCCGTGGTAAATGCGAATAGTTAGCACGATCGAGGATACGCCGATGAGCCAGGACAGCGTTATTACGGTCGAGAGTGACCCAACGAGGATTGAGTAGCACTCTTCCTATACCGCCGGGCTATCCGTAGAATCCGTTGCCACGGATTGACGGTACGTGCTGGTGCCAGGCGCACGTACGAAACGCGGGATAACACCGCTATGCATACGGATATGCGCACACAGGTTCACTTGACCGCTCAGAGGTCATTCTCGACCGCTTATATATCGACTAAGGACCAACTGACCTGAATATTCGACTGTACTCAGGGCCGCCGCGTGCAGATGTGCAGGTTGTTCACCGCACGCGGCCGGCTAATCAAACGACCGGCAAAATTCGACGGTACCTGATCGAAAATTACGATCGATGTAGGATTCTTCGTTCTTTTGCTTTGATGAGATTTAAAATCAGTTCTTTTACATTAATCACTTCAACACCTAACCTCAAATTTGGATATTAAAAATCGTTGTTACGTAGGAAGAATAATTATTTAATGACTAGAATTATAAATATCGTTATAAGAGGGTAACTTTGTTCCATTATTAAAAGTCACGAATGGTAAAAATAAATTCCCCTCTGTATTATTTCTCACCGTGCGGAATATGTTGATCGTACCGGCCGTCTTTGTGCGCTGTGAATAGTACGCTCGCATAACCTAACCTGGTCATCAAAAATGTATCAATCATAGTGCCGTTAGCAAGAAAATACCCGAAGTGCTTCCAAATTCCCAAATATGAACGCTGTCCTATGATGCATTCTGAGAGGGTGGCAGTGGGGGAATTAATGAATATTACCGGGAATTTGGTAGGTAAACGAGCCAACGAGACTCGTAATTGAGTTCGATCGTCCATCACGCATGCATCGTCGTTAGACTGCGGATGTTTATGCGTCTATAATTTATTTGAAGCTGCGGAAAGCACCTAAATTGTACGGTACAGACACGAAGAAATGACGGAAATTGCTTGCAACATGTGTGACGCATGCAAAATCAGGAATTACCATTCGAAATTATTCAAATCTTAAACAAATTGAAATTATGATGTTAATATACCTTGGTATTATGCAGAGCTGCTCTGGATTTTATTTCAAATCACCTGAAATTGATTGAAGTTTATTTAAAATTCAACTGAAATTACCTACGTTACTATTCACTGTTATCTAGAACTTATCTGAAAATTATCTAAAACTATCTGGAACTTATTTAAAATGATTACAATAATTTTTAAATTATCTAAAAAATTATCTAGAAATGATCTAAAAATTGTGTAAAGGTAACCAAAATTAGCTATTTATCTTAAACTTATTTAAAAGTCTCCAAAATGTATTTAAAACTCATTTACAACAATTTAAAAATCTGCAACTCACCTAAAATTATCTAAAATGTCTTTAAAAGTATCTAAAGTGGGCTAAAATTTCTAAAATTTGGATATTCAAGATGAAATGAAAGAAACTATGAGTCTTTTATTTCTTGAATTTTTTTTTAAAGAAGAACTGAACGATACTATTTTTTGATTTTATATATTATACTATGTAATAAATCATCTTCAATCAAATTGTATTCGTTTTATTTAATATCTTGTTACACACAATTGGAGTGCTAAGCATTCATGGAAATTCCCCTATGTAAACATTTTTGACCCCAGATTAATTCATATATAACGAGAGATTCTGAAAATCACATCCTCTCATGATTCGCGCCATGAAGCAGTAATTTCGAACAAAGTGATCCCATACTTTGGTCGACGGTGTACATAGCTGCCCCTAATTGCGTGACTTTTAATTAAGACTTCCTTTATTGTCCTCCTTCTTCGCTTCGTGGAAAGCGGGAGACGCTCACAGCGAAACTAACACCGAGATAGCAGTAAGGATTTGCTTCCTGTTCTTTTTTCCCTTCTTTTTTTTTCGAGAGCTTCCTGAATCCAGAAGAAGGCAACCAAGAGTTTCCACGAGAGCCCTCTTGGACGCTTAACTTTAACTTAATCTTCCGCAGTTAATTCGGATACCACGGGGATCTTAGTTTCAACGATCAAATCTGTCACCTGGCCAAGTTGATTGACTTTAAATACCCATAAAAAATTCAATAAATCAAAATAATTATCGACTACATCGATAAGCACATTATTAACGTTTCACCAAACATGATACACAAAATTGAATAACTCCGCCATTTTGTAACTTTAATACATAAAGAAAAAATATATAAAAATAGAGCTGAGGCATTGGTCAACATCTTCTACAAGAATTTCACTATTTTGCTTAATAATTACTTGAGAATAAAAATGTTAAGTCGATTAATTTTTATACCTCCTTAAACTGTCAGCCTTCCTCCATGGTCCGTGGACGACTTTTCTGGATCATATTAAACGCCTATTTAGTTTATCTGACGTGTATCGGTGTACCATTTCAAATAAAAATGTTGAACTCACTAGCTCACACGGCGAAGCACCTGTTTAGAACGAAAATTGATTGATTAATGTCGATTCAGGTGTCGATCGAAGGTACCGTTTAACGAAGTAGCAATTTGTCAGGAGAATAATAGCTGGCTGCCGATATAGCTCCATACGGCTTACGCGGCCATCCTAAATAACCATCTTGTAATTACAGTTTCCAGATTAATGGCGGTAATGTTAGGCCAGCGAAACGTCATCCTTTGACCAGCCGCCGACACATCAATGATTGGCTAATTGCGATTTACATTATTTGCCCCGTGCAAGGTCAATTAAGCACCGGCCAGCGAATTGATTACATTCTAAACGATATTTAGCTGTACGATCATTGTCAATGAAAGACCTAACCTCTTAATGCACTGATTCATATTGAAACATTTATTTTTACCCCGTATGACATTAATCTTTAATAGTTTTGTTATTATGATAAGCTTATTGGTATTGTAACTGTTATGAATACTGAGCTTATTATTGAT
Source organism: Anthidium xuezhongi (assembly GCA_022405125.1). Classification (NCBI taxonomy): domain Eukaryota; kingdom Metazoa; phylum Arthropoda; class Insecta; order Hymenoptera; family Megachilidae; genus Anthidium; species Anthidium xuezhongi. The sequence continues at coordinate 643,215 of CM039637.1, forward strand.
TTCGAAACAATAATCAGTGACAGATGTAAAAGGACTGATAGGTGCAACTGGCTCCTACAGAAGGTATGTATAGGATTCAAATTTGTATTGCAAATTGAAATAGAATTTTGTAGCATATTTAATATAGTGTAGATCTTAATAATAATATTGGTTGTATTTCAATTTGAATGCAAATAATAATTGCTTTTTACAACAATTTTAATATAATACATATTAAATAAATTTTAATAATAACACTACTAGCATTTTATAAATAAATCTTATAAATAATAAAATATCTTTTTATAGTAATTTTAATATAATACAAGTATTAAATTAGTATAATGTGAAAAATATAAATATTTAATACTGTTAATAATTCAATATTATTAAATCCTAATTATTTTTACCACTTAACTTTCAATAAAATAAATTATTTAATCAAACATACTGTAATTATTTTATTACATAAATTAATGTAACATAAATTTTCAGATAAAAATGTTAATAAACAATCTGTAAACAACAATTTTAACCGCTAAAAATGAAAAGATACACTTACAAATATTGCCCCTTCTAATCAAGGTCTCTGTATCATTCCGTGTGGCGCCTTAACGAGTTCGTTAATTAAGTTCGTACTTTGAAAACTCGAAATCATAAGTAATAAAAATAAATCTTCCCCAGCAAAGCGCTGATGGCTTCCGCAATAAACTCGTAGCTCTGCATTCCGTTCCCGCGAACTTCAAACGCATTTAATCATAAATATTCATAGAAAGAGCGGAGCAGATGAGCAGTTGCAAAAGGAGGAAGAAAAAAATAAAGAGGTGGAATATCCGTCGATACGACGTCGTTTTAATTAAGCCACGTGTCGATGGGACACCGACGTTCTCCATTATCGCCGTCGTCGTCGTCGTCGGTCCTGTTCTCCTGTTTCCTCGAGGAGGACGAACACCCATTTCGCGTAATAGTGTTCATTACACACCTCTGGAACAGATTCTTGCATGCATTAGCGTGATGAAAATCACTCACGAGCCTCCGTTCGTTCCATGCTCCACTTTCGATTCTCCCTAGACCGCTCGTGGCTCCCTCTTGGTCGATTAGTCTTCGAATCTTCCCTGGCCAACATTCCAAAATAAAAGGTACAAACTAACGGTTCGTCCAAGGCTTGCATTTCGTTCAAACGTAATTTTACAACTAATTAATTGCGTGGACCGTCTCGCGCCCTCTCGTCACACGTCTTTCCAGTGAACTAAGGTTCGATATTCATCGAATCCAAGTACGAAAATATTGTAAACGATTGGAATATTCCTAGAAAACTAACCATTTAGCGATCGTGCCAAGTTACACCTCGTTCAACGCGTCTTATTCTGTATGTTATTAATTTGGATATCGTTGTTTGCGGAAATTCGTGGTTTCGTTAAAATTGTGCCGCATAGTTACAATAAATAAGTAAGGTTAAACATGTTTTAATTTATTTATGAGTAGAAATAAGTAACTCTTATTATTACATCAATGGTTACAAAGGGTAATGATCGAAGTTGAGGAATTCGAAGCTGTCAAATAAGGGATGATTCAAAAGTTACACAGAAAAATTTGTGTTCAATGCAAAATTTGGTGCATACTTACGGACTTCATGATCTAAAGGAAACAAGTCATTACCATTTATAAAATACAATGCAAATATGCACCATATTGTGCCGTGTTTGGTGTCATTTTAACCAAAAACATACCACAAATACAGTGATGTGATTTTCATTTTCCAAAAACTAGAAATTAAAAAACTTTGCCTTTGTCTCGGACCTCTTTCTCTTTTCATTATTGCTGTCTTTTTCTACGTTTGGAAAAACATCCAAGTGTTCTAGACTCGAGCGAGCCTCGGTCGTTCTCAGATTACAATCCCCTCTACGATGTATCGCTGCTATATAGCGTAGAATTCCAGAATGTAATTTGATATCATGGCCAGCAGAGAGGCAAGGGAAGTATGGTGGGGTGGTTCCCAGCGATATATCGTAGAGGACGATTCAGTGACGTATTGAGACTTCACTGTATATATGTATTTACTGTATTTATTATTTCCGTATATACTTGGTAAGATGTCGAATTTCACAATATATTTAAAAACCATCGAAGTTGGAGAGGGAATAATTATTTTGGTTGAACTTTATTTTAGGTGACACAACATTGCTGACTGTTTTTTACCATTTACCAGTTTCCAACGGCTAGAATCCAAAAATGCAAATTTTATTGTTGGGAATCCAGCTGTTGAAAAGTTAAGTGTACATATGTAAGGTTGAGTATTTCTTTAGTACTTGACATGTTATTTTATTTGAAAATATTTTAACATCAGATCAGAAAAAGATGTTTTACCGTTTTAATGGCATTCCTTACCATACTGACACAACATGTAATTATCATGTTTGAGCATTCTTGGATCCTAGGTATCAAAAGTTTTGTATTCCTTAACCTTAAAATGATATTTAGCCTTTATATTAAACAATATAATGAAAGTTGCTTATTTTCACCCATAAATGCATTATTGAAAGTTTTACAGTCAATTTGAAGTTAAAAGAAAACGAATTTCAGCAAAAATTGGTAATGTATTTCGTAAAACGAATCAAACGACGTATAATGTATCGCGATCGCTGAAGGGGCTGTTGAGGTTAAATTAGACGAAACGAGTATTCGATTTAGATACAGTCAGTGTAATAAGTATTCGTACAGTAATTAATCTCAACAAAAATGTGGTGGAAAAGAAAAAAAAATATTAACAAATATGTAGAAAGTTTTTGTTGAAATTAAGTGCTGTACGAATACTTTTTACGCTGACTGTATATAACCCGACTTGGAAATTTTAAAATTCAACAATTTCAAAATATCGCGCCTAGGCGTGATGCCTAGTGACTTTTAAGCATTAATGAGTGGCATAACTTCTTTTCCCTAGATAAATATTTTCCATGGAGAAGCTATGATGCTCGGCACTGTACAAGGTGTCCAATAAAATTAATCGTTCGAACATCTCCGACATTTTTGAAAATACGAAAAAGTTTCGATAACAAAAATTATTTGACTTAAAAAGGACTATAATTTAACGATGAACATTCCTTCATAGACGATGGGGTTTCCGAGGTTTCAATGTCACTCCCACTTATTTAAATACGATTACAGGTTTTTCAATGCAGTGATTAGAACATCTTAATATTCCCCATAAAAAAACTGTTAGAAATTTCATATTGGCGCGCCCTTTTTTATGGAAAATTCGCGATCCTCAATCGTCAATTGTTCTTCTTTCGTCGTGGCGTTCTTCCGTTGCAGTTGGTATAGCGTCGCCATAGAGTAGCTCCATGTATTTTATAGTTATGTAGTTTCTTTTACATATTTTATTACTTAAATTAACTTGAAAACAAATTCCACGCATTTGGAATTAAAAACCCATCAAAAACATTTGTCGAAAATTGATTAATTTGAAAGATTTTAAATTGAACTTGTAGCCTTTAGCCATTAAAAAACAAATCACTGCCACCTTTAGCTCTCTTTATACTGAGCAACTTTTCTTAATAGAATCTGTTCGTATTTCGAAAAATGACAGAGATGTATGAGAGCCAGTTCCTACTGGACCACCCCACGGAGAATTTTATATAAACCGACCACCTCGCTTTTCTTTGCAACTAACGAACAGATTGAGCTCCAAGATGATGGAATATTATTGTTTTTTATGCCAGCTTTGGAGCAAGTTGGTACGTGCGTTAGCCATTTCCATCATGGCGGCGAGCATGAACGAGTCGAGGAGGCAGAATTTGCTCGTCCACGAATTGTTTTATCGTTGCGTGGATTAATCCCAGCGACCCGTTCGATATAATGCCTATAATTCTTCGTAGGCAATGCATTCGCGCCGCATACATATCGGTTATCTTGCGAACGTGTCGGAAACGTAATGAAGGGGTTCGGCGAATAATTTTTCGTTTAGCAAAATGCGATGAAATTCACGGCGGGGTTTAATCATCACCGTCAAATCGATTTTGAACGGTCCGGCATAATTACCACAGGCCAATGTAATTAATAATATTCCGATTTATTTCGAAGGGTAGCGGTTAACAAATAATCAATATTTATTTTGGGAACTTTTTTCTTTCTGACTATTAATATACGATTACTTCCACCTTTATTCTTGAGCTTATTAAATTAAAATACTTTGAAATGGCGGAGTTATTCTCTATTCCTTGAACCACGTGCTTCGGATACTGGCCGCCATTGCTGCTACGGATTGGAACGCGCGAAATTAAAAATTCCTTTTGAATTATAAATAAAAATGTATTACCCACAATTTGGCCTAAGATTGTTTCGATATTTTGGTTATTTAACTCTTTACAAGTTTAAAAATTTTAGATTATGTTGTAGGTGATACATTTTAATTTATAAATCGGAAGAAATTTTGTATTAATGATAATACTAATTTACTAATTTAATTTAATAATCAGTAATATTATTCTAATTAATTGTTGACAGAAATTAATAGGTAGTAAATTTCAAGATTTCAAGTAAATGAAAATTTTGATTGACTCTGTGTCGAAACAATCCGCAATCAGAGGAGTGAAGTTGGGTAATGTTTAGATTAAGTAATATTTTTGGTATTCAGGTTAGTAATTATTTCAAAGTGTGTTGGTTAAATTATCAATAATCAGTACTCGATTGCTAATTTGATAAATTATATTCCCAGTTTCTTGTCTAAATTGGTAGTTTTCTATTATTAATTTCTTATTAATAATTCATTTTCTAAGTAAGTAATTTCTTTATTACTACGTTCTTTTCTGAATTAGAAATTCTTTTATTATTAATATCTTTTCCAAATTAGCAGTTGATTTATTATTAGGCAAGAAGCTGGATTGATTATCATATGTAACCATAAATGTCAAGTAACTTTCGAGTACGAGACAAGTGGTGAGTTATATATCTTCTCTCGCGACGCTATTTTCCCTAACCCTAACCTTTAACGCGTTCCGTGCCGCGTGGGGCGTATACGACCCCCGCTGAAGTTTCTGGCCGCTTGGAATTCTTATTGAAAAACGAAGAATTCTTGAAAAATTTATTGTACAGTCAGATATAGGCATTTTAACGTCTAATGTACTGTTGAAAAATTGCAAGGGGTACGTCGAAAACTAGCTCGTTTAATCGTAAAACTGTGGGTCTGGCACGGAACGTGTTAATACTCGGTGTTTTTTAAAAAGAATAAAGTTATTTCACTTAAATAATTACCGAAACAAAAAAATTCCCCCGTAAAGTCGATTTTTAAAAATTATTTAATAATTAATCGAGTCTATAAAATGAAAGTAAATCAATTTCAGTCGATAAACGTCGATACAGAAAAAAATAATCGCCATTAAAATGAAAATAAAATTTCTGAAAAATAATTAAAATACAATAATTGTATTGGTGAATACCGCTTTGGATTAGGTATCGATGCGATATATCATCATTGAAATATCGATATTGCACAGTCCATTTGAAAAGGGTTAAAGTGCATCGGGATGGACGAAAGTCGCGGCACAGAAATGATAAAATTTTGAGGAATTCAGCGATCCGTTGACAATTTCCTTCGTTTGTTATTCGCGTGCACCGATGTAAAGAAGGAGGAAAGAAAATGGACAGCGTCTACGGTCGCGCATCGTCGAATAACCATAAACCCCGTGACGACTTCGCTTTACGAGCGCAGAATCTGTGCAAGGTCCTGAGAGAGCTGCGAGCCGCTCTGCGAAGCGAAAGGCAAAATCTTCGTCGGGAAATAAAGATGACGATACTGCAGAAGCTTGTCAACTGGCGTGGCTGCGGAATTTTCTCAGGTTATTCGTTATATCCAATTTTCGAAACGCCTAACCTCCGTTACGAGTACAAATTCATTAACTTTCACAAAACGTATCGACACAAAGATACGGGATGCCGTGTTTAATTTATCAACGATTTTATCGCAGAGTTCTAAACAATTTTAGAAATTATGTACTGTATATTATATTGCAAACATGTATGAAATTTGTACAATTCCCGTTTACTATACTATAAACTATAAACTTATATATGATAACACGATTCGTAATTATACTTTTCCTACAGTATTGAACAATTGTTCATAAAGCGAACATCCTCGCCGTTTCTCAACGACCTTGAAATATGTCATCGAGGTTAACGCTCTGAATAACATTTCTCTGTAGATACAATTATTGCTTGGCCTTAGTTTCAACGATACATGCCAAAACGCATCAACCTGTACGAGGCTGCAAACTGTATCAACAAATACAAGGTCCGTCCAATAAGTATTGGGACAGATTCTTTTCTGGCCAACGGAAGGGGTGGAGTTAATTTTAGCGAAATCCACAGTGCATACAATTCTGACCGACCATTTACAAATGCGGAAGATGCACGATTTTGTCAGATGAACAGAAAGAACACAGTGTCACGTTGTATCAACCACCCTACACAGTCCAGATATGGCACCTGAAAGATATGGAACCTGAAAGGACATTTTTTCGAGACGATTGAGGCGATTGTTGACATCCAGGAGGAGTATTAATAGTGGAGGGTGCGTTGGCGACGGTGTATTGACGCAGGAGGATCATATTTTGAAGATTATTAACTCAATATGAAAATATGTTCAATATGTCCCGATACTTATTGAACACACCCTGTAAGTAGACTCGCGATAACTGCCCGCTGGATAATCGCCCGATAGGTACGCCCCGTGCTCCCATGACGAGATTGAGGTTATTCAAGCGACGCCTGTTCTCGGGCGTGAGCCACACAACGCTCGTGTAAAAAATTAGAAGCGTGCTTCCATTCGTAACGTGTTTCTCGGTTCGAGGTCCGGCCGCTCGTCTTTATAATTCGCCGAACAAAGAAAGTGGTGGAGAATAAATGAGAAGAATACGAGAGTTGTCCTCCAACGATGCCGTCGTTCCTCCTTGCCATCGCTATACGCATGTGCGTAAGCGCGCCAACGCCGCGGGGTGGTCGTCGCGATAAAGTAAAAGTGATTAGGAAACAGCACTGTACTCTTTATAGCGTCTATTAATAGTAGTATTCAATTTACAGTAAAGTTTCGATATATCGTCGAAAATTGGGACCGAAAACGACGATATATCGTAGAGCAAGACCGAAATAAGCGCGAAGCTGGGAGCCACCATTTTAAAAGCGTTGCAATAAAAGAAAGAAAGAGAAATCCGAGAGTGAACTGTGTCGGCAGAAATTAAAGGTACATAACCGGTGACACACTATTAATGTAAAGACAAAATTTTGTTATTTCTAGTTTTTGGGAAATGAAAATCACATCACCGTATTTGTGGTATTTTTCTGGTTAAAATAACACCAAACTCGGCATAATTTGGTACATATTTACGTATTTTATAAACGATAATGGCTTGTTTTCTTTAGATCATAAAGTCCGTAAATATGCACCAAATTATGCCGTATTTGGTGATGTGATTTTCATTTCCCAAAAAGTAGAAATAAACAAAATTTGGCCTTTACATTAGTTGTGCCTCGGACCTCTTTCTCTTTACATTATTGCTGTCCTTTTCTACGTTTGGTAAAACGTCCAAGTGTTCTAGAGTCGAGAGCCTCAGTTGTTCTCAGATTACAGTCCCCTCTACGATATATCGCTGCTATATAGCGTAGAGTTTCGAAACGTAATTTGATATCATGGCGAGCAGAGAGGCAAGGGGAATGGTGGTGGGGATGGTTCCCAGCGATATATCGTAGAGGATGATTCAGCGATATATCGAGACCACTGTAGTATTGAAACTGCTTGTATTTGACTTTATACAACTTTATCGTGGTGGTAGCAACTTCTTTAATTTGCAACGTTTACGAATTAATTATAAATTTACATTACTGGTGAATATGAAAAATGAATATGAAAGAAAATAATGGAATTAGAAAAAATGTACAAGGTCCTCGATTCGTTTTATATTCTCAATCATTTCTCGACCACACTCTTTTTCTATGAAGCGAGCGACCATTAAGCTTTAATGGTGGCCGAATATTAATTTAATGTAAGACCGTTAGGTGGCGCTGTAATTTCGGACTCTAATCTTTAAGGAGTCTTCAATTTACAACTTTATAAATTATTACAGCTTTTTCAATTAGCTGTTACTTACATTATTACAAATTTTTTAATTTATTTATCGAAATTTTTTCAAAATAAAATTACTATTTAACTAAACTTTTTATAGTTTCACTGCCGTAATCAGCGAGTTAAGTTTAGATTAAGGTTATTATTGTCATCTTATTCGGTGTTTAATCCAAACCTATCTAATCCCGACATTTTTTTACGAATATTTCAGAAACTAAAGCCGAGCGGTGGCAATATGTACAGAGAAAAACCGTTCAGAATGTTAACCTTGATAACATATTTCAAGGTCAGCGAAATCGATGAGGTCGCCTGTTTTGTAAATAAATGCTAATATAATCGAGTAATGAGAAAAATGCAAATGAATGGATTTCTAAACGTCTGTAACATTTTCATATTGAAATAGAACTTTCGATTATCAAGAATTTTACTGTAAAAATAGGTTAGGCTTGATCGTAACAGAAAATTTGATCCGCAAAAGTAATCGCTCAACCCACAGATCCCACAAGGTGTAATTTCTTTCTAAGGAACGAGACAATGATTTCAGCCTGGCCCTCAAACTTCTATCGAACTCCATATCCATACGGAGTAAGTATCATGGATGTTAAACTTAAGTTAATTGAACCCAGAATCACCTTCATCGAAGGTGAATTAAATATTTATTTTACCATTCAATTTCCTTGATTTTTATTTTCTATGTACAAAAGTTAAAGAAATTTATTTTCTTTTTATATATATATAAAAAAAAAGAACAAAGAAAGAAATGTAGATAATAATTTGTTTTGGAACGAGTTAGGGTTTTAGCGGCGTTGAATATTGGAACTATGATAATCTGGATCGGCTGAAGATGAACTACTTTCCGTGTATCGGGAGTTCGATGTATCAGAGGCTCATCGACGAGTTACAGGATGAACTGGACTCGTTCGATCGGCGTCTTTTAGAGGTGTCGTCAAGCTCGTACAGGAGGAAAATTTACGACCTCGAGGCAGTCTGCTCCGCTGACCTCAACAAACTGAAGTCCAGGTTTCTGAGGTCGTTGCAGCCCTACGGAAATACGATTCACTCGATCGAGCAGCACTCATCGCATAGAATCAGGCAACCCGTTTGCCGGATTACTACAAAGGCCCTTACGGAGGGTGCTTGCCCGAGGAACACCAGATACTTCCGATCGATAACCTTACCGCGATCCAAGTACGAAACATTCACGTTTATATCTGGCGAAAGAAATTCTCTTACAAAATTGATCGTTTTCATTTATTGTCCTTTCATTGAATCGGAGACGATTAGCTCCTTAATTTACAGGGGAGACACAGGGGATAAGAATTGTTCAAGTATTTTGTCTGATCAAATACGGTAGACTCGCGATATTTACCTGGGGGCGGGGTTTAGAGGCCGGCCGTTTAAAGAACAGACGATTAGCCCGAGCCAATGACATGTTGCTGTTTCTCAGTCACTGGTCCCTTTACTTTATCGCGATTGCGGCGCTGACGCGCTTACGCATGCGCACATGACAGACAGACGCGGCAGCGTTGTTCGACGACTCTTGCTTCGTCTTTCCGTTTTATTCTTCGTCCCTTTCTTTGCTCGGTGAATTATAAAGATAAGCGGCCGGACCTCGACTCCGAAGCGAGGAATACGTACACTCGTTAAAGACTGCAATCATACAGTCGTACTTTGAATTTTTTACACGAACGTTGTACGGCACATGCGTGAAGACGGACGTCGTTCGCAAAGTCCTAGTTTTGTCGGCTACCAATAACAACAGAGTGGGACGTGCCGCGTGCGAGCACGGGGCGTTCCTATCTGGCGATTATCCAGCGAGCAGTTATCGCGAGTCTACTGCGATAGGAGAAGTGAAAAACACAGAACGGAAATTATTTATGAGCCCACGCAATATTTAAGAAAGTTTGAAACGGTTACTTGCGTTCATCTTTAACCAAGTTCAGTGTTTTCGTGGAATCCTTTTCCGGGCGGCGTTTCTTTCCAGAATAAAGAGCAAGCGGTTTCATAAATTTTTCATAAGACCTTGTATATCGAATTCCCGGGAATTTCAAAGTAAATACAGGCAAACGTCGCGTTAGGATGAAATTCAAACGAAACGTATCGGGAATCTGGCTAGATTTTCCTCGATGAATACAGAAAAGAACCACGGTACCGAATACCGTTCTCGTCGAACGAACGGAATCAATAAAATCTTATCAATTTCCTATTGATTTCCCAACCGCACGTGTCCCAACGGTAAAAAAATATTATCCATGGCCTCAGGGTTGCATTTACCATTGGACAAAATAGGCACGTGCCTAGGGCCAGCAAAGTAGTGTTTAATTAAAAGTAGTGTTGGTTAATTAAAAAACATTAAACAATCATGATACTCTTATAGATTAATTTATTCAACAGAACGCTATTTACAATATTAAAATTATCACTATTTACAGTAATAAAAATAAAATTAAAAATGTTAACATTTTTAAATCTCAATACTGGAACAAATAACGAAACCAAAAATACTCAAATTTTTATATTAAAATAAAAGTGAAATTAAAAACTGTTAAATTTTAAAATTTGAAATTCATAATTATAATTTTACTGACACATTCTACAAATAAATCCTAACTCCACAATAACAGTAGAGAGAACAAAATTTAGAATTAGAAGACATTAAAAATTTTTTTATTCTAAAATCAGAATATTGGTTTTACCAGACTATTTTAGAATTTGAATATTAAAATTACAACAAAAGATTGAAAACCAAAATTTTGTAATTAGAATGAATGTAAAAACAGTAACACTAAAACTCTTTAATTCTAAAATCAGAATCTTTATTTTATTTTTAAAATTTTCTTCTCTGTTTAATAAATTTTAAACACTTATTTTATTTTCATTCATTTTCCATAGATCGAATGATGACAATATGGATCGTCGTTCTCGATACAACTATATCTATCTGCAAAGATACAGCGACACCGAAATGTACAGTAAAACGTACAAATTCTCAAGATCCACTGAAAATTCACAAACTGTGTACGTCAACAATTCTGCGAAAAACTGCAAAAGCATTACCATGATTTTTTCCAAAGCCACACAGTCCATGTACTAAAAAGAAGGTTTCGTAAAGGTTCCATAAGATGGTAATAAAAAAGAAGAGTTTCGTACTACAGTGACTTTGGTTAGTTGATATTTCATTAACAATCAAAATTTTTGTTCCCTGTTTAATTAAAAAGGGCATACCTGTAGATTAGCTGCTCACTTTTAAATTTGGTTCATTTTTAAATATGTTATAAAACGTGGTTTTTTAAGCAACATTTGTCTTTTTCAAAAAGGTCGGACTCTCTTAGTTTTTGAAATATTGGCAACAAAATTATGCTGACTGCTGCAGAGAGTTTCGCCTGTACGCATGCGTCTGTGGCAGTATATGCGTTAGGATTCGACTACGTTCGTCTACTATTTATACAAACATGTCGCAGCAGCCGGCAGAGTACCTACATAACGGGTGAACTTTTGTTTTGTCTATAGTAAAACGCGTAATTTAACAAACTTGCACTTCGATCACTGTCTTTTATAACATATTTTTAGTTTATCTTTACGAGATATTTTCAAAAGGTTCATCCGTTATACAGTTTGTCGGCTTTCTAAAAACAGCAGACGAGCAATCGTATCACGCTGACGCAAATATTGCTACAGCGCGTGCGTATACGCGGAATCTTCTGCAATAGTAATGATGTTCTTTCGCGAATATCTTGAAAACTGAAAGAGTCCGACCTTTTCGCAAAAAGAAAAATTGTTTAGGATGACTAATTTTATAATATATTCAAAAATTATTCAAATTTAAGGATGAGTAGCTATTCTACAATTTTACCATTATTTATTAACAATTTGCAAGAATATTATTTATTAACGATTCATTAGAACATTATTAATGGTATTCTTGTAACTAAAGCTGAAACGTTATCAAATCACTACTTTATTTAGAATTTGTATTAATGCAAACCTAATATACAAACATAGTAACAATTAATGTGACAAAAATAAAATTACAATAACACAATATATAGTTTGACAAATGAAGAGAATTCATTATACAATTTATTTCAAAAGTTATATTGTACAAGATTTCCAAAAACAATTACAAACTTGTTTAAAATTCAAAAATGAAAAGTTATAATTTATTTTTATATCCTTAAAATTTTTTAAATTTATCATTTTTTCTTACATTGCAGCAATCACTACAATCCCTTCCATACCTTTTCCCCAGTGTCGTCGTCGAAGCCTACGAAAAGCGATTTTGTTGAATTTTTGTTTATTATAGATTATTTTATTTGAAATTCTATCGTGTGATTTTATAGTGATATTAAAAAAAAAACATTACTCAAAATAAACAAATGAAAAATCAATTAAATCTTTTTAATTACTTTGTAATTTATTTATAGATTATTGCTCTTTTTTAATGCAAATATAATGTTTCATACATATTCCAAGACAAAAACACATTTTCCCATAAACAAAACCAAATAAATAAATAAATTTTCGAAATTGTACAATTTTTGAGTCCAATGGTATGATTACATTTAATTGTCCAATATAATTAATTAAAAGGTGATATATTTTTTCAATTGTATTAAAAAAAATTCTTATAAAAAATTATTTCTCTAATAAAAATCTGTAATGTCAATAAACGTTTCTAAAGAGAATCCACGTTCAAGATTGAAACGTTGAAACAAGTATTTATCTTATTAATAATTAGGTACGAACAGATAAATAATGGTTATTTAATCAACCACTTTCGCTGGTGAGGTTAGGATACGCATAATTGCAGTAGGTGTAAGTTACTTTAATCACTTGCGTGCAAAACGTTATTTTTTTACCATTGCAAATTTTTGTAAATGTTTAGCACCACCATTTCTTATCGGACGTGTTGGTATTTTGGCTGCACCTAAAGCCATTATTACCAATTTGTCTACTACAAAGCAACCGAGGGCAACGTAATATGGTAGACGCCATCGCAACTAATCTTCCAAGCAAAATCTATACACACAAATTCCTTGAAGTGTATTATTAAAACTACAAGGTACTTTATACTAAGAACGTTGTTTAAAAAAACAACAAACTAATTCAATATTTTAGGTTATACATATTACCAACGTCATATTTTTAAAAAGGTCCAAATGTAAACCAAGATTCTATTAAGATTATTTAGATTTTCATTTAACACCTAAATGGTATTATTTGACACCCAAGCATTACTAAAACCATCTAGATTTAAATATAATTTAAAGGTCCGTATAATTTAGATCTAATTTCAATCTGATTTAGTAAAGAAATTAAAGAAATTATCTCGAGTTCTGTACAATTTTATATATTATTACATTCGTTTCGATGAATAACAGGTTATTGTATAACACCTGTATTTTCAGGAAGCCCCATTTCAAGGCCCCGCGTGATCTCAGTTTGGTCCTGGTGATAAATTATGATTGATTCTTGTGCGTGAACAATTTCCGATCGACTGAAAGGCTATAAGGATTGACGCACTTAACAGAATTCCTTCCTAACCTATACAGACAGATACTTCATATAATTGCGTCGCTTTATTCAGGGGGGAGGGGGGGGAGGGGGAAGAAAGGGAAGAAGCGATGAAAGCGGGATTCCGCCGTCAGGCTGGTAGAAATAGAAGATATTCTCTTCCAGCGGGAATATTTCATAGAGAGTCGAAAATGGGCTTCGTTCTCGTAATCCTCGCGCCCTCCGCCTCTCCCTCCCCCTCCCCGGCAGTCTCCGGTGTTCCACCATATCCGGGACCGGCTCTTCTGAAATTGAAAACGAAACGGCGTGTCGTCGCGCGTGCTGAGTGAAAACGGAAGGAAAAACGAGCAGCAAAGGGGGGAATCTCGAATTCCATTGGAAGTTCACCCCGGCCTAGCTGGTCGGTCATTCGGAAAATCTTCGTCTCCGAGCATCGGCCAACTGAATCGAGAATAGAAATACTTTTAGTTGTTCCGTTCCACGCGCCCTGCACGAATATACTCGTCCTTTAGGAACCGGATCCCTCGAATTTTTCACCCTGGATAACCTGCAAACTTTCCTTACCGACAGATTTGCCCGAACGACCAATTTATCTGTCGCCTGCAACAGTATTTTTCATACCTACGGCACTGCTGCAATAAGCAGACAGCATCTTATGACCCTACAGTTTCTTATTAGAAAGTTGAATTTGCGATCGCCTTATAGCCACGGTATTGTATATTTAAGTTATGCTGCCTTAGTACAATCCGGCATAACTCCTGGCTTCTCCGGAAAATCGATGTAAATGGCACTTTACTATTGTTCGTGACTCTTGGCGCTGTGGTTTTTCATTCAAAAGTTACACTTGTAGTCATCTTATAATCACAACATCGTACGTTTGGGTTGTTCCGCCTTCAAATAACTCGCCTTAACTTGCGACTTCTCCGGGAAATCGATGTAAATGGCACTTTACACTTGTTCGTGACTCTTGGCGCTATGGTTTTTTATTCAAAATTTGCATCCACAATCGTTCCATAGTTGTGATATTGTATTTTTGAAGAGTGCTACCTCGATGTAACCCGAAATAACTTCCGGCTTCTTCGGACCAGCGATATAAATGGCACTTTACTCTTGTTCGTGACACTTGGCGCTATGGTTTTTCATTCAAAATGTGCATTTACAATCGTCTGTCGGTCATAATATTGTAAACATAGTTCCTGAACGTACTGGTATCAGGCACTATTCGATTTGTTCTCCTAATCCTCTGAATCTGGTGACGACATTTGGCAACTGTTCTGTTGCATCAAATTGGCAAAGTGTCCGGACACTTTATCGGCCACAGTGCACGATACATACGGGCGCACCTGTGAAAGGAAAAAAAGAAGGAAAAGAGTCTTCAATACCGCACGTCGGTGTAGCATCGAGCCATTGTACGGCGCAGAGTGCACTCTCTGCTAAATCAGCCGCTCTTTTCTTCGCTTTTTCGCCTCTCTCGACCTCAGCTTCACGCTCCCTCTTTATCCGCCCCCTGCCCCTCCCCTTATGTGTCTGTGTGTTCCTCTTCAATCTATCCTTTGGCACATAACCTTGACTAAGACGGAACGTTGAGGCAAAAATCGAGGTAACGAGATACCCAAAGAGACGTCTCTTTTTCCTGCCCTCGCGGTGGCCTCCTTCTTTTCAACCCCGCCCAGGCTCCCTGCCACCTCGCCCTCCCGCGGACGCGATTGCTCTCGTTTTAAGCGTAAGAGCCGGTTTTCGCATACCTCAGCGAACTCTTTTCCAACTTTTCCTTGCTGAATGCTCGGGAAAAAAGTTTCTCGTCGCGGACCGTGCGAACCTCCTGTCGCCAATTTTGCCCTTTCACCCCCTTCTCGCCTTCTATTGCCCCGCTGGAGACGGATATCTTCGGATTAAATCCGTCTACGGTATGGAAATCGAATTCTATCCGCCGTGTATCCAGTTGTAATCCGTCGAGTTCCGTGAAGCGCCTTAACAATGTCAATAGAGATGCAGGATGTTATCTGAGTCCATTGTGAGGCCAGCCTTCTCTCTTCGGATCGTTCGACGCCGTTCCTTCACATTTTTATTTCTAGCCCCCGGAGTCACTCTTTTCAAACTTTGCACGCCGGTTTGGTGATTTTAGATTACGGGCGAAGATTAGTTTGCGTTGAAATAAAAGTTATTTACTGAAAGCTTTACATCCGAGAATATTATGGTGTTGCCTTTGTCGGCGCAATAAAACAGGTAAAACTCATGGAAACTGAAGAGCTGCCCTTTGTAGCTTTTTATATACAAGTAACTTACTAATGGCTGGTAACTTTTATACCCTTCGACAGAACAGTCGGTTTAGGCAGGGCTTACTCTAAAACCCTGGTATATTCTTTTGTGCTTTACTTTCATTTACGTTCAGTTTTTTGTTTTTATTTGCATTAAATGTACAAGCTACCTTTCACAGTTTCAAATGTGACAAATCTGGCCCGTACTGTTAGTATAATTCGATTTTAAGTACAATTGCAATTATAATTGAAACGGTGAATTACTGTTAAACGTAAATGATATATAACGTTGCAATTTTCCTTGCTTACTTCAACACTGCAACAACAAATACCTATTTAAAAAAAAATATGGCAAGAGGTTAATTAGGAAACCTACTTCCAATCGTATCCTCAAGAATTTAGGACATGGACGGGTCAAGACAGTATATTTTCGTGTTTAATTTTCGTTAATATTTTCAGAGGTTTATTTCGCCACAACCGGCAGTTTCACCTTCGCGGTTCTCGAGAGGGTTAATTTATAATATGAACGGGGCAGACAGTTTATTTTCATGTTTGATTTTCGTTAATATTTTCAGAATTTATATTTTCTAAAACTTATTTCGATCATTTCAAATTTTCATACAATAGCTTTAGAATTTTGTTTCATTCGTTCTAATAACCGACCATGTCGTATACGCGGAATTTCCGAATGGTTGATCGAAACAGGTGTCAAGAATCGACTCAAAGAACTTCCAGAATTCCTCATACTTCAACATTGCCCTCACTTCAGCTCGGGAGAGGTGACCGATATTTAGAAATTTGCAAAAGTACGCTGATTGGAAACCAAGAAGATCAATTAGCATACTTGACTTGACTTCGAGGTGTCACGATCAGGCACCAGAAAACACACTACATCAGTGTTTTATGCCCCACCTAAGCCTTTCTAAAATTCTTATGCTTCCCCACCCCATCCCAACAAATACATAATGTTTAATATTCAATGCAAAATAATTTTAATGAACGATTTTTCTATATTATTATTGGGACGTGGGCCCCACGTTGGGAAACACTGCACTACATACTCCTCAATAGCCAGTCAGTCGGTAAACTTTGCAAGGAAGGAATAAACAGTACACAGGGTGTGATCAGTATACGTTATTCTGCTGTTAGCAGCTTGATCGAAATTGTTTTTATCGCAAATTTTTTGTCAACTCTTTTTTTCATGACTTCTTAAGGCCCCTTTGAACTTTAACATTTTCTATGACCTGTGCGATATATATTTGAAATTTGACTATAATCACGTTAAAACTACTTGACGAAAACGTTATCGATCGAATTGCTTAACACCTTGACTGCCACGTCACCCATGTATGGGTGACACTTGAATTTCTATTAGAAACCATCGCCCATATTATCAGGAATTCTTCGATTTATTTGGTTGAAAGCCATTGGATATTCGAAATTATAGATAATATAAATAACAAAACATTGTGGAAATAGAATATAAAATTTGCCGAGAATAAAATTACTATCAAATTGAATTTTTAGTAGGTACAATGTGGCAGTCAAAGTGTTAATAACAGAGTAATCTCTACTGATCACGATTCGTGATTCAGCCATTCATTGAAAAGTTACAGCCGATAGAATTTCGTACCATTGAATTTTAAACTCGCCATCCATTGATTTTATAAAAAAATATTTGCAATAAAACTTGTTACGTTTTAAGAGCCTATTAGTTCTTATTGGCCCACCCTGTATGTGTAATATATTGAACGCAGATTGCCATTAACTAGACAGTGTTGTGTTTGGAAATAAAATAAATTGGATTCTTCGAAGTAGGTATCGTAACCTAAAAGTGGGCTTAAGGTTGTTTAGCCTTGAAGTGTCTAACATATATCTTTGTAATAGTGACGATAATATACTGTCGAGCACCATAGGTTTCCTTAGGAACAGTTTCCCCACTACTCATCCTGTATTTAAAAGTTACTAGACACTTGTACTTAGGCGCGATAGTTAACTAAACGTTAACCTAACCAAAGCATAACCTTAGGTGGCCATTTTTTTTAAGGAAGCGCATGATGCCCGATACTAACAACTATAGGAACATAAAATATGAGCTGGCCAATTTAATTTGGCCAAAACACTGAATTTAATTTTCACTAATGATTTTGTTATAAACATTCATATCGTCTCTAAATGTTAATTAACCTAAAAAGTAGAGACCAGTATTCCCAATATAGAATATTTTTTATATTAATAAAAAACGAACTTATGGGGTACATATAATGAACAGATAATGAACAAAACTTTATTTGGAATTTTAACAAACGCAGAGGAGGTTTTATTTGACCTGAATTGCAGATTAACTTCTCCCTGAACTTTTGCCCCTAATCATATGTCATTTTATTCGTTTCAATATTCTGAATACGAATATGGTTCTCGTTTTTGTCGGAGACTGCACATATCCGAGATATTTGCAAAAAACTTCCTTACTAACACAGAATTTTACCCATATATGTACTGGGCGGAGTCCAGGAGAAGTCCCCTAGAAGGAATGCGGGTCCGATTGGTTGGAACAAAGAACCACCATGTATATCTGAAACAACTTCGCGTCATACATATTTTTCCCATTGGCAGGACGGACCCATTCGTTAATCTGATTTGTAGCAAAGGATAGAATATGGGATAGTCATAACTGAGTGGGACAGAGCGATAATTAGCGGGTAATGCAAAGCACAGACGCAGACTTTTGAATTTTTTGTGTTAAATACTTCTTAAATGGTATTTAAAACAGTTTGAATATTATCTAATTTTCTTTATTTATTTCTATTTTATTGAAATATAATAAAATTTTATTCGTCATTCACCATTGGAATAAAAATTAATTTGAATAATGTCTGAACACTGATCCCTGGATAAATATCGAAATGTTGCGACAATGCCAGCCGTGCCTGTCCAGCTCTGTCAATTTCGACAGTGTCAAAGGTGGAGACAGGCGGAGCGAACAAAAACCTCCTCTCTCTCCTGTGCCGTCTTAAGTGACTTCTGCTGAGCTTTGCACAGTACGTCCGTGACACAGCCATCAGTGTAACGAAAAATAGCAGTTCCTTTACTTGTATGCTAGCAGAAGGTAATTTTTAACACTTAGGTTTATTTATATGTCGTGTCCAACCACTGGGCTACTCAAGATGGCCGAAAATCACTACGTAATAGGTTCTTACACTCATTCTTTACGTTCTGAGTCTTTAAAAGATTTCTGGGTTGATTGTGGCTATATTTTTGGATAAAGTTCGAGTTCCTTTTACTTAAAAAAAACTTTAATCTTATCAAGAATGAAAAATATCCCTGAGGAGGGGTAAATGACAGACTTAAGTTGACCAAGTGGGCCCTCGAGTACGCTGTTGCCTCCAACAAACAGTTTATCTGTAATATAAGTCGGGCATGTAATTTCCGGCAAAAACTAAAATCATATTCGTATCCAGTACACCGAAACGAGTAAAATGATGTACGATACCGGGCAAAAGCACTGGGCGACGTTAAACTGCAGTTCAGCCCAAATGGTGATTCCTTTCTGTTCATTTCAGTTCAAAACAAAATTTTTCTCTTTTTCTGGCATGTAAAAATAAATATTTATTATTGGAAATTTTGGTCCCTTAATTTTTTTTGGAGTAAAACAATAGATGCCGAAAACTAAGGGAGTTATACTGCAACACTGTTCGATAGAGCAAAAATGGAATTTTGGGGAATAGTTAGGATAGAATCTGAGATGTCTATTATTCGAGCAATAATTTCTAAGAAGAAAATGTTAGTACCGTCCAGTTAATCTCACTGTCTGCGTTGTACAAGAACCTTATTGACTGTACTTTTTAATCCGATCGTAGAAATGCAAATCACGCGCTTCCGGTATTTGCTGAATATTCACATGTACTAATAGAACTTCTGTAATTTCTGACTCGACCGGCATGAATGTGTGATTCGTTTCTCCGTCTTAATTTGTTTCGTTCGTGCTTTTTGTTACGCGAGCCATTTCCTCTAACGAAGTCCGTTGCAGGAGGAAAAAACGCAGCCAAAACTAACCGTAACAGAATGAGATGCTGCGACACGTCCTCTTTCTCCTGTGGCATCTAAGCTTACGGGGTACATAGCCCCCTAGATAACAAAACAGTGAGATCCAGCGTAACTGCCTACTCTCTACTCCACAACTTGGTCATGCGCATTAGGGACTTCATTTTTGCTCCGTCGCACAGTGCGGCACTTCAATGAGGATTTTGGGAGAAAAATAAAAAACTGTATAGAATGTGCTAATAATAATATATTTATGCCACAAATTGTTTCAACTAAGTTAGCTAAAATTATTTGAGTATTATGAAATAAAAATATATTAAATTTTATAATGAAACAAAACAAGACAATATTAATGCTAGTAGCACAATAAGAAATAATTCTGCAATAAATGCTTCGACCAGATACTGATTACAGATAGATTTCGCTAATTAAATCATAAATAATATCCAGTGTAACAGTTTGTAACAGAAACAAATTATATGGTGATGTAATACAATAGTTTTTTATGCAGAACCATCAAAATACAGAGTTATTCGAACCATTTATTGCTTTTTAAAGGAAAAAAGGAATTTTATAAGTTGGGAATTGTAATTGTACATTCATTTGGAAATATTTTCCATATTTAAGATGTAGCAAACAGTATTAGACAGAAAATTAATGAAAAGAAACGAATTATACTTAAGAATACTAATTATTGGTTTCTAGGTTAGGAAAAACGAATCATTGTAATTAACCCTCTATTGATTTCTAATGGTAGTATTATTACATTCGTATTCCTTGCTCACCGACTGATGATAATATCGCGTAATTACAGGGTGTCCCAAAGCTTGTGTAACATCCGAACATAGGGGATAGCCAAGATGATTTCGAACAACAATTTTCTTTGTAAAAATATCAGATAGGGCTTTGTTTTTGAATTATTAAAGAGAAACACTGACCAATCAGAGTGCGTGTGGAGCGTGCACTCAATCGCAAGAGCGTAACTTCGAGCTGAGATGAGGCAGGAAACGTTAAGTACAAATAATATTAAAAATAAAGAAGCAAATTAATCACACCTCCAGAACAAATAAATTAATTGAACAACTTCATATCCCAGAACGAATAAATGGAAGTTGTGCAATACTTTACGTTATTAAAAATGAAGAAGATTTTGAAAGTTGCCTACGTTAAATGCTAAAAAGTGGAGACAAAATTTGAAGGTAACCTTGTAAGGTAAGCCGCTTCGATAACAATAAGCTGCGGTTAAAGTTATTGCACCGATTCTGGCCCCTGGCGAGCAGTAACCTGCGGAGCGGAACGGCTGATGGGACGACCGGATCAGCGAATTTCACATGTTTTCTCACTACACGGTCGCTGACACCTTTAATAGGATCCTCTAACACTTTGACTGCCACGCTGCAACTACTAAAAATTTCATTTGGTAATAATTTTATTTTTCACAAATTTTATACTCTCTTTCCACAATATTTTGCTTCTTCTATTATTCATAATTTAGAACGTCTTCTGGTGATGTTTCTTTACAGAAAATCAAAAATATAACGAACAGAACGGAAAACGGAAAATTAATTATAATATAATATAAGGACGATGGAATGCCAGCTATCTATACTCGCTCTCTAAACTTTCTTAACTATTCGCGTAACAGCCGCGAACCGGCGTATAAATACAAAGTGGGGCGCTTCGGTCGCGAAACCCCCTGCACGAATTTGCCCGCGAAATTTAAATGCCTACAACCTGATAGGACTATTATTAATCAAATAAGCCAAAGAATTTTTATTTATATAGGCGACGATTTTTAATGGAAATTTAAGTGTCACCCATATGTGGGTGACGTGGCAGTCAAAGTGTTAAATCAGTGATTCCTGGGGGTACCGTCTGCTGCACCCCCACTACTGCTGTGTCTCAGGGGCGTCTTACGATGGATATGTCTGGATCAGTAGACGAGATAAATAATTGCATATTAATTAAGAATTTCGCGATCCAGACATACCCATCGCAGTGTTAAGCTGCGGCAGAGGGAACGGAATAGAAGTTGAACGCTCGTTGCTTTTTCGCAGAACTTCTATAACTCACAAACCCGAAATCACAGAGTAGCTGTTACTGACGGGGATTTTTGGAGATGTTCGGGGTTCTTATAGACTTGCGAAAAGGGAAGGGACGCTCGGTGGGTTTGACACATGGAGGATGACGATGATCCTAGTCACCGGTGCCCTTTGGATGGATGATGCTCTGTAGCTGACACATCCACGGTGTTTCTAGGTATCGGTGCCCTTTGGATAGCTACAGAGGATCGACGATGTGTCAGTCCCTAACAGTAGGGTGCCCCTAAAACACAGCAGTAGTGGGGGTACTCAGGAATCGGGCCGAAATGCGCAAGTAATTCCGAGCACTGCTTTAAATTACTGAATGGCAAAAATAGAAAAGGATGAAAAGGAAGTGGCCCCGCAGGGAACTGTTTGCGATACATCGAACCCATTATCCGCCAATGTCCCATTTTTGGAACACATTTTCAAATTTTTATCTTCTAATAACCGCAATTTCTAAATAAAATACAGCCGTTAAAATAATGAGATCGAATACCTTCAGGGGGTGTTTTCACCCTGGAGAACTGAAATTGGGCCAAAAACAAATATTGCATTATACTTCTCTTCGGGTCCTCTGCAAATCTGCAAAGTTTAAAAGGAATCTTGTAAGAACCTTGTAAGTGCACCACATGTTTCATCAAAGTGAATCGTATAGCAAACTTATTACTCTCCGACCTGCAGGCACCAGCCATCGATGGGTCTTCTATTGTTGCACCCACGTTCCCCAGCCATGCAGACGCTATGTTCTTGCCATTGTTGGAAACAAAATTCGTAATGGCGTTTAGGGTTATCGAAGGCAATTAGCCAGACGCTGTTTTGCTTTCGTACGGTTCGTGGCAAGAACACAGCGTTCGCGCGGCTGAGCAAAACGGTTTCCACAATGGGGGACCTCTAAGTCGTACAACAATAGCTTTGCTGTACGATTGACTGTTTGCTGAAACATGTAATAACACTTGCAATTAGAGCTGGCAGACAAGGCAGCACTGCGTTTCTTCGAGAAATATGGCCACTGTTTTCAAGGGATAGGGCAGCGGAGTGGACAAAGCGGGGGTATTGTTCTTAGGAAGAAAATTATTCTTGTTCTGGATTCATTTCCCGAGGAACCTCCGTCGGTATGATTCGGTCAACGCACAAAGAGTTACACCTACACTACCGCTCATAAGTGTTTAGGCAACAACGCGACAATCCGGCCAAGCTCAGATAAAGGGTAGTAAAATTAATCCGATATAATGGGTGTATAATTGAACTGCGTTTTAGATAAGTATCTCATTATGTTTTTTGGTAAACATAATTCTGTATCAATAATACATGAAAAGAGGAGTGCCGAAACACTTATGAGCGGTAGTGTAGATTTTCGCGCAAGGTGAGGGCAACCAAGGTGGTACAATTAGTGTACCAGGGGCAATCTGTTTCTGCTCGAATTGTAACTATTTTGCGCACAGTGAATACTTCTGTTTTATATCAGCGCCAATCGATCGTCGGTCCATTGCACACTTCGAGGATAGTACAGATAGTGGAGTGCAGAATTTGCTGTCCCTGCGGGGCCAACGTAATTTTAACCGACGGTGACTACAGTCACCCAACGCCGGACCCTCGTTACGTGCATTATTAAATTATATTTTTTAGTTGCATTATAAATAAACCTATCTTTTATCCGTTATACATTAGTTCGTTGCAATTTAAACAAACCTAAAGTTACTAAATTACCTCACGTCACCAGACGTCAAAAGATGTTTTTTGACAGAAAAAATTTAATATTCTCCCGCGCCAAAACTGTGCTTTGACGGTGTTTTTCGAAGGAAAAACTTTCCTCAAAACAGGGTATTTCTAACTTCTTAACACGATCGCTTTTAATTACATGTCCAGAGTAAGATACAGGGTGCGTAAAAAATTCCCGGAATTTTTTTTTGCGCAGTATAAGTACTTTGAAACATTTAAGGGAGAAGAAAAACGGGGACGAACAGTTTATTTTCGCGCTTAGTTTTCTTTTATACAACAGGATCAAATAATCCGTTCGACGCTTGCCGTGTACCGTGGAGTTACCCTTTATTTTTGTTGTGCAATATTATTTATTTCGTTACGAAATAAATTGGAAATGCAAAGTATATACCTCGTACTAAGTGGATTATACAGGGTGAGACAAATTCATTGATGTGCTACATGTTGGTATTCTGAGTTCGATAATCTTTACAATTTTCCTCCTTTCTAATAACGACATTTTTTTATTCTAGAGGTTCGATTAATTCCATATCGTTCTGTTTTCGATGTTCATCGACGCACTTGTTCACGGCCTAATCTGAATGGCTCGAAGCTGCACTCTCGTACGTGTATTTCCTTAAAAATTCATTCAAAAACGAAGCCCCATCCGACATTTTCGCAAAGGAAGTTGTTGTTTAAAATAGTCTCAGGCACCCCCCATCTCCGGTTCTTACACAAATTCTGGGGCACCCTGTATATAACTGGATACAGCACACGGTGTGTGTCAGCAAAGCTTAGACTCTGTGATCTTTCAGCGTTCGCCATTTCTGATGATAAACTACTTCACCCTCTGGCTTGATACAGATATTAAGCGGTGCTATATACGAATTTTTAGTGCATTTTTCATCGATATTTCTTTCCACCTTGTATAAGAAATTTTTATATCGCTGTCTATCATTGCACAGGAAACATCTATGTATACAGGGTGTCCCAGATCGAAATCGACACACTTTACCAGCATGCTCAGGAGGTAATTCTGAGCAAAAAAAGTTGTATATATAGGTCGATTCGTTTTTGCGTTCGAAATATGCCTGGGAATACTAATGATTTGTCGAAACTGTACGTTTCTCTGATGTTTATGTTTCGTATTGGTCCTCTGATCTAACCCCTCTAGATTTTTTTCTATGGGGTTTCATGAAGCCGAAGGTGTATTTCAATCAAATACCTAATACACGTGACGAATTAATAGGAAAAATCGAAGATGCAGGCTTTTGCTATTAACAGCAATCTTTCAAATTCTTGAGGAGTGCAGCGGATGCAGTGCATACGATCAAAAGACTATTTTGAGCAATATCTTTAAATTATTTTATGTACCGTAAATAACTGTAAAACATGGTTGCGAATAAATGACTATGTTTTTAAAAGTTATGTGTCTGTGATTCAGAATCTCGAAAACGAAGATGAATCGATCTATGGGGTATAGAACATTTTCTGCTCAGAATCACCTCCCGAGCATGTTTCGATCTGGGACACCCTGTATGTTATATATATCAATGGGAACTTTAATAGGCACAAGTAAATATACGTCTGAAATTGAATAATATTAATACCTGTGTTTCGAGCCAGGTAACGAAATGGCATATTTTCGAAGGTATCGAAGCTTGAAAAATCACAAGGCTTATATAGGCTGTATATAGTTGTATACAAAATGAATCTCGCAACACAATGACTTATAACTTACAAGTTATCCGTATAACGAAACATGTCTCAAACTAAAAGTTGTATGGGATCTAGGAGACATACAGTTCCTTAATCTGGTTTTTATTGCCTTACTTTTTTATCGAAATGTTGAAAATATGCTCAGTCAACGTGACTCGTAATGTAACTTTTTTTACAGCGGCAGGTAATGTTTGAAGAACTTATTTTAAAAATACCTCGGGTAATTAATAATACTTTTTAACGCAAAACTTAATGATTTATCCGAATTGGAATTTCATTTAAGAAACCGAAGGTAACTCCAATAGTTCGATACGAAAGTAAGGTAAAAACGGATAGAAGCACTGTGCATCCCCCTGGATACCACACAACTTGAGTTTTAAACATTTTTTCGTGCAACGAATAACTTTCGAGTTATTTGAAGTCATCCTGTTACGACGCTCACCCTGTACATCGATGCTTCAAGGTCGCACGAGTAAAGCTTCGGGAACGTACAGTACCTTAGTCTGGCGTGCGATGCCACCTCCTACCATATTTGTCTTCTTTCTAACACGAGACTGTTACCTCTCGTAGAAATATTATATCCGATAGCATTTCCTAATGGGCCATTAAAAAGCTGCTCGGTCATAAACGGGAGCATCGTCTCCTTTGTATTGTTTCAGTTGTATCCGCCGGTGTACAGGTACTCGTAAAAGCTTTATGATCGAAATAAGAGCCGCTTGCGTAGCGCCGGGAACGCTACAACCAGCGCTTGAATAAATTCGGAACGAGCTAAACGTACTCGGCAAAATACACTTTTGCTTTGATACGTACACGTTTGTTTAACGATATTTCATACCTGAAAACGTCGTTGAAGTGTCCGACGCGATTCGAGCACCGCCGGATGACCAACCACTCGTGAAAATGGCGTTTCGATTAAGGGGGCACACCTGTCGGATGCCTCGAAAACATCGATATTTTGGCGAATTTTTTTCTGAGTAACTGCCAAGTGGATCGTTCCGATCTTTTTACAGGACGTGCATCTGATTTTTGCCTTTATCCCGGAATTTTTCGGGATCAAAGGTATTCAAAATGGCAGAATTATTCGCTGCCTCCTGAATCAAGTCCGCTTGGACGTTGGTTGATGTCCGCCTTCGCCGTTTGAGACTGGAAAGCGTAAAATAAAAAATTCCTTTTGATTTATTAATAAAAATGTATTACCTATAATGTAGCCTTTGATCTTTGAAGCATTTTTGAAATTATAGAAATGGTGACACTTTGAAGTGAAACGTCACTTTTTATTAAAGAAAATTACTTTCAAATTATCGTAAAAGATTAAATAATCAAGATATTGAAAAAATCCTGTGCTACATTGTAGGTGATACATTGTTATTTATTGATTAGAAGGAATTTTTAATTCCATGTATCCCAGTCCGTAGCTGTGATGGAAGCTAGTACTTCATGTACGTGGTGTAAGGAACAGCGAATAACTCCGCCATTTTGAAGCATTTTTAATTAGAGAAAAGAAGAGAATAAAGGCAAAAGTTAGTTGTAAATTTCCAAAGCAGTTTGAGACGGTTAGCTTAATAGTTAGTCAGAAAAAATACGCAAAAGAAATCAATTTTTCTCATATGTATTATATTAATGGGCCAGGCAGC
The DNA here is from genome assembly GCA_022405125.1 of Anthidium xuezhongi. Classification (NCBI taxonomy): domain Eukaryota; kingdom Metazoa; phylum Arthropoda; class Insecta; order Hymenoptera; family Megachilidae; genus Anthidium; species Anthidium xuezhongi. The sequence continues at coordinate 670,261 of CM039637.1, forward strand.
TAATTTTGTAACCAACTGTATACTTCCAACATTAATGAAATTCATCAAAAGATGTAATTTTGCAGTTTTTGTTGATTTTAATAGCATTTCAGGAAACCACCCGCGACGACTGATTCCTCTTGAGCAGTGTTTCTCAACCTGTTTTAAACTATGGTCGAAATAAATAATTTTTCATGATAAATCATTTTTAAAAAACTGATCAATTGTGTCAATGTATAGTGCATGAATAAATTAGGTGTATTTAATAATAATTTTTACACACAGAAAGTTTTAAATAATAATTATCATATTTTAAATAAAATAAAAATATGAAGACTATTACCTATCATTTCTTGGTCCAATACTATTATAAATATATAATAATATCGTATATTATTATAAATATTATAAATCGAAAAACACTGCTCTTGAGAGTTTTCAACAATATATACGTGAATGTTAAGGTGATTGGCTCCGTGATTAAAACAATCACCATTAAATTTAAGGTTTACTGTAAATTTATCAGGTTTTTAACAAAGGATCCCGTATGATTCTTATGAAAAATAGCCTTATTTTGAAACAGGCTGTAGTTCTTATAATTTTGAATAAATGTCTTTACAACAATAAATTTACAAACATAAAGCTCTGAAATTAAAAGATTTAAGTACCAATTTTTTTGTTACAAGGGGACTTTACTATGGAATTCTCTTCGATCTCTTTTAATTCAATATACAGGGTGATCCACACAACTTGCACACCTCTATAACTTCCAAAGTATGCGTTGCACGAAAAAGTTTTGTATACAAAAGTTGCATGGTCTGAAGAAGTTCATCATGCAGTGTATTTATTTTTTTTATAGGTGGAAGCGTTTCAGAAATTTGAAGGTCGACTTTGTTTTTTTAAATGGAATACTATACTTTTTATACCAAAATATGAAAGAATGTAAAAATCTGGGTAAAAAAGTATTGACCTTCATACTTTGGAAGTTATAGAGGTGTGTAAGTTGCGTGAACCACCCTGTATATTGTACTATCAGATCTCCGGAGTAATTTGAACTTTTAAGTATGGGTGTATTTGTTGTCGTTTTGGAGTAATTAACAATGAAAAAGTTTTATGTTTACGATTCGTACTTTTCTTAGATAAACTTGGATATTCAGTAGCGTGGCGAAGCGGTGTAATTCGAGACTTTAACTGTAGCGAAGAGAGTTCAAATCTCGCGGGAAATTAACTTTTATCTATTTGCTTTTATTACTTTACTTAATATATTAAAACAGATTTTTAATATGATATCATCATGTAATAAAAGCATTTATTTCATGATATTTTTATCTGGGATTTCTTTTCTTTTAAGATAAACACAGAAGTGGGTTACTTTTCATTGCTAATTACTACAAAACGACACAAAATGCAGATTACTCGAGAGATTCGACGATACAATATGAAAATATTCGTACGAGTATACAGGGTGATTCATTCCTTGGTGGAGTCCGAAGAAAGTGCCATATTGCGCTATAAGGGGTAAAAATTGTCCTCTCCTACTGTATCGTGTATTCAAGGTGCTCTACAACGAAGAAAGTTAACCATTGTTGGAACTTCTTATAGAGAATCACCCTGTATAAGACCACCAATGTATCAGACGTTCTCATAAAATGGTACTGTTATTTAATTAGCAAATTACATTGGCATATTTTTTATTAATTGTTATTATTAGTTTGACTGAACATTCTAACATTTTTGTTTTTCACAATATTTAAGTTTGTAAATCGAAATTTTTAAAAATTAAAAAAAATTGAAATTAAATCTATTTCTATCATAAGTCAACCATTCGAGAAGACCTTTTTCATGAAAGGCTAGCCAACCTCTGACATACAGTGTCGTATACCATAAGATTCCCTAGGGAAAATGGTGTACGGAAAGAAGATCCCATTATTCGCTTTTAACAATGGAACTCCGTTTATCCAAAGCAAACAGGACCGGACCCAATTCGAATAATTCGAAAAATTCGTTAACAATAAAGTAACACAGTTTATACATATTTGATATACAATGGGCATTTTACATAAAGTTACTGCTATGAATAATTCTAAATAAACCGTACATGTGTAGGTGAAAGTTAAAAAGAATAGAATATTGGCAACGAATGTTGACAACAGACGCATGCGCGAATGCAGTGGCGCGGAGTATGAATGAAGAGTCACAAGAAAAATGTGCGGTACGGGCGCCGATGAGGTGTAGAATGGTTTGTTTAGTCATACACGAAGCTCACAGGGTTTTTAGAGTCCCGTTACCATTTTTATGTCACATCCTACCATATCAATTGAAAGTGGTTTTTACACTGCAGCGCCGTTAGTGGTTAAAATTAGAATTGAAAAGACTGATAACTATTCGTTACAAGAAGAAAAATAATGTAATTTCTGAAAATATAATAAATTCAACATTTCCTACTTGATCGTTTTGCCTCGTGAAGTTCCTAACATCACCGTTCTGGAACGTTCTTTTTTTTTTTCAATAAAAAGCTGAGAAAAATAAGATTTTGAACCGTGTCGATATTTCAGATTGTGTAACACGAGAGTCGATAAGATGATTGGTCTGTATACCTTCTCTGTCGTATGGGCACCTAGCTGCGTAATTCGAGAGCGATTGTGTGCTTTAGAAACGATATACAGTGATGATAGAGTTACATTTACTTTTATTTTTAACCGTCTCATAATTTTAACCTTTAAGAAATTCATAGCAATACTTTTACAATATTATAATTAGGATGGTATTAAAAAGTAACAAGGAAACAAAATGCAGTTAAAAGAAAATAAGAGAATAGAACGACTACTCGTAAAAAATTATCGCCCACGTACTTGAAAATTGTAATCCTCTTCAGTGTGTTAAATATATATGCAACATGTTTTACAATCTTAATAAACGGAGTTCCACTGTACTTAAAAGTTGTTAGGCATTTATTCCTTGGTATAATAATTAACCTACCCCACCATTCATTTTACCTCTTTATTAAATTAATAAACTTGTTTGGGAATAATTATAAAGAGAACATGACCTTACCCAGGTAAGGATCAAACTTTTACTTAACTTAGGTTAAAATACATATCGCGCGTTTAGCACACTTCAGACCTAACCTAAACAAGAACCAAAAACTAACCTAGAATAGTACAACTATCATGTTCAACTAAAGTCTAACACAACCTAAATCTAACCTAACTTAGATTAGCGTACTTGCCGTGTTTAATAAAAACCAACTTTAACCTAAATTACAATACTTGTCACCGTTAATCTAATTCAGATCTAACCTAGCCTAGATTTTAGTATTTGTTACATTTAACCTAATCCAGTCCTACTTAGGCATACAAGAGTGGTGACATTACCTTTCATTACGGCTCCATTTTCCCTAGGGGAGGCTACGATGCTGGACAATGTATTCAAAAATTAATATCTCGAAAATGGTTTGACGTATAGAGATCATCCTAAAATTAATCTCTTCGTTAAACATTAAGCTATAATCACCTGATAAAAAGTATCAAACTAGCTACAGTGCGTAACGAAATGATAAATCCATTTACGTTTTCGTTCACAAATCATTTGGGATCCTTCTGTTATTAAATAAAAAAGAGTCATTATTTTCGTATTTTTAATTAGCATCGTCATTTTTACGAATGTTTGGTATCAATTTTACTCACAGACAGCTTAGTTGTTTAGGGTTAGCCCTTGTGCGTACTAGCGGGTATCCAGGTACTTAGTGCACCTTTATTAATTCATATTTTTCTATCAATTTTTGTTTGAAAAATGGTCTTGAGTGAATGTTTACAAAAAAAAATAAAGAATTGTTAAATAAACCTAGTTATCCGCATAAGGGTTAAAGGCAAAGCCATTTTCGTGGGTCGATCAAATTAACCAGTTTTTAATTAATTTTTTAAAAGTAAGATTTCATTCCTTGTGATTTTAATATTTTTAACGCGTTGACTGTCGTTATATACGGTCAAACTACCCTTGAACTGGCCATAATTGATGATAGCACCTTTAACCAATTTTGAACAACCTACCTCTAACCGGAAGTTACATAGTATTTTTTCTTATTGCGGCACTGCTTTTGAGTCACCCTGTAGTTCGCTCTGATATCAGCATATCGTGCTTCTGCTTTAATGTAAACAGGTTCGCGGCCAATTTTTCATTTGTTGATTGCAATAAAGTTACTAACTACATAATTTTCTTTTCCTGAATATAGACTTATATACAAGGTGGTACGGAAAATATTAGTACTTGAATATCTCCATTATTTCTAAAAATATGAGAAAACAAAAGCTATTCAATTTAAAAAAGGGCTGTAACGTGGCAATAATAATTTTTTGTAAATAGAGAAACATCTGCCTAATTAATCATTTTTAGATATATAATATCTAAAATATATATATAATGTATAAATTGATATACTTGTTGCCATATTATAACGCTCTAAAAAACTGAATAATTGTTATTGACAAAGTATTTTTATATTTCCCAAAATAATGGTGATACTCGAGTGCCAGATTTTATTGAATCACCCTAGTACAAAGTACAATGCATTAATAAATTAATTGCTTTAAAAATGTATATTAATTTTAATGAATATTTTCTCAAATAGTTTAATTCAAGTACATTTGATCGATCCACGCAGTTTTGTCATATACAGGGTGTATCAAAAAAAAGGATCCGATACTTCATGAAATTAGAGAACTCATTCGAGAAGAATAAAAAATGTCTAATCAATACAGGTACTATTATAAAATCAAGCTTGATATTGTAGATTTATTTATAACATATTGGATATAAATTAAATAAATAATTTATCAATTTAATGTTACATCATAACTTTGGACTATTATTAATCTGTTGATTGTCAAAATGTTTTTAAATGTTTTTAAGTGTTAGTTCTTGTTGAGTTACTTTGTACATGAAGGTAGCCTTCGAAACAGTGGATTAACAGACTTAGAACTATCGTAAAATGTTAGGTGCCTGGAGTTGAACCACCGAAAGTCACAAATTCGTTGATCGACGCAAAAGAAAAAAGAAAAAAGAACAACGACCACCCGACGATTCTTCAACAATTCGATTCATTTCGCGGCAGCCCGGGGGCTATCGCGACCGATATCATCGATAGAGTCCGTTCTGCGCCTCTAGCCAGTAATAAGATATATACAAACAAAAAAAAAAACAAACAAACAAAACAAAAAAATCAGGGTTTGGTATCGAATCGGAAGTACAAAGTAAGCTCGACCGCCGCAGCGCCCAGAACCACTAATGTGCTCGCTCGCAGCGCGGACGGCAACTTCGAGGTGACCTTGGCCACGAAGGCCACCATCTACCATCAAGGATTGGTCGAGTGGAAGCCGCCCGCCATTTATAAGTCATCCTGCGAGATCGACGTGGAGTACTTCCCATTCGACGAGCAGACCTGCGTCCTCAAGTTCGGTTCGTGGACCTATGACGGCTTCAAGGTAAACTTGCATGGTAGCCGCTAAGTTGCTGGGCAGAAAGATAGAAAAGAGACGAAAACGTGAAACTTAATCCACCGGGGATCGCCCAGGACGCGGATCGAGCCGGTCGGCTCGCGATTCGTCCAGGACGATCCTTTCCTATTTAGTCCTTAAGACACCTAGCCACCAACGATCGGCTCGTCGCGTCGCCTCATAGAAACGTTTACCGACCTCTGTCCACCTGGAGCACTTGAGAGCCACGCCAGGATGCTGCCCCTCCGGTTCTGTGTTTACGCTGCTGCGTTGAATGCTTGCAGGCCGTGTTCTGAGGCTGCCTCAGCATCGCAGGCCCAGTTGCATCAATGCTCACGACACGTTCAATTTTAAATGCTGAAGACGTGGGTCAGAATGTATACTGTAAGGTATGCCAGGTTTCTCTAGGAAGAATGGTGATGTAGGGGAAAATGTACACCATTCGTCCTGTCCTGGAAAGTTACTAGGCATACCTAGGCGCAATGATTAACCTATCGTCCATCCTATAGGAGGAAAAGGTTTTGCAATGGCACTGTATGAAAACTATGGTGTTCTTATGGTGTTATAGAAGGCTTATAGGGTCTTTCAAAATGGTTTTCTGTTTTTGAGCCGGCTCTATAGAGGTTTATTAGGAGATAATGTAGCGGCTAAGGAGGTAGAATACATGCCTGCGAATTCAGGTGAACTTGGGTTTCAAATCCAGTATGATTATAAACTTTTTTTTTTTTAATATTATTGTAGAACATAAATGCAAAAGTATTGGTTTAAAAAATAATTACAATATTTTGTTATTAATATAATTTAAAAAAAAAATTTAATTACACTACCCTCTGTAGTTCAATTGCTCTAACATTTTGAAATGCACCAGAAAATAACGGTTTATTGTTTATAACAATTTAGATAAATAAACTAAATCTTTTGTTTACTTAAACGCTTCATGGGATTTGAATTCAAATCCGCAGATTTACAAGCAGATATTCTACTACCATAACCACTGCATACCCATAAATAATGCTTCCATGAAATAGAAGCACTATGTATCCATATAAAATGAAAGCAAAATATATCAAAACAGGAGTCTCGTTTTGAAAAAAAGAAAAAGCTGCAAGCCTTTTATAACACTACATGTATGCCACAGATCCCGCACAATACCATTCCAAACACTATTCCCCAATTTCGAATGATGCCAACTGCAATGCCATCGAAACAATAGGAATTCTTTCCCTGCGGATGTGCCACACGCTCTGAAGTGTTCAACGCAGCAACGGGATTTCGGTAAAAGAGAGAGAGAGAGAGAGAGAAAAAAAGGTTTGAAGGTTTACGGCAGCATCCGGCTGGTCGTTCGTCGATGAGCCAATCGTGATCACGCTCGGCTCGTTTCTTCGGTGATTCCAGCGCCGACGGGAACTACGAGGTGACCCTGATGACCAAGGCCACCGTCTACTATTCGGGATTGGTCGTCTGGCAACCGCCGGCCGTATATAAATCCTCCTGCTCCATCGACGTTGAGTTCTTTCCGTACGACGTACAGACCTGTGTTTTGAAGTTAGGCTCCTGGACCTATGACGGTTTTAAGGTGCCAAACGCCAACAGCAACGAGCACGATCGCCAGAATTTCAAATTCTTTCTTTATTGCTCGTCGTATCGTTATATATATGATCGGTCCTGACCCACTTTCTTCTTCTTTGTTTATTTATCTTTTCCTTTCTTTTCTTTGTTACTTGTTATCCTTTCGTTCACGTTTTTTTCCTCCAACTTTAGTTGACAAGTTTTACTCGTTTTTTCTTTGTGTTCCGTCAGAGAATGCCACCTTTGATACCCGTTGATCGTTTCTGCCGATGCGCTGGTCTTGGACGTCATACGTCATATTTATATACTATCTATTATATTTATATACTATATATATTTTATGTATGTGTATATGGGCAATTATGGTCACCCCGATTCGACACCTTCGGTAACCGTTTTGGAATTTCACAAATTTTCAACGAATATATTTGATTAAATAGAGACATTTTCTTTTATTTTTCTTTAGGATTCATTGTGATAGCTTTGAACATAGTTCCTGATATTTTTTACGTTTGTTGAGTTTGTTTTCTTTTACTATTTTGCATTAAAAAATGTTATTAATATACTGTACAGTTTTCTTTTTTAATGGCATTCACAGGTTTTGGAAACTGAACAAAAATATTTTGGTTAAAATAGCTCAAATAATGAATATTTATAATAAAAAAATTGAATTTTGTTGTTCTGAGATAATAAATAAGTCAAAATTATGGAATACATTTATTGTATAACATATATATTTTACACTATTTATTTTAAGACACTGTATTTTGTCTCAAAATAATTTTTTTTTTATTACACCAAACCCTCCTATAACACGGTTTCCATATAACCTGATTCAATAATCGCGACAGTTTTTATTCTTACATCATTGTTTCCTTGTAGCACGACTTAATAAACTTGGACGATCCTCGTATAACACGAATCTATTTCTATTACACTTCTGAAAGTTTCGTTTAGAAAGGAAATTAACTCTTTGGAGACATAATAATTATAATTATACACAAATATTACGTTCATAAAACTAATTTAGTCAATTTTTAATGTTTTATTGTTGCTTCGATAAATGCGATCCTACCTATGAACGTATATATACGTCGATCGTCTGTAGAAGCTTAACCGTGTTACATGAGGGTTGACTGTATCAATTCCGAGACGGTTACATGAGGTGTGAATCTCTAGTGACGTTCCCGGTGCATACACATACATCTCAGTATTGTTACTTGGTGTGGACTGCAGTGTTATTTGATTGACATTCGTCACGATGTCGTACGGTCAGCTCGTTTTTATATTACGTATTATTATTCTTGCGGTGTGCTCGAACGATTCTTACAGGTTTCGCGCATTTGTAACGCGATCTTTTGAAGACGGCTCGCGTCGACGTTCCTGCGAGGATCTAGATCGTTTGTCGATCGTCGCGCTTTTCATTTGACGACACGTTGACTGCTGTAAGGATGGCACCGCGTATGTGGACGGAGCGTAAGCTCCCGCGTTAGGCGAGAGAGACGAGCGGGATCGGTAGTAGGACATCGATCAAGATCGGATGTGTTCGACTCTTGCAGCAGCATTTTCCAATGGTTGTACGCGTCCGTACCGAATATCTCCGAAGATAAACGGAATTACACATGCGTGTGACTCACAGCTAGCGACGCCAGACATCGCCATAGCCATATGCTCTCGAAAACTGCGGATTTGGGTGTACCTGTACATTAGTTACTCCCCCTTAGATTTCGATTGTCTTTAAATATGTTATAGAGTTTGTTTTTCTGGACAAACTTTCCCTCTTGCGAAAATGTCGGACTAACTTAGTTTCCGAGAAATTCGCGAAAAACAGCCAATAGCAGCGCATTCGATTCGTGTATATAGGGTGATTCTCTTGTTAGTAGGCATAGTAGTCAAGAGGCAATTTTCAGCTCTTATGGCGCAATGAGGTACGGTCAATTGACCAATTATCGAAACTTTCTTTGAACTTTACTAGCGAGATAATCTCCCTGTAGCTGTGGGTCTGACGCAGCGTATGCGTAAGTATTGGTTATTAGCCTCCACCTTCTATTCGTAAATGAGATTCAGATGAGCTTAAAGATCCACGCGCATAAAAAACAATGTAGAATATTCGATAGTAAAGTTGATTAAGGATAGCTGAGTGAAAAGGAGATGGAGGGGAGGGGGGGTGGGTTTATGGCGTGCATTGCGCCATGTTGGACACGCTATAAATACTAAGACTCGTCGAATATGGAATTCCCCATGACATAATAGGTTGTTTCATTATTTGAGCAGTATGTTTCTCATTATAATTTCATATGTGAACGTATAAAGCGACTACATACTTACATCTGTAAGATGAGATCTACTCACAAACGATTCCTTCTAAAATTACATAAATTGTATTTAAAATTATCTTAAATTATCTAAAATTGATCTAAAGTATGCCTAAAATTATATGAAATTTATTTCCATATATTCAGAATCAGTTAAAATTATCTAAATGTTATCTAAAAGTGTTGTAAAATGATCAGTAATTTATCTAAAATCATCTAGAATTGATCTAAAACTTGTTTACTTATGTAGGGTTCTAAAATTACTTAAAAGTTATTTAAAACATGTACAAAATTATCTAAAATACATCTAAAATCAACTAAAATTATCTAAATTTTATCTAAAATTGATGTAAAATTATTTAGAATCTATTTATAATCATCTAAAATTTATCTAAACTTGTCTTATCTATTAAGGTTCTGTAATATTCCAAGTTTATTTAAAACGTGTCTAAAATTATTTAAAATTTATCTAAAATCGTCCAAAGTTATCTAAAGTTTATCTAAAATTATCTAATATTTATCTGAAACTTACTTAAACTTATCTACAATATATCTCGAACTTATCTGAAGTTATCTAAAATTTATCTAAAGCTTATCTAAAATAGCCTAAAATTATTTACAATCCATCTAAAAGTACGAACAAATTATATCAACCGCATTCTAAACATAGCAATCGAAGCATTAAAATAGATAATTAATCCTCCATGTCTAAAAAACATCTTACACAAAAATTTGTCAGTTTATTTCCACAATACAGCGATAGCAAACGTTTTAAATACTATTTTTAATGTTCAGCAGTCAACGTGGTACTCGACATCGTTTATTATTTTTCTTTTTTTTTCTTCTTCAACTTCTCGACTTTTCTAAAATCTGTGATCCTCGCTTTGACGAACGACTAGAATGAGCAGACACGTCGAACGGTTTCAAAAGGATACTTCGGTAACGAGCTTCGAAGCGTATCCAAGCTGGTCAAATCGTCTTGCTCCGTGACGTTAGCAGCTCGCTGGAAATCCGATCCTAGGATCCGATTGTTTATTTACCATAGCTGCCATTGAACTTTGAACGACACTGTACACAGCACACGTAGGGTACGGTGGGGGACAACCAACGACAAACATACAGTCAAACGTCCATTCACCATAAAGCGTAGGGTAGATGCATCAGTAAATGAACACGTAACAGTGATAGTAGGTACTGCTTTTTCTCCATTCTTAATTTAGTATTCAGACAAAAAGTAATTAATTTATCAATTATTATTGTTCATTCACTGATAAAATCCATATTTTTTATCTTTTCATTTATTCAACTGTATTATTTTAATTGTTCAAATTGAAGTTTATAAGAACATTTATCTAATTTATCAAACATTTATTGATATTATTATCATTTACTAGTTACAAAATGTCTGAGATGTTCGCTCATTGGTACATTTACCCTACCAGTAATGTAACCTGCAATTCGTTATCTCCGCCCCACGGCTATTTAACAGATTTCAAACAAAAATTAATTGTTATCGATGTCGTATCGAGAAATAACCTAAGTTATCAATTGTCAGTAAGTACAATATCTGTTTGAATAAATAATAATTGTTTGGTACATATCCAAATAAATGAGCACATAAAACTAAATGATTGTATTAATAATATTAATAATAATAATCGCGTGTTGTTTACTGTTATTGGCAGTATTATCATTAATCGGTAATATTAATTTATACATACGTAAATATTATCAAGCATGATTGGTTTTTATTTGAAACTGATAAGGGCATTTGGGTGGAAGGGGGGTAAAAAATCTCAGGTTACATCTTATGTTTAACCCTTTGCGGATTGACGGTGCATGATACACTTATATGAGGAGAATCGTTACAGTAACGTACATAGCGAGTATTAAAAAGGGCGCCGGTACATCTGTGACACAGCCCTGTCTTTATTCTCGAATTTTATTTAAAAATGCTGCAAGATGACAAAGTACAAAAAGATAAATAATTTAAATATAAAAAAATAATGTGAACAACACATTAGATAATATAAATAATATAATTTTATTTTAAAAAACTAAAGGAACTTTTAACATTTTTTAACACCCCGTAGTATGGAGCATTCTTTATTCAAAGGATTCGAGAATAAAGGCAAACGTTGTATATACAGGGTGTCCCATAATAGGTAATGGCTATGTGAAAAAAATAAGTCGAAACTGTAGAATAACATTCGTTTATATGCGGCTACGTTTTCGGGAATATTGAATTTGAAAATTCTTTGAAATATTTGTGAAGAAGTTCATTCACGGCGAGTAGGTAACAATTTTGTGAATTTAACGATTAATAAATGTTATAAATGAGTAAGTGCAAGCGTGAATGCTGCTAAAATCTATTATCAGTTGGTATTCTTCGTTATACCATCGCTTACGCGATTCCGACTGACAATGAGCCAGAATGGGTACAGTGGCGAGCATTGTTACACTTTCAACTAGGTCCATCGCATTACTGGTACAGTGGCGAGCATCGTAGACTTCCCCATAGAAAATGGTATCGCCAAATGGTAGAAGGAAACCTCACCGCAACGGGGGATGCTTAATTTAGTATTAATAATAATTATCAACTTACTAAATCAGTAATTTAGTCATTTGGTAACTTAATTAGCAATTTACGAGTATTTTGCTAAATTAGTAATTTAGTAATCGGCTGGGTTGAGTCTTCCAATTTAAGACGAATAATGAGGCCTCCTTCTTTTAAATCGCCATTTTCCTTAGGGAAACTTAGTGTATGCACTCGACACTGTACATTAGTATTTTGAGAATCATGAATAAAATCGAATGGTGGCCGAATCGGTAATCGAATCTGTTACCTGCTGAGTTGTTGAACAAATTATTGAATTATTGTTTTCCTTTCGGTAAACGATACTTTAGTACCAATATTCTTGAAGAATATTCAAACACAAGTTTTTTTAAACGAAGCCGTATATAAACAAATTTTTGTTCTATATTTTTTACTTATTTTTTTCATAAAAATTAAAATTATCCCATTGTAGGACACCCTATATGTAGGCTGTAAAAAGAATTGACAGGTTTCACTTAGTAATTGCCTAAAAGGAAAATTGTTATTTTCTTTTAAACTGGCTGACAGGTATATTTTGCAATTTGGAAATCTATCTTAACTATCACTCATTCTCTTTTTACAATAGTTTATTTAATTTCACTAAATATAGCTAGAGCGCTTCGTCCGCAAAGAGTCAAACATCGATCAACTCTTTGAGTACTAAAAACATATAAGAATATATACATGTATCCAATGCATTTTAAAATATCAAACATTTTTTTGTTTACGATTAAAGTAATTAAAGAATTAAAGGGATTAGATCACAAATGGATGTTTCGACTGCAGGAATCAAAATTTCGGCGAACATAACCCTTTCCTGGACTGGTTCGAAATGAACACCCTTGACTTTCCATGATAATTTCAAAATTTTTAATTCTATGGAATCCAAAAGAAAGTATCGTATATGAACAGGATGCAGAGTTTATTATTATATTCCCCATTTAATTTTTATCTGAGTGCTGGCTTTAATATGTCCAATATACACGGTGGATCTTCGACCATGTATGCTAGTAGACACAGCCTCAGAAGACTACTTTGAAGCAAGGATAAAATTTTCCATATGACGTCGCGCGAGGGCAAAATCTACAAAATAATTTTACTTTCAGAGGAATGCATGTACGAATAATGTACAGAAACATAATTTTCAGCTTATAACATACACTACCGCTCATAAGTGTTTAGGCACTCCTCTTTTCATGTATTATTGATACAGAATTACATTTACTAAAAAACATAATGAAATACTTATCTAAAACGCAATTCTAAAACACACCCATGTCTAAATATATATTTTTATATATTATCTAGACACCCATTATATCGGATTAATTTCACTACTCTTTACCTGAGCTTGGCCGGATTGTTGCTTTGTTGCTTAAACACTTATGAGCGGTAGTGTACAAGATTCGTGGCGTTAATGCGAACAGCAATAATTACTTCATCTCGTGACGTCACGTGTGGACAAGATTTCCTGTTATCTTTGCTTCACTTCGACTGGTGAACCCGTACATGTATGTACACAGGGTATGCATTGCACGAAAAAGTTTTATATACAGATGTTGCACGATCTGAAGGAGTACATTATTTAATGTATTAATTTTTTTTATAAGTGAAAGTGTTTCTTGTTTTTTTAAACAGAGTACTATATTTTTTATACCAAAATATGGAAGAATGTCAAATTCTGAGTAAAAGAGTATTGGCCTTCATTAGCCCTAGACCTAATAACTAACGAGTAATTTCACTTTGTTTCCTGAAAATTGTCTTCGCGTAACATCAAGTTAGAAATTCAACCTCATCACGGATTTCCGCAGGGCAGCGAGATGTTTACGCGGCAATGTTTGTTAACATGGATGATATAGTAGCAACTTTTCGTGCAACGCGTACTACTTTGAAAGTTAAGAGCTGTGCAAGTTGCGTGGACCACCCTGTATAATACAAGCCATGTCTACAAGTATGGTAAAACGATAGGTGCTGCTAAAAACCTACTTTTTTATATAAAATTGAATGGTACAATTTTTTAACGAAAGAATTTCATACATCAAAGACATAATAAATAAACAAAAAAAAGGACAGAATAATTTTGTAACTCTTGGCGGAATAACGATTGTTTATTTATAAATCCGCCACTCAGTTTATAATTCAATATTATATTATAACATTTAATGCATACTCGTTTTCTTAATTGGCCACTTATGGGGCTCAGTCATTGGGGTAAACCTAGTCCTTAGAAGATCTTAGTTCGTCCCTGATTCTGGAACAAAAGGATGCTGATCTTGCCTAAGGAAAATGGCGCCGCAGTAGGAAGTAACTTCTCTATAAAGGGAGTTGGTTAACTTAGCAAGAGTAATTACCAATTTATTAAATTAACAGTTTATTAACCACCAAATTGCTAATAACCGTCAAATCAGTGATTTAGTAATTTGATAACTTAATTAGCAATTTACTAGGACCTTGCTAAATTAGTAATTTAGTAATTTATCAATGGACCATGAGCCAGGTTAATTATCTAGGTTATGTACAAAGTAATTTTTTGAGGCCTCCTCCTAAGTCGCCATTTTTCCTAAGGAAGTGTAGCATACCGGACACTCAAGTACAATATTTACTATTTCTATAATAATTAATAAAACATACACGTAAAGTTTCTATAACTAGAAAAATAATAAAAATATTTGACTGTCTTCCAAAAACAACAATTTTTTCATTGTACCACTATCAGTTCTAAACATCGACCTGTCCCCACCTCCCAGGAAAGGGTTAAAGTCGCAAGACCAGAAAGAAAAATTTGTCATGGTATTCGACTAGATAAGAAAAAGAGGGAAACATAGATTGAATCACTTGCTGTGATACACGGGTAAAAGGAACGCTACGAAGTTCACTGTTCTTTTCATTCGTTGGCCAACACACACAAACACACACACACACACACGCATACACACATACACACACGTATATTACGCATATCTGTGCATACATAGCATGAAAATGGTCGAGCATGTTTCATGGAAGCATCGCTTATAAGCTGAGTGTGTAGCGAAACGAAGAATTGAATGTAGAAAAAAAAAGAAAGGGGAAGGGTTAAGGTTCCCGTAAAAGGCTCGGTAAAAAAAAAAAGGGAAAAAAAAATGTTGAGCAAGCAAGAACGTTTGTCATACCACTCTTGTTCTTTCCGTTTCCGTTTGTCTTCGAAACTTTATCGTCAGCTAGCATCCTGCAATTTCCGCTGTGGTTCCTTTTGCGTCCATAAATTCGCGGGAAATACGAGAATGCTTAATCGTAAATCTGTTTCTTTTTGAGCATCGTCAGGATATTTGCAGAATATAAACAGTCCCTAGCCTCATAGTTTTTTTTTTAACAACTGACCTTTCCAATTCGAGTAGGATATACAGGGTGTTAATTTGAAGCAACGATCTTGTTGAAAACATGATAACCTACACCAATTTTTTATTTTATATATATATATATACGTTGCTCGGAATAATAGTGGTGTATCCTCAATTAAATTTCGCAAAAGCTTGTTTTAGCACAAAAGATTATAATAGGAGTGCCATCACTGTTATTCTGAATCATTTGTAAGTTAAGGAAGTGACTCTGGTGGAAAAATTCAACGATGTTATTATATACTTTCTCTATGGAAAATGATGACGTAGGGGAAGGTAATCCTAACACCTGTTTCAGTATTCGAAGAGTATTAAGATTAAATATTCTGTACTAGTTAATTTAGTAACTACTAATCACTAAATTACTAGTTATTATTAATTTAATAATTGACCAAGACATCTCCTACGGCGCCATTTTCCCCGCGGAAGTCTGTGGCATTCGCCAACGCACAAGAAGAATAAATAGATCCACCGTACACTACCCACACTATAGTGCAAACTGTGAGAAAGAGAGGCTAGATACGCGGTGAAGCTTCCTCTTTCTTACAATCGTGCTACAGTATACAACACTGAATACCCGCGTGTAATATAAAAACAGCAAGCTCCAGGCTTTAAACATCAACGTATAAAACACATCCGAAGTGAAATATTCGCCCGAAAAATGATCAGAAAATAAAAAATGTAAAATGGATTAAAACGTCCAACTATTACTTTATATTTAGAGATTTAATATTAATTGGGACGTTGCGAGGCTGGGACGTTCCTGGTTTTATTATGAGAATTATTCAACTTTCGACGGTCAGATAACAAGAGAAATGGTTATAATTTCGAAAGTCATGATATCTGTTTATATTATTACCAATCGTAACATAATACACCACGATCGAACGGTCGAGCGTTCATTACATTTTATGCTACACATTTCGTAGGAATATTTACACGATTGATTATATTTGCACAGTTTGGTACACATCACGGTTTCATAGTACGTTTGCCGATTCTAACCCGAAAGCAAACGCAAGAATTATAACCGATGCAATTACGGCTTGCGTCTTGCACATGTCACGACGACGCGGCGTGGCGTCCGTTCCCCTTCCACGCGGAAATTGCCTATAGGATAGTGCGGATAGAGAAGGATAATTGTGAAGAAGGAAGAGAGGTTGACCGCGTATCTATTGCCTTCCCTTCGGATCTCAGTCACCTCTGCTTCCACGTATAGGGGCTCGCACTCCGGTATGGGTAGAGCTGAATGGTTGCAAGCTTCGTGCTGTAGCCGAGGTGAATATCGAGGTACGTTTTGTGACCGGGTCAGGTTGACACGAGCCACTCAACAAGTCAGCGACTCGTCGTTGCCAAGTTAAAGCCGCGGCTACACTGCGCTTCTCTCCTAAGGGCATTTTAAAGCGGATCTTCGCACTGTGCCGCCGCATGACTTCAAATTTTCGGGACAAAATATATATTTCTTACTATTCGTCACTTTCGACAAATAATTATCAGAATTGCTTCAGATTTTTTATTTTAAATTACGAAATTGTAAGTTCACCTTTATCGAGTAATAATACAAATTATTTTATATGCTAGTTTACGTTTTATGTTCTGTGTATTTTGCTTTGTTTTATTTTCAATTTGGAAGTTTTAACAGAATTTTTTTTTTAATTTTTAGTTCCAACACTTTCAATTATTCGAAAATTAAAATTCAAGCTTAATGCAGACTTTTTTTTATTATTTTTAACTTTCTGTTTTATCGTATAAGAATACAATGCAGTTTGTTAAAAAATGGAAACGTTATGCAAAAACTGCCATATGATAAATTAATTATCTACTAATTATCATTCGAAATTGAGTTCAAAAAATGACAAAAGATCTGTCTCGAAAGGATTCGGTTTTCTCCAGTCGGTTCTAAAAATTCTCAGATCAAAAGAAGAAATTAAAACCGAATTAACAAGATTATCTTCGACAACATTCTGCTCTTCATATCTTCGCTGGCTCGCTTGAAAAATAGATTTTTCTGGACGCAATCTCTGGGGTATTCTTAGTTGTATTATCATGGTTGTTAGCGGAAGTGGTCGATCTATTTTTAACGTAGTTGCTGCTAGGTAGCTTGTGCTGGGCTGAATTAATTTTGCACATTTCTTGTTCGTGTTAAGCTCTTCCGCCGTTTCTGCTACCATTTAAGGATCCGCATTAAAGGCCCGGAAATAATTCATCCACTTTCGATCCGTAAATCGTCGATTCCTGAAGTACTGAAAAAGGTTAGATGTACTAAAAGCAATCATAAAAATGAATAAACGAACAAGAATTGTGACGTCCATAGAGAAGCTGAACATACATGCCCGCCATCTTGTATTCTTATGGATATGTACCCTAATTAAAGCCACACTTGTAACTTCCTCATTTCGGATAGAGTCGATGTTCCTTCTTTTTTTTTTTTGGAGCATCAAATCCTGGCCATGTCAATCACTTTTAAAAGGCTGCTATCCTTGTTCCGCCGGTGATCACAATAACAATGCAGCACTCGGTTTTATTTGGCGTCTCTTTGTGTCAAGATACGCTCGGTCGCTTAGCCAAGCCGACATTAAACAGACAACGGGTGGTGCCGTTTCAGGATGGAACGTACCAGAACACTGGGACGTAATCCCAGGTTTCTGTATTTATTTATTTATTTGTTTATTCAAAGGGATCATTTTCTTTATGTAGGCTGGTTAAGGAAATAAGAAGTCTGGGAAGGATGTATCTGTTATAATACAGTTTCAAGATTGATGGACTTTTTTAGGGAAAATGATGGCACAGGGGAAACAAGTTTCATTTTCCTGATATTCAAAAGTTAATAAAATATGATATTTTGAAATTTTTAGGTTTTTGTACTTTCGGATTTTCATATTTTGAGGAGTTGCAGTTTTTAATGTTAGAATTTTGAACTTTTCACAATTTAAAGATTTCGGATTCTGGGATTTTATTCTATTAAAGTTTTAGAATTCAGAAATCTCGCTGTTTTGGTATTTTGAGCCCTGAAAATTTTCAAGCTCCAGAATTTTTAAGTTAAAAAATTTCAGTACTTGGAAATTTGTATCCTTTGAAACTTTTAAATTCTCAAATTTCAGAATATTTGAAATTTGACAGTTTTGAAATTTAGAAGTTCTAAAATTTCATTATTTTGAAATTTTGAAAATCTTTTCAAATGTAAATGGAATATTCGTCTCACCAGACGTAACCTTAACCTATTTTCCCTACATTGTAATTTTCCTAGAGAAGTCTATGGTACTCAGCAATATATATTAGACTGCAAACTTGGTCATGCCAAGTAAGACAAATTGGTGCGGTAGTGAAGATGATCATTTGTCAATAGGTGAAAACTTTCAGCACCAAACCGTACCACGTTTTAGGTATACGTTACATTTCAATATTAATAATAGTATAAATTAAAAAAAAAACACATAGTAACTAGACTTTATACGTTTATGCAAATACTTATATTTACAGAACACAGAAAAGTGAGATTTAGGTAGGTTAGATTATGATTATATTCTCATTAGTTTTTAGTACATGAACTACCCATCCTATCTATGTTTACCTATTGACAACATGCTATACTATGTTCGCAGTCTAGTGTATTGCATAGAAATCTGTGGTTCAGCACCTCTACGCTGCGCCAAAAAGAGATCAGGGTCAACCTGTCGATGTGTAACGCCCTCACCGATTTTGATGATTTTGAAATATAATGTAAAATTCGATATTTTGAACAATTTCTTTTTATACATATAACTAACGGTCTCGCTTACTTTCCGAGATATTCGCGAATGTATGTTGAAATTCTCTGTAATGGTAAGAATATTCTTTTGCGATTATCTCGGAAACTAATCAAGACCGCTCATTACATGTATAAGAAAAAGTTGTTCAAAATGCAAAATTTTACAACATATTTCAAGATCATCAGAATCCATGAGGGCGTCATACATCGACAGGTTGACCCAAATTTTAATATAATTTGTAAATTAAGTTTGGGTTTAGTTTCAATATAGAATTAAAAGTACTCATAATTGTTCATGGCATATTTTCATGAGATATTCGCGAAAAAGATTTTTACCACTTCAGAGAACTCGAGAATATTTGAAATATATTACTAAACAAGATCGTCAATTAAATGTATAGGGCACAGTTGTTCAAAATGTAGGATTTCACACATATTTAAAAATCATTAAAATCCACGAGGGCGTCATACGTCGACAAATCAAGGCTGACGATCACTTATGATTCCTCGAAGCTTTCGAGAGGCGTGTTCGAAAGGGCCGTCATATTTTTCGGATGCAGTACGCTCAGCTTGAAGTTTGCTTTGTAAGCAGGTTCGTCCATGCAAGGAAAAAAGTTCTTTGTGCGTGATGCATAGCGAAGTAGGTAGCCACGAAAGGGATGTAGAGGAAAATAATAATAAGCAGAATCATCACTTTTCTGCATTGTTTAAATAATAAAGGAAAAAATAATAATATAACTTTTCACTGCATGCAAATTGTAATATAATATTTCTTCAAAATAGACTTAAAAAATTTCAAAATAAGAATATCAAAAAATCTTTTATTAAAATTTGCTATTAACAAATTTGAATTTACTGCCCTCAAAACTTTTATTTTTCTTAAAACTATATTTTTGCATTTCACAATTTGAAAATTAGGTACCTCAAGTATTATACTTAATGTATTTAATTACGACACTGTTACTGTTAATAAATACAAAACTCGTAAGGAAATCGTATCACTCTTTCCTCTCCAGAGGCGAATCCAACAACTTGCTCGATGGAGGTAAAAGTCAAAGCGGACACTTTACCAATACTTGTTTCGAATTATTATTTTTTCCTCAACGTAAGCTACAAAAAGAAGTAATTACAGATCAGATGTTGTCAATTTTACAACCAAAATTCAAATAACTTTTCGAGATTATCATTTTCAAAATACATCGAACCGAGCGTTATTAAAAATGATAAAAAATAATAAAATAAAATAAAATAAATATTCTATTTAACAACGACTAAATTTCTGAAAGGAAAAAATAGTAAAAAGTTCCATCGCTATTTTATTCTCGGACTATGTGTATATGTGTGTCAAAGATTTCGCCCTCGTGAGATGTCACACGGATGATTTTATCCTTGCTTCAGTCATCCGCCGCCATCTCTATAAGTAGACGTAGTCGAAACAGCCTGGTGTATTAGCCCGGCTATGAGAGAACGAACACGTGCAGCAGGATACGTTAAAATATCAATTATTATATCGTGACTGTAGAATTCTTCAAGAGTAAAATATAGGTCGCTCGATAATTCCGCCTGATCGGACGAAGCTATTTCAACGTGGAATTCATTAGCTCGATTTATCTCGATCTGCAGCTACTGTCAGCGCTATTTCCGGCGGGCTACTTCCTCCTCGCGCTTGACGATGAATGCCTTGTTCTTCATACGCAAATAGAAAATCTGCAGAGCAGCTAAATACGATAAAGGTAAATGCCTGTTATGATGGATACCATTTATGACTCTTAAAATTGAATAGGAATTATTTTAAAAAAAGGAATCAGAAAAGGAACTTCAGTTTCGTAATTACTGAGAC
Organism: Anthidium xuezhongi; assembly: GCA_022405125.1. NCBI lineage: Eukaryota > Metazoa > Arthropoda > Insecta > Hymenoptera > Megachilidae > Anthidium > Anthidium xuezhongi. Next base: position 691,177 of record CM039637.1, read on the forward strand.
AGGATGAGTGATGGCGGTAGTGTGTGTGTGTGTGAGTGGGGAGAGGGACTAGATGGCGCTGTGGCATAGCAGTCTTGATAACTTAATTTTGGGTTTTATATTTTAAAAATAAGTTAAAAATATTTTTAATACATAATCCTTCAGCACAGTTTATGGAAATATAAAAATAATAACAATTTAATGCGATATACCATAATATTTCAATTTAATATACAGGGTGTCCCAGAACTAGTTTAAGAACTGGAAATGGGGGGTGGCTGAGACCATTTTGAACAACAATTTCCTTTGCAAAAATGTCAAATGGAGCTTTGTTTTTGCATTATTAAGAAAAAACACTGATCAATCAGAGCGCGAGTATAGCGCGCACTCAGAAGCATGCGTGTAGCTTCGAGCTGTAATGTTTGGGCTAGGTTCTTACACTAGTTCTGAGACACCCTGTATATAGAATTAATATAATGTAATTTTAATATAGATATACTACGTTATTTAAAAATAATGTAAATTTGGTAATATAATATCATTCGAATTTGATATAATTTTATTTAAATATAAATATATTAAGTCATTTAAAGATAAAGTAAATTTAATTTCAATAACTATTTTAATATAATATGATAAGAATTTAATACGATGTAAATTAATTTAAATATAATATAAATTGAAATCTAATAACTATTGCAATCTGAATTAAAATATCCTTTAAACTTAACAGTTAATTAGCAATATATTATTCTTTGAATTTAAAGTAATATTATTCTAATATAAATATACTTCATGATTTAAGTATAAAATAAATTTAATTTTAACCAGTATTACAATATAAATATAGTAATGTATTTAAAAAATGAATATACTACGTCGTTTCAGAACAATACAAATTCAATTCTATTAAGTATTACACCATAAGTTAAACATTATCATATCCTTTGAACTTGATATAATATTATTAAATATGCTACATCATTAAATATGGTATAAATTAAAATTAAACTCAGTAACCTAATATTATTTAAATATACGTACTTTGTCACATAAATACCTCGTCATTAAAATATAATAGAATTTAAATTCAACTTTAATAACCATCATAACGTAAATTAGTGTTACAGCATTGGAAGAAAATAGGGGTTCAAATAAAGAGCCCGGTAGATATAACTTGACAATACGTGTATGTCGATGTACAGTTGGAGGCAGAAGACAAAGGTGTAACCATGAGCAGAAGCTAATATAGGAACAATATAGATGGCGCACCATTGCCGCTTTAATCTATTCCCAATAATCATATTTTAAACTTAAAAAAAGTATACATTTTAAGTATAAACACACTATACTACTTAATCATATCGAGCAGAGAAAAGGATCCAGATTCTTGGAAATCAAATTTTAAATAGTTTCTTCCGTTTGTACACAGTCAACCTGGACGTATCTCTTCGATATTACTCCCCTCCCCTTCTTTCTCTATTCAGGAATACAATTTTCGAAACTCGATCGACCCATCAAACGCAATTTGTCGTTCGACGTTGAAACTAAGAGTAAAACTGATAGAAGAGAAGTTGGGCGGTAGGGGGGGCGAGGGGGGAAAACCGATAACGACTTTTCCAGAATTCCCTTCGTAAATGGATTTTTACGCTTTCGGTCACAGTTTGCAGTTATAGACGTCGCAATGTGAAAAATAAAGTTGTTAATTGTTCCTTTATACGTTTCTTCGGCTCTTTCGCTTTTCTCAATTCCAGGGGAGGCGGGGCAAATGAAAGTCACTTAAGGGGAGAAACCTTAAAGAAATACTCGACTTTTATTTAAAAATCGCTTATTGATAGATTTGTTGGATTGAAAAAGTCTTAAAAAAGCAACATAGCAATTGTCGCTTGGCTTTAGTTTCAGAGACATGCGCGAAAACACACCGGTCTGCAGAATGCTGCCCACTCCATTGACATTCACAGCGGGCTCGCGATAACTGCCTGCTCGATAATCGCCTGATAGTAACGCCCTGTGCTCCAACGAGGCACAGCCCACTCTGTCGTCGCTGTTAGCCGACAAGGCTGCCCGACGTCCGCTTTCGCACGTAGACTGTGCAACGCTCGCGTAAAAAATTCAAAGCGTGGTTCCACTCGTAACGTGTTTCTCGGTTCGGAGTCGAGGTCCGGCCGCTCGTTTTTATAATTCACCGAACAAAGAAAGAGAAGGATAGAGCGAAAGTCGTCATCGAACGATTCCGCCGCTTCTCTTTGTCATCGCTATACGCATATGTGTAAGCAGCGTACTATTGGCGCGGGCTAATCACGTGTTCCTTGAACGGCCGGCCTCCAGGCTCCGCCCCCAGGTAAATATCGCGAGTCCGCTGCACTTGAATCGACATATGCCTCGCAAGATACTTGAATGGCTATGATTGCAATCACCTCCCTTATAGATTAGGGTGGTTGTTGCCTAATGAAACTGGATATCTACGTACTTATATGAATTTTATCTTTTAAGGTGCAATAGTGTGTATCATAAACGGCTAATTACCCTTAATTGCCCGGATTCTTATTAAATACATAGACAGTCATGTATGTACAACAATTAATTAATTAAGTTTCATAAAATTTTAATAAAAACAACTTCCCTCTTCTTGAAGTTTGAATATTTCGTTGTATATATTAATAATTTTATGGAGAAGAGAGTCAATTAATGAAAAATTATTGTAAATAAGGGTCAAGATGTCAGAGATTAGAAAAAGGGTTATATCATTTCTTTTATTAAATTTAATATCTCAGTAATTAACAAATATGACTGCTGGTAGTTCTAATTCAACGGCCAGAGCTGTATGCCTATTAAATTTGAGGGTCATTAAATGAATAAAAAAATAAATAAAGCCCAAGGGTCGGGAAAAAAGAGGGTGTTACAAGTGTTTAATTATAACGCTGGAATTTTACTACCGGCCGTGAAACTAATTAAGGCAAGTTTGACGTTTAGAATGATAAATGCGGGTCGCATCTGTCCACGCGCGCGAGCGTGCAGTTTTAACCGCAATGTGGTAAACTAAAATCAGTCATACGGATGAGATTAATTAAAAAGCCTTGCGAGCATGAGGGATTATTTTTATCGGGGCTGAAAATCTTAATGAACCTTACCGGCACGACGACCACGGCTCATAGAGACTCGTCGGGTTAATACGCTCGAAAATAGCATCACAGTTGACTTTGCGAACGATGTGCAATTAATCGTGAACAGGCTCGTTGCACTTCATCAACAAAAAAAGCTTCTTCTCAAAAATGATTTCCAACTGAGGTATGAATCAGATTTTTCTTGAACATGATAAGTGGATACTCATAAAATCAACAATAATTATGTACCAGATGTTGGGGTTATTAGTATGTATATTATCATCGAAAAGTTTTAGATTAATGAAGAGAACTAAAATAGTTTAAAATATTCGAAAAAGAAAGTAGGCAAATATAAATTAACCGAACTGTTAAAGTATTAAATTATTAAACTGCTAAATTATTAAATCAAATCATTGAATCGCTAAATCTCTAAATCACTAAGTGATTAAATCATTAAACAACTAAATTACTAAACCACTAAATCACTAAACCACTAAATCGCTAAACCACTAAACCACTAAACCACTAAACCACTAAACCACTAAATCACTAAATCACTAAATCACTAAATCACTAAATCACTCAATCACTAAACCACTAAACCACTAAACCACTAAATCACTAAATCACTAAACCACTAAACCACTAAACCACTAAACCACTAAACCACTAAACCACTAAATCACTAAATCACTAAACCACTAAACCACTAAACCACTAAACCACTAAATCACTAAATCACTAAATCACTAAATCACTAAATGACTAAATCACTAAATCACTAAACCACTAAATGACTAAATCACTAAACCACTAAATGACTAAATCACTGAGTCACTGAGTCACTGAATCACTGAATCATTAAGATACTAAATCACTAAATTATTGAATTACTAATTTAATACGTTACAAGTAAATTACTGGTATACCATTTTACTAATGAAATTACTAAATTACTAATCCACAAGTCTGTTAAATCGCTAAATAACTAATTATTAAATTACTCATTTACATATTTAACAAAGTACAAATAAATGACTAACTTAGCAAATTATTAGCTCAAGTACTAATTACTAAGTTATTAAATTACTAGTTTAACAGGTAACAAGCAAATTATTAATTCTTATATTACTAGGTACGTAGTTATTAGGTTACAAAACTACTAAATTGCTAAATCGTAAACTCACTAAATCACTAGTTGTTAGATCGCGAACTCACTAAATTAATGAACAACTATATCACTAATTGCAAAACTGTAAAGTAACAAAATTACTATATTGCCATGATTAGGCGTTCTAGGAGCAAGGATCGTGAATCAGGATGCGTAATGGGTAGGATGAGTAATTGTGTAAGGAAGGATGAGCCAGGGTTTGTGATAATAGGAGATGTGCAATTGGTGAAACATTCGGCAAACATATTTATATGTAGCGATATCCAACATATTCTAAATAAATTTTAATGACTTTTTTGAATTTTTACAAAATATTTATCAATTTCTTAGGTATAGCTCCAACGCTCTTATGAAACAGACTGTACATAAGTCTGTTTCACTTCACGATAGTGAAAGAAGTTAAATGACGACCGCGATCGTGATTCTGCGATCAGTGTGAGAAATCAGCGTTAGTGATTTTACGCGCCTTCTCTAGTGACAATTCACAGCCCCTGTCATAATCACAGGTACTAATGTCGGGGGAGCGTGTGTTTACAGGAGCGCAACGCGATTAAGTCGATTTAACTAGAAGCCTCTGATGTGGCTGATAAAACGGCGTACCTGTTGAGTGGTCTCTGGAGGCTTGTTAGGTACAGGTTACGAATGTCTGTGTGCCCGCGGTTACTGCCAGAAAGTAACGCGATTAATTTCGGTTTGAATTGCTAAGCAAAATTCACGGTGTGATGAATCCCGCCACCGTTCACGGAACTTCGCCAACTTCCGCGGTCTCCGATCCTCGGCATCGTAAATCCTGCCACCAAACGCCGTTTCTATAGCCGTCGATTCGATTTCGTGGAAAGAAAAACGATACTGCCACGTAACTTAAACCTGCCACCGACTGCCAACGGGAACTGAAACTAAGCACAAAGCGCTGAACCAGATAGACGTTTCACGAACTTTGGAGAACAGATTTTAATAACTTCAATTTAAATGATGAGTACAACATTTCGGAAGTAATATGTTAACTCTGGACATTTTTCATTGCTTTTTATATCTGATAATAAAATTAATTCAAGGATTTTGTTTTAAAAATAATAATAAAATAAATGATATTTGTGTAAAATATTACATTGGCTGTCGAAGTTACAATATGTCGTCGTTGGCACCAAAAGGGATTCAGGTAGTTTCCTTTTCTAGAAGTATTTCAATATGTGAGGTTAAGTTTTTTTTCTTGTACTCAATACATTTTTTAAAAAAATTTTGTTCGATTATTGTAGTTGATAGTTTATGTAAAAGATGTTTTTTTATATGGTGGCTTATGGTTAACAAGTTACTGCATCACTCCATTATTACGTCACTAACTTTGATATATCGCTAAATTGTTAAATTACTAAGTTATATCACTATGTTACTGTATCATTAACTTATTATGTCCCTAAAGTACTATATCATTAATTTGCCATATAACTAAAGTAATATATTACTTAGTTGATATATCATTAACTTACTATATCGGTAATTTATTGTGTCGCTAACATAAGTAATATATTATCTCACTAAATTACTATATCATTCACTAAATCACTAGGTTGCTGTATAATAAACAATAATTAAATTACTATATCATAAAGTTACTAACTTATCAATAAGATACTACGTCAACAAAATTTTACATCACCAGAATGCTATGTCATTAACTTGCTATATCGCTAAATTGATACATCATTCGTTTTCTAAATCATTATAGTAATATATCATTGAGGTGCTATATCACTAAAATGCTATTTCGATAACTAACTATATCAATGAAATTCCACTAAATTTCCATATCACTAATCTGATGTATCATTAAATTGCTACATCAATAAATTACCGTATAATCCAAGTATTCCAGCCTTAATTGTTATATCACTAATTTTCTGTATTATTACTAAACCATTATATCGCTAATTGCAAGTTACTGCATCACAAAGTCGTTATATCACCAAATTAACGTATCACTAAATTTCAATTTTTTCGTCACTCACACTAAAATGTAGAGAAAAGTTATTCTTCCTTATAATGTATCAGATTTTCCTTGACATTTTTAAATGTTGTTTCCTAATATCGCAACAAATTCTTATAAAAAAGAAAAAACTTTCTAACAAATTTAACATACACTATTTGGTAATCTACAAAACACTGATTAATATACTTTTTTTAATTTTCTTTAAACTCACTAAATCACTAAATTAATAAATCACTAATTGTTAAATCGTGAACTCACTAAATTACTGAATCACTATATCACTAATTGCAAAATTGTAAAATGACTAAATTCTAAGTAAAGTCACCTAAATATCTCTTCAGGTTACGTAGTATGCACGATCTCAATGCACCAATATCTGGTAAGAATATTTTTCTCGAAGTTTTTTGACACATGACTATATTTTTTTTTAAATACAATCAGATATCTATTATATGACCTTGATGACTCCAAAAAAATGACCTTGAGAAAAAATTCTAGGTAGATATTGGTTCCTTGACCCGCGCACCTTAAGTAACAAACATTTTTGCGTTACAATAACCTGAAAAGATATGTAGGTGGCCTTGTTTATAAAAGACCACCCTGTATAGTTGTCCGCTCACGCACCATTTACAACGCATACAATCATTGTCACTCGATTACAAATCACTATCGTGGCTTCCATCGGTCCAATAATCCCCGCCTTAAATATCTTAATGTCGCGCGAACGAATAAATATCGAATAAAATAGAACTGGGACAGAAATATTATAAAGCGGCAGAATAAAGGAATCGATGGGATTCGCAGCCAGAAGAGAGAAGAAAAAAGGGACATTTGGCAAAGTTGCCAACCTCTCCAAGTGCTCCCGTTCGAGTGTGCTTCCCGAATCCTACCGTGAAATCTATGAACAGAATATAGTATTTATCCTTCCGTTTCCCGTATCGACCCGATCCAAGATTCTGGACTTGGCCTCCGTTCTGCTGAGACGAGAGATTCAAGATTTGTCGCTGAATTATTCCGTACTATTGAAGCTCGATAAAGATTAAATTAAAGAGTTGGTGGAAGGGGGAGGGGGAACGAAGCTTCTATTTTCTTCTGCACCTGTTTTTTTAGGTATTTTCAAATGATGCGTTTATTATATGAATTAATTTTTTATAAGAAATATTAAATATTTGGGGGGCAAAAGAATGAAATATAAACAAGTTGTGGTGAAGAACGTTTTATTAAAATGTAAAATAAATTTGCGATTTTTATATTTTTGTTATGCAAAATTATTTATTAAAACTTAATAATCATAACTATTTGTAAGTGCTGTTAATAATATATTTGTTATCATTTGACTTTATTTATTTTCCTATTTGTTCTCTGTAAAATTATTTATTATAATTATATAAATATTATTAACTTTTTCATTTTTGTTGAAATTTAATAATTATATTTATGTTTTGTTCTTGTTATGTCAAATTATTTGTAAATATGTAATGATTTTATATTTATATTTATATTTATATATCCTTATCAATTTAAAAAAAAATTAGAAAGTAATTGTTACATTCCTTAATTAAAATCCATTTATCCAACCAACCGGTTTTAAACTTTTTTTTTTTTACTTTCAATAATAACAAAAAAGAAATTGAACTATTAAAACTGAAAGACGATAAAAATCTGTCAAAAACAACTTTTATTCTTCTTCTCAGAATAACTCAATAAACATAAACAATTCTCAGATTTTTTAATCTTGCAAATTTTTGTTTACGAAAATTAAATAAAACACCTTGTAGAATAAAATACCCATTTAATTGGTAATTACTATTAATTATTTTTCATAATTATTAAAATTGTTATCAATAAAAATAGACGGAACTTAATTGTCGAGAACAGAGTGAAATAAATGGCAATTATTTGGGTCTCTTAGCCTACATTAAAACACTCCCTCGCAGTCTCGGTATTGAGCACACCAGTCGTCGTTTTGTATTTAATTATTGATAACCGAGCAATTGCATAAGAATCGATTGGTACAAATTATTATCCCGCTAATTGTGCGACGTTCTTGTGTATTATCGTTGCTTTTGAGAGGTCTCTGTCGATACCTTTGTGTGTATGAAGCCAGGGCCGGTTCTAATAGGCGTGCACGCACGAAAGTCCCTAGACATGCCCGAAAGAACAATAAATTATTCACTCAAATAAATTATTCGTTTCTGAATCGAACTAACTTTAGATCGACGAGAGTGACCAACGGTCTAGCACCGGCCCTGTACGGAGTTACTGCTTGTGTGCACCGTTCTGCGTGCATACAAATATTGTGTTTTTTGGATGTGCAACGTTCGACAGACTTTGAACCAGTTAGCAATCAACGATACCGTGCAAAAGAATTTTCTTTTCAGGAACATATTGTTGCACCGGGCGACAAAGTTCCTAGAATCGGCCCTGAACGTCATCGGACGCACGGACTTCTATACGGGGTGGTCCAATTAAATATCGCCATCTGAGGACCAACGTACTGCAAGAACGTTTGTTTCTCTTCAAAATTATTCTTTTCAAGACATTCCTGTTTGTTTTTAATTACATCCTGAAGATTGGAGTTAACCTCTGAACATTAAAGATAAAAAGAAACCTTGAAAGGAAAAGTATTTTTACAGTGTAACATCTTCCAATGTCTTTCAAGTCGTATATTTAAAAAATAGTTATCTTAATGCGCTACACCGCAAACATACTAATACATACTTGTACTGAAAAATGGCGGGAATAGAGTAGAAACCTAACCTCAGTTTCTTTCTTCTATAAGCATCCGCAGTCAGATTATCGCATTTTATCAAATTTGTACTGTTATTAATATTACAAAGTGGTACAGTTACCGAAAATTTGTACCTCTTGACAAATATGACCGTCATTCTACCATTACACCAATTTAACTCATTTAACACAGCCAGGTTTACAGTTTAGTGTATCGTATAGAAGTCCGTGATTGTAATTTCTTTGATTCACTACGGTTTTTAATGGCAGTCCATATGGCGTTCAACGTGTTAGAATGAATGTTGAAAATAGATACGAAGAAAGTTTGCACGGTATCGTGCATCCGAGTTACCGCTTAAATTCGAAGCATTCGCTTGAAATCGCTTAGAAGACAAAAGCTCGCGGCTAAAGAGAAATCGAATCGAACGCTGAGAGACTTATGGGACAGCAACAACGGCAACAACAATATCGGTGTCGCTCGTGTTCGATGCAGCTGGTCGGTTGCGTGGATACGTATAGACGGAGCAGAAGCTGCCATTTTGGGCGGGGGAGTCGTACGACGTCGGTCAACTTCGGACGCCGAAGTCGCGCTGTCCAATGGTACGCGTCCGTACCAAACAGTACCGAAGGTAGACGAAATTGCCCGATGTACTACTACTCCCCGTTTGCCGCGAATCTTACTCCCCCTCTGAGCTGATGCTTCGTGTACATGTATCTATAGTCAATCGTGACTTGAATAAGCAAAAGAATCCTTAAGGCTATACGAGTGACGGAACAAAGCTGAGTTAATCTTGAATTCTTTAGGACGGAATTGAGAACCTTTGTCGGGGATAAAAGCAGTGTTGAGCGGGAGAGTATTCTTTAGGGGAAATGGCGGAGTAGGAGAACGGAAATAGTAGAATTTGGAAATTTAAGTTCTAAAATTTTTCAATTTTGAAATTTAAGAATGTTTTAATTACGATAATAACAACATTTTGAAATATTGTAATTTATCAGTTTTCAAAATCTTAAACTAAAAAATTTCAACGTTTCAGCTAGAACTTCAGTTTTTAAATTTTTTAATAACGATGGCATTAATAGTGAAATTTTTAAATCTTGGAATATTAAGATTTTAGAATTTTGAAATTTCCAAACCTTGACATTTTCTAATAATAGTAATAATAACAACAATAATAATACTAAAATTTTTGAAAAATTTTATAGAAATTTTGAAATTTAAAAATTTCCTCTAGCTCTTAAATCGAATACTAGTCTGAAGTAGATTTAACATTTGGTAATTCACAAATATTGAGACGAATGGTGGGGTTTCCTTTTCCCGTGTCGCAATTTCCTCCAAGGAAGCCGCTGATGCTCGATACTGTACATTCTTATCACTCTTACAGTTCTGCGACAAAGGAGATATCACAATAATAGAAGAGACAAAGACAGAGCGATAGAAGTGTATAAAAAGAAAATGGAAGTGCACGTTTTTATGAAGAATATTTTTTTACAATTTTTCAAAAAACGACTTCATAGCGTGTTCAGTAAATTTTCTCTGAAAATAAATATCATAACCTTAAAAAACCTTTCTGCCTAGGGAAATATACATGGTTAAGCATGTTAGGTTTCCTAGAGACTATGGTAGCGCAGGGAAAGGAAATCATACCATTCGTTTTACTAGATATTAATTTCTAGGAAATGTCGTCCGCTACTAAATTACTAATTACATTACTAATTTACCAGTAATTTGTTAAATTGGTAATTTAGTAACTGTCATGATATAACCTACATTTAATACGTGAATAATTCTCAAATACTGTGGTGATAAAGTTTCCTCTTTCTACGGCACCATCTTCCCTAGGGTAGCCTATCATGTTCGACACTGTTCCCGCCAAGGAAAAATAATAAACGAAGTATTTTGCGATTACCAAATACCGCGAACTTCTCTGTCCTCTGTTTGCATACCTCCGCGCCACGGTGTCGTAAATGTGCATGCACGTTGTGTTGACATGCACAGAAAGAACTAGAACTCATCGTCTGGTTGGTTTACGGATCATATTCATCGAGCTCTATCCATCCCGGAGTGCGAGCCCTTAGAAGTATTAGGTGATTGCATAAATTTGTGCCCGATTCAAAGATGAATTTCTAGTCTCCATTCTTCTCTACAATTGTTTTCCAACGATCTACAAGCTTGTCGATTCCAGTTTCGAAGAAGGATCTTGATTTTTCTTGAAAAAAGTTCGCGAGGTACTTTTTGATAGCTTCATCAATTTCGGAAGGCTGTCCAGATTTGTCCTTCCAGGTTAAAATCACCACTTCTTAACACTAGAACTACTAAAACAGCCAAAATGACTCGTTCCACATTTTTCATTTTGCATTACAAAATTTCTCAAGACGTTTTTGTCAAAATGTAAGCGAATTATTATTAAGATAAGGAATGATACTGTATTATAATTCATATTTCATCCCTTATTTATTTCGTTCTGTTTTAGTTCTAGTGTTAATTGTCCGAAGAGCAGGGGCATAGTTCAAATAAACGCTCTGGATGTATTTTTTCGAAATTCTTAAATGTACCTTTTCGTTCTCCATGTTGAACAATTTTTCTTATGCGCAAATTAACTTATACGAATAGTGTTTAAACCTAGTGCAGCGCGTGACACTATAACCTATTCAGTGGATACATATAATCAAACAAACACAGTGGAGCTACGCTGTGGAGCGAAGTTTGCAACATCTATGAAAATCACGCACGAATTTATGCAATCATCCAATAGCAGCAGATGCGACTGAAGTCCGAGGAAAGGCAAGATACGCGGTTAACTTCTCCTCCTTCGCATTATCCTTCTCTACCCGCACTATCCTGTAGTTGATTTTCGTGTGGAGGGGGAACAGCCGTCACGCCACGTGACATGCGCTAGACACAGGCTGTAATTGTATTGGTTCTAATTCTTGCGTTTACTTTGAGTTAGGATCGGCTAACGTACTATGAAACTGTAATATGTACCGAATTGTACAAATATAATCAATCGTGTAAATATTCCTGCGAAATGTACAGCACAAAATGCAATAAACATTCGACTGTTCGATCGTCGTACATTACGTTACGATTGATAATGATAATATAAAAATACCACGATTTTCGAAATTACAATCATTTCATAAGAATTTAGATTTTGAATCATTTTCATAATAAAACCAAGAACGTCCCAGCCTCGCAACGTCCCAATTTAAAATTAAATCTTCAAATAATATAGTAATCGTTGGATTTTAATGCACTTTACATTGTTTATTTTGCGAGCATTATTCGGACGAATGTTTCGTTTCGGGTGTGTTTTATACGTTGATCTTGAAAGTTCGGAGCTTACTGTTTTTATGTTTCGCGCGGATGTTCAATGGCATATACTATAGCATGAATGCAAGACAGAGAAGACTTGACCGCGTACTTTACCTCTTCCTCTGGCCGGCTCCCATCCCGCAGTTCGCACTCTAGTATGAGTAGAGTTCAACGGATCATATTTGTTCTTGTTTTACGTTTGCTCCGATAGAGGCGTTAGTTTCGCTCTCGTATAACCTTAAAGATGATAAATCATCCGGTGAGACTATCCGTTTCTCCAAACCAAAATTAGGACTCTGCTTAGCGATTAGTTTTGATTATTTATCAGTGTCGACTTTGTTTGTTCGTCATGCTGCACAATATAGTTAATAAGCGAAGGCAAATATAGTTGAAGAGGACGTTCCGCTGATTCTAGTTGACTATATATATAATATATATGTATATATGTATATTATATATATATTATATATATTATAGATGATTTCTGGGCGCTTTCGGGTTTTTCGATCGCCCCAGGTTTTTTTCGTCCAGACTAATTTATTGTTAGTGTTTTTTGGCTCCCGTTGCGCTTCTTGCGAACCACTAAGTGCATCACGAGACATGCACTTTAAAACTTTCGTTTCGGAATTTATTGTTCGTACTTAGCCCGTTGTACGCGAACTGCCGTCCGGATATACCCTGTGACGCAAACGTATCAAATATGACGACTAAATTCAGAGCTCCCGTATTGCTTTCTTCCTTTACAAAGTCACTTCAGAAATTTAATGGATGACAATTTTCAGGCAAAGGAAATGTTATATTTATAATAATCATTATAAATATATATATTTATTATATATCATTATAAATAATTTGGTAAATATTTAAACTAAATCAGGCGTAATAATTATTAGTAATTTTTAAATCATATTTGATAACTTTCTGAGTTGTTTTTTTTTAATAAATTAGTCACTTTTTTTATTCTTGTGCGATAGCAGTTGGGAAATATTTAAATAAAACTACATTAGTAATCTTTTAGTATCTTCGTAGTCATTTTTGGTAACTTTTCTGGAATTTCCGCTAACTTTTTTTATAATCTTAATAAATTTTTCAGTCTTTTGTTATAAAATTTGAAAAATTTTTACACAAAATTAAATTATCAACAAAATTTGAATAAAACATTTACATTTACATTTTTCTGCCACACCAAATTCAAGCCAATATTTCCCCTAATATTTATATACTCTCATGAAATAAAATTCTACTGAGCTCAAAATAAATGACGCTGAAAATGATAAATTCATTATATTTGTAATCCACAGAAAATTTGATTTAACATTTCCTTGCCGTAATTTCCAGTAATAGAAGAATTTCAAAATTGTTTAAAGATCAGAAAATTTAGTCGTCCATCCAGTGTATGAACAATATCGATTTTCTTCGATCTGTAAGGATCATCAGTTCTAGCTTTGTTGGCTGATTTAACGTCACAAGGCGTCCCGACCGCATGTTCGTTTTATTTTTCCGAGTAAATTACACGTGGGCATGAAAATCCTGATCGAACGAGAACCAGGATGAGGAACGAGGCTAATTTCTGCTGGCTCTTTTGTTTCGCCCAGGTCGACCTAAGGCACATGGACGAGAAATCAGGAAGCAACGTGGTGGACGTTGGGGTCGATCTGTCCGAGTTCTACATGTCGGTAGAATGGGACATCCTCGAAGTACCAGCAGTACGGTGAGTGCCGTTTGTATTTGTTTCTCGTAGAAAGAATAACGAATAAAGATACACACACATTTTTTTTTATAAGATATCGCGATTTATCGCAATTTTGTTCTGAAATAAGCAACAAATTCCGGACTGACCAGTTGCTTATTACGGACTAGCTATACTATTCTTAGAGGACGAGAAAGAACTCGCAGAGGTTAGGGTTAGAATTAGCGTTTTTACCTCTTTGCTTTACTTACTTACTTTACTTACATTAGGGTTAAGTTCGGGATGGAGGCAAGTAATTTGTCTAAACAGCGACGTTATTCTTTGAAACAAAGGGTAGAAGATAATATGTTTCCTTATACTAATATTGGTAAAATCATGTGAATTAATGATATCATTAAACTGATTATTTGACATCAGTCTTCTCACTTTCATGGATCTCTCACCCTGCGGACGACTTCAAACAAAGAGGGAGGGTAATTGTAAATTACTTCGAGCCACAAAACTATTGCTTATTTCGCATCAAGACTGTATTGTTATTATTTCATAATGGAAGTTTAATGATAGATAATGAGTGTCGAGCAGAATAGGATTTCATGGAGGAAATGGCGATGTAGAAGGAAAAATCATGCTATTTATTTAATACTGAAAAGTATTAAATAATCATTTTCTTAACTTTAGAATTAAACAATTTTTCAATAATAATAAAAATAAAAAATCTCAAAACTTGCAAGTTTTGGAATTTTACAATTTGTGAGGTTCCTAATAATTATAATGAAAATTTTGAAAGTTAAAAATTTTAAATTATCGAAATTTTTAAATATTGGAACTTGGATATTTTGGGCGTTGTAAATAATGATAATAATATTAATAATAATAAAATTTAGGATATTTGAAACTTCGAAATTCTTCAATATCTTTTTTTTTTTTTCTTTAATATTGCTGGTGAAATTAAGAAATTAACAAATTTTCAGTCTTGAATTTCTGAATAATAATAACAAAATTTTGGAAATATTAAAACTTTGGAATATTCTAGTGGTAATAGTAATAATAACATTTTTTAATTTTGAATTATTGAAATACTTGAACTTTTTAATAATGATAATAATAGTTTGAAATTCTGGAATATTGAAACTTCTGACTTTTGTGATTTTACAATAATAACAATATAATTTTGGAATCCTTGAAATTGTCAAGTTTTCAAATCTTCAAATCCTTAACTTTTGACAATTTTTTAATAATAATAATAATAAAACTTTTGAGTTTTTAAATTAAAACGTTTCCAAACTTGAAAATTATTAATTAGAATACTCGCAATGTATAACCTGATTTTAATCTAACCTAAGTTTAATGCTTGGTGAATACTGAAACGAATGTTGGGGTTTTCATCTCCTATATCAGGATTTTCTGTATCTGAAATATGAAAAAACACTGGTCTAGACAAAAACGTGTAAAATTAGTTTTGAAAGGTTATAAAAGTGAAATATCCTATCGTTGTTCGTTCAAAGAATAAAACGCGGTGAACTGGAATTAAATGTAGAAATTCGATTTTTCATTAAGGTTCATTCAAAGGACGACAATTTTGCAGATAGCAGACTGACAGACGCGGATCGATCGAACTTCCGATTGCAATTTAGAACCGTCTGACCATTGGCCCGTTTGACTACAGCAATAATATTCCCTTTTACGTGACAAGTCTCGTTTAAATATCCACTGGAAAACCGATTCGATCAGAACCACGTCGGCTGAGAAAAAAGAACGATTCGTACAAGCATCGGATATCGACATTCTGTACGATTCTCGTTGAAGAAATTTAACAAAAGATTATTAGTAATCGGTCGATTGCCACAATGGGTATAATTAACTTCATTAAATAATTGAGGATAACAGTGACAACGGTAATATGATAGTATAATAATATAATAATGACAATGTGAGAGTGACATTGACAATATAACAATGAAAGTATGACAATGATGGTTTTGCTGACGAAAATGTGACAGCGATGATATGACAGTAACAATAACAGTACCAACAATATAGCAATGACAGCAACAACAATGTGATAATGACAATGACAGTAATAATAGTAATAATTATAGTAACAACGATGACAACAATAATATAACAGTAACAACAATAAAAACGATGGCAACAATGTAACAATAACAACGACAGTAACAACAATAAAAGCAGCAATGATAGTGGCAACAGCAGTAACAGAAATAATAAAAATAACTACAATAATGATAACAATAACAACGACAATAATAACTGTAATGAAAACAACAACGATGTGACTATAATAACGACAGCAACAAGAACAAAAGTGATGACAACAACAACTACGACTACAATAATAACAGTAATGACAGCAATAACAACAACAACGATAACAGTAATAATGTCAATATCAACGGCAACAATAATAATAAAAATGAAAGCAACGTAATAATAACAATGACAACAATAATAACAGCAATAACAACACGGTGACAATGATAACGACAACCACAATAATAAAAATAATGATAACGGCAACAACAATACAACAGTAATGATATTAAATTATTTGTATAATGTAGCTCTATTGTCCACCCAATGATTGTAAAATTACAAAATTATTAAAAAATTAAATTACGATGAGATAGACTGATTATCATTCCTACGTATAGTTCCTAGTAACTTTTTAGTTTTAAAACTAGCGGTGGAGGTGTCAGTGTTTTTTTTAATTGCCATTTTTTCTATGAAAATCTGCAATGCTCATCACTGTCAGTCTTCACTAGGAAATTAAAAAATATAAGGACCGAAATCCCATCATTTATCGAAAAGTTACTAAACACTATGCCTAGCCACGTTGTCCATTACTAAATTACCAGTAAATTGCTAGTTATATTAAATTACAACATTACTAATTTACTAGTATTGTATTAACAGTAATGTATTACATTAGTATGTAATTTAATAATTACATGTTTAACCTAATCTAGAGATAACCTAAATTACCTAAAACTTCGAATAATTTATTTAAAATTAATTTAAAAAATATCACTACATATGTATAGAAATAAAAACAGCATTATTATTACTATTAAAAATTCAATAAAACCAATGTCACTTATTTATTTAAAAAACTTTCAAATTTTAATGAACAATCCTGATTTTCTTGCAATTGTTAATTTTTCAATTGTCTGTGTATATCAGCAATATTACAATTTTCACTTAATAATAATTTGACGGTATTTTGGAAATTTAATAAATTTTCAAATTACGATAATGAAATAGAAGTTTTATTGTAATATAAAGCTATTAAAGTTGAAGCGTACTTACTTTTATCCTGCAGGTGTTTAATTACCTTCCGTAATACAATAAATCACTTAAACTTCTCAACTTAGCAAGCTATAACCGTCTTTACAAGTTACTTCAAAGATATCAAACTTAATGGTCGTCTTTCATTTGAATTTCGAATTTTATACTTATAACTTTATACTTAGAATCCGAAAAATTGATTAAAAACATATTTCTTAATTTCTAAATAGGAAAAAATGTTACAGTTCAAAATTTTATAATTACTAAAAAAAAAAATGTAGTATTTTAACGTCCTTGCTTATCTAAATACATGTACATATTTTTTCTTAATTCTTATTAAAAAGTATATTATTTCGAAATTTTAAAATTATAAAAAAATATAATATTCTGTTTCTTAATATTTAACAGAAGACAATATTCCAAAATTTTCAAATTCATGAAAATGATACTTCTTCTCTTAAAGTCTGTTTAAAAGTATTGTACATTTCTTTTATTGAAAATAAAATATCCTTGAAAATTCTTATTTTTTTTTGTGCAGGAACGAAAAATTTTACACCTGCTGTGACGAGCCTTATCTAGACATCACGTTTAATATAACGATGAGAAGAAAAACACTTTTCTACACTGTGAACATAATCATCCCCTGTATGGGGATTTCGTTTCTTACGGTGCTGACCTTCTATCTACCCAGCGACAGCGGAGAAAAAGTGAGTATGAATACTTACTTACTTACTAACAAAACGACGACCACTTTTTCCGTTATAAAATACTTTTATTAATGCGCTAAGTACTGATTGGACGATATAAAAACTTTTTTCAATAATAATTAAATAATTAACCATAATTATGATACATATCAGTGAATTTCTTTTATTAATAACATGCTACAAAAAAAGGGGTGAACATGTAGATTAGTTACTCCCCTTTAGATTTGGATTATTTTTAAATATGTTACAGAGTATGTCACTTTGAATCATTTTTCTCTTGCAAAAAGATCGGTCTCTCCTAGATTTCGAGATATTCGTTAAGGAATATCTTAACCGCTACATAGGATTCCGCGGACACGCACGCGCCCAAGGCAGTGTACGGAGTCAGCGTAGCGTGATCATTTGTTTGATATTTCTAAAAATACTTCACAGAGGTCGGTAAACGATCTGTATAACGGGTGAACCGTTTAAGGTACACTGTCAGTCAAAACCACCTTGGTCTCATACATGCTAAGTTAAAAATTAAAATTAAATAAATTACATCCTCTCTTTGTTAACACTAGAAGTATCAAACTCATCAAAATGATTTAAAGTTTCCTATTTTTAATTACAAAATGTATTAAGAAACTTTAGTTTAAATATATATTACTTTTTATGAAGATTAGGATTTGCATTATATGCTAGTATATGTTTAACTCTATATTTATTTATCTTGTTACTTTCTTTTCAATTTGAAAGTAAATATTGTTTTGTTGTTAGTTTTGTTGTATTTAATTGTATAAAAGTACTTAACTATTTTGGAATAATATTCCAATTTCAGTTAAAAATTAACATGTAAATCGTGAAGTTGTTATACATTAATGTTTTTTAGTTATTATTTACAAATAATTAGAAAAAAAGAATTATTTTTAAATATTTTTCATGAAATTCTTAAAATTTCATTTCATTCTGTCTTTATCGGTAGACAGTCCCGCATTTTTGACTGACAGTGTATCTCATAAGAATAAACTAGAAATATGTTATGAAGGACAGTGATCGAAATGGGAGGCTATCAAATGCAATCCCGCGCTCTTTTTACAAACAAAGCAAAGGTTCACCCGGTATATAGACTGCCTGTCGTTGCACGTTTATAGAAATAGTGGATGAGGGAAGGTCGAATGGCAACGTACATTCTATTACACGTGCGTATCGGCGGAATTCTCCGTAGCATTCAACATCATTTTTTTGCCAATATCTCAGAAACTAAGAAAATCCGACCTTTTCGCAAGAGAAAAATATTGCTTAGAATATCGCATTTTATAACATATTCAAAAATGAACCAATTCTATAAGTGAGTAGTTAATCTACAAATGTACCCAAATTCAGTTCTAAAAGCACTATCAAATGATTTAAAAAGAAACATGTTGTTTCATCTGCAAAACTAAAGTTGACCATCTTATTTCTTAAAATAATAATGTCAAAACAAATTTTACCATAGGTATTCAAAGTTTTCAAATGTAAGAATTCAGAAGTTCAAAATTGTAATCTTTATATTTTGTTGTAAAATAAACATTTGCAAAATACACTAACAATATTGTCAATGCTATTTGTAATTTTTGAAATTGTAAGAACTATTTGTGCAACAGAAGTCTACAAACGACTACATTTACCTCGTATATTCATTAATATTACTAGTGATGAAGTATTATGCAAAAAGGGCTAGTATTTATTCTAGGAAATTTTCATTTTACGGGGGTCATAAGGTGGAGAGCGAAAAGTTTTCATTTCTCTACGATCCGTGCCGAATATTTCAATATCTGGCGAACAATAAGAAAGGCTGCGTCAAAGGGTCGACCGTTAATTAAAACTCGTCGCCTGTAAACACACAGGTTTGTCTTTTGTCAACCTAAACGTCCAGAGATATGACCAATCCCGGTCCCTTAAACCGCACCGACTGTTAATTAAAATCGTCGGCGGTCGCGGCTCCCGCAGTGCAATTAATTCCTTTATCCGTCCTGGGATCGTTGAACGCCCGTTAGCTCTTCTTTAATGTTCGTATAAAAAAAAAACACAAACGAATCACATATGGAGTAAAACTGAATGAATATAGTATCTCTGTACATATTAACAACACGACAAACAAAACATTAGATCATAAAGTACCACTAAGAATTGTGAAAAGAAAAGAAATTTTAAAATATTACTGAGGGGGATCGATCCAGGAATCGTCAGGATTATGAAGCAAAGAACAACCAACCGTGTTATAACGTGTTATGATACATAAACATTTGATTAAGATAGATAACTTGTATCATAAAATGTTATAAATTTTAAATGTTAAAATCTTTGTTATTAAGACCCATTCGAAAAAAAACTCCGACATGTATCTGCCGAATAATTGCAGTATGTTTTTGTGAATTATTTGTACATGCATTCATCTGAAAGTACAAGAAGTAAAAAATTTTATCGTTATTTTTCACGCGTCAAATATATTGTCATCACCTGACGTCGTATACAGGGTGTCCATCCCAAAATGTTATAGTCCCGTTATTTCATAATTGGTGATCATATAAAAATTTCATGGCAAAATGGAAAGCATGTTTTGCTGAAAACGAACTTTTTTTTTAACATTGTTATTTTAAGAGATATGATGGCCAAATTTTGTTTTTTAAATGGAATATCATGTTTCTGATAGCGTTTTTTTTAAATGAATTTATTAACCTTTAACGTGTTTTTATACAGCACTAACTTGTTACAACGACGCTTCCACTCCATAGGATACCCCAAACGCACTCGCATTCATTTGTCAATTCCCTCATTCCTGTCAATTCATTCGCCCCTACTAACCTTTACTCCATTACCAATTCCCATCCATTCACCTCACATAAGGCCGTCCTTCAAATCGAATCCTTTCCTTTGCAAATCAATCAATTCGTAAGCGTTCTACCTTGAAAACTAAGTAAAACCGCATAAGTACATTAAAAATCAATAAATTCTTATAAAAAAACCCCCCCTATTAATGACAAAAAAAAAATATTGTATTCTATTTAAAAATCGAAACTTAATCATAATATTTATTAAAATAATAATGTTAACAAAAAACCATGCAGTTTCCATGTTAAAAGATTTGTTGCATAATTAATAATTATGGAATCACCCCATAGATTTTATCTTTTCTTTAAAATAGTTATCCAAAGCCGTGACTATAAGTATATACGGTCGAGACGGTGAGAACGTTGCAGGAAGAAAAAGACGAAAGTCGAAGGGCGGAGGGGGCGTAGGGCGATGCAATTAATTCCTTCATCCCTGAGAACGGGCGTGCTTACCTATACTTAGGCTCCCTTGAAGCGGACGTGTGTGAAATATGCGCCGAATTAGTTCTCTTCCGCGCGGCTGTCGGCCTCGTTATTTTCCCTTATCTGTAGCTACGAGCTAGTAGTTACTTTTCGCTCGTCGACGTGGACTATTTTTCATTTCTACTACGACCTCTTGCCCTTACCTTCCTCCCGCCGCTTTGTCCGCCCTCGAGAAAACGCCCCCGGCTAAGGATCCACCCCTCTGCCGCCGCCTCTCGATACCTCCTGTCCTAAAAAAAAATCGTAAAAACTTTCCGATCGTACTTTGTAACGCGAAACCGGCTGAAAACTTTGACCCAAATAGAAAAATATTTGTTAGATTCTTTAATTATCGGATTAAATTGATTTTTATCGAAAATTTGTCAATTATTAAAACTGGTTAATACTTACGTATTCGGCTTCTGACATATTTTATAAATTAAAGATTTATGGTTTATAACCAATGACATCTTTAGACGTCAATATTGTTCAAAATTCATAATCTAATTTGTCTATTTTTAATTTATAAGAAAACATCAGTGTTATAAGTGCAACGAAAACCAGTGGCGCCCCCAGGATTAACTGGGCCCTGAAACGAACGCTACTGGACTCATTGTCAGTCTTTTTTTCTTATGCCGGAAGAGACTATTTTGGTATCCAATAAATAAAACACCCCGTCACAGAAAACAATCCAAATGTAGAATATTTTATAATTTATTCATACTCATAAATATTTATGAGTGCCAAAGACAAATATATCAACAACAAAAAGTGCAACTAAGTAGGATGAAATAATAACAAATTCGAAGGAACACGTTCAATTTATACATCGTCGAAAATGTTAAAACAGCAGCGATAAGTATGGGAGATATTCATTTATCAGATTTTTAGAAATAGAATTATCGCATGTTTGACCACTTTCCTGTATATCAAAAGTCACACAAAACTTTTTAACTACGTTTAATTATTTGAAAATCATCGTCAATGTTAATTTTATTGCGATACTTACATAAGTAGATTTAAGGTGATATGCCGCGTCACAGGTGTCGCCGCCTAGCGGTGGTTTGAAGTGACACATTTCAAGATGGCGACCACTTAAGGTGACATGCAACGTCTTAAACGGTTCTACAGGGTGGTTTTCTCGCTAACGGACCCAAAAGAAGGCTGCAACACTAGAACGGAGTAGCCTAGTTCCTTTTTCTGTGATCGCTGGTCCGACGACGGCAATTACCGAAGAGGAGACAGCTGTGTGCGTGAAAATGTGTGGAGGAAAAAGTCCCATTTAAATAACGCAGAAATGTGAAAATACTCCAATCCCAGTTTTTAACAATTTAAATAAAACAAGTATAAAAATGCTAGATATTGGAGAAAAACATTTTCAACGCTTCATGCAAAAGCAGTTTGCAAAAGAATAAACGCACACAGGTGTATTCTGTTTTCTGCATCGGTTGAGTGGGACTTTTCTTCACACTACACGCATTTTCACGTACACATTCGTTGTCGAGTAAACGACGACAGAGAAGGGATTTCGACTTTTGTTTACTGTTTCCGGCACTGCTTTTGAGTCCACTGGCGAGAGGATCACTCTGTACGCACCTCTGTTTTCACTCTAGCAATGCTCAACGAAATTGTTCGAAACCAAGTTGACCACTTCAAAATCCGTTCTGTCCCCGTAACGGACGAGAATGGAAGCAGGGTAGAAGGACCGTTGTATTTTTTCGAGTGGGGAAAAAAGCATGGTGGGAGGTGCACACGTACATAGCCGTTCAGCCTTGGAGGCATGTCAATCAATCCGAGAGAATCGATAAGCAATATCGCCGTTCCGGTGATGGACCCGTAGCCACCGTGGTCCTCGAAATTGCATGCTTCGTGCTTACCAGCTTTTTCATAGCGTTGCTCGTAATATGGGATGCCATAGGGCTGATAACCTGTCCCTATCTCGTATCTTGGAATTCGTATCTTTCCATGAATATACGATTTCAGTCGTTTTATGACGTACAGTGTCGGGCATGATAGGCTTTCTCTAGGAAAAATGGCGACGTAACGAAAAGAAATTGTACCACTAAATTACTAGTTTCGAAATTATTAATTATTTTAGAGAAAGTTAATTAATTTAATAATAGTAATTAGTAATTTACTAAATTACTATAATTACTGACTTAATAATTTACTAATTTTCAAAATCAAAATTACTAATAGACTAATATTAAGTATTTCAAAGCGAGCTGTTTAACTTAGTGACAATAATTACCAAAGACCTAATTCTTAAATTACTAATTTCGTCATTACTAAATTCATATGGTCCCGATCCAATGGCTAGAAATTTGTCGGTCCAACAAAATCCAACCAAGTGTTCATGGATTAAATTTATTGTTTCAGGTCACGCTTTCCATCTCCATCCTCATCAGTCTTCACGTGTTCTTCCTGTTGGTCGTTGAGATCATTCCTCCTACGTCGCTGGTCGTGCCGCTGCTTGGAAAGTACCTGATATTCGCCATGATACTCGTTTCGATAAGGTAAGCGTTCAAAAACCAGCACCGACCACGTTACAACCTCCAATAGTTCACTATTAACAGCGACCCCTACATCTTGTCGCTATGGGACATTGACTGTACCGCGAACTTATGGGATGGCAGCCATTTGACACTAACCTATCAACGTATAAAACGTATCCGAAAAAGAATGTTCGTATGAATAATGATCACAAAATAAAAAAAAAAAAATTAAACACATTAAACTGATCAACAGGGTACGACAATCGAACAGTCAAGTGTTTCTTACATTATATGTTACACATTTTATAGGAATATTTACACGATTGATTATATTTGTACAATTTGGTACACGTTACG
The DNA here is from genome assembly GCA_022405125.1 of Anthidium xuezhongi. Lineage (NCBI taxonomy): Eukaryota > Metazoa > Arthropoda > Insecta > Hymenoptera > Megachilidae > Anthidium > Anthidium xuezhongi. Next base: position 715,330 of record CM039637.1, read on the forward strand.
GTTTCATAGAATGTTAGTCGATTCTAACCCGAAAAACAAACGCAAGAATTAAAACCAATACACCTATGGCCTGTCTTGCACATGTCACCGCGACGTTGCGTCTGATTCCCTACACACGGAAATTGACTATAGGATGGTGCGGAGATAGAAGGATAATACGAAGAAGGAAGAAAGGTTCACCGCGTATCTTGCCTTTTCCTCGGACCTTCGTCGCCTCTGCTTCTTTCTGTAAGAGTTCGCACTCCAATAAGGGCGGAGCTCAATGCTGCAGAATAACAACTGTGGACTAACCATATTTTCCAATCTTCAAGCTATTGCAACCCGAGAATTTTAACCATTTTCTGTTTAACAGATTAACCCTTTCCAGGTTTCTAATATTTCTTATCTTTATTTAACCCCTTAATTATTTCCAAGATTTTAATTTAAAATCAGTGTGTAAATGATTCTTGAAAAGTGATACAAACTAATGTTGCTTCGTGAACTTCGAAGATTTATAGGTTAGAAAAGCTATTCGTCGAATGAACGAGTTCAATCGTCGAGCAAACGCGGTCTGTTTTAGCTTGAAACAAGTTTCGGGATTAGTTTCATGCTTGTTCTACCCGGGAGGCGATTATAGTTTGTAATTTAGAGTGTAACTTGAATATGAATCCCGATTGCATTGTACCATAAAGCTGGATGAAAACGTTTAGTATTATGACGCGTTGATTCAACAAACTATATAATACTATTAGCTGGACAACTAAATGACCCTCGCTAACTTGTTCGTTTACATTTTACAAATATAAATTTACGATCGAAACGAATATCATTGTGGATCCAGAAATACTATCGTGATGAAAATTATTTAAAAAAAAAAGAACAACAAAATATTCTATGTTCCTGACATTAGCATTGGATAACGCAAAATGAAAGATTCATGTATTATTGTAACGAATGTTATGTAATAATGAGAAGGTACTGTTATTTGTTGATAAAATAATATAAAAATTGAAATAATTGAATAATTAGCCAGGAGCACCGAATTATACAATAATTTTTATTTGTTTTTAAAGAAGTGTATTTTATATATCAGCTATTTTTCTAAACAATATTTTTTTAATGTAATAATTTTAACTCTAATCTTGAAACATGTTTATGTAATATTATTTTAACATATAAGTAAAGAATGTTCCAAATTTTCACATGTGATATGTGGTATATATAGTAATATATATGTACAAACTGTCGATAAAGAAGATTCAACTTTTAAGTGAAAAAATACCGGCACTATAAGTTGACCGGTACTTTATTGGACATTATATGTAGGCATCCCTAGGGAAAATAGTGTCGCGGAGGAAAGGTACTTTGCATTCATTACGATTCTAAAACTTCAGCAAGATTTATGCCCAAATTAATTATAAATATAACATTAATATATAGCGCCGAGCTTGATGAACTTTTCTAGGGAAAGTAGCAGCATAGAAGGAATCCTAAAAACTTACTGTAATAATAGAAAATTAATAAAATACCCACAGTAGTACTGAAAGATAATAAAATTACTATAAAGATACTAGAAAATAAATAAAATTGCTACAGTAATATTACAGAATAAACAAGGTTACTAGAACGATACTAGAAAGTAAATAAAATTACTAGACTAGGTTTAGAAAATAAATGAAATTACTGGAAAAACACTAGGGGGTAAATAAAATTATCGCAAGATAAATAAAATTACTAGAATAGCACAAGAAAATAGTAAATACCTGAAGCTAGGTTAAGTTGAACATGACAAAGTTAGTAACCACTACTAAGCAAATTGAAAAAATAATTATAAATGTAACATTTATATACACCGTGAGTAACCTTATGCTTTTCTATGGAAGATGGCACTGGGGGAAATTATCTCCGCCATTCTCCATATTACAAGAAAATAAATAAAATTACTAGAATAATACTAAAAAATAGATAAATTTAAGAGAATAACACTAGAGGATAAATAAGGCTACTAGAAAATAAACAAAATTAATAAGTAACAGTAGAAAATAAATAAAATCACTATAATGATACTAGAAAATAGAAAATACTTAAGTGTAGGTTAGAATAAACGTAACAAACTTACGAATTATATCAAACCAAGTTACTTAATTTAATAACAATATATAGAAAATCGGCTAGATTAATCATCGTGCTTTGACATAAACGCCTACTAACTTTCAAGTACAGGTAACTCTCCTATAACACAGTAGATAGGTTCCTAGAAACCGTGTTATATGAGACCCAGAGCCAGTAAAAAAGGGGGTTACGTTCCGAAAACTTATTAAAAACAAACATTTTCTTTAATTCCATACAAGGAACTCAATTTTTATTAAAAATATGAATGCATGTATAACACATAACGAAAAAAAAAATATATATTTTTTTCATTTAATGTAACAAAATCATGTTATCCAGTGCTGTAGAAGTACAGTGTTCTACAAAGGTTTTTCGCAACTTTCTTATCGTGTTACAGGATGTCGTGTTGTAAGAGAAGAATACCATCATTCTAAACAGTGCATTTAACCCTATTCGATCAAGACAGTTTGAACTTTACGAACTTCATAACATACACACTACATTACCACTTGCCGCAATCAAAGTATGCCACAAAATGAAAAATCATAAAACACACGTTCTAAACCTTTAAACGAAAGCCTCTGAGATAATGCACGCTCTCCGCCATGAATCCTGAAAAACGTCATATCGCTGCGTGTATCGCACCGTGAAGTGTGCTGCAGGTTCATTTTTGCGTGCAATGAATACGCACCCGGTTAGGAGGGACGCCAGAGATAAAGTGGCGGCGGGAAGGCTGGGGGGGAAGGGGGAGGGGGAGGGAGCACAGGACCGAATATCCAGCCTGAAAAATCCTAAAACGTTAATAACGGACGACTGAACACGAAGACCGACGGAATCGTCGCGTCCTAGTTTACGGCAGTTTATTGCCGACTTTGAAATCTTGCTTTTGTGCAAGCACGGCTCCGACAACGAGGTACATCAGCCGGCAGTTCCTTCTGGGTTTGGAGAAGGTCCAGCTAACGTGCCCTCCTCCTCCCCCTCGTTCCCTCCTTTATCTTCCACTCCATAAAGCTAATGTCTTGTTTTACCGCTTTTACGGTTTGGGATCGCCCGTTGGGTGATATACACGGTGCGCTGGAAAAGTTCACGAACTGATCCTTTCAACCACTTTCCGCTGCTTCGACCATGTATACTTATAGACACGGATTGTGTATACAGATCCGGTAGTCGAAGTGTAGCAAAGATAACGGGAAAACTTATCCACGCGTGGCGTCACAAGATTCTAAGTAATTCAAAATAGCGGATACCGTACAAATCACGTGTAGCAAACAGTTCGTAAAAGTGAAGTAGCGTCGTAACGTCTTAGTCAGTATTTGGAGATAAGGGAACTGGTAAGGGAAGTGATCGCAGATGGAATGGTATCAACGTTTTAACTGAAATTCAAATAATTCTTCGAATTTACAATTTTCGAAATGAGTTAAATCGAACGCTATTAAAAATTGTAGGCGTATCGTAAAAGTGAAGAATAAATAAAATAAAATAAATATTTTACCTAGTAACTGTCGTTTCTGTAAATTATTTGTACATGCATTCCTCTGAAAGTAAAAAATTTTGTCCAAAGGCCATGTATGTATATGTGTAGAAGATTTTACACTCAAGTGACATATGAATAAGTCATATGGATGATTGCTTCAATACATTTGAAGTGATTCCCATGACTAGTGTCACGCCACTCTCAGTCTAGCACATGACTAGCGTCACGTGACTCTCATTCTACCACGTGACTCTCATTCTACCACGTGACTCTCACTCTGCCATGTGACTAACGACACGCGACTCCCAGTGTACTGCATGACTAGCATCATGGCGCTTCCATTCTACCACGTGACTAGCGTCACGCGACTCCCGGTATACCATATGATTAGCGTCACGTGACTCCCACTCTGTCATATAACCAACGTCACGTGACACCCACTCGGTCATGTGACTATCGTCGCGTAACTAGAGTCATGCGACTCCCACTCTGTCACTAACATGACGCGACTTCCAGTGTGCCATGTGACTAGCACCACGTTACTTCTGATCTGTCATGTGACTAACATTACCTAACTGCCAACTCTGCCACGTGGTGCTCAGCACTTCCCGTGTCTAATAGGAAAGAGGGGGTATCCCCCATCTCCATTTGTAATATTTATATGTTACTTCATAACGTTATTTATTCGCTAAGTACACTACTACTATTCCAAGTTTTTTCGTAACTTGCTCAGTTTCTTTTTAACTTAAATAACTTATGGCTTTGCCAACTATTCGAGTTAAAAAAAATACTTAGTATTTATTTAGAAAATAAAATTTGCATCAATGTTATAACTTTTGGTTATTCTTTTAAGAATAACAGCCTTGAGAGTAATATCAACCCTGATCTAATGTATAATTTAGAATTCAAATTATTTAAAAATATTCTTCGATTTCTGTATTTTAAACTTTATATTATTTCTTTTAAAAATTTGAACGATTAATCTTGATTCTGTGCATTACAAAGAATAAAATATATGAAATATTTTTATGTATTTTTTTTTTTACCACTGTTAAAACTATACGGAACTGTCGTAGAAATATACCTATGTTTTGAGTCAAATTACGAATTTACCAGACATTCAAACTGGCAAGGGTGGCCAAATAACATCCTAACACCGGCCCTGAAGTCAACTGATGGATGTTAGTACAGACACATGGATTATGTTATTGTGCAGAAGACAATTTACTTAATCAATTATATAGTCTCCATAAGTTTTTGTTTTTAATAAAAAAAATGTCTACTTACATGATTTTTCAAACCATCAAACTATTAAAACTTCGTTCCCCTTTAATTTGTTATTTGGAAATCGAAAATACCGATGTTCCACAATATTTTTAAACTAAATAACGCAAGGAAACATTTTTTCCTATCAAACTGCTTTCATAGAAAATTTACAACAAAAATCGAATTACTACAATTTCAAACTTCTGTTAAAATGTACTTTTGTAAAAAGATACACATGTATTATTCATTATCCCAAATTTTCATATTTGTAGCCTGTGGCAAAAACTTATTACCAAGTTGTATAATAAATAACAATATACAAAATAACAACCATGACCTAAACTGTTTCATTTATTTTTCAAACAACATAACGTATTTTAATTTTTGCCCCGGGCACCGAAAACTTAAGGGACGGCCCTACCCAGTGTTAACACCAGCAACAGGACGCTTTTCTCCCTGTTCCTTTCGGCTTCCGTCGCTTTCGCTGCAATTTCCTACTCCCCTCTACCTTAAATCGTTCTTCACCTCACCCTCCCCCCCGACCTGCCCTGCCCTGCCCTGCCCCTCCCACTCTGGGGCCGTTTGAAAAAGCCCTTTAATGCCGTTATAATGAACGTCTACCGCGATTGATAGCGACACCGGGGCAAAACAATGGCACGGCCGATCGATCCGCTGCATCCCCGGTTAGGTACGCGAATAGTTCCGGTACGCGCCCTGAGACAATGCGAACGGAACTGAAGCCGTTTCATCGGACGCAACAGGAAAAATTTATGAGCATTTCCCTCCGGGATTACTGCGCGAACTGATTCGACGAATAAAGGCGAGTCGTAATGGGAATGTAGATCAATGAGCGGAGGGAGAGGAGATGGTTGAACAACGGACAGTATCTGGGTGCTTGATTTCGTTCGACACTGTTCGATATCCATAGTTAATAGCGATGGCTCGAACTGTTACCTTAGAATCACCTCGTGATTCGATCACGTCCGTTCCCAATCACCGTGATTTTTCACAGTGATTCGTGATTTTTTGTGATGGCTTTTAATTAGTGGAGAACGTGATTGTTTCTTTTCACGCACTACGTTTTTAAATCTACACTGTGGGTCACAAATATGAAATCACTTACTGAGTACTTAATGAAAAATAATTTAAAATAATTCATTCTATTAAATTATTGACATAACTAAAAAACCTTAATGTATAATTACGATTTACGTGCCAATTTTGAACAAAATAGTTAACAAAATGTTTGTACAATTGAGTATAACAAAACTAACAGCAAAACGATATTTACTTTTAAATTGAGAAAAAAAGTAAAAAGATAAA